>CM046067.1:6517014-7717014 GCA_025215515.1 Schistosoma japonicum | reverse complement strand
AGCAATAAAATATGAAATAATGCATAAATGACAAATGAATATACAAAAACCAAAGTGAATGATAACAAAAACGGGAATTATATTGAATGCTATTTTTGTTGTTGTTGTTGTTGTTTTAATATGGTTTTGTTGAATCACTTTTTGGACGCTTCAATTGAACTTTCAGTCGCTTCATACCAATCTGAAAACCATTCATAGCATGTATAGCCGTTTGTGCACTGGCTGGATTATCAAAACTAACAAAACCTAAAAATAATAAAGAATTATGCACTTGTATTGCACATGTGACATGTATCCAAACATACAAATTAACTTAAACATCAGATATAAACGGTAGCTTTATTAAATTTTTCAATTAACAAAATGTTGATAATCTAATTTAATTAAAACAATAGAAGCTTTTACGATACCATCTCTTCAGTGAACAAGAATTACAAATTACTGACGTGATTAAATATGACCAAGAGATTATGCAACTAAGATACATGACATTTACTAATTTAGATACATAATGAACGCTTAGATAGGAGATTATTTTCCACTTTTAATTCCATGATTCATGCGCTCCGTTTTTCTTTTTGTTTTCCGTGTGTTTTATTGCTATTGTAATTCTTTGTTCATTTTCAATCACCGTTTACATAAACGTGAAAAAATTGTATCGTGACAACATTATAGACTAATAACGTGATTGAAAAAAAACAACCACAGTTTGAAAAATGAATTCTTATGAGATCATTTACAGTCAGGGAGGATAATCAGTATGGAACGAAACAATTAAATAACTGATAATGTTGTTACTAAGTAAGTAGCTTTACAGTTCTAAGAATATATTTGTTATAGACTGCAGACAAAGAAGCAACCACTAGAGATAAGGGGTTCCACATTAGCAATAACATTAATGCAATTTGTGTACCAATAACAATTCAGTATGACTAACTTTGATTTCTACTATAGATGACTGAAAGTTCACGATGTCCTATAGATGTCGAAATAAAGTTGACCCTAATGTTGCTTGAACCTAAGACCTACTGGTTTTTAGTGATTACTTCAACCCTTTCAAATCCTTGGTGAAGATTATTAACTAAATACAATAAAGAATAACATCTGAACAACTACTACTGTAAAAAAAATAACTTACCAAAACATTTACTTTGATTTGTTGCACGATCAACATAAACTTTAGCACTGATTACCGTCCCAAATGGCATAAACATCTGAGCCAATTCCGGATCGCCAAATTCTTGTGGTAGGTGATATATGAAAAGATTGCATCCCTCTGGTCCTACGTACATATGCATATGTTTATTAGAAATCGATTAATTATGCGCGTACATAATTGCATCATTATTTTTTTATTAACAAATTTATATTCAATTGATTGAATAAATCACAGATTAATGTTGGGAGGCTACCAGTGAAAACCAAGGAGCACTGGAAAGCTGTTTCATTCTAATGTGGAACTCCTCAGCAGTGCGTATCCTCCTCCTCCTCAATAATAAAGGTTGTTTAGTATGTACTTATGTAATCTGAGACTATAAACTACATCAACTAACAATTGTATACATTGAATGGTCATACATTTCGTATGCATTTGAGAAAAATCTATTGATTTTTATTATTTTTTTGTTTTCATACTAAAATAAAATTTACTTTCGAAAATCTACAGTTAATTTTTATAAAATGTTAATTTAGACTACTGAAAAGTTATTAACAAGAAAATTTGATAAAAATAAAACAGTATCAACATTGATCAATAACTAATTCACTGAACCAACCAGTCACCAAAGCAGTTTCTACTAACTTTCCTATAATTAGTATCCCAACTCAAACCTCGCCAACGAACAATCGATAAAATTAACATGGCCATTTAATAAATCAAGAGTGCCAAATCAGCAGTGTCAGACAAAAAACTAGCTGTAGCATTGAAATCAGATATCAACGTAACTACAAAGATGCTTCATATCCTCTTCAGAGATTTGAGAGAAAAAAGCAAGTACCAACAGACTGAAGTAGTGTACCACATGTATATTCCAAAGAAAGTAGACCTTAGCAAGTGCGAGAACTACAGAGCAATCACTCTGCTTTCAGTATTAGGAAGGTTTTGACGAAGTGGCGTCGATCTGAGTGGAAGATCCAATCGATAGTCAAACTTCGAGATCACCAGGCTGGATCCCATAAGGATCGGTATATACTAACCAAATCGCAACACCTCAATCATTATTGAACGATCAACTAAATGGGACTCATCACTTTACATCAATTTTCGTTTCCATGAGAAAGCATTTAACAGATTGGATAGAATAACATTATGGAACCTTCTTTGGCACTATGGTGTAACCTAGAAAATAGTCAATATCATGAGGAATTCTTACAACGGACTGCAGTGTATGATCGTATATGGAAGATAGTTTACATATTCATTCGGAGTGAAAACCGGTATCAGAGAGGGCTGCTTATTTCCACCCTTTCTGTTCTTACGGGTGGTTGACTGCATTATGAGAACTGCAGTATCTTAAGAGAATCATAGAACAAAGTGGACAGCATGGGTGCATCTAGACTTGAACTTTGCATATGACCTAGTTCTCCTATAGCACACATATAAAAAAATTCAGGTGAAGACGGACAGTATAGTAGCAGCCTCTTCAGCAGCAAGCATCAACATACACAAGATAAAAAGCAAAATCCTTAAATACAGCACAGCAAGCACCAGCCAAATCACAATTGACTTGACGGTGAATCTCTAGATGTAGAAAAATTTACGTAACTGGGCAATATCATAGACAAACAAATAGGATCTGATGTCAAGGGAAGGTAAGCATTTCTATAGTCAAAGGATATCTGGAACTCAGAACAACTGTAGCCAACACTAAGGTCTGAATTTTCAATACAAACGTCCGCTGTTTGGAACTAAGTCTTAAAGGACTACGAAAATCATATTCAAAAGATATAGATATTCGTAAGCAGCTCTCTATGCAAGATACTTTCGATCCGACAGACACCACCAAGAATGACCTGCTGTAGCAGAGAATAAACTGACTTGCGAATGAGAAAGAAATTAAGGAAAAACGCTGGAGGTTAATAGAATACATACTAAAGAAAGCATCAAACTGTGTCACAAGGTAAACCCAAACTTGAAACCCCCATAACCAAAGGGAAAGAGGAAGATGAAAGGACACATCACACCAGTAAATAGAGGTAAGCATGAAAAGAATGAATAGCTCTAGGTAGGTAGTGGAATACAGAGCCCAGGAGAGAGTTGGTTGGAGAATCCTGGTAGAAAGCCTATACTCTACACGGGGTAATAGGAGAATAAATGAATGAATATTTGATTATATGATAGAATTTACTTAAACTATTAACCAGATTAAATAAGATCAAAGTAATCAGAAAAACATATAATTAGCTACCGATCAGCGATCGTTTGTCGTAGACACATCTGTTTCGTTAAATTAATGTTGTGTTTAGTATATACCAATCTCTCTCTCCGTATATATATATATATATATATATATATATATATATATATATATATATATATATAGTCTAATTACAATCTACTTCATGTGATAAAATAAAAAGTCACCTATATGTAATGTGTTATTTATTACACAACTTAACAATTTGTAATACTTGTGATGAGGTGGTCTTGCAGATATTGATCTTCACAGATTGATTTCAGTTTGATTTAAGTGAAAACTATGGGTAACTGGATAGCTATTTCATCCTAGCAGTGGATTCCTATAAAGTTTGATAACATTTTGCCATCGGACGCCGATCTAGCGGTACCGGTTACTAAGGATTCACCATAATGCATGAAGGTCCTAGATTCGAATTTTTGGGGGGAGTTGAAGCATATACGCAAATGAGTCCCATAGTAGGACGAAACAGCTGTCTAGTGTTTTCTGGTTTCTGATCGTACTCAACTACGAACAGCCCGTAACAAACAACAAAATTAAATAAGTAATATGATCCAGATATATTTGTCAAGAAGATACTAGGTGATACTACGGTTTATGAAATAAGTCTACGGAGAATATTTCCAAATGCAAATACCTCGAAATTTCTTGAAACTCATGAACTGATTCACTGAGAATAAGTTGTTAACCCCTTTACTCAAAATAACGCAAAAATTGAGCGCATGTCTCTTTGCATCAGGTAGGTAGCGAATTCATGTGATATTTTACTTTTTGTAGGATTTAGACTTTTACAACAAATCACATCATATGTTATTTCAAAATTTAAAGTGATCTCAACTGGTAATGCAGAAAACCTGGATATTGGTTCAGTTTATTAGACGTGGAAACTAAAGTCATATAAACTTTCATTGATCAAAATTTAATTTACAAAAATCAGTCTTCCCCTCCTTCAAAATATTTCCTATTTGTGATAGAACATTTCTTGTGTGTTCAACTGAAAAACATCATTATAGGTTGTCTCTAGCTACACTGTTCAGCAAACCTCATCTTTTCTCAGTTAGTTACTCCTCCTGCAAGTATTTATCAGAAACATGTATGCAAATAATGTTATTAAACTCAGTTAGTTAGTAACAGCCTAAAATTGAAATGCTCAAGAAGTAATATATATTGGTTGTACCCATCAACGTACTGTCGAAATTTGTTCTTTATTTGTATCATCATTTATAATCAACAGTGTCTTCATTAAAACACATGATAAACTGGAATAGAGCTGTTTTTATAAATCAGTTTTTTCATCAGAACATTTATGCTAATAAATTCCCCATGTGGTATTTTTGAGTTTTTCTGAAAGTTGAATGTGGCTTATGTTTCATGGCAGTAAACCAGTAGCACATCTATCAGTAGAAAAGTGAAATGATGACATTTTACGATTTCACTATCTTACTCTATCCTTAAATTGTGATAACCATTTAAGGATTATGTGAAACTTGTAGATTTTTGACTTTACATTCGTAACTTCGTAGCAATTACCTATAGCTTTTCAAGGACTACCACTTTTTGACTATACATCTTATGGTACTGATTGATTTTTAGTAGTTGAAAATTGAAAAACCAATAGTTTCTGGTATTTGAAATTGATGCCTGTACACAACGAGTGCAATTTTTTAGATCTACGTTTACTCATGCGTTAAACCAAATATAAAACACGACAGGTAATTGTCTACATTTATAATAACAATGGTACAAACTACACCAAAACATTTTATGTGCATATATTCGCAGAACACTATAAACCATGTAACATTCTATATTCTGTATTAGTCGAAATATGATTCATAAAATAGTTTTGTGTTTATATGTGCTGGATCTATATATTTTTTCTTTTAAAATTAACACCGTGTACTGCTTTTATACAATACAGGTAGATGTTGATGATGAAACAGTAATATCCACGAGCAAAATGTACACGTACATATATACACATATAATTGTACAGACGTACATTGACATTGACTCATTGGAACATTGATAAAGTAATGGAATGACAGCCAACATTAATGCGAAAAAACGCTGAAAAGCGAGGATGAACTTAATACCTCACAGAAGAGTGATTAATGTAGTATTGGTAGTAGTAATAATAGTAGTAGTATTAATAATAGTAGTAGTAGTAGCAGTAGTATTAGTAATAGTAGTATGAGTGTTTGAAGTTGTACGATCGATAATGTCAGTAAATGTCTGTTGAGATTTAATAAATTTTAGTTAATATAAATAATATTTCATTGAAACTAACAATATAATTTCTTTGTTATCACTATTTACTACAGTCATTGAAGACAATAAGCAACATATCCATTCAATACAGAATACTGACTAGCAACGTCATTGATAATTATAACAATCATATGAACAGTATTCCGTTATAACATCGATTGTATGAATAGATAGATAAATAAATAAACAAGCAGACTGATAAATTGATTACTTTATATTTATTTTTTACAAAGAGAGACTCCACTGTTCATACTTTGGCAATAATGACAATGGTAATGAATGTGAATAAACGATTAAACAGACGTAATCAACACATTCACTTTAGTTTACCTTTTCAAACAGTTTGACAATGAAACAAGAATAACGAGACATTCTGTACTACATGAACACATAACACGATCTAGTGCAATGGTTGACAATGCAGATAATTTTCAACGTTTAAAGTAAATCATCATAGCAACTATGATGATATGAGAAGATAAAGTATTCATTTTCAACAAAATAAATCAGTCATTGTTTAAGTTGAACAAGTAGAAAAAAATAATCAATGTGAAAAAAACAAATTTAAATTAAATTTACCGTTGTTCATTTGTTAAATTGTTTGCTAATTGAAGAGAATTAGATAGAATAATAATAAAGTGAATTATGTGAAAACATGGAATATTTAAATGAATATGCTTCATTCAATTATTCATATGTATACTGATGTACATAACTGATGAATAACTGAAAGTTATGTAATTAACAAAAACTAAAGTCAACTTTCAGTTCTATCATAAAGTTGGTAAAATAATTACATGCCAGATAAATGAATCAAAGTTGTATTAATTGAAATGTTATTTGAAGGTAGTAGGTTAAGAAAAGATTGAAATATCATATTCAGTAGTACAATAATAACTGATATAATGAGACAGTACGTTTTAGAAGGCAATTGGCATAATTCCTTGAATCTATCGACATTTGTTGGCGATTACTCTTTATAATATTCTGTTTTTTATTAATATAATCTACTCCAATAACAATATACTAGCAATTATGTCTAACATTACAGTAATAAGTATAAAACATAACAGACATTCATATTGTATACTAACTGAATGTTTCTAAAGAAACAATAGAGTCAAACATGTTGACTCTTTGGTAATAACATTTTTACAATGAATAGGAGTGAAGAACTTAGTTGTTATGCAAGAAATCTACTTCTGATTTATACTTTTTATGCAACTATGATAACAAAAAATGGGTTTTTTTGGAAAAGTGATTTGTAAGGTCTATATGACCAGCGATGAAGAAGGACTTCAGTTGACTGCATGGTACATTCAAATTGTCTTCAGATTACTAGCAGAGGGGAAAATTGTCACAATTATCTAAACTAGATTGTTCGACTGTAGTATTGAACACATTTTATCTTTAATACTACGTGAGAATCTTTCAATGTACTGACAAAGACTAAAGTTTCCGTTCATAAAATCAAAAAGACTGACATTTAAGATGGATATTGTCTACGTTTAATTAACATCTATACAAATTAGTTTACTATGTAAGAACAATAAACAATTAGAATATAAAATGTGTACAGGCACGACTTTAAAGAGGATCATCCTTAAAACTTTTATATGTTAAGTAAAAACGGTTTAATACAATGAGTGGGATTAGACAGCAAAAAACACTAAATGTTTTCGTATCTACCTAGAAGAACCAATTGATCATGCCATTCAAGGCAAAAGACATTTGTATAGCTATTTGTGATAATGGTTGATAAGAATCTACCTAAGTAAGTAATAATACTTATGTTGTTGATCGGAAAAAATGATTGAAGATTCCACTAATCAGATTTTAATTAATGCCTATGTGGAGTTTTATGTCTTTCTGATTGTAACCATGCCAGATTTGAAGATCTTGGCTTCGATTCCTTATAAGCTTATATATGTGTACTTTAATGGAGTCCTACATTAGAGTGGAATAGCGCCCCTTGGTTCTTAGTAGCACCTGACAAATGTCACTTTACGAGTCCACTCGGTCAAAAATGTGAATGCGACTGTTATCATATATCCGTTAATTCTCCGATAACAATCAGTTACTGATGATCTTCACCCTCAAGTTACAAAATTATTGAATTAAGTCAATTGTATCTGTCATACTTAGATTAGTCTACTTTGAATTTAATATTACATATAAATGGTCAAATGAATGAATAGTGAAATGATTCTTTTAGAACAAAAATTTCAAAGATTCATATAATTTACAAATCATTGAACATTGAATATGAAATTGATTACAATGTTAAATAAAGCAATTAGTAATATAAACAACAGTGTTATTTACACTAAACAGTACCCTTCAAATGATGAATAGTCAAAGAAATGATTGAAAGAAGAGAGAAAACTAAATGACTCCGCCTGGAGCCCCTTAAGTGTTACTGTCGGTCCCAACCCCGGATAAAGGAGGAGGGTTGGGCATGGGGTTAGCAACCCCATCCCGTAAAACAACAACCTTTCTAAAAAAACTCTAACCACTAAAAATCCTTATAATCACTATAACTCCGATTTATATATATATATATATATATATATATATATATATATATTACATTATCCTTAGTTACGCAAGTTTATTTAATTAAAATTACATCATACCTGTTAAGATTAGATCTTTAGTGCCTTCTTTTTGTTGTATTGGCATTGTAAGTGCTTGATGAGCCATTGTAGCGAATGGATTTAGAGCAGATGTGACCGGTGAATGATAAGCTGAGAAAAATTAATTTAAATCATTTTAATGAATCCATTTGTTCATATATAACTGATTTAACACTTTACAAGTAATAGAATTGTTACAATATGTTAATAACTATTCGGATAAATATAAATATATGCACTAGTCGTATGCATAATTGTTCAACATGCAACAATACAACTAGGTAAATCGCTTTGACTTTTTCTCTTCCATTTGGATAATGAATAAACTGATCAAACGCTTAGAAGTTCACATAATGTCTGAATTGATTTACAGGACATAAAATATGAATAATTTTGAAGTATATCATTTTACTTTCAAGACTTCTTCATATGATTTGAATAGTTGTTTAAAACCCACTAACTAAACAGTTAATAAAGAATCTGTTTTCAGATTGAGTTGCAGTAATTTTATGGTGATTGTCATTTAATCTTATTAATTGAAGTGAGATTTCTACCACTGAGTGCCTTTCTAGTAGTGATGATAGTTAAACGTTTGCTTCGAGATCTGATGGTCTTGACTTTATGGTAGCATCAGGAGTGTATACTGCTGAAGAGTTTCATACTAAGATGAGATAACTGTCCACTGCTCTCTGATCATCAGTGGTACCCAACCGAGATTAATCATCGACGAATACAAACCAGATATTAGTAGTTTTAATAAGGTTACTCACTAAGAAATATGCATACAAGCTACAAGAAGTCATAAACTTACATTATGTTGTATAATTTAACTAGAGTATGAATGCTATTTCACGAAAATTTGATTGTCAGAGTTCTGTACAAATGTATTACTTTTAGTCTATAATGTTTCCGAATAAAACTCTTATTATTCCGAATGGATTATCCATCGTTAACTGATTATATCATTGACTGTATAATTGGATGATTTGACCTAATTGTTAAACCATTTAAACTTTCGACTATCGTATAGAAATTTCAAAGATTACTATACTACTTTAAGTCTACAGCACTAAGCAGTACTCAGAATCTGTTTCTTTACCTGGCTACCTTAGCTGAATAAAGTTATATCCTTCATTCTCTAAGATGTGAATCCCCTCATGTTCACTTTCCCGATATTTTTCAACAAACATGAGATCATGGCGAAAAGGATCTATTTAATAACTTCTCTAAATCATGCAATATCGATTAACAACTTATCCTACTGTTATGTATTTCAACAAAAGCTTACTTCTAGTTATAATTCACATAATAAATGTTGAATTCAACAACAATAACAACAGTATGAAGTCAATAACAAATTACTTACATAATCCATAAGCTGGAACACTGGGATACAAGTGTGAAAGTGCATCAGTTGGAAGTCCAGTTAATGGAGATGTTAATGTATTCAGCCCAAAAGAATTATTTGAAACTAGAAATAATATAGTGATTTTATGAAAATGGTGTAATGTTTTTTTTCTTTTCTTATGTAAAAAGCTTTTTATGCAATTCATTTGTTAATTCAATGTGTTCATATACTTAATGTTGAGGTTAACTGTTAATATGAGAATAAATTCAACTACTATCGACAGGTTATCTCAAGCAAATAATGTCAAATTTAATTTAACCTGATTAAAAGTCATACTCTAACAGATACGATAGACAGTGGATTGAAATTAGCTGAAATGTTGATGGAAAACAGTGACAGTTAACCAACTGTTTCACTATATTTTAGAATTCACTAGTAGGTAAAGAGAAAATTTGTGATACTTTATTACGGGAGTAAACCTATCAAGTTACAAGTGGACACAGGGTCAGATATTAGTATGATTTCAGAGGCAACATAATTAAACATCGGAAGACCAAACTTGCAACCTACATTGCTTAAAGCCAAAGGTGCTACTGGAGAAGACATAATTCTTCTTAGTGAAGTTTTATTAAAATCTTATTTTTTGTAATAAGTCTGAATCTGGCAAATCTTATGTTTCAAAAAACTATAAATTCAATTTACTGGGTATCGACTGGATTAATAAATTTGGATTGATGGACATACCTCTCAATGGTGTATGCAATGAAGTAGAACATAATCGAATACCACCTACACCTACAATCGAACGACTAAGCCGAGAAGTTATTGGATATTTTTAAAAGAGCTTTGTTAAAAAAAGGGGAGGAGAGGTTATCAATGGGTGAGGTAGTCTTGCAACAATTTGTCATTTCACATAGAGCGACCCCAAGCCTTAATAGAAAAGATGGGAAGTCTCCAGCCGACCTATGAGGACGTTTTTTGATACTGTGCATCCTAGATACAAACTCAATGTGACATTGAATAATGGTGGGCATGGGTATAAAAGAACTCGTGATTTCAACGTGGCGACTATGTATATGCACGTGATTACAGGCCTGGTAGGTCGAAATGGATCAATCGAACAATTGCTGCTAAGATAGGTAAAGTGGTATATGAAGTAAGGGTGAGTGATATGGTGATAATATGACATATTAACCAACTGAGACAGAAGAGATAATGATGGCCTAGCCTCGACAAGTAGAATCGCCATGCCGATCGTGTATGATACATTTGATATACCACTACCTACGTCACCACCTATGCGTCAATATATGAAAAAAAAGGCCAAAATGAAGTTAAGTGTAGACCGCACAAGCTGCGTAGACAGAGGAAACTACTGCAAATGTATACAAATGCCAAGTCCTACACTAAGGAAGGGAGGTGACATATCTGGAAGAAGATATGTGATTGGTTAATATAATGTGACAGACATATAAATCAAAGGCTAGATCTTATATATATACATATATATATTGCGCATTATTGATTTATTATTGTTGTAATACCTACACGTGAGTGGCTTGTTTTCTTCTTGATAAATCAGGTAAGGCTGGGTGCTAGGTTTAAGGCATTAGCGCTTCGGATAACAGAGTCGATAATATGGCAGATCCTGCTCAGATACAACAAAAATGTACCACTGATTATAGTAAGTGTACACCACAATCGAGTGTTGGTAATATTCGATTGATCAGTATTTTTTAACACTCGTCAAATAATTGTCACATGTAAAGTAAACTAATTTTATCATGGTACTAAAACAAATTGAAAACTCAAGGTGATTTAGGGGTAATCGACAGAAGACTTTGGACTTATATTTCGTAATATCTGTCACTTCTCGGTAAAACAGTACTTACAATTCTGAGGAAACCAATCCTCCCTAGGTAATTCTAACCAGAATTACTCAATTTTTATGACCTGTAAACAATATCACTGAGCTATTCTGACTTTGACTAACTTCCTGCCAGAGTACGTGAGGTATATAAATTGATTAATTACTGAGTAGTGACTAATGTGATGTTCCTCTAGCCCTTTATGGCACAGGTCGTTTCTGTTGATGATCTAATTAAAATGTGGCCACTAATTTAAATGACTTGGCTTTACGGTCATTACGTTGAAATGTAAGACGGAAAGAAACCTTGTAAGTCAAACTGATTGTTACGTTCTGTGAAAAAGAATTCGTGACTCTGTCTTCTAACTATAAATTTAATGATCTTAAGTAAACTGCCATTAGACTCATTTTATTATAGGATCACTTAAATTTGAGTTATTAATACTATATGTTCTTGACCATTTAATCGAGCAATTGTTTAACGTGATTAACAATTAAAAACTATGCAATAAGTCATTTAGGGGTGGAGGGAGTTTGTCTAGTTTCGATTATTTGATTTTATTATCATGTAGATACTGGTGATTAACTTTGAGTAATTCCTGAAGAGGAGTTACTCTACGTCAAACACAGAGAAGATATTGTCAATAGTTAATAATACTCTATTGCAATCAAATGCACGTCAAAAATCATGTTGGCTATTCAAACCATGGTTAAATTGTACATTACAAAAAACATCGATGAATCTATTCGCACAGTATACAAGACCTATGAGAACTGTGAAGTCCGATCATAAGTGTCAACGTTCAGTAGGGTATAAATATTTTCAAATTATAGTATTCCTCATAAATTAAAGCAAAATAAACAGCTGAGTCCACTTAGTTTAAGATTTAAAATGTATCTTCATAACAAAACAAATATCATAGAAAGATAAACTTACTTGCTTGATTCAATGGAAGCGAAACAGTACCAAGACCACTGAGAGTTGCTGATGGTGCATGTGTCCCGAGGCCTGGATGCAGAGCCAATGTATGACCACCATTCCCAGCAGATCCTATACCTATTGTTTGTCCTGTCAAACCGTTTGCCGTTCCATGCGAATTGACATTTCCTGCTACGTTTCCATTTGCCATAGCGACTACAGCAGCTGCTGCTGCAGCCATTGCTGCATTCGTACTGAGTGAACTAGCTGTAGAATTTCCGTTGTTACTGGAGTTGTTATTACCTGTTTCTCCAGTGACACATCCATTGTTTATGTTAGGTAAAGCTGCAATTTGAGGTGACATTTGTGTTAGCTGAGGATTA
The DNA here is from genome assembly GCA_025215515.1 of Schistosoma japonicum. Lineage (NCBI taxonomy): Eukaryota > Metazoa > Platyhelminthes > Trematoda > Strigeidida > Schistosomatidae > Schistosoma > Schistosoma japonicum. The sequence continues at coordinate 7,704,174 of CM046067.1, read as the reverse complement.
CTACCGGACATACCAAGTACAGCGGCAGCCGCAGCAGCTGCAGCCATTGGATTAGTATGACAATTAGGCGATAAATTAACAGCACCTGAACGTGGACTATGTAGTAGTGGAGCACATCCTAACTGTCCATTATTACCATTAGTTAAAGCGGAAATCATTGCTAAATTTGTTAAATTATTTGGTAAATTAACTGTAGCTAGTTGACTTGCATGTTGTAGTTGAAGTGCTAATGCAGCAACTGGATTTATATAACCTGTTGTCTGTGCCATATTCTAAGAAAAACAAAATATTAAAGAAATAATTACGAATATAAATATAGCAAACTTTCATAATTATTTTAATTATTATTCATTGTGACTAATTTTAGACATCCTTTGATTTTTGGTTCTCATTATCGGTTTGTCGTTGTTTAATGCCTTTTCATTATTTTTCTCAATTGCTATCATTGTTAAGTGTTAAAGCATCTAATGTGCTTACTGAGTCTTCGGTTCACCTTATTTTCTTTTAGTTTCATCTTCTACAGATTTTCATTCGCTTAAACCCATATACTCCCAGAGATATAGGTTGCCTTCTGGTCAGACAAGAACTGTTATATCACTACATTAAGTGATAACTGAACACATCAGTTATAATTGGCTGCTGTAGAGATCGCTGTCGCTGTCAATCTTGATACACCGAATCGGTCCGAATTAGACAACCACTGATCACCTTGAAACACTTGACAGTTGCTTCGTCCTAGTTCGGGACTCAGTAGTGCATACCCTAGACTCCATCGGGGGTCGAACCCACGACCCTCTGACCCTTTGGCGAACTCTTTACCATTAAACGACTGAGTTGCCTCCCAACGGTTTATATTTCTAATTTAGTCAACTCTTGATACTTTGCACTACCTCTTCCATTGCTATCGATGGATAACTACCTAACACCTGACATGGTTGAACTCCACTGGTTATGTCTTTTCACAAGAACTCTGTGAATTACGTAAAGAATTCAATCCCAATAAAGCTGACAGTCAACAATCTCCGCAACACCCAATGCTAAAATAATTACAATTTATTAGTTTACATGGACTCAACCTAAACACTAAATTGCCTGAATTTTCGATTGATAAGAGTTTCAGTAAGTGATTACAGTATCTTTTTTTTAACATTTGCTAGTGTACTTGACTAATTTGAAAGTTACTTTGTGATTTATTTCATTAACAAGTTTGAAAACTATTTCTGTTGGGTAATAAAGCTCTTTCTGATTGATCAGTAAACAAAGTCAATCATAATACGTATATCTGTGATCCAGAGTCATGAAAATTATATTGTTTGTGTGTGTTTATATCTTTTTGAATATATATAAATAAATTCTTGCCTATATTCGTTACAGATCGATTTCTGTTGGGTACCAATGAAAATTATGGAACACCAAACAGCTGTTGCTTCTTGGTATGACGCACCTTGGTAGTGTGTACCGTTTCCTGACCTTATCAAGAAATAAAACCCAGTGGTATTGATGGTCAAGCGTTCGCCAAGAAACCTGAGGCTTCTAGATTTAGTTTATTGAAGAGGTCGACAATGAATATTGTTGATCAGTCTCATACTAGGAAGAATTAGCTAACTAGTGTCAAATGATTTTTAGTGGTATCCAACTGAGATCAATCTATATCGAATAAAAAAACAAATTAAACATCGTTCACTTCAATACAAATATAACTAATAAATTTGATTAATTGAAATTCAAGTATAGTGATCATTTAATTAGAGTGAAAGTCAATAGAAACATGGACTTCCATCAACAACCGACTTATAAATCATGACTAACCTTCACTGCTGAAAGTCAATTTCTACCATTAGTTGTAGGTTTTCTCTCATAAACCTTAACTGATTATCCATAATAGTTACCTTAATGAATTTATTTATCAATCAGTTTACAATTAGATAGCATCATCTTTATGAATATGCAGAATCAGTTAAGTAGTTCATTGGGTTTTATAAGTTTTCAGTTAGTTGAAATCAGTCAAGTCCATTTCTAGTAAATGTCATTACTACTTAAACAACAATGTAATGAATGAATCATCCAAGAGGATAAAATTCAATACACTACTGTACATCTATATTTAGTTAACATTATACAATAACTTTGACTAGACAACATTTCATAAATAGAGTGTACTGAATGATTGTCTCATTTAGGATTGGGACTCTCAGAAGATATGTGACTCAACTTCATTGAAAGTAGCACTCTAGACCTCTAAGGCTACATAAATCAACCAGACTGGCAGTTAGATATATATTACCTGTAGGACTGATCGATGTTTGAGCAACGCAGTAGAATGGCTTAAGGTAGATCATTGCATTAATTCTAAATAGTCTAGGTATATTAAATTCACAATGGTATAATAAAGTTCTGGTTAATATCCTGAGCGGAGTGTCGGTTATGGGTTTATGTAGTGTATGAAACTGTGATAAAGTGATCTCACAGTTCTCCCTAGTCTCCGGTTTTTATGCAAGTAAACAATTTTTGAATTGTGAAATCTTCGCGCTTTATTGTGACTTTGGAGTTATCTATCCCCGTTGCTAATCACTAATACTCTAATCTCTTTAAAACTCTCACTTATAATGTCTTTAATTGTTGTGTATGCAATTTGTTTTCCTTTTATAAACGACTCTATCCATTTCTTGTTTTTATTCTGATTTCAATTATTGTGTTTCCGAAAGTCAAGTTATACTTGTGGTGAAGATGGTGATTTAATTCTTCTTCAAACAAAATTTCTAGACAATAAATCTTATAGTAGTTAATCCACTTACGGAGTTGATATACACTAATTGCTTCATTCAATTTCTGAACTCCTCAACAGTTTATTATCAACAAATAACCTACAAGTCTCATGGTATAAGTTAGTCTTATATTGTACGGAGTACTACAAAACAATCGCAGCAACAAAAGTAATTGAATATTTATCTACATGAGTTTACAGATAAACATGCCGTTATCAAAACGCATACAATAACGGAGGGTCTTAAACACATAACTTTTAATTCTGTTGTTTGTCACATATTGGTCTTATTTTTGTGCGGTTATGAACCAGGGAACACTGGATAGCAGTCATGTCCCAGTATGAAGCTCCTCAGTAGAGGAAACACTTTATTCAGCTAGAGATCTGAAACTAGGACCTTTAGGTATTACGACAGTTTCTTAAATATCAATACCATTAAGTTGGTATTTGGTGCCTCGGAACCACCTCATAATAATTTTTAATAAAATGAGTGTTAATGCAAATAATAGAAAATACTATCTTATTAATAAACAAATGTATTACTTACTTCAATCATTTGAGAATACATATTACCATTGATTTGTGATAAGGCTATGGTTGGATTAAATAAACCCATTGGTCCAATTAATTGTTGAATTTTTCTCGTATGACGCTCCTTTTCACTATCAGCGAATTTCACTACAATACTTGATGATGCACCCTTTGATGTTTGACATTTTTGTTGTTCATGATTACGTTGATGGTGATGATGATGATGGTGGTGCAGTTTGTAATATTAAGTTATTCATATTTCAAAAAGAGGAAAAATTTTACATTATCAATCTAAAATAAATTTAATTTCACAATTCTGATTAAGTAAAGTGAAGTATTTCGTGGTAGATATAAATGCGGTGGAAGACATGCAACCAAAAAAAATGCAAAATTTGAATGGTCACATTTTCGTAAATTTTAAATGTTTGTATTCGGCACAAATTGATGTCGAACGGGCATCAGCAAAAACCGGCTTGAAATAGATAGCCGTTTTGTACTAGTATGGGATTCCTCGGTAATACATATCCTTGGTTCCAACTGGAAATGCAAACCATGGAGTTTAATCAACTGCACTGCTAAGCAGGCGTATCATGATAGAATTATCACTTTAATCAATTTATGATATAGTGCGACGATCATCCGTTGTCAATGGCGAAAACTTGCCTCACTCCTGACAATTCGCAACTTCACTAATCATAAATTTTTACTAGAACTTTAAAGACATTCTAAAATTTGTCATCAGTGAACTGACTATTGCTTTTATAACTTCATCAAGCATTTTTATTTAGCAGTCACGTTTTATGCCGTTCTTATCTAGAGTCCTAGTTACAAACTTATTTTTGACTCATTGTATCCTCTCATTGACAGTCAGTTAGCTATAAATGAGTTATTCATTTTTTTGTTGAGGTTTCATGATTCTGAAATCTACTTGCATATCCACGTAATTAAGAATGTCAACATTCATATAATTTTCAGCTGTTCTAGTTAAAGAATTTAGTCAAATAGTTATCTACATGAAAAAGTATATACACTAGAGAAGTTGATAGGTATCTTGTTGGCACTATAAAAGTAATGTATATTTGACTTCTTAATATTCATTATGATTTAGTTTTAATATTCTGTACTAAAATAAATTTCTAAGAATTTCAAAAGGAATTATTTTTACAAATAATTAGCTTATTGGTTGAATTCAGATGGTTATTTTTGTGGATATTAATATTTTTGATTGAATGAATACGTCACAGATTGATGTTGACAGATTTCATTGAAAATCAGGGAGTACTGCTAGACAGCTGTTTTGTTCTAGTGTGGAACTCATCAGTAGTGCACAACTTAGATTTCGTCTCAGGAGCTTCAGGTTGGTGAGTTTAAGGTGCTCACTGCTAAAGAGATCCATGCTAGAATAAAACAGCTGTCCAGTGCTACCTAGTTTTCAATGGTACCATGCCGACATCAATCTGTGACGTATTAAACAATTTATTTGTTCTCCAGAGTTTCATTTTTCGTCAATATTCTTAACTCAAATGTTACTTTGATAGTTTTTAAATAATTGAAATTATCGTCACTGGTTTATTGTCAAAAACTTACATGGATTTATCATCTTAAATGTAAGGTGGACATGATACTTTCCCCATTTGCTTGATTATCATGAATTTACTGTTAGATTTTTGAGACTTGTCGATCATATTCATTACTAATTAGTCTAATTTTTTAGCTGATGATAATTTAAAAGGACGAAATATACATATCTATGCAAGTAAATTACATTCCGAAAAGCCCAACTGTAATGTGAAATTTAACCGTGAAAAATGATAAAATAGGTCTGATTTAATAAGTAAGCACCTATTAATCCACCCTTCCGCCTTTCTAATCATTTTGGATAAACCTTACTGACAAGTGTTAACACTGAATCCATATCAAGTAGGATTTCGTCATTATTACTTCCAACCACCTAACATCGACATAAAGAACTTACCGGCATTGTTTGACTGCCATGTAATGTTAGAATAGCTGATTGTGCTTCTTGTTGAGTAGAAAACTTCACAAACGCACAGCCTATTTGAAAAAAGAGTGATAAAATCAACTTTTGATTACACTTTTCTAAGTAGTGAATTATTATTATTATTACTATTAATAGTAGTAGTAATTGGAATAAAAATAACCTTGACACTTAAAATCACTAAAAGTGGATGTAAATAGTTTATGACAATTTTGTGAATAAATATTTAGTCTATTGAATATATTACAGACCATTGTTGACAGGGTACTATTAGAAACCAAGGAGCACTGGACAGCTGTTTTGTTCTAGTGTAGAACTTCCCAACAGCACGCACCCCAGACGCCGCACCAGGGGTTTCAGGTTGACGGTGAACTCCTAACCTTCTGCACCACTGGGTCGGCACTCGATGGTTGAATTTCCACTTCCATCAATTTGTGATATATATCGCGAAGATCATTTGTTATCGTTGGTAGTAACTGTTTCACTCCTGACAAGTGTGGACTCTGCCAGTCACGACTTCACACTAGAATTTCAGGAACATCCTGGAGTTAGTCACTAGTGAGCTGATTATTACAGTCTGATTTAGATGAATCCACACTAGAACAAAACAGCTGTCTAGTGCTCTTTTGTTTTTAATTGTACCCTGCCAACGGCAATCTGTGACATTCAATCAATTAAATAACTAACTCCACGAAAATAACCATCTAAAATGAATATTTGTCAACTCTGCATACTGCTACAATTTATCAAAATTTTTTAAACTCCATGCCAAAACCAATTGCTAACGTCTACATGACTGATGTTTGATTAGACGGTTAATAAAGATTAGTTAAGTTGGAAGGTCAGTTTTTATTACATATTGATAACAACTGAAGAGTCATTGATGATTTGCCTATAGAACAGTAGACAACTGTCATGTTCATGGTAAGAAATCTTCAATATTAAAACTACCTTTAAACTGTTAAATGTATTTTCTTATTATGTAATAATTATACTAATTAATAAGCAATAAGATAATAGTATGATTTATTTGAAAAAACAAACAAACATAAAACTTTGGGATAAATTTATTAGTAAGTCTTTTTATTTCTCTGTTTTTGATATGAAAGATCATGGTTAAACACTTCCTATCGGGAATATGTACATTCACAGAGGATTTTCTAGATGTTGATATTTAATTACTGTGATACAGATGGATTCAGTTGACGTATCCTAAATAATCGATAATATACAACCTGCATTTTACTTATGATCGCAATTCAATCGTATTCAAAGTTTACAATAAGTTGTTCTAAATAATAAAATAAAACAATTTACCTTTACTATTACCACTTTGATCTCTAAGTATTGTGCATTCTTCGATTGTTCCAAATGGTTCAAATAACAATCGAACATCATCTTCATTCTGTTGTTTACTTAACATACCAACAAATAGTTTACGTTCTTCTATAAAAAGAAAAGTAATAAAATAAAACAAAATTCATTATAGAACTATCAAATTCTTAGTATTAAGTTTTATTTGGAATCAATGACACATTGATTATTCAATGAGAAGATAATAAAGTGACAGGTTATTTGAACAATGCGAGAACGATAACATTTACAGATTACTTTGAACTCGGTGTATTTCGTTATATTCTCATCAGCTACATACATGTTATTGATTTTAGATGACTCAAATTATTAATACGTATTGATTTTGTTAATTGAATCGTTTATCAGATAACTTTAGATTGTCTAGGTAGTGAAACAACTTCCTGTCACTTGTAGTTGGAAAAGCGAACTAAGTCATCAGTCTAATGCTACCAAGGTGATTGACGATCAACTACTGATTCCTTTTGAACACAAAGGTCAGGTTTTAATTTTCTAATTGCAACGACCTCAGCAAATCTTAATAGAATCGATTTATTTTGTTTACTAATAATTTCAAAAGCATTTGTTATATTGACCTCATATCCTGTTTCTGCCAAATGACGCGTAACTAAACTTCTAGGAATGTTTTCTCCGTTTGAACATAAGTTCTTTGGGATATGTTCAATGAATCGTAAAGAACCTTGTACCCGCTTACGCAAGTACATGTTATAGGTTATTGAACTAAAATTTCCAATGAGCTGTTTTTTTCATATTAATTGATAACTCATGTCAACTAATGCTGACAGTTAGAAGTTGAATATTGAGTGATTTATTACATGATTTATAGCCTAAATCATAATGTTGTTATTCTTGACTAAACTTGATTGAAGTATTAATTGATTCATATACCGATGCATTAATTATTAAACTACTTAGATACAATTATCACGAAACCTTTCCAACCAGCATTGTCATTCATATTTACTGAGGATACCTGTCATAGGTTTGATACTGTTGATCTATAGTATTTACTAGTAATATCTAGAAATTAACATACATTTTCATGTTTCTCTTTCCATATTGAAGCATGCAATTAAACAATAGAAGGTACCTGAGTAGTTAAAAATACATTAAGTCACTAATTTTAGACCATTTCATACAGCAGTTTCTTAAGTAGATAGAATTTACGCTCGCGATTTTTCGGGACCATCGTTATCAGAATTCACTAATCCAAAATTGGCTTCATTTGGAAAAATGTAATCCGATTGTATTACCGAAATTGCAATGAATAGTTGGATAATCTAATGATCAGTCACGTTGACATCGTAAACACTAGAAGATTCCTGAAGATTTATGACAGCTTAGAAGATAATTAAAGATTTAATAACCTTCTTATCAGACTCAAACCCAATTTTTCAAGAATTCTCATAAGGCGGTTTTTGATAAACACATCAAAAATTGGTTGAATACGTCACAGAATGATGTTGGCAGTGTACCATTAAAAACCAAGAAGCACTAGACAACTATTTTGTTCTAGTGTGAATCTCCTCGGCAGTGTGCACTTCGAATTCCGTCCATCTCACATCAAAAATTTCAAAAAATTTCTATCACAGTTTATCACATTACGATTTGAATTATTTTTACAGTCGAATGTAACTACTACCTATATATAAGTAGACAAATGTTTTCATGCAAGATACTTTCATCTGCGTTCAAAACAGAGAAACGGTAATTTGTTTTAACGTCGTATTTTGACGCAGAGATCGCATTCAGTAGTTTATATCATATAAAATCAAAGTTTATCAAAATCTGAATTAAAAAAACTATTTAGCTTTGCAAATAGTGGTGATATTAAGCAAACTAACATTCCTAGTTTTTAATGGTTGGTTGATAGCAATCAGAAAAATGCCCAAAACCTAGGTTTCGCGCTAGTTGGAACTAGTCCTTAGTAAATATCTCCACTCACGGAAGAACTCATGTTATACAGATTATCATTGTATTGCTCCATCTCACTGGCACAATCTGAGACAAAGTGTTTTATTAGATAAATATTCCCAATGTCATAGCTACATTTGCCTAAGAACTAGTCACTTTAAAATAGAATGAAATCGTGGTAAAGTGGCAAAACACCGTTTTTTGAACAGTGAGACACAAGTTTGACTTGTTTTTTCTCTACCTTGATTCGTGAGGATCCAAAAGTACACATAGTCATTTAAATTTCCTAATCATCATTCAAACGATAAAATAGAAAACACCGCTAGGGAGAAATCTTGTTTCCTAAGAGGATATTATAGTTGCTAGGTGAGTATCTCTTATACAGTCTAATGATTACGGGTGTAAGTAATTCTTATCTCTTATGTAGGATCTTTCACTTCGAATTAAATTAAGTGAATTATCATCAGTAAATATCAGAAGCAGTTTCAAAACAGTTTTCCCCAAGGTTGGCATCTAAATTTTATCCAGATATTTTACTACTTATTGTGAAATGAACGCTTTTCAAATTGTTAAAATGAATGAATGGAATACTTATCAAAATGTGGTAACGCCGAATGAAACGAAATGGCTGAGCAGTAACTACCTATAAGAAAGAGTAACTTATTAACTCAAGGCAATTCAGGTGAGCTCAGATAAAACTAAAACTCATTAACCATTTCGTTGGCAAAATCAGTTGTTTACATATCATTTATGATGTACCGAATAAACACAATTTGACGTCATAGACAATTGACGGATACATGATGTTTAGGTCAATCGCTCGCTTGTCAGAATGTATAAAAATCTGATTATTATTTAAAGAAGGGTCATCATAAAACAAAATATCAGTTTGATGTGAATTGAATTCCACTTGCCAACAGCAGTTGAATCAAAGCATACTTGTAAATCATCGCTTTATCGAGGCAGTTCCCTCAGAATAAACATTCGATAACAAAGACTGATCAACTTCAGTTCATGGAAGATCATCAGGAAGATTCAAATACATTCATATTAAAAATATCATTTTATTCACTTCATACAATTAAATTTCTGATTCAGTTCTATTTATTCTGACTATACAGCTTTACTAAAAACTTGAATTTACTACTTAGAAAAAACTGAGATGAATAAAACAACTACTTAAACTGGTTAAATATACAGAATGATATTTAACACTTTCTGGCTAATTAGAATTGACATCTTATTTACATCACGTTATTATTTGTAAATTGCACAAAATGTTTTGTGAAACTTTATTCTACTATTGAAATCAGTTGTCGGAAGTAATGAGAAGTAAATTTCTGCAGAGTTTTTACATGATTGATGTAGTAATTAAGGTTCGTCGTAAGTGTTTTAGATTAAACATTAATATACATTCATTTTACAAAGGTATACGTAGGCTTTGATAAACCATAAGCAAATTCTGCATTGTGTTGTTGGGATATTATTCAACAACTGAGAAAAATCTCCTTATTGGTAATGATTTAATATTCATAATCATTACTGTACATTGGTTTGTGAATTGAAAAAGTGAAAACAATCTGTTGGATGATTTGGCCTAGAAATCAATTCTTATTAATTTACCCGTCACCACGACTTACATAAGAATGAATATCTATGTCCTATAACTCTGGATTTATACAAAGAATGTCGCTTCAAGTTTGAAATAACTCAATAATTTCACTCGCCCTACCGAACTGTGTTAAAACTAATATTGTCAGCAATAAGCAATCTCAGTCAACTTTGAGCCGTGTAGACCATAACTGTTGTTTGACCCTAAAAATTAATTGCTCAGTTTCATGAATGTATTTTCTCACAGTTACTGTAGTATTGAAAAATTCTGACTATAAATGATGCAGTACATTACAATAGCTGTGAGACTACTGATTTGAGGTGGTAAGATAGTGGGAGTGGAAAAAGTGGGGAAATCTTGAAATTTATTCACTATGAATTTGTAGAAAAGTGTTAGTGTTGCTAAAACGTATGAGACTAAAGTGAAAATTATCTACTGATGAATGTGGTTAATGAAATTTCAGTTCTCTTCTGATTGAGTATTAAATCATTTATATAGTCATCTAAGAGAAGTAAACTGTTTGTTAAAACGAACTAAACTTTGATAAGTAAATAGTTGTAAGGGATGGGAAGGATGCAATGAATTTATAACACATAATTACTACCCTAGGACTTGATTAAAACTTTGAAATATGAAGACTATTTTTTGTTATGAACTGTTATCGTTTAGTGGTTTAGGATTCACTAATTGAGCGTATTTGTAATCTTAAAATAGAGTCAAATACAAAATCATTTAGTTTCATAGCGACCAGTCTACCACTAGACTAACGAGTTAGAATAATTTGCATGTTATTAAATCCAGCAGCTCTTTTGTGATGTAGAGAATCGGTTATCTCATCTCATCGGTGAACCGATTTAGTTATCTTCTCATTTATTTAGCTTAACACATTACCGAATTCAGGAAATTAATCTCAAAGCTAGTCTCACATTAATGTATGACTACTTTTAGTGTAGGATGAAACAACTGTATAGTTTAGAAGTATTGTTTTATCATAAACTGATTTTTCATTGGACTGACTGAACGTCTATAACTGTTCATATATTTAATGTGACGGGGGGAGAGGGTGGCGGGAATACTTATAATAACCGTCTACAGAAAAATTCGACATGCATAAAAGCAAAATAGAATAAGTTCCGAAGATTTTTATTCATAAGTGATGACTTTCATGATAGGTTAACGATGGTTCAAATAGTCAGTAGTATTCAGATGGAATTGAATAGGTATTCTCTTCAAATTTACATAAGCAATCACATCTAGGAGTCAAACATTGTCTTCTAGACATCTTTACTAATCTAATACTGAATATCCACTTTCCATCTTATGACAATTTTATTCATCATCATAATTTCATGAAATCACATTTAATAGAAGCATATGAATAGGAAATGCTTTCTTTCATCGCGAAACAAAGCTCAATATAATAAAAGTAGTATGAGCAGAGAAATGAGTAGATTGGGCATTACTGTGACTCATCGTGTATAATTTTTGATGACCTTACATCTAAGGTCACTGAAATTTTCCTTAAATTGATGAATATTTCTTTTAGTAATAAATAAATATGTATATGTGTTTGAAGTGATTGTGGAAAACAGTTAAATCAAGTTAATAGGTCTCAAATGAAATCAGTTTCATGTCAAATCTTACTGCTTCATTGTTAATGCCGGTTGTTAAGAAACTTGGGCATTAACGGGGATTTGGATGGGACCTTCAGAAAACCTTAGACTTAAGTTGAATACTATTTAGAACTAGTCAGAAATTCATTTCTCCTGGCGTTTTTGAACCCGTAACACTATAGATCACAGTGTGTGATCGGTATCAATGAGTTGTTCTGGCCTCTGTTTATTATGAAACTGGGTGACCCAAGATCACATCCGCTGGACGACATCAGCTCTGTAAATATAACAAGTACATCTTGCTGATATGTGCCATGTAAAATGAAACCTAGAATCAGGGTTTCTAGTCGACTACTGCTCCCGTCCTCAGTACACCATCTATCTGAACATAGTGCTCATAATGAAGAGACACTTAGACTAATAGCCATATTAAAAATTAATCATCAACAGGACGTGATTAACACTGTTAAGAACTACACTAACATTGATTGCTACAATATGATAAATCAATGTAAACATGAACATGTTGAAAATGAAGTAGTCAACAAATTATTGATTACGTAATCAATTATTAGTAATAATATTGGTTAGTAGATTATTTAGATGACAAATAGTTGGATGAAGATACTCTGGATGAAACTGGATTGAACACCACAAAACCTTAAAGATACTATCCTAGAGAAAAGAAACGTAGATGATAATAGTTTGAAGGAAAATTGTATTTTGATGTAGGAAGATATAGATGAAAAGGAAACTACTAAGCTGATTATCTAAAACAGGAGACACTTTTCACAAACTTGATCAAGGACCTTCAACTATAATTGTCTGTTAAAACTAACAAATTGGGTATGAATGTCAAATTTCTACAAAGTTATTTACTGAGAGAAAATATTTACTGCTGTAGAGATAATGATTAATGTTTTTTTCAAATTTGAGGAAGGGGGCATACCTGATACATTGATTATTTGAATGTGGACAAAGTTCCTGGGTTACTTACAAATCTAATGAAACGCACATAAACAAGAGAATCTCTGTCTGCATTACTCTATATAAAGACAAACTAATAGTTGGACGCAAAGTTTACCATAAAAGTCGTTTACTTTAAATTATTAAAATGGTTTGCATTAGGATTTAAGTATAAGTTGATTACTTTTTCAATGATAACAACACTTTAATTCTCAATATAGTTGTTTAGATGAGACCAGTTAACAACAATTATCTATCGTTAAGTTGAATACACGCAATAAACTGTTTCCCTCAGTGAATAACATATTTTCAACTATAAGAAAGATGTTTACATTTCTGGTGCGATGCTAAAGCCCGTTAAAGTTTACTAGTTTTATAATTTGACTGTACCTCACTAGTGAAAGCGAATAAGCATCGGAAACTCAGGATAGCTACAAACTAATAGAATCCAATTTGTTAGTCTCATTGGTAATGTATTCGCCATTAGATTGAATGTTACACAGCTTATCCTAAGTTTAATTATTGATGCATAGTGGTAAGGTCTTGAAAGATGAAAAGACAAAGAGTGAGGGAGGGGGTAGTCGCTAATCAACCGTAAAAGGCTATTTTTGAAAAAAATATGTACCTGATATCTTGATTCATTATCAAAAGTATCTGCAAATCGTAATTCATCAAACCAAATGCATGTGTATTGCTAGATTTATGATTTCTCTAGCATGATTATGCACTTTTTATTACTGAAATTTTCAGCATGGTCGGTAGTATGGTTAAAAGGTAGCGTACAAAAAATATTGTTTTAGCTAGGCATCACAGTTACTTACCATCAATACAAACAACACTTGCAGATAACTGATTCCAATTTTCTATGGTTCCCTTTTATTTCAGTTACCAATTACATATTAGCTCTTGTTTATTAATAATAGGATTTAAACTTCGTTTTAAATAAACTAGTCTCATCAATTGTTCCTGTTATTACTATTTGTTTATTAGTCATGTATGCATTTTGAATTTCTAAGAAGATGATATACAAGTGTAGCCTGAGACTTGATCGGGTTATCTAACAGCCAATAAGTAGTGTGCATATATCAGTATTTACAACCGATTCCAATTTATATTTAAGTTTTAACGTAAAAACCAACACTTAGATGAGAGTACCTTCAGTTGGCAGGCTTTAAGTAGTATGGTATTAGGATATTGGTCGCACTTTATCGCTAACTGATTAAAGTTAGAAATGCTAATCAGCAATTTGTAGGTTAAGTGCTCATTGAGGGAATTTTTAATGGAGTTACAATTAGAACTATCAGTGTAGAATTGTATTCAAGGGCGAAACAGTGGTCTGAAGTTACTTAACTTTGAATGATTGATTAAAGAAGGTCAACTGATGCTGTGACATCGAATAATTATATCCCCATAGACAACTATGGTAAATCCGATTACTTAAATAGAAAATTCCATTTAACTTGAATCTTTATTTCTTTGTCAGTTTTATCCAACACGTCTATTCTCAGTAGCATAGATAATTGTTGTTGAAATAATTGTGATATTAGAATGGCTGGCTTATATGACTGACTACTATGCATCTACGTTGAAACTCCTACACTACTAATAATAAAATTTCCAACCCACTTAACAGTTTAATGTAAAATTCAAAGAATTTAAATATATCTGAGTATAACCTACCGCTATTGTTATTGCTATTACTGATATTATTATTACTACTATTATTAGTGTTAGTAGTATTCGAATTGCGGCATTTATGATTTGTATTAAATGAAACATTGGCATTATTATTATTATTATTACCAACACTATTACTACTACTATTGCACATATCCATACTATTCAAACTAGTTTTACTTCCACGTTTAGAAGATCTTTGTGAGTTCAAATTACTTATCTCCATTGGCTGGTGATGTTGGTGTTGTTGTTCATTTAATAAATGATGATAATGTTGTTCAATTAAGTCTGTCTCAATTAAGTTAGTTCTACTGACCATTCCATTTGTTGCATATGTTGGTGTTACTGTATCTGATGATGTTGCTGTTGTTGCTGTTGTTGATGATGCTGATAATGAGGTTGAAGTCGAAGGTGGCAATGAAAATGATGATACCACTGTTGTTGCAGATGATAATATGACTGATTTATCTGAAGTTACTGATGAGATTAACTGTACTGAATTATCTTCAATTCCTTCTAATTTTAAATGTTCAGAATTTATTAAATATTCAAATGAACTACAACAATTGGATAAGTTGCTTGGAATATTTGAATTACATGTTTTACTTTTAGAAATTTCTACTTTATTATTGTCAGTATTATCATTTATATTAATTGAATCATTCAATGGTGTAGATTGTTGTACTAGATCACAATGGAAACTATCAACTGTTGTTAAATGTTCAATCGGCTTTGAAGAAGGCACAGTATTTAAAAGTTTTTCGTGTATATCATGTTTATAATTAGTATTTATTTGTTCTTCTTTATTTAAACTAGAAATTACTTCATCATTTTCATCAACTATTGCATCAAGTATATCATCCATACTACTAGTTATATAGTCTGAATTATAAGTAGTATTTATATTAGTAGAATTTATAATATTCTGACATAAAATTGAGCATAATTCAATAGTCATAATAGCTATTCATTTAATCCAGTATACATATTGATGTATTCCTGAGTTCAGTGTATTCTTAGTCGAATGTATACAGTGTACATATGTGAATAATAGAACGGTAAGTATATTTATCAGTGAATTACTTTAATCAACTTTGTTAGATACCATGGAAATTCAGAGTAGTTAAAGAATATTTATGCAAGAGATAGTATTATTTTCTATTGATTTAATTATTGTTTGTATACTCTACTCTGTCATTTGTTTATTTATTAGCTAGTTGAGTTGTTTCCACCTATAGGAGATATTAAACTCTGTCTACATTTGTACAGTACATATAGACCAATAGGTAAATTCTATGGATAATGATGCATGTATGTAGATGTATGCCTAAAAGATGAAGACTGAGAGTAGGGATAAACAGACAATCAGCCCTATTCATTTTCTTATATTTATGCCTAAATCATTTGAATAGAATATTTGTTCTGAGTGAGAATATGACTGAATTATTAGTGGAAGTTGTTGTTATAGCTGTATAAGTAGGAGTAGTATAGACTCATCATTGAAGGTTTAGAATAACAGAGTTTAGAGAGAAAAAATTATTCCAAATATTCTTTTAAAATATGATGAAAAATTAGATTATATATTAGACGTGGATATAGAAGGGAATAATTTCAGTATAAGCAAGTATATATTAACCAATCCTATCAAAGTTTCTTATATAAATTATGTACTACGATGGATGGACATGCATTGTCTTCACATGGATACATATAACACGCATACGTACATAAATGTGTCTATATATACTATATGTATCTATAAGAACTGAGTAGAAAGGCAGTGGATTCACCTCACTTTAGAGTTTGGAGAGTTGTTACTACCACTATGCTAACTAACATTTAGGCGGATAAATGTGAGTTATGTTTGTCTGTTCCCATTTTATTTTCATAATTTTCAGAACAGGACTCTTAGGAGACGATTTTAGCATCGATTTTTGTAAACCATTTTAGGCATCTAGTTGTTCTGTATCAATCGTTACTATCAGATTGTTACCTACTGCTAAGTGAACTGAAAGAGGAAAACAATACTGAGGTCATAAATGTAAGTGAAGTATACTCACTAGAAGACTATACTACTTAACTATTGTGAAGGGATTCAACATTCTACTATACAAAAAATTGGATTACTGATTTTAACAACCATTGATGTGAATGAATAAAGAACAAATTAACATCAACTGAAGGATTATCTAAGTTCATATTATTAATTTAAGCTTATTTTATGTCCTTCCTTTCGACTACATAACAAATTTTATCGATTACCGCATATTAAAGTAAATCGCAAACTTCCATGTCTCATAAGTTGGAGTCAATGTTCAATAAATTTCAACAGTTTTTTTGTTTAGGACTCGATGTAGAACGGCATTAAGATGAAAGCAACATATCAAGCTCTAGAGAATTTAAAGAATCAATTGTTTTCATAAAACAATCAAACTACTACATACATTTTAAAGGAACCAATTCCATTTTAACTGGTAGATATTCTCGTACGCTACAAATATTAACTAATTTCTTGTTTTGCTCAGTTCTTTGCACATAAACACACTCGTATTTACCTCATATATTACATGCATGACATGTATGTAATCAGACTAGTTGATAGTTTTGTCTCTACACTGATTGTTTGATGAGATTAGTTCCTGTGTACTGTTTCAACTGATGTAACTTTGTTATTTGTATTCATCACACATTGATTTTGATTGGGTAGCACCGAAAATCGGAGAAAACAATAGACAGCTATTTTGTCTTTGTATGAGATACCTCGGCATCACGTGCTCTTGATAACGTCAGAGAATCTAACCCACGACCCATAGATTTTACGGTGAACGTCTAACCATCCTGCACCACTGGACTGGCAGACATCTAATTGTGGAATTCTTATTTTATTCAATTTGCATTACAGCGAGACAATCAGTCAATTCGAATGGTGATAACTGTCTGTTGGGGATTCACTTACAATATGTTTAAACACCACCAGTCACAACTTTCCACTAGAACTTCAGGAGTATCTTGAAGTTAGTAACTAATGAGTTGACTGATTTTTTGAGTTAGGGTGAATTCGTGGAGTTTGGGATTAAGTTTAGCTAATCGTATTCATCACTGATTGGTCTTAATTGAGTACCATTGAAAACTGATTTGATTCAGTCTTCTATTCACTATAAAAGCAACTTGAGTTAAAGTTGTAAAACGTCCGAAACTAAAGGTTACTACACATTGGAAATTTAGTAAGATTTCATTATTTATTATGCACTATCTAAACTAGTGTCCAATGTGTTTCAAATTATCAAATCATCTTTTTATAATAAAATATCGATAAACTCTGTACATTGACTCAATGTATCAGTTTTCATGTATAGTAAATGTGTCATTTGATTCAATGAGTTCACCATAATTTAGCAATCAGTCAAAGTGAAATCAATTAACGAGTCTAAACATGAGAATTGCTGATTGCTAAAGTTACGTGTACTATCAATCACTTTATGTACATTTTTAATATACTACTACTGATCTACTAAGGAATATAGTAAGATTACTTTATTCTAAAGAAATAATTTAAATTTTTTTTGAAACACAAGGCTTTTAGGTTTGATCATCCTTTAAACAAAACGTGATGTGAATTGCGAATATGTGAAATCGTACTTAGATAAGGCAGTAAAGTTTTCTTCATCGTCAAGGTACTGTTGAATTCTTTCTGTAATCTTATGATGAAGTGTTCATAGACTAACTATTTAGATTGGATAATACAAAAAATAATTTCAGATTAATACAATGCACTTACAAACTCAATATACTCTGATCGTGTGTGGATTAGACAACTAAGTTGGCAAGAAGTGTGCAACAAACATAATCACTTTTGGACTAAATAATAACTTCATAAAACATTTACATAAAAAAACAAACTTTTCTAAGCCTAAGATCTATGTTAGCTGGAATTTAACAGGAAAATATACGTGAAATCTTAAGGTAATCGACTTTTCTACTGGCTTTAAACCTACATTAAACAGTTTTGGAGACTGTTTTTGTTTCAGTTGATCTATTGTAAGATTAAAGCATTAATGGGATTCAAATGGTAGGAAGTAATAGACAAATATAATTCCGATCATTAGTTTACAGCTAGTCAGTGTAGATAATCTTTTTACTAATAACCTACCTTTTATAGACCAGTCATTCACTTGATTTTCTATTCAGTTGAATATTGTTTGGATTATTATGATGATTCGACGAAAAAGTAAGTGTCCAACAGGCACTTAGTAATAATTCATCCTTAATAGTTTATTATTTACAATTGGTTGAATTCTGTAAAAACTCAGAAATGAGTTTCATTGCGACTTCCATAACAAGTAGCGAAATTTACTGGTTTATTCGTTACTTTCACTTTTATGCTTCGTTATTCACCACCACTGCTATTATTATTATTATCATTATCCCGTGTCACATCATACTGTTCCTCACTACAACATCTTGTCTGCATATAAAAGTTTTGATTTAGTTTAGAATTATGGTTTCATTTCCTAAAACTTGTTTACTTGGGTTCCAAGAATGGAAAAACAATTAAGTGAGTAAATAATCACTGTTACACTAAATCTTCCCATAGATAAATTCGTATTTGAAGATTGCTAAGAAAAAAATGTAAAAAGGAAGAAAATTCCTGACGAATGCATTAAGTCTAAGTCTAAGTGCCGTTTATTCTGTCTGTTAGACAAGTAATCAGTTTGTTCGACAGTAGTAAATTCAGTGTTGTGAGTGATATATACAGATCTGAATCCAGTTAAATTAACTGAGTCATTTATAAATGTTACCTTAACCATGAAACTGATATCTCACAAATACCGTTAACCAGTTAACATGGCTGATCAGAATTAATACGGATTTTTTCTTTTAAATGCTATCAATAAACTAAGTGATCCATCTTGACTGTTGACAGTCGTTTAGTATCATGTAGTTAAATCTTACATATAAATTTAGAAATACCGCATCAATTAGTGCGAAACGTTAACATATTACAGAAAAACGGATTTCTATCCAACAACACCAATGAAGACGGCTTGCACTGTGGCATGGAGTAATTTCGATTTGAATTCAGTGAGGAGCAGCATCAACCTCTATATTATTCCAAACATAACTTGTTGACAAATATCAGTTAATGTAAAAGCTACGTTACATAGTACAAGTGAGCATTCAAAAAAAGATTCTTGGTTAACTGATATGCTACAAATAACGTTAATTTAATCTCCTAACACTTCTTTCTAATATACTTTCTAATCACATAACATCCATTTATTATATACCTAACTTATTATTTAAATAAAACTATACTACTAAATAAATAAATTAGTAGCTTATATATTTTTAACAATATTCCTTCGATTAATTCGCTTATGATTGTAATTTCAAAATGAAAATGTTTAGGTATTTCATGCATGTTCAAAATTGAATCAAAATAACATAGCAGCACTGTGTCTGATGGTTACTGTTGGTAACTGGAGATCCTCAAAAATACAGTTGTCCATAAAATCAAGCAAAAGGAGTTGCATAGATTTTTTTGTAAACTTGATTTGTAAACTTTCATCACTTTAATGTGAGTCAATGGGATTTATACTCACAGAGCATATTTGACAATATCTGATTGGATTAGCAAAATCTTTATAATTTCAATTTAATGAATAATTACTATAAACTTATGAGTATTTTGCACGTAACTCACTCTCTCTATCTTACTTGAATAAAGAGTCCTGATTACTCGTCTTCTGTCTTCTGATTTTCCTGCTAGGAGGATTCAACACGTTCGAGTGCTAAAGTTGTCTGTGCCTAGTCAAACTATCAAGTAATAGTCATAACAGATAAGTAATTGCCTCACAAAATAAAGTTTATTTAAGATATTCAATTAACCAAATGGATAAAACGTGGAATGAAATAATTAAAGTTTGTAAATTATGCAGCAAGATAGTTTTTTTCCAAAATATCTAGTACCTATTAGGATCTGATAGCTTAAGAGAATTAGATACCACAATATAGATGGCATTTACTTATCTATGTGTTACTCTAAAACTTCGTATATGAAGATAGTTATTACCACCAACTGCCTACAACAAGATAACAATATAAGGCTAAGAGTTATAAAAATGTTATTATATTTGTATCAGACCCACCAGTGGTGTAAGCTTCACAATAGTGAAACGAGTCAAACCTAATAGATTTGAGGTTAGAAGCAATTGGGTTACATTTAGAGTACACTGGGTCGATATTAAATGATCTATAATTGAGGATATTGAGTTATCATCCCTCATTACTTCTGAAGTCATGTTAGAATCCCAGAAGTCATAGTTCATCACCATCAAGCTAAATGATTCCCTAGAATCTAGTCACTGATAAGCAACTAATTCAAACTAGGATGAGATGCTTACTTATTAGTAGTTTATCATTTTAAATGGCTTTTTTCTAGTTTGAATTATTTCATGATGTAAATTATTTCTGAAATAAATAAGTTCTACCAACACCATGTACCAACTAATTCATTCAAAAGAGATTCATTCGTCGAATTTACTTTAAGGTATCGAATGGCCAAATTTACTTATTTCTCACTATACCTTCTGAATATTATATTTTTGCTATACTACTGTTAATTCGCATTTTTGTTATGCTTTACAATAATTTATCAGTTTATTATGGTGTATTTACTTATGAAAATGTGATAAACCACTGTAAATAATTCAGTTTACACTAATGATTCAAGCTGAAGTATGCAGTGATTACACTTATTGTCCTACTTAGTACATTTTCAAAATAGGCAACTTTGTAAGACTGTGTCGTTTACCTGTTGCATATACTTATAATAGTTGCTAAGAGATATCAGTTGTATTCTCCTGTATTAGAATCATTTTAATTAATTGATTTTCGATAATTATGATTATGACTAAAGAAAATCTACATAAAACAGCTATTGAAAAGTGGGAGTTATTCTTTACAATGTCTTAAGTAAACTGGATTCATAAGGAAATTTCATCAAATAGATACTGAATAGACTTAAAGTGTTGCAATTGATTGTCTAACAATAGAATGGAGTTATTTTTATTCAACTACTGTTATTGTCATAAGGATAAATGTGTTTACTAGTGAACAGATTATTTGTAGAAGTTCTAGAGAATGCTGATGAAAACTTTGGAAAGTGTTATATGGTAGGCATTCAAAAGAACAGGAGAGAAAAGCGACAAGTATAGAAGGCAAGTAGTTATTGTTTTATGTATTTCTTTCTACATTTCAAAGACAGCATTGACTAAACAGCTAGTTAATAGTTACCACTAAGAATCTATATCTCATATTGTTGGTGATAAAAACTAAATGACAATGTCAAAACATTCTCATTGAGATGTACTTATTTCAGTAGACATTAATCAATTAAAATCCCTAACACTGACAACGGGTAAATACATGCTTTTACGAACAAGTACATATCTGATGAACATGTTTATTCCCGTATATACATTACGATATGTTGGTGTGTAAAACAGTAGGTAGTGAATTGTAATTTCAGCATGAACATTAACACTGGGATATAAGATATATCCAGCTGACTAATCCTAAATAAAATAAAACTCCCATTATGATCTAGATCTAAATATTAATTTGAAAACTGCCAACATCATAAACTGATAAGAATTGAATGAATTTGATCAAAACTATAAAGTACGAGATTCTATGTTTGTTACAAATTTAGGCATCTATTGACAATTTATCTGCACAAAGTCACATTAGATTACAGTAAGTTTAATGAAGTTTTCAAAAATGAGAATATTAATTCGAAATTAATGTGTCACAGCATATATCCAACACTTAACATTTTCAATTCATGATGTTAGATGATGTCATTGAACTGGTACTGTGCATGAGATGTTATGTGCAAATAAATTATGAAAATTTCACACTAAGTTTCGGCATCTAAGTCCGCTGCCTCCTGATTAACAGTAATTCATCATTTCATGTCAATAGTTCGTGTTGTAAATTTACTAAACAAGTAATAAAATATTTATCACCATCTTGTCGATATGGTGTGATATCTCTTTTATCGAATCTGGGGAGACGTTTCCGTATCATAGTTGAGAACTACCGCTACACCAAGACAATACACTTAGGATGCACATGTGGCAACAGAAACTGATCTATTACAGTTCATGACATACCACTAGGAAGATTCAAATACATTCCTATTATATATACATACGCGTTACATGAGTGTGATTGTTTCGACTAAGTAGCCTAGTAATAAGCATGGTGGCTTTTTGAGCAAGATGAACTGAATTTGAGTTCTAGCGTGAACACTAAAATGGATGCAGGTGCATCCAGATGACGAGATGTGAGTCCTGGATTTCGCTTGCCAGTCACAATCCAACTCAAATTATCATAGTTCCATTAGACTGACTAGAATCAGTCAAATAGTACGGTATACCAATAAAACGGTGTTATAATTAAAATACATAAGACAGTAAATGTACCCAAAACTTGACAACATTTAACATTTGATTGTTTCCCTTTTCTTATAGAAAAAAACTGAATAAAACCAGCAAGATTAAACAACATTTACGTGACATTTATTTACAGTATGTTTACAGTGGAACAATTAATGCACAACATAGTACTTTTTTACTAAACAGCTAACAACATATGCAACTAGATACAACAGCTGTACACACCACGGACCTGTACGACGTTCCATATCGGCAGTTTTCACTTGTAATGGCCTTGCCATCTGGAAAAAGGAGAATATAATACACCTATAGAAATTTGTAGAAAAAACTTATACTACTCATAAATCATTATAAGTAGGCAAATAATAAAGGATAGTTTGTAAGTCAACGTTGTAAACACGTACAAATTTTGTTGTACTTCACAAGTTGATCTTCATTTATTGATGACAGTTTGCTTTGAAAGAATATAAATGATTTGTGTAGTTGAAAATCAACTTTAAAAAAATTTTGAGATGTTATAAGTCACTCATTTATAATTCTGTCTACTAATAAGTGGTAAGGATTAACATTAAAAATTTATTGTGTTCGTTACGGTTGAATATATCTACACACAATTCACTGATACCTTCCATTTATGGCATTTTGATTACTACTATTATATGATTGAACTTTTCACAAATTGATGTTGGTAGGGAAGCACTAGAAACCAGATAGCACTGAATAACTGTTTCGTCCTACCATAGGACTTATCAGTGGCATACTCCATAGATTCGCTTCAGGAGCTTCAGGGTGACGGACGCCTAACTATCTGCTTCACTGTTGTGACATCTAATTGTAAGATTCCCTCTTACATCAATTTTTGGTATATGGAGAGATGATCACCTATTGTCATTTGTGATAAATGTCTCATTCTAGACAAGTATGAACTTCACCAGTCACGGCTACTCAATGGTACCTTACCAAAACCATTGTGCTAAGAATTCAATCATCTGAAACTTAATACCAACTTTTAGAAACCATCTCGGTTCTATTTATAGTAAACAAATGAAAATCAAATTCATGCATATCATATTTTCCTAATTTATTATTTTATAAAATTTTTTAAGGACAAAAATCATTTGTGCAATTAATAGGCATCATAAAGGTTAATATTGTTTAATTTAGAATAATGTAAAGCTACATACCTTTCCCGACCCTCTTCCCTTACTCCCTCTCCGCCTACATACATGGATACATACATGGATATGTTGTTTACATTCTAGTTAAATTAGATTTCAGGTCATTAAATTGATAAACAATATCATAGTATGTTATGATATTATGCTTCATGTTGAGTTTATCAAGTTAATTATCAATAGGACATTGAAATTTTTTTATATTAACAGACATTCATGTGGAAATAAACTACAATAAATCTGCTTGACGCACCAAATTAATGAGGTTTACATTAGTGTTCACGTAGATATGAAGTTTTTTTATTCTTCCATATTGAACAGAACATGACAATATTACAACAGTCAATGAAATTAAGAGAAGCTAATAATCAACAATGAAATGATAATTTCTAGAATGAAATAATTACAGTGCATGCATGATCATTCATAGTTAATGAATACTATGCAATGAATGTGTAGGCATAGAACGATATGTAAGTAAACAACTTCCATTGATAACCTAGTTGTTTTAACAAGATAAATCTTCATATATTAAAGTTTAACTAAATCTATTCTGAAGTTAATCATTATTGAACACAAAACAAATTCAAAAGTCACTGAAACATTCATTGTTTTATTTTTGTTTTATGAGATTATTTCACCTAATTTATTCGGTTTATTTCATGAAGTCATATTGACTGTTAGAGAATAGATTAACAAAACTTCCCCAATTTATCATAATAAAACATTAGTTTATTAAAATTCTTTAAGTTTAATGTTAAGCAGACTATATGAAAAATGATTAACTCCCTGTAAAGGTTTGATAGTGAATTCAAATAAAATTTATGTAGATAAGTTCAGTTCATTAATGATAATCTAAATCAGTAGAATAGTAGACATTAAACAATAATTATGGTTTAATGATTCAATTTGAAGTGTATTAATTGTTATGCCAATGATTGCATTATAGTAAGTAAGTTAGTTAGTTAGTTATAAGTAACGTAGTGCTTAACGTATACATACTTCAACTTAAACTATTATGTCATATTAGCATAAGGAAATAAATTCAACTAATATAATACGAGAAGGTAGTTTAGCAAGCAACGAAACAAAGGTGTGTTTGAAAAGTTAATGGAATTTATGATCCAGAAGAAGACGAAGATTTCAATTGAGTCATGCAGTGTCTCAATCCAATGAACACATTTCATTGTTGGGCAATATATATAAATACAGTAAAGTGAACCAAGAATAAATTTACTGTTATTGCCTTATCAAAATCAACCTGGCAAATCTCTTAGGAGTCTCCCTATAGTAATTCCTTTTAATGAATATTCAAAGCTCGAAAGATATCAAAAATTATTTAGTCAGTCAATATTCGCTACAAAATCACCTAGGAAACTCTAGAAAAAACTGGAATATCCTTTGATTATCTGATCAGATAAATATCGAACATGTAGGAATATCTTACAGGATCTACAAATACTTTAAGGTAA
Source organism: Schistosoma japonicum (assembly GCA_025215515.1). Taxonomy (NCBI): domain Eukaryota; kingdom Metazoa; phylum Platyhelminthes; class Trematoda; order Strigeidida; family Schistosomatidae; genus Schistosoma; species Schistosoma japonicum. Next base: position 7,678,615 of record CM046067.1, on the reverse strand, counting down.
TATAAATGTGTATAGCTATTCTTGGTTCCTTTGTACACGCATTAAACTTAAAAGTTAATATTCATTCATTTTTATTGCCAGTTTTCTGTTCAGAGTTCAAATGTAGACTTCGGGGAACTAAGAAACGGTAAAATGTCGGAATCTACATGCTCAAGTACCAGATGAATCAAATTCAACGACTTTTCCATTAGAATGCATCTATAAAAGAAGATATATTACCTCTCTTAAATCATCTACTTGCAGACAGCCAAGTGTCGTTGATCTTTAGCTTAGGGTTTCAAAAAATTTTCTTTATGAAAATGGTAGTATATTACGAAAAGCATCATTGAAGCCTTTACAAATCAACTTTCATCGGTTTCTGTGTTCAACACTTGTCATCATATTTCACAAAATTTATATGCTAATCATCATATCTATTAAATAAGTCATATAATCATAATGATTCAGTAATCTAGCGAATAATTCAGGCAATAGGTTTGAGTCTCTATGTGAATATAAATACTGGTATACAAATATATTCCACTAGTGAATCCGTATTGAGATAAAAATTGTTTTTGGATTCCGCTGCTATTCATAATACAATAAGGCAACAGTTATTTGTCTTTACTTTTGGATAACTGACAGGAACTGAATCTATGATGAGAGTTTTACCTTATCTGAGGCAAGTTGGCTAGACGTTCCGAGATATATCTGAACTCTGTGCCTATTGATTCAAACGTTAACTTATTATCTATCAAGTTACAAAGTCCATATTGCCATTAACTTGTTCAAAGTTGTATATTTAATGATTTAATTTTGATAGTTGTTGACATTAGGCGATATCGAGCCATTACGACTCAGAATTCCCAGATACCATTAGAGACCGATCAAATGAAGTTAATAATATCACTATAACATGGAACTTATTTCTATACAAGCCTATTTGTTTTATTTTAAATAAGTGCTCAGATAAAATGGGCATAATATCCTGGATTGACTAAATCATTTCCTCATTTATATTATTTGGTTTAAATGTCACCGTCCATACGGATAAGTAATATAGTGGGAAGATTTTACTATGTCGCATTGTGTATGAGTTGTGTCGTCCCAATTACAATCATGTTTATGTCTATGTGTAAAGTAAACTTTCGATTTTAAATTGAATGTATTTATTCCTATTAATTCATTAATAAATAGTCTGTCTAAATATCGTTAGATAAAATTACTATTTTTAAGTAATATAAGCTCAAGTATAGTATAAATACGAGTTTGTGCTATTCCTAAACTATCCACGACGACTAATAATCATTGCTAATCAGTGCTGGTCTAGAAAATCTCAGATCAATCAGAAATTTATTGTGGTGTCTGTGTTGAATGTGCAAAAATTACAAAATTATGAAGAGTACGTTTCAGATATTAAGATCATGCTAAATAAACGATATACAGCATAAGTTAATAAGGTAGTTAGACCATAACCTTTGACACAAGCTAAAGCTAGGACTAGGTTAACTCTGAACCTAACCATACTCTATCTTAAATAATATTGACTCTAGTAAATCTCTTATGCTATAAATTAGCCAGAAGTAAATTAACAGTGAATAAATGACTATCTACGTTCTATTGAAAGGTGTAAGTATGTAAGTGTTATGGACTAGCTATGATACGTTACTTCTTTAATTTGTAGACACAGAGATCTAAAGAAAGGATGGATAATTTTATTAATCATTGATGATCAGCATTCTCTTTTTGATATTATCGATTTCGGTGATTAAATATTTATTTACGGTTACTGTCTTCTAACTGAATAAAACAAAACTATAAATTCGTTTAGCTGATTAGGCTTCTTGTATACTCATAATTCCCAAATCTAATCTGACTGATTATAATGATTATTAGTCGAGGGTATTTTAAGAATCACTAAAGCTCAATCATACACTATACTCCATCCGAAATGTGACCAAGATTTATTCGTTTCGTTTCACTAATATGGTGGAATTGGACCAAAATATTTAATGGTAAGGAACCAAATAAATTCGATTTACTATCCAACATTGAATTATTTAGTAAAGATTGAATGTAAAGTATAAAACATAAGAACTCATTATTTGTCAGCATAAACAGGGTACCAGTGAACTTTTCATGGTTCAAATGCACCTTTGTCTACTTAGTGTAAAAAAAGTAGTATGAAATAATATATTCCATTTACACGTATGCATATCTAAAATATTCTTACTGAGTCACTTAACTTCACCTGTCTTCCACCAACGATCAGTTCAAATCACTTTCAGTAAGACAACTTGCTCATATATATGGGTCACGAGTTTTTATTTGTGAAGGATTAAAACCATCCCACAACAAGAAACGTCTATTTCTGCGACTACAATACACGAGAGTTGCCATTTTTGGTAGAATAATGAAGTTTTAAATAGGACCTTGTACGCAGCAAAAACTTTGCTTAACATTTTCTAGTCAGTCAGTAGTTTTTATTCAAACAAAGGATGAGTTACTGGAATTTACCTCTTTCATGTACTCAAGTAAATTCGGCCGCTCTTATAACGGAAACGAAACAGGAGGTATCACCAGGCAATATAATCAACAAATGAATGAATAGCTTCCAGAATAGTTTGGTAAAGGTCAAACAAACTGTAAGTACAGTTGGATTTTAGCTAATATTTGGTAGATAGTGGCCATGTAGCTCTGAAAATTTCAACGATTAAAATCATACAATAGTCCCCTAGTCTGCATACCATTTTTCTTTAATTAGAATATAAGGTTGAACAACGATGCTTTGATAAATGTAACTGTTTAATTCCCATGATATCAAGCTGGCATCTAATATTCCACATTCTTAACTTTGATCACTTCAACTTTGAAGATCTGGAGTATGGTGCCTGGGTCAATAAAGAGTACTGTCGGAAGATGCCACATGAGGACAAAATTGCTTCCAGTACTTTTTACTTTTCAGTGGTTGCCTGAATAAAGTCAGTTTTTAATATGAACCATCAAATAACTAAATTAACCACTCTACACTTTCTCCCTTTTACTATGTGACATCAGTTAACAGTTGTCCGACGATTCCAAGGTTTTAGCTAGCTAATATGAGTTTATAATGAATATTGTTATTAAATAACACAGAATTTCTTAGACTTAAGTAGAAACCATATACCCAGTGAACACTTACTTCAAAATGGATTAACCTCGACGCTTTTGCGTAAGGTTATGGACGATAAAGTTAGTCTTTCTATTGCACATAGCAGTCATCTTTGTTGAGACAACTCTCGGAAACCTCAACGAAGCCTTCAGAACCCTTGAAAAGCCGGTGACATTCCATTCAATCCATGATCGACAGAACCTTCCAGAATCTCAACGTAGCGCGTTCTGATTGGGCAATAGTTGAAACTTCTTAGGTCAGATTGGATAGATTACAATAGTGATTTTGTTGTTTCATAAAACTATAAATATACGAATATTTTGTGCATAACTCACTCCCTATCTTACTAGAACAAAGTTTCATGTTTACTAGTCTTCTGTCTTCCGAATTCGCGAGTAGGAGGGTTCAAGGCGATCGAGTGCTAAAATTGTCTGCGGTTAGTCAAGCTATCACGTACGAGTTAAAACAATCTTATAATGGTATTGGATAGTCAGGATTATTGAAATAAGAAAATTTTAACTGATAAAATTGAATTTAGGACTTCGATAACCTCAATCTCTCCTCAAACTGACTTAGATCATTACTATTAGAAACAATATTTGCTCAGACAACAGTCAGTCGGTCAGTTAGTGATAGTCTCCTGATTATTTGCAATTACATGTAATCATGGCAAGTTATTTCGGTAAAAATATGACAGTGAAATAATAAAACACTTAATTTGAAATAAACTATTTTTTTCTCTCTCTAATCTTAATTTAATACTTCTAATTAATTGAGTAGTATTTTTCATTTATCTTTTTATAATGTAACTTTCTGTTTTGAATAATATCCGTTTGTACAATAATCAATTATTGATTTATTTCAGTTAAACAGTGTTTTATTTTGTTCAATTGTTCAATTCTAAACTTTAAATTAATTAATGCATAACATAAAATTTGATTTTATGATTGAAAATAATCAAGAAAAAACAAACAAACATTTGAAAAATTTCTTAAAAATAAAAAATAATTTAATCCATGAAGAGAGATAATGAAATGAGTGTATGAAGAGACAAGCACATATACGCACACACACATAAATACACCAGTAGGCATTTGAGTGTATTACCTGTAATGGTAGCACAATATTAGCACATTTCATAAACAGAGAAAATTTCCTATTAGAATAAGCTTATATCTTCCCGTTGATTTGTAACGGACTGAAAGTAGTCAGCCTCTGTTGCCATATATGCATCCTCAGCAGACTGCATCGATATAGCTATGAATCACAAGTAATGTTTAAGTCCATTACAAATCAACGGGAAGATACAAGCTTATTCAAATTACATATATGTCCGCTGCACAAGTGTGACTTTCTAGACACAGTAGTCTAGTGGTGCATGCGGTGGCGATTGGCACGAAGTGGACTGAGTTCAAATACCAGTGTGAACATCAACATTGGGATTCAGGGACATCCAGCTGACGAGTCCCAAATGAAATGAAATGCGCGCCCTGGATTCGGCTTGCCAGTCACAATCAAATGTAGAGAAAGATTTCTGTTATTTTTATGCTTAAGTTAATGAATTTGCTCGTTTTTGTTTATTGAAAATGAGATACTGGACATTTATCACACATACACATATGCGTCCATACAGAGAGACATCCGTAAAATTTATAACTGGTGCATATTGTTTTGTCAGTTATGTAAGATCTACTATTAGCCGTTTACTTAAAAGTATTTCTCATCTACAAAATAATTTCAACAGAAGTAAAACGGTTAAATAAGTAATATGAATGAATAAGGAATTTTAAGATTCACTTGAATTATGTCTTATATAGAGTGATGAACTCACAGTTAAGTGAAATTCAAGAAACATTGAAATAGCTATTCAACGTTCTGGTATGATTTATTCACAAATGTTACTTAGTGGGAGTATAACGAGAACGTTCTACATAGAACATGACTTATTAATTCTAGAAATAAATTAAAATTCTTTATCGACATCCCATTTAATTCAATGAAATCCAATTGAAGGTGATCATCTTATGTACATAAAATACCTAAATGTTAAGTAAAATGCAAATCGGTTACAGTAACTATCATCACTACTAACAATATCTTTATAATTTTTTCAACAGATCCTTACTTAATACATTTTCTAGAAGTTTCCCTAAATCTATTGTATAAGTCAAATATGTAGACATTTTCACGTGTATGGAAATACCGCTTACAAACATTCTATCACCCTCCAGAACAAAAACACTTTCCAGTGATGTAGCCACATGGTCACAACATATTTTGTTTTTCTGTAAAATTCCAAATACTCAATCATGCTAATGTCTGTTCTGAGATACAATAATATAAACTATTTACCAATTACATTTTACCCTTTGGCTGTATACATGAATATTGAACGAATTTCTACTTTCATTTATTTAGTGAACCGATCCAAATGTTATCTGATGACATCGTCGTTAATTAAACAAATCAACTTCCTGATGCCTATCCCATAATGGTATAAACGATGATTTAACTATGCTTTTATTTCTCAAAAAAACAAACTCATTAAGTCAGTCAAATATTATCTATTAAAAACTGAAAACAGAATGAAATATATTGATTAACTTTTTAGTAAATTGTTACAATAAAAAAGATTTTTTTTGCATATTTTTCAGACAGCGCTTCATTTAATGAAGTTATTTATCTCACTGCTTTGCATTTTTCATTCTTTTCATCGTAGCAACCTACTCTTGTAGTTATTACATTGTAGTCACATTTTACTTCAATAATGATTATATATGCTTTAATGAAAAAAAGAAATGAAATGAACCAATCTACAAAGTTCATTCTTCATGACTTCTAAACTGTGTATACACTACACATTTAGTAAATATGATTTTATTATTGCTAAAATTGTAAGTTTTTTTATTCTTCCATAGACCTAGTAACTATCATCAGATCAATCTCGATTTTTAAATTATCCTAATTTTACTGTGTTTCTATTTACCCTTTTCCTATATACAACTTTCCTACTCGAATCATTATTAGATTTTATATTGTCTCTTATGCTTTTGTCTACCATATGATGCAAATAATCGATTGTCTTCATTCAATAAATAATTCAGCATTGACTTAGTCTCGATTCGGGTTCAGCTTCATATCGATTAGAACAAAACTAACTATTTACTAGTTATTTTTCTTGATAAATGATGTCAATGTAGTTATCTGATGGAATTGTAGACAACTTAATTGAAGGGTTCAACGTGTTTAAGATCATCAATTGTAATCTTATGCCTATCCATAATCACATCTTAAATTTATTCAGAAATTTCATCTAATAAAAGTTGCATTTTATTTCTCATGCTTAGATCGTGTTTATCGAATGCTTCATCGAAGATGCTACTTTTCAGGTGACTAATTCATTATGACGTTAGATGAAGCTCATAAAATAACATAAATCAACTGAAATACATCTTTCATAATTGGATGATCGTGTACATTTAAACTAATGTAGCATATTTTTACCGAAAGTGTACTACGGTGAACACGTTGTTAAATTGTTGCTTACTTTTGTCTTTAAATTAGACAGCAGTTGGACATCAAATTAATCAGAATATACAAATAAATTATGACAGTTAACTATATACAAATAACATTATTAGTGGATGTATCTAAGTGTAGAAATGATTACGCAAAGGTCAGATAATTAAAAGTTTCGACTATCGTTTTTGTGAACTGAAACTTTTTGTATAAGCACTTAGATGTCAGTAGTCTGCAAACAAAATCATATGTAAATGTGAATATAGAATGTTTAAATCTTACAGTAAACATAGTACCTTTAGACTACAGAGTTAAAATTCACATTTTCAATCTGTGGCACAGTATGGTGATTATTAAATATCACTGTTGCACACATGTCTCATGTTCGACATATTCAAACATTGCCAATCACAATTTATCATTACAATCTTAAGGAATCATTAGGATGAACTTGTATCTTCGCGGAGTGAAACTGGTCAGTCTCTGTTACTCAAGTGCATCCTGAGCGGATTGTATCGATATAACGATTATTAAAAAGCATTATTTAAGTTGAATTGTGATTGGCAAGCGAAATCCAGGATGCGCGTTTCATTCTATTTGGGACTCGTCGGCTAGATGTACCTGTATCCCAATGTTGATGATCACAGTGGGATACACAAGTGTAACTTTCTGGACTCAGCAGCCTAGTGGTGAACGCGGTGGCTTTCGGCACGAAACATACTGAGTGTGAATCTCAGTGTGGACATCAACATTGGGATGCAAGTACATCCAGCAGGTGAGTCCCACATAGAACGAAACGTGGGTCCTGGATTTCAATTGCCTGTCGCAATCCAACTCAAATAGCATTTAAGAAATCATTTTTTGAGGTTAATTTCCAATACATCGATCATTATTATTATTATTATTATTATTATTATTATTATTATTACTATTATTATTATTATTCAGCTAGGGATTTATGAACACTGTTCGTATTCAACGATGACTTCAATTACACACCTACGTCAACTAAAGATAATTGTTACAAACCTGAAAGTGTACATTTATAATATCAGAGTTGCAATATCAACTTCAGTTGAATTGTAAACATACAACTATTGAGTAATTGGTATTATTGAAAGAAAAATATAATTATTTCTAACTGGTTTACTATTTTTTTTATTTAAAATACAATTAACTATTTTACCCTAGTGATTAGGCTTTTTTTCTCAAAAATACGTATTTCTCAAAAAATATGTATTCAATCGAATCATCATCATATACAGCTATTTGTTTATTATTTCATTAGCAATTAATATTAAGTTGAGTTGATTTGTGGAGATCGGTATTAGGTTTTAGTTGATTTAATTCGTCATCCATCATCATTCATTGTCATCGGTGATAACTGTCTCACTCTCAACAAGTGTGAATTCCATCACTCACTACCTCTCACTAGTTTCAGGAACATCCTGGAGTAAGTAATTAATAAGATGATTATTGTAATTGAATCCATGCGGTGTATGGAGACTGGTGACGAAACTTAATACCAATCTCCACAAATCATCTCAACTGAATAATAATCACAAATGAAATAATAGACAAGTAGCTTTATATGGTGATAGTTCTATACGATACCAAAATAGTAATAAAGAAGACTATGATATTCAAATAGACGAACGAAAACTAAATATGTACAATGTATCAGGTTCGGTACTTTCGTTGAATAATTGTTTCTCGCAACAAGTGATTGTTCTTTAGGATAGTAGTAGACCTAAGCTTAATCTAAATTTCCTTATGTAAAAGCATTTCGGACATGAAACTAAGATATCTATTTTCTCCTAGTTTAGGAACACCCAGTACTATGTACCTGGCACACCTGATTGACTAGATGTTGTGTTTAAACCAGTATAATTTCAGCCAACCAGTGCTTTCATTTACTAATGGCGATAATAACTCTTACTTTATTGCATAACATAGTTAAGAATTCTTAGAAGCACAGCATATTCGAAATTTCAGAGAAAATCTGGTTTTATGTCAATTACATTTGTTAATATTCAACATATATAATCGCATGGAAAATTAGTTAACTGCCATTCATATTCATCTGTACGTGTTTGCAGTCGGTCCTGTCCTCAAGTTACATCTCTTTTCATTATTGATGCATGCAATCTATAGTAGGTATTAACTTTTTAATTTTTAAAAAGAACAGAAAATAAGTAAACAAATCTGTTAAACTTCTTGGTGGTATTGTTTCTCGACTTTTTGAGTAGTTCAACTTCCGATGGATTGTAAACACTGTTACAAAAGTGTATAAGTAAACATAGCAAACATTCCGTTAAATAAAACTGTTATGCCGGACAACTAAAAAAGAGTGACAAACTCTCAGTACTGTTTTAGAATACTATTTCAATTATACTAACTGTGGGTAATGTAAACATTTCGTTTCTATGATTGTTACGTTTCGCTTACTCTATTCTACCGATTAGTATATTTACTATTAGTATGTTGTCTCTTATTATGAACTACAGTTAATTAGTTGTGTACAAGTTATCCCTATTCACTACCACTATTTCCTTTGCTCTGTATTAATGTTGATTTCCTAATTGGTTCGCTATGTGGTCTGGTTTTATGTATATATAAAGGAATGTATGATATACAATTCGATTCCGTCTGGTTGGTCTATCGACTAGTGTTCTTCTATTTCAGGCTTGAGACTCAGTGGGCATAGGGTAGACGCGCAATTATCGACTAGGCACATCTAATTGGCATTTGGTCAATCAACCTAAATTTCTCGCATCATAACAAAAACAAATGAAAAATAACACAAATTATGACAATAAGTTCATATTTAAAAAGTAAAAAAAAGGATGAATGAGAAATAAGATTAGGACACCGTTTATTGCAAACCACATAGTAATCCAGTAGCCTCATCATCAACACAACCATTTGATATTATCAACGTACTTTTATTAACAAATTTATTTTATGAATTTAAAGAAAGAATTGTCAAACAAACACATTTGTCAATAATTATCTATTCAGTGTTATTCATGCCTTCATTTTTCCTACTACACTTGTGTTGCCTTGCCTCGGGAGCTATTCTAAATTATACGTTTATAAACACTTCATTATATATTCAGTAAATACATGAAGTCATATTCTTAGGTAAATTATTGTTATTGTTGGAACAAATAATTTTCTATGTCTTTTATTTCAAGATAATTTACTACTGAATGAATAATTCACTGTTATTATAATCGAATACCACCTACCAACTTGCCAACTTATATATGGACATACCTATTTACATTGAATATACATTCAAGCACCAGCAAATAAGCAGTCATACACACATCTACACACAGACACCTCTAGAGTAAAGAGTATACAGAGTGAATATTTAGTGGATTTTTTTCTAAGACGAGAAAAGAGTTTTATTTTTAATTTTGTAACAAAATATTTATACGACTGCTTCTACAGAGTATTAGGGAGTGAAATTGAATGTTTCCATAATGACTGTTAACAAGAAGTATGTTGACCATGTACGTACATGTGTGTATGTGTGCAGTTGAGTTTAAGTAAGAGTATGCAATTGTGATAGATCGAATAACTCGATATACTAACATAACATTGACCAAATATTATCATTTTATACGATTATTACTAGTAATATTATTATTATTCATTTTCACAGTTTCTTTGTTCTTCTAAAAAAATTTTTTCACTTGATTAATATAAAGTTATCAGTCCTCTTTTTCTCTCTCCACCCTTCATAAAGATACTGTTTACCTTCCTCTTGTTCATCAACCTTTGCTGGCTTCGCTTACATTCCACCTTCTTGTTACTGTACTGGAAATTATATGTTTGTTGTTTGCTTTATTTGATTAAAACCGAATTGTAATTGTTTTTTCTCGTTATTCAAGTGAAAAACAATGTTTTACTTCACAGAAGTGATGAAATAAAATGCTATTTTTATCTATTAAGCATGTAACTTATGCGATTGATCATTGCTTACGTTTTATTTTAATAAAAAGTCATTATAACAGTCTTCTTTACTCCAGTTGTGTACATCATGGAATGAATGAAACTAACCAACTTTTTAAAAAGCTTATGATTATAAGGATTACTTGTTTTCTTTCTAATTATTAGGACTTCTTAGTTGCACTATATACTCATATTCCTGACAGGAATCAAGGCAATATGTTGTGGCAGCATTTATTAAAGTCCACTTTATTTCGGTCATTCGGAAAACGTATGTTATTATTCACTTTTTTTGTGTTTTACAGAGATGCCGTATGATACGAAAATGCATCGTTTTTGGTTACAAGTTAACTTCATTTTCAACAATCATATGGAAAAAAATTAAAGGTGAATAAGTATTTTTACTTCACTTCAGAGTGATGACTTGATTTCATAAGAGAATCCAACATATATGAAGGCTTAGTCATCGTGAAGAAGAAATCAAACCGATTATATAGTGATAAGTTCACTCACCTACAGAATTTAGAATATTATTATCATTTAATTAGAGCGTTTTGTACTTGGCCTATGTGACTTCATTTATTACAATATTTTCCTGTAGAACTTCATATAACTGATTATGAAATTAGTCATTAGATGATTATAAAAATATTCATTGAAATCTTGAGGGCAAATTCTATCCCCTTAAACGTTACATAAACGGACTAAGATTGATGCAGTAGATCATCGATCCTACTGACTTCTTTAGCCTTAAATTATCGTTGTTATTATGAGACCAAAGAAGTAGTGCAATAATTTCAGTGGACATGGTATCGGTTTCAATTTGATTGAATAATATTCTAACAAAAATTATTATTTGCTTATTTTTATTGATTTCATTTACTAAAGTAACTTTATAGAAACTAATTCATGAAGCGAATATTACAAAACATGTAATGAACAGTTTGATAAAAAACACTTTGGTAAACTATTGCATAAAGAAGACTAGAATATATCGGAATCAATCGAATAATACAATTCTATAATGTTTTCAGAGTATTCTTTGAGGGAACCTATTCAAACGCCTGTACCACTTAATTCCCGACTGTATAATCAATCCACACGTCTTTTATATTTGCTTAAACTGGGCGATAATGAATGCTGACAGTATATACATTCAGGAGCTGTTATAAAATGTTTTCAAAGTAAAGACGGAATTCAAATAAATAGGTCACAGCTAATGCTTTGACTTCCCTCCTTGTCACTTCTTCAAAAGATGAAAGACAAATAGATTAGAAGCTATATATATTCTAATATATTGTAGATGGAAGCAAAATAATTGTAACAACTGAACCAGGAGCAAACTTTCATGGGTGAATATGATTGGTAGATGTTGACCACATTAAAACACTTAGAAATTTGTTTTTTCAAGAAATTTACTTTGAATATGTACTGGACAATAATTTATTAAAAAACTAAGCAACTCGATACCGACGTTTGGTTAAATTTTTTAACACTAAATATAATTAAAATGAATCTCGGTGAAAACATCAACATTGGGATGCAGGTAAATTCAATCAACGAGTCCCACCCAGGACGAAACGCGCATTCTGGATGTTTAGCCAATTGTAAAATTGCATAAGTCAAGATTATTATTATTTTCTTAAATTTGTTTGGTATCCGTAATGTATGTATGATATTTCACTCTGCTTCTGATCGTCTGTTTACATTGTTTACTGTCTCTTGCTCATGAGCTAAAGCAAACCAAAAATAACGGCCCAGTGGATTCGAGCTTTTTTAAGGTAAAAACAAATATACTTTAATTTGCGAACAAATGTAAACTAGAGACTAATGTAAAGCTGGGATTCATTCTGCAAGTGTTTCGCAACCCTTAATTCTTTGATGAATCAAAATGTAACCTTCTGATCTTATGATAAATGTGACTACTTTACACTAACGAGTTTTATTCCTGACGTAAGCGAATTTCATGTATTTAGAGGCATTTGTAACGAACTGACAATAATCGACATAATACTGGGAAGTTTGTGCACTTGTTTTGCACTTATTACACAACGATAATACTTTTATAAGGTGAATCAATAAACTAAGCTTTAGACTAATTATCTTATCTACGATTACAAATTCATTTGATTTAAAGTAGAGCTTAACGATCATTCACATCGTTGATAAAATAATCAAAGGTTATTTATGACGAATTTGGATTGACATTCTTAGGTTTCAGTGTGTTCTAAAGGTTATTGTCTGATCTTATAACATGTAAAACCTTCATCATTTTTGACACTGGATAAACAGGTAGAAATGTCAAGCATTTGAATTTCAACTCAGTTTTGAAAGAATATTGTATTCACTTTAAGATTTATATGTTGTAGATTAAATATCTGATGGGATAGTAAGTGAGTATCGCTTACATGTTACTATATTAATAAATAGTGATTTGTTGCGTTATCAGTATAATTAACTACACAAAATATTCATATAAAGAAGAAAGAATCACCAATTAAGATTATAAGGATAATAAACTCCAGTGTATAATTTCAGCAAAGAGTAATTTTCCCACAGTAACTTGCATTGAAAAATTAACAAAATTCAAATAAATCCTACTTTTGCTTTTACCTCCCTAACTACTACTATTCTTATTAATAAGAATCTTAAAGTACAAAAAACATTGAAAATCTGACAAGGTGATTTCGCTACAAGTTCATTATCTTTTACCTATTTGAATTGTATTTTTAGCGCCCACATTTAACTGTTACTCTTCTCTCCAACTCAAAGCTAAATATGACGCCTATATATACTATTAAATATATTGCAATTTTATATTCTACCATTCTTGTTTGTTTGGTTTATTACACCTGAACATTTCAAAAGAAACCATGTTTTGTTAGTAGACGATGAATATTAGTTATTCAGTGTTATTATCAATTATTCTTACAATTATCCAACTTACCCCAGGCAACGTCTGTTTACCATGTAATGCATCTTGACATTGTAAAGCTGATTGTCTATGACAAAATGTAACGAAGGCACAACCTATAAATTGAAACATTGTACAGATATAATTAATAGGGTTTTATATTTTAAAATAAAAAATAAAGAAAGTGAATATTGAAATGAAATTGAGTATTGAACAAAAAAAATAATAAATGAACATTACTAATAATGTATTATTGTATTTTAAAATAATTTGTAGATATTTAATTGGTTTAAGATTAACGTTATTAAACAAGTTGAGCTATTATTATTATTATTATTATTATTATTATTATTATTATTATTATTATTATTATTATCAATCTACTGGGATAGAAAGAAGAAAATTGAGTTTAATCACTAAGTGCACGGTATACTCTTAGAGCTTCGCTTTTTTTGTGGTTACATGGAAAAAATATGTGTGACTATAGAATAATTGTGATAGGAAACTATTTGAAAAGTATCCTAATGTTTGTGAATTACATACTACTAGTTGAGATTTTATTTAAGTAGTAAAGTAAACTTGAGTTTTGACAAAAATCTTAAGACCTCACATATATTTAATCTCTGTGTATTAAGTTTTATTAGATGCATATCTGGGTAGATTGACTGAAAGATTTCTAGACATCATATTTTGTGGTTCAATAAAGAATAAATAAATAAAATTGCACTTAGGTTCCGCTTATTTATTCAACAGTGTTCATTAAATTGGTGTAAAGATGCTTCTTCTAAAGCTATTCATTAGATTCTAGCCATCATATCTGACACTTCAAGATGTTACTTCGGATATATATGTATATATATATATATATACCCATAGTATTAAATGATTGAAAGTCATTTAGATGATAACCAAATAGAGAAATTTTTCAATAATATAGAAGAGCGGTGAAAATTACGTAATTTCATGTCATGAACCAATTTCAGTTAGAGATCTGGCTAGGTTTTGGTTATTAGAGATTAACTATGTCGGGTATCGCCAGTAGCAATCACCACCGTTTACATAAAATAACAAATTAAATAGACGTAGGAATATACGAACCACTATAAGCTAATTTAATGAACTGAAGTGTGGATGCATGCTGAAGGTATGAATATCCTGAGTTTTATTTTTTATGGGTAACTACTACCAAGGAGTCTTATATTAGGACGAAACAACTGTTGAATGTTCTCTAGTTTTTAAATAAACTAATAATACTGTGAATAAATGTTACCTTATGATAGCTGTCTATGTTGAACTATGTAGCAAATGTTTAGTTTATATACCAACAACCATGCAGTTTATTCACGAACCTTTAATTGATATCATGTAAATATACGGCTATATAAAAGCAGAAATGAATTCATTAAACAGAAGTCCTTCATTCAATTAACTTTAATTCAGAGAGCGATTTAAAATGTGTATTGGTTAAGTTGAATGGTATTTATGCGGTTTCTTATTCAGAGAGAGGATTGTTGATTACAGACTAATTTGAATGTAAAAATCACTGTTTTACTGAACAACTGTTTCATCTTGGTTTCGGGAGTGTTCACCTAGAAGCACATATTTAATAAAAATCATGATACTCAAGTTTATTGGTCAAAATGAAGTACTATTTAGTCCTGATTTGTTGGTGCACACGTCTGGCTTCAGTTGTCATGATAATACGAAGTCATTCAGTGTAATTAAGTAATACCTGCCTACATAGCTGAACGTAGTCACTAAACATAGCTTTCTTCAGAACTCCAAAGATCTATATAAAGTCTAGTTACTATTGGACATATGATTAACATTTAAAAATCAATTCATTAAATACGCCACAGATTGACAGTGGCACGGTACTATTGAAAACCAGGGAGCACTGCTAGATAGCTGTTTCTTTCTAGTGTAGAATTCCGCAGCAGTGCCCACCCGAAAGTCAAACCCCGATGCTTCGGGTTTAAAAACACCTAACCCTCTGAACTACTACTCGGTGGGTGTCTAAAAGTGAAATTCTCACTTCCACCAATTTGTGATGCATATTGCGACGTCCAGCGCTCCTTGGTTTTCAATGGTACTATACCTACAATAATCTGTGACGCATTCAGTGAATTAAAAATATCAATCTCAATAAAATTAATCATCTCAATTAAAAAAATTAAACTAAATTTGTAACTATCAGTCACTGTACGTCTTTCGGGGTGGATTTATCATAACATAGTTTGACTTTTATAAACTTCATTTTAGGCCCTAACTTTAATTGTATTTTTGCTTTCATCTGGTATACTAGGCTACTTTACATGGACCTGTTCATGCTAAACAGCTACAGATAACTCTATGTACTTAAAATTATTCCCCTAAGAAAATTTCATCCAAGTATACAACACTTATCCACTAATTGAACATGAGAAGTAGCCAACAATGCGAAATATACAACACTTAGTGAACGTTATAAAAAAATCCCAGATAACGTTAGCATTTCTGCATTTAGTGTCCATTTCATATTACCATGAATCTTCAGATACAACTTGGGGTGTACTTTCTACAAAGATAATGATGGTGGTGATGACAGCTGTTCGCTGACCCAAATCATACGAAAGCTTTAAATTACTTTAGTACTGATCTTGTTTACTATTTTCATTTGAGTATGCATACTAAACAAAATGTTTTTTGAAATAACGGAATAGTAAAAATCCTTTATAATCTCTCCAGCTACTACTCCGAAGTTTGGAAGAAAATGCTAACAACTACTTGTACCAAACCGGCAACTTTTAGAAACTTTATAGGACTACCTAGTAACCACTTTATGTTATCCTTCTCTGATCTATGTGATTATTCGCCGTACTTTTATTACCAACTCCTTAACTCTTCTTCGTAATTTTCTATAATCTTAAGCTCATTTCCTGTTCTCAGCATAGTGCCTTTACTTAGCGTACTTGAATTATTCTTAGAAGTAAAGTTTCCTAAGCAATTTCTGTCTTATAGTTTTGTTATGAATTTAAGAGATGAATATTTTATGGGAGTTTCGAAATCAGCTAACAACGTATGTGTTAATCAACGAGATATGGTCAACGTGATGTCTGTCAGGTTTTTAAGTGCTTATTGATTTCCATCTATCATGTTGTAATGTAATGATTAATCTTAGTGATTGGAAATCACAAGTCAGATGACGAGAAATCCTGAGTAAACACAGCTTCCTGTTGACTACCTTCAACTACTGAACATAATAAAACATGATATAGAAATTTCACAAAGGAAATATGAAAAGGACATTTGAAATTTTCTTATTTATCAATTTACTATGTAGTTTGTGTTAATCTATGACATTCCAATTTATTCAGTTTCCCTGTTAGAATGTAAAATTAAATTAATCAGTTCCCTCTTAATTTCAATGGATAAAAGCATTAACTTCCAAATTTTTCAACTCTGAACTAATAAAACAAGAAACAAATGATTTGCATATTAGTGTGGATAGTTAACTAATTAGTTAACTAGTGTAATTTCGCAAATATATCTACGTCTACATGTATTCATCCCTACGGAATACTTTCTTGTCCATATATGTAGGTGGTTTTATTAATACTAATTTGCTAATACAACACATATTAGTAAAGTTAGGTTAAGAAACAACAGTTGGATGGTTGACATTTATGTACTTCAACGATGTAGTCGCCTAAAAGCACTTGTTCTCTATTAATTTTTTAGAGATTGTCAAAATATATGATATTATTTCTCAACAACTACATACCACGGTGCAATGTCACTTTTAGTCACAGTCGATAAATTATACATTATAACTTTTTATTATTCAATTTGGATTGTGGCTGGCTAACGAAGTCCAGGATGTGTATTTCGTTCCATTCAGAACTCGTAATTCGGATGTGCCTGTATCTCAGTGTTGGTGTTCATATCGGAACTCAAACTCAGTTCCCTCCGTGCAAACGTCATTACGTTCACCACTAGGCTGGTGAGTCCAAATAGACAAATGCATGTAACAGGCATGTACGAATAGTTTTTCATATGCCTGCAATCTTCCCGTTGGTTTGATATAGACTAAAATTAATTAATCCTGTTATCATATGTGGATCCTGAGCCCATTGCTTCGATACAACTAAAGTTCATAAATGATTCTCGTGAATTACAATTGCAACTAGGCAATTTCGTCAGAATGCACATACGGTAATACGACTGATTAGTTCCGTTTTATATCAAACCAACGAAAAGTTTACAAAACACATCAAAGTCATCATTTTTTGTTCGAAGAGTAAGAATTCGAACTTTTAACTAAACTTCTTTGAATTTAACGGCTTACGAAAAAATAAGTAACTTTTCGACGATGTTTAGAATAAAATCTTTTCATACATTTAGGGAGGTATAAGCATAGATACTAAATCGAGAACACACTTCACACATCCACATAATCACTTGAATTTGTGTGCGTTTGTGTACTGGGTATTTGTCTTGTATGTGTGTGTGCATAAAATCGACTGTGAATTCCTAACCTAATGAATTATTGAAACAGATTACTTCAGTCTGTGTCACATATTTTAGTATGGTAGTTTTATTGAAAACGTTTTGTTTATCTGTTTAATATTTTGTAGTCATCAAAATGAAAATACATGGAATTTCTTTTTGCCGCTTCCGTTACTTCCTTCGTCATTCTTTCATTCTGTTTAAGGATGTAAAATCGTTTCATATGATAAAGTAGTTAAAGAAAAGATATGACGTGATGGATAAAATCCGGGTTGTTGATGGGCTATTTTACAACCGTATTTTAATAAGACAAACAGTAGGATAATTGATTTCATTGAATTTTCATTGTATTTGAAGGTCTTGGAAACACGTAGTAAATATTGAGTTCTGAAAGTAAAGAAGCTACATTCATGTAACAACTAATTTTGCCATATTTTTACTATCTAATTAATCTAGAAAAGTTTATGGAAATTCGTTTCATTTGAAAACAAGTTCAACTGATGATGTAAAGAGAACTTGATAATTGGAAGTGCAACAAATATTGTTAGATAATCGTTATGTCTTTATCAAGAAATACTGTATATTAAAAGTAAGACTGTCATCAGCAGTAGCAATATACAATGAATTTAATGCTAATACAGTAGTATCATGGTAACTTGCTCAACTCTAAACCTCAAAATATCATACATCATGACTAAATAGCTATTCCATAAAATTATTTTAAAATGACTTCTTTAAAATATTTCACCACAGTAAGAAGTTAAACTTCGCTGGTCAGTTGCCATTGTCTAAAAAGTTACTACATGCTCAAAGAGCTTAAAACTGCATAGTATTCCTAGTTCTAGACTTATCAGCGATAAACTTTCATTACCATATTTTCAGACTAAGTTAGGACAGCTAACTCTTGAAGGGTGAGTAGAATGCATTTAGAGTACCAAGTTAGAATTCAATATTCGAAGATTTTCGGTTTACTTATGTACATATGTGGGTAAGTGGAAGATTGGATCTAATTATATTGACGAGTTATTTTCTGCACTCTCCAGGTAAGCACGGTTTATTTCACACATTTTGAGTTTGTATAAAAAATAACTAACTATCCTAGTAACGATTCATGGAGAGATTTTTTAGAGCTTTAAAGGTTGTCTTTGTTATACTATCAGACACTAAAATCAGTCGACTGCTGAGAAGGTATATGTTTACTCATTCCCAAATATGGTTCTTTTTGTGTCACTTGGTGAGTAACTATCGTGTTCCTAACGTTGTTTGATCCGCAGACCACAGATTTTACATTTTTGATACTGTTACAGTCACAATCGTTATGATAGGCTTTTGTGAAGATAAATGAAATTCACAAACTGTGTTTACTTACACAACCATTAGAATCTAATAAGCACCAGTAACCTTATAAGCCACCAAATTGATATTAATCAATCATTTAAAGTGTTCAATAGACAAAAAACTTCAAATCTTCTAAAATATGCAGAAGCGATTGCTATTAAACGATTGAAACCAAACTTATGTGTTCAAAAAGAAACGGTTATAAGCCTTTCTTTACCCTGGTAACCTAAATTTTGCGTTATTGTTTTCATTGTTATTATTCTTTCGCTAAGTTTTTTAATGCGTTTTCTCTTATGATCAGATTTAACAATTCCTTCTCTCCGTTACATCATCGTTTTTCAGATGGTTAAGTTCAACTTTCGTGTTTAATTAGGTCATTTAAAGTTTAATAACTGAGTTTTATTCACTTTATTCTCAAATATTTCCAACCACCTCTTATTGTGCAATCACTTGACCTCTGATCTTTGTTTTGCCTTTTGTACCTTCTCTTAGATCGTATATATATTCATAGCATTTTCTCCAACATCTTAAGCCATGTTCACATGTTTATGTAATCTTGATTTCAACTAACTCCATCCGTTCTCATGAGTATGTAAAAACATGTTTCAAATAATAATTTTGTAAAAATATTATTCTAGGTTGTATGCAGCTGATGAGAAACCAACGAAATAAAATGAATTCATCTTATTCTGTACAAATATTTGTTCTTGCTCTCATGAAAATAATAAAGGGAACAAAGTGTATGAAACCTTATAAGCTGTGGAATAGTACTCCAAATTTAAAATTCTCATCTATAACTATCCTGATTACTACAAAGGAAACCTTGAAGTCTTGAAGCAAACACTCATTCTCTAGATAGCTGAAATGACACAGAACTATTTACATTTCTAGTTACAGTTATCTAGTGTTTCTTAGTTTTTATGGTTGTCTAACTATGGTTAGTTGACAATAAGACACATAAATAACAAACATCAGTGAATCCTTTAACGTACGTTGTATTTCAAGCATAAATTTCTGCTTTTCCAGTTTCACTTAGTATAGTCGAAGACTACATTACAATTGGTCAAGATTCTGATACGTAATAGTTGTGATCATGCCTTACAACTATCCGACTATGATGTTTTACATAATGAAAATTTCAATCAAACACAATTTGTATTTGTTTATTACAAAACTGTATAACCCATTTATAGTCAAGATATTCAAAAAGTAGTATCCAGTTTATTGATTTAAGAAGAAAACTTCTTCGGAAATTTAAATAAATGTCGAACAATTACTTTTAAGAATGAACTAATTACCATTTATGAAAAGCACTATTAAGTCAGTCAGAGTCTAATGAAATATTCATCTCTTCAATAACGTCGCACACATTTTCAAGTGTGATTACGTCTGTCTAATCGATTATATGAATACTTTTTAGAAACTATTCTTCACCTTACAACACTGAATGTTTCAACACAATCTAGGTCTTCATACTGTGAATACTTTAGGTGGGGTAATCAATTAAAGGAATATGCACTAATGACTAGAAATCAATCAGAAAAACCTTTTCTTTGAATACACACACAGGTTTATGATGCTACGAGATTAACCTGATACGTATATCACACATTCACACAAAGACGCATACATACAACGCGATTTACATAGAGTTTCCGTATGTGTATTAACAGAACAGACGTTTCTCATCATTTATCATTCCTTTTCTCGTCTTGATGCCGTTTTATGAAGAAGAAACCTCGTGGATTTCTGTCTGCATTGTAGTATGTTTACACAAAGTAGAATGCTGTTTTTATGGGTGTAACGTTCTATCTCAGTGAACTTTCTAGCTACCTAATTTTATGTTTTTCTACTTGTTATCAATCGTTAGCATATAATTGTATGGTTTGATTCCATTAGATCTACATACTCTCAATCCAAAAACCACTAACTTCTCTAAGCTTTCGCTGGTTGAATGAAACAACAATCTGTTTCTACATCCAACACCACTTCCTTTACATTCATTATAATGAAAAATTCTCCAATCTATTACTATTAAAGGAAATGAGAAAAGGCTAATACATTGAATAACAAGGAATTTGTTGGAATCGTGATTAATTAAATGATTCACATTTTCGAATGTTCTTTTTGATGGAGGTTACTGTTGTTGTTATGAGTAAGTTACTTTGCTATTCTGTATTCTATAGTCTTTTTCAATGTGTATAATTCCCTCTATTTCATTGCTAATATTGTTTTATTATGTCAATCACTGATTAAAGCATAAAACATAATTATGAAATCAATGGTCTAGAAGTGATAAACAAAATTCTGTAATACACAATGATGTTGTCTTTTGTTGTCATTTAATTAAGACAAACCTTTGAATTAAGTAATGACAGTAAGTAGTAATTGATATACTACTAATTATTTTTATTACATTTTTGTAAATAATGTTCCATATTGAATGCTATCCAAGCTTATATTGTTTTTGTTGACGTAAACAAATTGATTTATTCTCTGTATGATAGTGATTGAATGGAAAAAAGAAGGAAAGGAAGAAACATGATTAGATTTTAATAATGGAGAATAGGGGGGGGGATGGATTAACAATTACTGACTATTGGTTTCTGTTTAATACTACGTAACATTATTTCCTTTTTAATTAACAAATGTACATCATTGAAATTTCAGTCTGTATTTTTTTAGTTATTTTGATTTTGTTTAAGCAATATTCTAGTGATTGGTGTACCGTATCATGGATGATATCATTAAAAACTATGAAACACATTTATAGTTATTGTAGATAATAAGATATAATTTCAAGGAGCTCAGTGACTCATTTGTGATTATCAACAATATATAAACACTAACATGTACAACAATTAGTAAACACATTGACACCTAGTGTAACTCATTAATCTAATAGACAACTTTCTGGTATTTCAAAAAGTGAGTACTGAGTTCAAGTCCCAGTATGAATATGAAAACTGGAATATTGAGACATCAGATGAAATGTCCTGAATATAATAAACCATTAATACTGACTTCCTATGTTGGTTATTATCCAGAATATGTCGTTTTAAAATGTTGCATATTAAAGTTTGTATTCGAAAACGTGCAGTTCACAGTTCAATTTCTGCTATACACAAATGTTGGCCTTATTGTATCTATTTTTTTCTCGATTACGAAGGAATAAAAAGAGTTAGTAATAATTGGGCCATCTGTATAAATGTACATGCATATATATATATATATATATATATATATATATATGCATATATATATATACATATATATATATCTTGAATTTAGCATAGTAAATCTTAGTTTAAATTCGTGTTTTAGTATATGCCAATCTACGGAGAATAAGTATCATCCAACTAAATTAGTCGTTAAAAACTATTCAGTTAAATAATTATCTTGTAAAGAGCTTTAAAGTGAAACTCTGACGTTATGACCGATAAGGATAACAGGCATTTCGCAACTTTTTTATCACATTCTAAAAAAGTATCTACAAAAGTGAGAAACGAAATTCAGGATAAATTTTCATCATGATATCGATGACGAAGCAATACACGTTCATTTCACGTTAGTATAGGACTCTCTGACAGTTCAGCATCAGTGGTGTTTGTGTTCTTTTCCTAATATACTAAATCAATTGTAATTAGACATGTTTACTAGTGTATGATCAATCACATGTTTTAAGTTAAAGCCTTCTTCACGAGAACTGAGGGTACATGGTTCAATTCTCAGTAAAGTAATCGTTTAATGCAACAATCGATTATTACTCTCTGATTTTAAATATACTCCCAACGACAGTTTAGGTTAATCCATGAAAGAAACTAACTTTCATTTTAATTCTTTTGACTGAGTATCTAAGATGAATTTATTTATAAATCGAGAAACAATTCTCTTATTATAAAGATGATTTCTAGTTTATCCAGTAAAGTAAAATATGTTTGAATTGAAATTAATTACGTATTGATAAATAATATAAAACAGTAGTTAATTGTCACTTTTGTTGGTAACACCAATAAACTGTTACATAATCAATGTTAAATGATTGATTACATTGGATATCGATTACTTTTTTTATGAAAAAATTTACTACAATCATTAATACATATTTAACAAGATACTGTTTCATCTCCTACGGAACATTTGTTTATTAATTTATAATTTAATGACAAACAAGATTTGGAGAAGAAAACAGAACAATGGTTGAAAGTTTACAAGTTCTATGATAAAATAATCTAATTACTTCACATTATTTTGAAGATTGAACATTGAACTAGTATAACTGGAATATCTTCTTTCATAAATATCAGCTACTTTATATAACTTAGATTTGATTAATCAGCAAGTAAGAGATCATTGAATTAACAGAAACTTTCCATGGAAAGATTACACATCATTTGAAATATAACCAACGTGATTAGAACAAATCATCAATGAAAGAGACAAATATTCGAACTATGGAAATATATATTTTTGACCTTCATTTTCATCTGGATTCAAATGAAGTAAGAGATTAGGGAAGTATGATGTATTACTACAGAAAAATTAATTAACTGGAAGTATTAGGGTGAATTTGTATATCACCATTGATTTGTTATAGACTGAAGCTGGTCAGTCACTGTTGCTACATGTGCATCCTGAGCGAATTGTATCGACATAGCGATTATTCACAAGTATTATTTAAGTTGGATTGTGACTAGCAAGTGGAATCCAGGACGCGTGTTTTGTCCTATTTGGGACTCGTAGGCTGGATGTACCTGTTGGCTGACCAGCTTCAGTTAATAACAAATCAATCAAAATGTACGAATTCATCCTAATACCAATGCACCTATTGCACAAGTGTGATCGTCTGGACTCAGTAGTCTAGTAGTGAACGCGGTAGTGTTTGACACGAAACGGACTGAGTTCGAATCTCACTGTGAACATCACTATTGGGATGTAGGTACATCCAACCGACAAGTCCCGAATACAACAAATCGTGCGTCGTGGATTCCATTCGCCAGTCACAATCCAACTTAAATAATTAACTAAAAGTAGCTAAAAGTTTGACCAATTTCCAAGATTTAACATCTACATGAAAATATGTCAAGTTGACAAGTACTAATTAATAAAAAATTTAGGTTTGTGGCACTTCTGCAATTATATCTAACCACTCATCAGTAGATGTCTGCATTGTTTTTTCAAATTGAAGGTGCATAGCACCCATCATCATCACTCAGTTTTGTATAAATTAGATTACGTAAGAAGAATTACAATTTCAACGCTTAATTAATGATTCCTTTATAAATATGTGTTAGTTGTTAGAGTGAAACAATAGTTACTGGGATATTTGCATAATGTCATTCAGAATGTTACGTATTGACTAAATCTCGAGAAAAATTCATCTCAAGCAATTTACTATTGACCGAACTAATTTTGCTGAATAGTTAACAATAATAAATTAGGAACACATTCGTCAATTCAGACTGTTTATCATTCTAAGGTAGTAATTGTTCGAAACACTGATAAATATGGCCTAAAACTGATATCTTGTCTACAGAAGGATTTAATAGCCATAGACAACACAATTCCTTTAGCTGTATAGTGATCAAGGTTCTTAGCCACTTATATACATCATCGGTGTAGTGACATAATCGTTAATCAGTCAAGTAAACAGACGTTAGATAACTTCATCATTGTTTAGTTATACTATCTGTTCTTTAGGACTAGTGTTTTTAATGATTCGCTTTCAGTCGTATGTAGAAATTAAAATTCATTCATCATCACATGGTTAAACTTCTCCTTCTGCCTCTTCTCCATAACTTTTGGTTATAATCAACTTTGTTATTATGGACATTGAGCGATGGATAACTAAATGGGCGTGTTCTACTAATTTAACTTCCTACGCTGGTATTCTTTGAAGAGAGGTTCACCTTTTTCTTTACTCCCATGATTTTCCATTTCAAAATAAAATCATCTCTATCGTGTGTGTGGGTGGTCTTACTTTTGAATCCAAGATTCTTCTTCCCGTTAACTTGGAATGAATTAATACTTAAGTGCAACAATTGATGGTCTATTTTGAATGATCTCATACTATCTTCGTAAACACGAAAATGCTAAATGTAATCAAAAACATGAAGAGTACTTAAACACGTCTCTGAAAGGGATTTCAAAACTCTTTTGTTATTGATGGTTCCTTTATAAAAAAGACGCTGTATCAAAAGTCATTTTATTTGATGTAAGCTTTTTTCTTTCAATCTATTCTAGTCTTTCCATGTTATGCTAATATGAAAATCGTTTTTATTTCACTTGTAGCATAAAGAGGTCTTGTGTATTTTGAATCAGTTTTATCACTTGCGAATTCCTACATCTGATTTTTGGAAATAATGAGAAATACAAAAATTACTTTTGTGTCCATTGCCTGATAGAGCGTAGCATCATTATATTAGAATCCGTGCTCTTGAAGTGGTAACCAAATTAGGTTATACAATACACATGTATAGGTAAGGTGATGGGGACCACGTTAATGTAGAACCAATTAAAATTCTTAATGAATAATAACAATTTCTTTAATCAATAAAATCTAAAGTAAAGATGAAGAACTAAAAGAATTCACTGAAATTTTGTATGCCTATAATTCCACCACTGTATTTGACATACAGTGTTGGGTTAAAGTTGCGTTCATTCATGTAGGATAAAAAATAGGTGATCAGTCGCAATTTTCGATACTTACTTAACATCGGGAATAGAATGAATTTGTAGATGTACACTAATGGATTTCGATTTAATAGACTTTAGTTTAAGTGTTTGTTGTAAGAATCAAGGGTCATGGATATGTTCTATCACTCGTGTATCACAAATTTGGATGAATCAGATGTACAAAGTTATCTAGTTTTTAATAGTAACCTTCCTAATGTCAGTTTATCATTATAAACCATATACTATTATACTTCCTGGTCAAAATATTAAATGATTCAGGCCAAAATTTCAATTGTTTATCTTATAGGCAATAAATATCAGTCATATAATTAAACGGATAACACAAAATCTCTATTTTATTATATTAAATACTAAAAATTAGTTTATTTATTTATCCTACTTATGTTTACTTATCTAGTTGACCTTAAATTCAGTTGACAAAAGCATTAAAGATATCTCATCTTGTTTACTTGTTTATTTACTCACTTTTTAACCTTGATGATCATTTTCAACAATCAATCACAAACAATATCTACATTGGATAACATACTAGAACAGAAATCCCCGTCTCTCTAATGTTACTCCTATTCCCACTTCTCCTTCTTCTCCTCATCCCACTACTCACCACTATTCTTCTATCTATCTTCATGTTTAATTAACCAAATAATTCAACTAACTGATCTACCTACTTAATCATTTACAATAAAAACAAAGTGAAAATGGGTCAAATATTTCAAGACCATTTAAAGATTGTTTACTCGCTTCAAATGAATACGATTGTTGTGTGTATATTTGTGTGATGGTTAAGTGCGATAAAGAGGGAGTATAATTCCGAAATATGTATTAGCAGATTAATTGCAATAAATCTAACACCGATGGTAATTATCATTGTGATCTGAACCTCTCTTGCGTGATGAAGAGTAGTCTGAAATCGTCAAAGAATGTCCATATAATTAACAGAAATTTGATGTTCTTTGTCACTGAAAGTTATTCAAGTTACCTAGTCTATGTGTTCTAATTCCTTTCTTGTATCCAAGCTAGAGGAACTCCTTATTTACCATGTATTGGAATACCCACATTTAACACAAGTATTAATCTATGAATAAGTAAACATTGATTTAATTTGTTTGTCACATGCTAAATAGTAAACCTGTTCAGTTCTGTGTTAAAAACTCTGTGATAACGGAGAGTATCACAATGATTCGCCAATGAACTTTACCATTTAATTACAATAATACTAAGAATTATAATAGTAATAATCATTTTGAGGAAGATGAGTATTTGTAAAGGCTATCAAGCTTAAAGATTTCTTGCTCCATTCAGTGTATTTCCCTATACACCTCTTGTAGAAAACAGACACAGAATTGAAAAAATTTTCCTTATGTCATGTGACACACTGAAGGTTGCATGACTTATCATAACGAACACACAAGTGTAGTCAAAAATTCTGAAACTATACCGAGAGGTTAGTAAGCATATTTGACATAATTTTTAGTGAGGATGCATAAAACTTACATTTCTGCAAAGCCTAAGGTGCTTCGAAATGATAAGTATATAACTATTAAGTTATCATAGGGTTTAATAAGATACTGAAGAAGCTATATTACAACAGTTGCACAACAGTTTCCTAAAATAATACTATATTTATATATAATAATTGGTCGGACACAGTAACGAAAGAAATGAAGTTCGGGTTAATGAGGTAACCACGAATAATGGAACATATTAACAAAAAGTCAATATTTTTAAAAACACATTACATTTTAAACAAAAATAATACTTCAAATGAGATCCACAGCATAAACAACACGATTTCATGTGCTTCATAACAATCTCCATATTACATCCATTCAATCATGCTGAAAAGTGACTGTAAACAACTCTTTTCTTCATATCAACTATATTGAAATAGATTAATGATAGGGTGTAACAGCGTATCCACTTCACATAAACAATGTAGTAGTTATATGAAATCGAATGCAAAATTGTATATGGTCATGTAAGTGTACTTGATGTTAACTAATCATATTGGTGTGTTTTCATTGTGTTACAACAATGAATCAACTTCTAACAAGTAGAAATTCATTGAGTGCGTCAAAGATTGGTATTAGCAGGATGCCTTTGAAAACCGGGGAGCACTAAGCATCTGTTTTGTCCTAATATGAGACTCCTCAACAGTGTGAGCCCTACATCTCGCTCCAGGAGCTTCAGGTAGAAAGTCATCAGTCATATAAATTTATTGTAATTTTGTTACTTTTACATTACTGATTCAATCGTAACTAAACCAGCGTTTTCTGATTAGTTAGAATGACATCAAAAGTATATCCTGTAGTCGAAGATTTAACTGAGTTAAATGAACAAGCATCTGCAGTAAAACCAGATTAATCCAATTTCATCATCATTCAGTATGAATCAGTATAACATTGACTAGTCTTCAGTAATGACTTAATATTTAATCTTAACATATTGAAAACGTGGGCACTATGTCAAGAAACATGTTCATTGTTGCGTTGGTTACTTATGAATAAATTAACGTTGCAATTATTCTCATGCTCTTCATTTTCGCATGATAGGGATCTTACAACATTCGGTCATTCAAAATTAATATCGTAATAAAAAATGTTGTGTTTCGTTTCATTGAATTGCTTACTGCAATCATACATACACATTAGTGATTAAGATTATTACTTCTTAGACAAAACCGATTAGTTTATACAATTTCTTTTATAAGAATAATTATGCAACACAGATTTTTCACATATAATCTATATGTAGGTAGGTAGATAGGTAGATAGATAAGTAGGTGGGTAAGTAGCTAGGAAGGTGAAATGGATAGACAGATCTATGAAGTACAAAATAATGTAGACATGGTAACATACATACATAAATACCTACGTATAAGAAGATAATTGTGAAACTGAGACTAAAAGTAAGAAAGAAATAGCACGGATTACACGTTAATCCTTAAAAAATTATCATTTGTTTTTTTTTTTCAAAAAAAAGGAAAAGAAAAATACGAAGATAATAACCCATAATAGTTATTCTCCATTTTTGTTTTTATCACATATCTGCGTTTTTTTTGTTGCTCTAATCAATGTTTCGTTTTGTATGTTCTCTCTTTGCACTTATAGTACAAGTTAGTGTAAAATATTAACTCAATTGAAAAAAAAATAAAAGATCTATGAAGGTAAATGCGAAAATGAGAATGAACATTTTAAGTATATAATTGACAGATTATTATTATTATTATCATTATTAGTTTCTTAATACGATTACACTTTTGTAATGATCTAAAGTTTTACAAGTACAAGACAATAATGAAAGCTTAAATCATGTCTGGAATTTATTCATAGAAATTTGATAAAGTAGTATATGTAGGCGTAGAAAATTAATCAAAATAATCTTCAGTTCACACAGACAGTGATAATTTAAATGGTTTATGAAGAATTGCGATGATCATTTTTGTGGAGATCGATCTTTCTAGTTGATTGAATACGTCACCGATTGATGTTGGCAGAGTATCATTGAAAACCAGAGTGCACTACTTGATAGCTTCTTCGTTTTAGTGTAAAGCTCCTCAGCACTTCGCTATATATCACAAATTGATGAAAGTGGAAAATCTACCATCGGATGGTGCCTAGTGGTCTAGAAAGTTAGGTGTTCACCAACCTCAAGCTACTGGGGCAGAATCGACGAGGGGTGAGTACTGCTGATAAGTCCCATGCTAAGATGAAAGAGCTGTCCAGCAGTGCTCTCTAGTTTTCAGTGGTACCATGCCAACATCAAGAAATAATCTTTTTTTCTTCATTCATTAATAAGTATGAATAGCTATTCATTAATTAATCAAGTAGAAACAGAAATCAAAAGAAGTAACTCGATCATATTGATCAACTGTTAAAGCCTTTTGATGTTGATTGTCTAATACAGTGAACACTAAACATTATGATAATTGTAACTGGGAAACTGACTAGATTTTTGGAATTTCCGTGTCATTCTAGCACTGAAAAATGTTTTACAACATAGTCAGTTTTAAAACGTAAATTTTAGCAAAAGGATCTTCTTTCCAACGAATTCATTATCAAGCTGCACAATCGTATAGTCATTTAAAACTGAAAGTCCCTAGTTCCAAAAGGTAGTTAACAAACATGATTCAACTAATGAAAGAATCTAGGATCATAAGTATGTTTCTTCTCATATATGACTTTGGATTCCATGTTTAAATTTGAAAATATATTTTGTTTAACGATATGAAATGGATGGTAGCAGATCACATTTCATCGTCCGACATATAAACAAGTAAGTAACCACATAACTTATTCACATATTGTAGACACCAGTTTAGCAGTGAAGCATATGTGTATTTCTTTTCGTTTCTTTGTTCTCTTCTTCAGTGATAAGCTGATATGTGATAGAAAAGTATGCAGTTTACATTGAGTGCAAAATTGTTGTTGAAATCCATCATGCAGAAAAAATCGTACATTTCCAGAAAATTCAATAACTTATCAACTACTTCAACTACGCAATCTAGTACACTTACATGACCATATACAATTTTGCATTCGATTCCATATAACTACTACATTGTTTATGTGAAGTGGATACGCTGTTACACCCTATCATTAATCTATTTTAATATAGTTGATATGAAGAAAAGAGTTGTTTACAGTCACTTTTCAGTATGATTGAATGGATGTAATATGGAGATTGTTATGAAGCACATGAAATCGTGTTGTTTATTCTGTGGATCACATGTAGTACATCTGATGTATTATTTTTGTTTGAGGTGTAATGTGCTATAGAATTGATATATGGTCCTTGAAATTTGACGTCATCGAACTTAAAAATTTTCACTTTATATAAAATGAAAGTTAGTTGTCAAAGATTTCAATTCCTGTTGAAAGATCTGCTAGAATTATGCTCAATATTATTTTTCTAGT
This sequence comes from Schistosoma japonicum, assembly GCA_025215515.1. Classification (NCBI taxonomy): domain Eukaryota; kingdom Metazoa; phylum Platyhelminthes; class Trematoda; order Strigeidida; family Schistosomatidae; genus Schistosoma; species Schistosoma japonicum. The sequence continues at coordinate 7,647,654 of CM046067.1, read as the reverse complement.
GTTATATCTTACTCAAGTAAATCTGTCATATTAATACTGATTAAGGATAAAGAGTAGCCTAAACTCTTCTTACTAATTGACATTTCATAGTAAAGTATATTTATGTTATTTACAGAATTGAATATTTCTGGATGTTTATCACCCATATTTACTCACAGAAACATACAGGAAACCACAAGTCTACTGTCGAATTGAGTTATTTAAATTGACTAGTCACTGAATTGTAGATGACATGTTTATTTAACCTTTTGTGGTACTCAAATGTTGTCGATCAAATGGCATGAAGTAACACTCAAAGTGGATTATAAGTAGACAATCGATTTCATTAATCTATTCACTCTGAAATGTTAGAAATTATGTAAATAACAACACCAACCACTCTCCTATATTATTAAAACCAAATAAATTTTCTTTCAATTCACACACAGATTTATCTATTAGAAAAGTAAACAAACCCTTATATTCTTTAATTTTTGTTGTCGGTTGTTTAGATAAGCGTTAGAAGTACGTGTTTATAGTTGAGATTGTTTTCTTGCTATCTAACAAATCGCATATTTGTTCGATTTTCAATTTTCTGATTCCAGTTCACCATCATCATCATCATCGAGGGAATGATTATGATTATTGATAATGACTTTGAAAAAAAGCTATTGATGGTATACATAGTTGTAACTATTATTGTTATCATTATCGCTGCTGCTTTGAGAGTACGGTCGCAGTGTCCTGGTTTAATAGGACTGTAAGTAATTAATGTGAAAGCTTGATTCTACAGGATTATGGCAAATTCTATTGTGGATACTTTGTTTGTGATGTTGATCATATTGTGAGCAAAAAATTACCTACTTCTTATACTGATGGGATATCAAATTATATATAAGTAAATTGGTCAGTTTTGGATATACACCAATGGATGCCGATTGATCAAGTTACTGAAATTATATCATACTCATCAAGGAAGAAATAGTTTTGTGCAGAAGTCTGGTGTTCCATGGTCTTTAATACTTTTCTACCTAATTTATGTCGATAATGCCAATTATTTCTAAACTGAGTACAATCTATATACAACTCAGTAGTTTTGAAGCCCAACTCTTTCTTTGTGAAGCTTGAAGGTTTTGGATTCCGATCCGTAATAAGATCATGAGTGTACACTATACTAGGAGTAAACAGCTGTTTATTGCCACTCACTTTATCATAGGTGTCTAATTAAGGCTAGTTCACGAATTGACTCCATGGGATTAGTATGTGCTCGATTAACTATGTTTTATTTATTCTCTTTATGTTATTCATTCTATTATTTCATTCCACTTCACAGTAGAAGTGCAATAGTTAACACACTAAAACTTTAATCAAATAAGTCGTAGATACAGGATTTGCTTCACTTACTGCACTTTGGACAACCGATAGTTTAGGTCAAACTGCATAATCCAACCATCTGCTTTACTATATTCTTCTTTTATTATGAAGTGTCATGGAGATTGTTGGATTCATTACTTAACACTCATTAGATGGTCACTGGAAACTAGGAAACAGTTAATAACCTGTTTGCCATAGTCTGATTTCCTCAGTGTTACTGTGTATTCTTCCCCGAACCTCACAAAAAGTCGATACAAGAAAGCTCAGGTCTCTCGGCAAGTCCTTAACCATCGGACCAGTGTGTTGGCCTCCAAATGTTTCTAACTTAAATCGACTTGCGATATTGTAAGATCAACATTTATCATAATTGACAACGACCAATTTTTGCTCAACAGAGTTTCTTTTCTGCTTTTTTCGAAAATTCCTAAGACCTTGCAGGTTGTTTCTCATTATGATTAACTTCTATGATCATTCCGTTTTATCACATAATTTATATTTCGGGCAATAAGCAATGGTTTTCTTTGCATATACTAATAATTAAATAGTTGAGGTTATATGAAGCAACCATCAAAAAACAATTGTTAGGAAACAGAGACATTGTTTTGTTTGTAGTCTATATACATATATATATATATATATATATATATATATATATATATATATATATATATATGGTTACCGTTGTTGTTTATATTATTAAAATACCGATGGAAAATAATAAACAGATGGTAAGGCAGGTATACTACACTGGTAAACAAATAACTGATTGTGTACTTTTATGAAAAATATTTAAAAGGTTTTGTAAAAGTTAGTTTATTGTTTATCTGGTCACAGACTAACTTGACCGACAGACCACAATTAACACCAAATCGAGCAAATGTCATCGGTTAATACTAAGTAAAGAATCAGTGGTATATGATTCAGTCAAAACGCAATAAAATTTTTTATCATTAACTTAGGATCAACAGATCCTATTAAAGAATTATGAATTTATGAACCTAAATCAAAGATAACATACTGGCAACTCATTAATGATGTTGGCTATTCACAATAAAGAATATTAGCTTCAAGCTGAGTTATAATATGATCATAATGACCCTTAATGATAATGCAACTAGTGGACACTATACAACATTATCCTTCGGAATAGGGTCTAGACGATTATTTTTATTATCCTCACTCTCTTTCGCACATGTTTATTAACTTTTTAGCTTACTTAAAATATCAATAATAATACTCTGTTTCATATGCCCTATATGTGCTTGTTAAAAGTAAGGAATTCTCAGCACATAGCATCCAATATTACAAGACATTCTTGTATCATTTACACTTAAGTTGTTTTCATTTCAAGTTACACGCCTAGAAAAGCTTTTAAATGTTAGTTAGCTGTTATTTTATATTCATTCATGAGTATCAAAATTCAATCTTCTTCTATGATATCTGTTTTCATTACAGAATATAATCTTTGCGTGAATTCTATAGTAATTACTTCTTGTTTATCAAAATGATATATGAAAAGGTATATAGACAAATCACAGTGGTGCTACTGGTGATGTAGTAGTACTTCATGAATTTCTCGGTTATTATTAAATTCACCAGAAACTTTAAATATTCTATAAAAGATCATAAAGTATGGGTGGTTAGCAAACAGTTAATTAAATAAGACAAACGACAGAAAAATATGATTATTTACGGCATTAAGTGCATTGAATGATAACCCGGATTTTCAAAAGATTTTCCAGTTGATACTAGTTAAAACAACTTCGTAGATTTTGACTATTAAATTTTTGGGTTTGATATGTTCACTCCGTTTTCATATGATGTTATAGACTGATGCTACCTATAACTGTCAGAAGTTTTCACGTAGTTTTTAATGTCATTAAATGAATGTGTCATATTTAATACTTTTGTAATTGAGTGTTGTGGAGATTGTTGGTTTTTTAATTATGGTATCAAAGAGTGGTCTGAATTAGACAACTAGCGAAAACCTAGAAATTGGTACTGAACAACTATTTCATCTTAGTATGGGACTCTTCTTCAGTATATATCGACAGTCACACTAAGGGCTCAAACCCAGGACCCTCAGGTTCCGAAATGAATACTTAACAGTTGAAAAACTGAGCAGGCAGTCAAAGGTTTATTTATCTAAGTTGCTCAATTCGTGACATGTTTGCGCTGCTTCGTTCGTTGTCATCAGTGGATAACTGCATCGTATCCAACATGGTTGCACTTCACTAGTTACGTCTTCTTCATAGAACTCCAGGAATTACCTTCAGAAATCAGTTTATAGTGTTTTGATAGTGACTGTACTTAGGTGTTGGGGAGAATTTAAAGAAAAATTCCGCGTCTTTCTGACCCGCGTCAACTAGTATTATATTTAGGTCCCGAGTTCCCTATCTATCCCTTCCAATCATAATCTGACAGAACAACTCCAGGCGGTATGGAGTTACAAACGCGAATTTCAGTTAGCAATTGGAATCAGAGGTCGATTTTGTAACCTTCCGGTAGTTCATATCATGTTAAATACAGAATAAAAATGTTCCGGCTTATGAGAAATGACAATAGAAGTCAATATTCCAACCACAGTCCACATAAGCTACCAACTGGTTCTTAATTTCTCACCTTGGATAACTGGTTATACAAACTGCCTCTAAACTCTGTAGTCTATTTGTGGAGTCTTCATTTGCCTAAATTATAAAACATGTTTTACACTCCATACTTTATTTGTTTCCTTCATAAGTAGTATTTTATGCGCGAGTAGCTTGTTCTTATCCAATTAAGAAATGTGATTTCTAAAGAAACGTGATAAAAATGATTCATTTTGTCACAAAATGGTCACGGGAGATTTATTAATAAGCTTACCAATCACTAAATAGTGTTTTATAGACTGATACTTCATGTTTTTCTTACTTAACTAAGAAGGAAATCCATAAAGATGGGTAGACCCAAATCCACCTCTTTGAATATGGGGATTGATAGATACATATATGTAACCAGCAATCCATACTACACCATATCCCATTTAATACATTTTGAAAAATACAGATAGGGAGAAAGAAAGAGAGTAAGTGATGCCCGAACTTCAGAAATGACGTAAATCACATTACTTATCCTTCTTATTTTGACTATCAACAATTAACTGCAACTGAATAGCTGGTTTTTTTCAGTATTTTAGCTTTCAGAAAATATATTACTTATTATAATTAGTTGATAGTAATAAAACAGAAAATCTCATGTGATAAAAGTAGATTAATTATCTGTTTTAGGATAAATAAAAGGCAGGAAAAGTCAACTATTAAATAATCGAAAGTGGTAATTATTATTATTACTTTTTTATTAAGTAGATAAACAAATGAACATCGGTTGCTGACTTTTCATTTGTATTCACATTGATGAGTACAAAGTTTTATATTGTTTCGAAGCTAATTAACAATAACAACAACAGTCACTATAAATCCAACCAGAAACTAATCATGTTTCAATAATAAATAATATTTTGTTTTACAGTCAAATAAACAACAACACTGAAATATTTTAAGTAGGTAGGTATGTAGGTAGGTATTTAACCTCCTTCCCCCTCCCCCCCCTCCAGTAAAATCTACAATAAGTGTGCTAATTCAAATTGGGTTTTCAGAAAATCCTGAGCAAATTAATCAGAAGACTAACATATTTGTTCACTTTTTTAATGCGTTGAATACTTTCATGAAGGCATAAAGAACAATAAATTAAGCGAAGAAATTTTTTTTCACTAAGTGTCTTATCATGGCTCAACACTAATAGACAGTTTTAAATGTGCGTATAACATCGATGTCAGTTATCAGTGGCAAGTCGACGATAATAATGATTAAACGTAAACCGAAATTCGTCTGATAATTAAGATTAGATTACACAGTAAGAAAGTTTAGAAATGTAAAAATATATTCGTTTTTTAAGGACATATTAATTGTTTTCGATGATTATTTAATTGTAATGAAGTGCGAAATCAGAATTGAAAATTGATTAGTTGATTGAATATGTCATAAATTGATGTTGGCAGGGTACGATTGAAAACCAGGGAGCACTACTAGATAGTTGTTTCGTCATAGTGTGGAACTTCTCAGTATTGCGCACCCCAGATTCCGCACCAGGAGTTTCAGGTTGGCAGTGAACGTCTAACCCTCTGTACCACTGGGTCGGCATCCGATGGTAGAATTCCCACGTCCATCAATTTGTGATATATAGCACGACGATCATTCATTGGTGATAACTGTTTCACTCCTGACAAGTGTGGACTTCCCCAGTCATGACTTCCCACAAGAGTTTCAGGAACATCCTGGAGTTGGTCACTAGTAAGCTGATTATCAGGTTTCAATTCAACTAGGTGACTGAGATAGGAAGATTTTGTAAACAGGTTTAAAACTGTATATTAGTGCTGAGTTTCGATCAGGAGCTAAGTGAAAAGAAATATTTCTTTACTTGATTTCTTGTTCTTAATTTACTTTCTACTACTGGGTCGACAGTACAAAACCTCCTTTCAAGTTCACTGTAATCATGTTTTTCATATATCTTGTCATTTCACTTTTCTTCTATATTGTGTACATAAATGAGTATCCAAAATTAAGCTCATCAACAACAAATAGACTTCAACATTTCAATAGTATTGTAAGTGGGCTCCTATAAGTTTCACCATAAAAGGTGTATTTAAGAAACAGACCTAAAATCTGGTGCTAATACCGATCAGTCCAATTTGTCACTTTTGATATCAACACAGAAAAGCTGCTAATCAACCGAATGAGAAGGAAAGAAGTTGGGATACCATTTCATATCAACGATGGTGTGAAAATAAAAATAAACGATACCATACTACATCTAGTGTTTAGGTCTACAAGTGTGTCGGCAACAATGTACATAATTTTGAACTGGTAACCATGATCATATTATGGTCTCTAAAGACGAAAGTTTTACCCACTGACATGTGTAATAGTATCAGTCAGTGATTTTATAAATTGGTGTACTTAGCTTCTACTGACACCATCCTGATATCTAACTTACTGCTATGTTGAATAATAAAGCATATCAGTGTAGTAAGTATTCGGGTATATGAACCACATTTTAACCAGTGATGATTTACAGTTTAATAAACATGTATATTACTTTTGCATAATATCCAATACCTCGCCTAAGTACTGCTCATTCAGTGACTTCACAGCATTCCAAAAGTGTTATATACCCTATTACTACAGAATTCCAATAATCTGTAGATACTGTGTAGCTTCGGAATTTATATTTCATATTCATAATACAACATAGTATATAGTGTTGTATGGTATACCCACTCTTCCACACACAAATATGTACCACAAATGCGGAGTAGGTCAAAATAACAACAAACAGCTTTTCTTAGTCATCAGCCACTAATCCGGCTTTGTTATTGACATGAAAAATAATCGACAAGCTAAACTATTTCACCATTTTTTACTGAACTTAATCAACATAGAGAAGACAGTTAACGGAATATTTACATAAAATAACATTAAATTAATTTACTTGTAGTAAGAAAAAACAATTAGAATACGTATGTCCGCTTTGTACTTTTAGACAATTAACTGATATTGATTAATCTACTCATCTATTCATTAAATATTTAAGTACCATTGTAACTAATCCGTTTCTTGGATGATGGAGGATGGTGATAAAAATTCCAAGTATGTTTGTTACCTAGATTACATTTAGGCGAAATTCGAGGTAGTAAAATGTACCCTGTTTTAATTTCTACCATTAATACGTAATGGGCTGTTAAGTCAGAAGACTCATGCTATAAAGTTATTTGCCAGCTGTATTAAGATGAGACTATTAGCTTGAATCCCGGCTAAAGTGAATTTTAACTGCATCTCAATGACATAGCTGCATGTTGCGAGTATACAAAGCTTGTAATAAATGCAGAAAGAAAAGTGATTTGTCAGTGAATTCAATAAACCTTGTTTGAAGTAGAATAACTGTGAATACCTTAAAAAGAATAAAACTTGGGGCGGTTGTAACAGTGTGTGAAATCAGTTTATAAAACCAGTAACAGGTGGTCTAAAGCCTACAGGCCGTTACGGGCAATCTGGTTGCAATCTGCTTGATTATCACAATCAGAGCTTACAGATAATGGATTATATGTCTCACTGTAGAAGTCGAATTCGTTCTTTACCTTTCTCCACATGATTAGTTCTTCTATTCTTTCATACATATATTTTCATTCCATCTTCTCGTGTACTGTATTCCTCAATATTTACTCCATTTTACCATCAGTGCTACTACTATTATTTTTATCTGTTTACCATTCATCTCTTAAATTCCTTCTAATTATACTCTTTAGTTATAATAGCTTTGAGCTAATGTGTCATTCTCCAAGTTGATTATAACTAACTACATAACTACATTAAGAGAACAATGATTCTCATTAAGTGATTGATTAGTGTGAATGTTTGACATTTTTGTTCAGTGAACTCTTTATCTGTAATTAGATTAATAATAACAAAGAAACTTAATATGACTGTCAAAAATAATTTCTTAAACTTTTTGCCATCGAGACGAGATTGGATGATATTCTGATCCTTGGGCTACTCGTTAATTTGTGCATATTACATTCCGCTTAATGTTTAATAGGTGGTTTATGAGGCTTCATTACCACATGTGAATTATAATCATTTCTACATCAATTTGATACCACGAATCAGTCTGAATTAAACAACCTGGAAGTACAGGACAGTTGTTTCTTCTTAGTATGGGACTCTTCGGCAGTGTGCAATCACGACCCTATCAGGGATCAATGGTCGTTTAATTCAAACTAATTCATGATATCAAACAGACAGTCAACAATCTCCATAACATCCAATTTCCATATCACTCCAATCATATTCTGCAATGTTGCAGTCATTAGAACATCCCACGTTTACAAGCAGACAAACATCAGGGAATACTGTTTAAGTTTTGATAACTAACTGAAACACCAAGTATTGACATAATTTTCATGCATCAGGTACATGTCTCTACAATGAATTATTTCATGCATCATGTTAATTTTCTATTATTTGCTTACTTATTAACTCAAGTGGTAAAAATATCGCTTATTCAGCCACTTATTAACAATTGCCATTAAAAAATTCTTTAAGTAAGTCAATGTTTGTGAATTCAACTAAACGCCTAACAACTAATTTTAGGCAGATTGAAAAATAATGAACTGATATGTTCTATCCACCTACTCACCGTTTCTGTTACGTGAATACACGTATATATACTCACACTTACACACCAACATGTTTTTTAACATCATATTAGTTACATTAGCCATATTAACGCATAAATACGTCAGCAAATATACACACATACACAGCACAAACATCCACATACCAACCAACCAACCTACCTACCTACCTACCTACATGGTAGTATGTACACACACACACACAAACTGAATTATGATCTACGACTGTTTCAGCAGTTCTTAAGTAATTTATTCCCCATGTGAATGTTTTTTTTTAGAAATAAATGTAAAACTTTTTTTGTCATGTTAATTAAACAAACTGAATGTGTGTTTCTATTCCCTTTTATACATAAATGCGTATTAGAAATGTTGGAGATTTTTAAACAAATAAAGTCCATTAAAATGTAAATTTTGTGTAGTTAATTTATGTTATCGATACAGTTTATTATTATTATTATTATTATTATTATTATTATTATTATTATTATTATTATTTGTATACATTTCATCGTCTAAATAATAAAGGATAAATAGAATAAGTATATATCAGCTATTTTTGTCTTAGTATATATATATATATATATATATGCATAGGGAGGGGGGGTATTAAAATATGGCTAAACGACGCAATTTCCAGTGACATAAAATATTACATATTGTGTAATCAAAAACACTAAGTATCAAATAATATCCTTGATCTTTATGGAACTTTATGTGAAGTGAGTATGTCAAATTCAGTAATCTCTACAACCAACTTTATTGAAAACATCAGCATTTGTTTACTAGTAACTAACTTAAGGAATTCCAGTGAAATGTTGTGACTGTTCTATTAGATATCATTTAATTTATCCATGTGGATGGATATTTCATGGACTTTAGCCAATAAAAATCACTAGAATTGAGTTTCATTGAAGTTTTGTCTGATCCGTTTGCTTAACCTGGATATAATTTCATTTTCAGGTTTTTATTTGTTAATGAACATAAAAAACTATGATAATAAGTTCTAAATACGAGGGAAATCCCTTCATGGATCCTATTACCAGTGTCAGTTCCAACTTGCACTAACATTTATTTTTAAAATTTAACACTTTATGGACAAAGATCAATTTGTAACAAGTATCATCTGTAAATTATACACTTTTGAACAAACTTGATGTCTAGTTATGTTTCAGTGACTAAATGGCTAATTAATGGAGTTCTAAATAATAGTCATCTAGTTTGAATATCACTGTGAACGTTATCACTGATTACGTTTAAAAGAATGAAAAGATGATGAATAGGGCGTTCTGGATTTCACTGTAAGAAGTTAACCAACTTTTGATTTGCACAAAAGTTGAGTCATCTTTTCCAAGACCTCACAACAACCACAGCAACATACATACACATACATTTTATCATATTCACCATAAAGTTAGATAAATACGACCTAATACACTAAATAAGGAAGTTAACGTACATTGTAATGATGAGTGGTACTGGATTAGGATATATATTTTTTGAAAGAAGAATTAGAAGCCTAGAAGTATACACATCGTAACCATATAAAAATGTGATTGGTGAAATTCACTTAGAACCAATAACTAGGCCTATATGAATATATATTTCCATATTTATTGTTTATCACCACCTAACATATTACACCTTGTCGTTGACAGGACATTTAAATTAATGACATCCTCTTTGATAGTGTTGAATCGGTATAAAGAATGAAACAAATATGACACTAATTACCATCAGGTTTATAAAATTCATCATTAGTTTAGTGAATTAATTTTCACGAAACCATTTCATCATATATATATATATATACTAGTCTTCACTTGTGAGTTATTGGCAGATGAATTCATAGAATTATTGTAACAAATTATAGTAGGTGGATTTTCAATATTCTGTGAGTCAATTAATCGCCATTAATGAAATCTGATGACAAAGAAGTTATTAGGTTTTAAAACACTTATTAACGGATAAAAACTCAGTAATCTAATGAATAAACGTTTGTTTATATACCTAGAGTTATTGTGTTACTTCCTAAGAGAGATAGCTGAATAGTCTCAGACAGTAACGAAGTAGTTATCCATTTCACCTTGTTCTTTTTTAATGAGAATGAGACCGTTCTATAACCACTACCTTCTACAAATCAAATGCTTCATTTAAAGCAAATAGATAATGCTATTTCAATTCGCTCTATTAACATTATTATAAGAAATGGAAACAGTGCATGCGTTAAAGAAAGAAATTTTCGTTTTGTTTTGGTTCATATCAATTTATACATAAAAATTGCATGTTCTATTGTAAAGTTAATGTTCATTGATATGAATAAAACAGAAGAAATTTTGATGCTAAAAAAGTAATTTTCTCAGTTTGTTAACAATAAGAAAAGTTCACCTTAAAATTAATTCAGATTGCAGAATTACTTCAACTAGAAAATTATGAAATGGAAAACTTCTGTGATTTTATGATGAACATTTTTCAAATGGTATACAGACATCAATCAGTTTTACAAGTCATCCAACTAGAGTAATACTTAGATTTTCAATCAAACACTATAAATGATGGAATTCAGCTCTGTTTAAAATGGAATATGAACTCGTTGATAGCAATGAATAGTGTTCCAATGGATTTATTCTTATTTAAAAGAAAATTGATGTACTTAACACTATATAATTGTCAAGGCTTATTTCTTCGTAATCACATGAAGTTTGTCACCGTTAATGTATTATTGCGTACAAGTAGTACAATATGTTTAGTACCAAATACATTTTGCTACATAATAGAATAACCTCCTATTCCTCCATATTTTGGGTCGAATCAATAAACATCTACATAAATCATAGTATAATGTAAGACGGAAAGATTTTTGCTCAACATCATGAAACGCGGTCATAAATATCAGCTGCTGAACAATTAATAACTCGGAACGACTATCTATTCAACACTTCGTGGTTTATATAGCCAATAGGAAGATGACACTAATTGATGACTGGCTAAGTGAGAAAACAGGTATTTATTAGGGCATAAATTACCCGAAATTGGAGTGATAAACAGTTAAGGTATAAGGATGAAATCGCCTAATACAGCGAATAATGAAATAAAAATACCAAATGGTTAATTAAAGGTTATCACTACTAGTGTTAAGACTATACATGTATTTATGTTTTGGTATTTTTGATCGTAACCGAGTAAAATCTAAGGCGAAATTAAAATCGGTGATCATGATATACAACTCATGGACATTTCTTAATCGAATCTTTATGATGGAACTTAGACATTTCCAGCTGGTGTTCATCACTAATCAATAATAAAAAGGAGCGATTTTAAACGCTGCTGTGTATTGGATAAATACTCCGTTTCAGTTTGGGAATGTGAAATAGTGTTCATCAGTAATCCTGCCATGAAGTGGACCCTTATGATAATGAAAATTTTTGGATGTACGTGGTCTCTTGTGTCTCTCACCAATGTTTTTGTCTAACCGAAGGTAGCTTATCTATACGGGTCCCATCAACACGAAGAATAAACTTGAAAAATTGTAATTTCGGATTATTTGCCTCCAAGTAATATTGATATACAAGGTTATTTACTCTAACTTTTGGCCGGATTTTGAAAACCCTAGTATCTCAAGAGAAACACGGAATACAATGGACGGATTGAATGTAATTAAACGATTTGTACTTCATAGGTGACAAATCGTATTTGCACAGTTCTTCGAAAAATTTAGGTTTGAAGAAACTAGTCTGAAACATCTGCGAATGTGAATAAGCTAACCTCGAAAGAACTCAAAAGGATTTTTTGAACAATAAATACGGAGACAGGATAAGTGTATTATAAAAATTTGTTGTTTTTTTTAACAGATAAGACTGATTAATGTAATATAAATTTTATAAGAAGAAAGTTTTTATAACCACAATTAGTGTGTCTATTGGAAAGACAGACTTATGTAATAGAGACGGGAGGGGTGCTTTTACTGTCTCCCGTTGATCAACACCAGGATTTGCTTGTCTGTTCTAACTTGAGAATAATTTAATATCAGTGTTTATTTTATTGATGAAACTTTGTATTACATCATCTTGCATATGTACAAACTATCGTATAAGCCAAATTGTTACTGATTTATTAGTCCGTCTGTAAAACAAGTTTTTGTCAAATTGTTTATATATTTAAAATTACCAATTTTACGTAATACCTAATTCAATCATTGTAAAAGCCTAAACCAATAGAATTGATCAATCTGAATGGAATAATTTTAAAACCAATCAAAATTAAGCTAAATAAGATAGAAGAGTATAAATATTCACGATAGATTCGATCAGATTTGCAGCGGAAATTGGCATTAGATACCAGTTAAGATGGAAATTAGCCAGTTTGTATTCTAGCCTTCATGTAATTTGTCAGGGATTCTCGTCACAGATCCGTATACTCATATTCGTTAAATAGTCCTCAGAAAATAGAAGATACATTATTATTATTATTATTATTATTATTATTATTATTATTATTATTATTATTATTATTATTATTATTATTATTATTATTATTATTGACATTAATGACTCATAACAAACTTTTTGATTGTGATCCTAATAGAAATGATCAAAACCTTATTAGTTTTTATCAATGAATCACGTAAAACTCAGTTCAAATAAAGAACAATATGATAAAATGGAAGTTTTTACTTTAGTTACATACATAAATTAGTCACATTCTATCTGAATCCTGCTAATCGTTTGACGGTGATTAGTTTGACTCAACACAATACGATTGTTTTAAGTAACTAATGACATATCTAATAATTTAAATCCTACTTTTTTTTTTCTTTTTTGTTGTAGATATAACTTTAACTGATCTGACGAAAATAGGTGGGTGAAGTAAGATTAGTAAAGGAAACTTAGATAACAACAAGTTTATTGTATGATGAAGTTAATGTATATTGTTTAGTCAATCGATTCAACTTTATGTAAACACAGAAAGAAATCTTATGGAAAACTAACCGATTTGTTAAACAATTGTATGTATGTGTGTGTGTCTTTTTGTGTTAATTGTTAACCGTGAGATTATCTTGTAACAACAATATAAAAAATGACTAGATGACTATAAAAATAAAATAGGGGGTGGATAAAAAAAATACCCGAACTGAGGTTGAATTGCCAAAATGTTCATGTGTATGTTGTACATGAACATACCAACGTACATACAACTCTGTTAGTTTCTACTTTTTTAAAAAAATAAAGGCAGACACATCTAAACAACCATTCACAATATTACAACTAAACAAAATGATCAGGAATAAATTTACACGATATAAAAGTCACTACTTAAATTATGCTAGCGATCAGTTTGTTACATGAGCACACAAACGTCAGTATGTTCTGAGTAGCAAGAAACAAAAGTGTGATTCATTATACTGATAATGAAATTAGCAAGCTGCATATTATTATTATTATTATTGTTTTTGTGAAAAAAGTAAATAGTTTTCCTCTTTTCAGAAATGTAACAAACTACTTAATTTATCCAAAGTTATTCTATTGCTTCTGTTGTGGAATAACAACACAACTAAAACGAACTGAGTCATATTTTCGAGTGTCTGTTGTGTGTGTGTGTGTGTGTAAGAGGCAAGAAGTGTATAACAATATTAATAAACATGTTGTCTATTTACTTATACAGTGTGTAAGTGTGTGTGTGTGTGTTTATATTGTGATATTAACATACAAACAAATACTGGAATTGACACAAACTAGAATTAGATATACTTTAGAATAAAAGTAGACATAAGTTGATGATTAAGTTTTGATGTCAGCATCAGTGTGGATGAACACAGGAAGCATTTTCTACGTTGTCTACTCAGTTATCCTTTACATTAATTTGATATCATGAATTAATCACTGGAAAGCACTGGTGATTAACGTTTGTGCAATCAAGATTAATTATTGATATTGAATTGACATTCAATAATCATCATAGTACCTAATTACAATTATCCTTAACTTAAATCTCGTTGGCTACACTTATGCCTGATCATCATGACTCACCGTTTATGTATTCATAGCTAAAATTGTGAGTGAATTGTGATTAAGCAATAATGAATGAATTTCAATTACTTGCTTGCCACTGCAGACCTAGTTCTACAGTTATTGTTAGTCTAACTGTCAGTAGTAATTGAATTCATTGAGTTAAGTTATAATGTAAACATTAATTCTGGTGACTGGTAGATAATAAGCTGTAAAATATATTCATGTTAGGGGATGTTTGAAGGCGAAAGGGTTGTAAGCGCTTGTTGTTACTTTTCTGAAGTCTTGAGAGAAATGATACTCCATTTATGAATACCCGTCATCTTGCAAAGCAATTTAAGTACAATTAAAATCTGCATGAACTAGAAATCATACACCAATTGCACAATCCATTCGAATAGCTTGGCAACTTGCCAGCTGAACGAAGTCACCTTACTTATGAAATCGTATGTATCAAGAATTTTATTTAAATAAAACTATAAATGTCGTTACTCATCTGTATTCCTACTGCTCTAATATGAAGCTTACGGGAACGTATAGAATTATGGGGCTCGTATTCAGTTGATGAGTATTATTACACAAAATACCCATGTGCTTCCCATTTAATCTATGTTAGATGAATGACTTTAAAAGTATGATAATGGGGTTGAGAACTTATTGCATTGAATTGATTATTTCATAGAATTTAGATTTCTTAAAATGCATTCAGTATTTAAAATTACCTATGAGGCAGTAAATCTATCCACTCATAAACCTCATCTTGAACTCTGTAAGTAGGAAACCCAAAGTATAGTACACAAACGATGATCTGTGATAAAAAAAAAAGCCATATTTCTATTTTAGCCGCTATACTTTTCAAATGTAGATATTTTTCATTTTATAAGGCAGTATGTTTTATTTCTTGAACAAACTACGTTCATAGTAAGAATGTTGACGGTATACTAAACTTTTCTGAGAATATATGTATGGTAATGTTCAACTGCGTTGGTTGTGTGAGACAGGTATCACTGATTTGGATGAACAATGATCGTGAAACACTAAATATCAATTGAAATTATAATTAAAAATTATGAGATTTTAGCTGAGTAACGATGAAATATTCATGAATCTGCAAAGTCTTTGGTTCTGTACCTGAGAAGAGTTCACACAGCTGAAATGTCACGCACTAGGATGGAATTTCTTATCAGTCTACTTTTCCTTCCTACATAATATGAATATATTTGTGGATCAAATGAAAGATCTATTAACTATATATTGATCTATCGATAACATGTAATCACAACATTACGTAGTAACGAGTTGATTATACATGATAACTACTCTATTCCCTGTTAATCAAATTAACATGAAGGATGAATTTACTGATTTCCACTATTAATTTTCATTACCTGTTACAAAAGCAATTATACCATAGATCGTAGTAGGCTAACAGATTAGTTCTTACCACTGACTCAAATAATAAATGATCTGCCATTTTATTCATATTTAATACAAAGATTATATACCGAGTATGTGTGCTCATGAAAGATGCACTAAAATCTGTACTGCATGACATTAGTCATGAAATCCGGTGTAACATATACTCATAAGTACATATTCCGACCAATTAAATTTTAAACATGCCAACATTTTGACTTCATCTGAGCTTCATTTGTGATTACCCTGGATTCTCCATCATTTACCAGCCAAAATCACGTAAATGTTGAGTAAATTTTATTCACTTATGACAGTGACTTTCACTTACTTTACCAAGTGTTCTATTGGCCTCAGTATCAGAAAAAAGGTAAAATTTCGTATGAATTGTTCATTCTCTAACCGTACCATATAGAAGTATATACTGCATTCTTTTGAGCTTGATTGATTAATAGTGAACCTTTTATACCGTTTCGAGATGACAGCATTGAATTATATAGCACTTTATTTTGTTGTATTATGTTGTTAATATTAAATTATTTTAATTTATGGGTGATATTCTGTGCGTGTTTATAACTCAGGACTTTGTCTCAAATTTAAAATGGTACAGTCTATCTAACTATTATGTAAAATATTATCACGAAATTTAGTCGACCTAAACTTTATTTCCTGAGAAATAATTCAAATTAACAGAGCTAAAATTATCTCGTCTACATTTATCTTGTTCTAAACATTCTTAGGAGTACTCATTTCAGTATCGATGTACTGTTGGTGGAACTGCGACTCACCACCATTCACAATCTATTCAATGAATTCTTAAATATCAGTGGAGTTGCTTTCATTAAGCCTTTCATTTGGTCTTTTTCAGCCTTTAATCAGGTATTAGTAACTCTGAAATAATCTCTTCAATAGAAAAGTTTTATCATAATTATGTGCATATTCGACTTTCCAAAAATCGATTGTTGCTACTAATCATTTAGATTGCGATCAGTAGTAATAAATCTTGATTTATTCAACATCAATGCATGAAATACTGACCGTGCATCATTTCTGTAATCGTCATGCGAACAAATAAATACATGGTTCACTTAAAAACAATCTATACGTTAAGTGTGCTATCTTCACAAATATCTCGTAAAAGTTATGAATATCCTAAATTATTTTAGTTCCACCAAAAATGTTATATAAGTCGGTTTGTGCATTCATACAACAAACTGCGTGCTTCATACCACACATACTTGCACAATCACATACATAAATATGCTTTTTCACTCGGATACTGAGGAAAACCACAAAATTCATTTACATATAATTGAACAACCATTAAGTCAAGTTGATTCTTAAGTACAATAATGATGATTATTGTCCTTATTGATCGTTTTGTCTCTGTCTCCAATGAAGAAAACCATTCATCTTACACATAAATATTCTTTCTAAATCAACAATTCATTGTTATTCTGTGTCAAATTCAAGGGAAATTCTCTGTTGTATTTCAAAAATTATTCTCAAATAAACTACCACTTTCTTTTGTTGGTAATGAAGTATTTTTTTTCTTTCTCTTTAAATAAACGATACGATTAAAATTGTTCTACGTCATTTATCCAATTTATCTTGTATCTAAGTAACTTCTTGATTTTATTACATTCAATGAATTCTCCAGCTTCTTCCCCCCCCCTTTATTTTTAGCTTAAATTATAAAATTTAAATTTTATACTATGAAAATAAAAGACAATCATGTCACTTACAATATCCCTCTAAAAAGTACAAATATACATAGTTGTTTTAATGAATTAATTAGTTAATGAAGATAGAAATAAGAAAATAAAGTGTAAGCGGTCAAACAAATAATTCAAAATCCCTAATCGTTGTAATATTTATATTTTGTGCTGGTGAATATGTATTCTACAATTACTTAACTATTAACTGATGAAGTCACGTTATTCTGTAGTCGTGGTTGCATTTTGATTTGTTAGTGAACTGGTTTTAGCAAGTAGATTGACTGATATATAATCTAAATTCTCTGAACTTAATGTACTCCCATCTAACTGATTCCAATCACTGATAATCTCAGTTTAAAAAAGGGATATAAATCCTCTTGTGTTAATCGCAGAGATATCTGTTTGACTGATATAGTGTCTAAAATATTAGCCTTTCTAACAAATCGATGACTGTATGAAGCAAAGGTTGATACACTCGGGAAAACCAAGTTAGTTTCAAACCTGATTAAGGATTGGCTGATCAAATTCTCACCCCCAAACCCCATCAACACCCACACACTTAGTCAGTCTCTAAAATATAGGGATATTTACCGACTTTCGACGATAGTGGTATTCCTTGACTTGAAGGTAGTTTTTCACTTGGTAGACCGAGAACTTCTGTATTAGTGTGTCCGTATCACTAAGAGACGTACCTTAGAACTATGTAAACTTTATGAAAGATTTATACGGGATTTCCGCTAGTCTAATTATAGTTTATGGATAATTATTATCAGAAGTGTCAACATCAAGTGATATTCATCAGGGTTACTCTTTATTCCCCCTCCCTCTTTAATTAATTTCGTCATAAGTGTCCACCTAGAAGTTGCATTTTCTTCATCTAACTGTTGTAAAACTAATGTTCCAGGAAGCTTACTTATCGACTTGGAATATGCAGACGATAAGTAAAGACAAGTTGTTTTTCTCATCCTTTAAGTATTATTCTAGCATACGCCTAGCTTAGTCATAGGAAGAGAGGTAGTTGAGCAATCTAACCACTTTACTTATCTCAAAAGCCTCATCAACCTTGGTGGATTGGTGTCTGACGACTGGGACTTAAAAAGATCGCTTGGTTTTGTTGGCTTATGTCACTCATTGAGTAGGTTAGATATGTCTTTTGACGAAAGGCCAAGTGTACAGCTCAGCAACAAATTGCTTTGTTTTAACTTGTGAATGTGAAACACAGGCATTGAGAATAGAAAGTATCCAAAAACTTCAGGTCTCTGACGATAAAAGTTTTCAAAGTATCGCTTACATATCGCGAAACGAACAAGTAGTAAATAATGATTCCTTCGTACGTACTCTTGTTACATTTCTTTAAATATAATTAAGATGTTAAATAGAATGTTGATAATATGTGCATGATGCAGAAGAAGGTGCCCAAGTATCAAATAAAGTAGTAGTCAGAGTCTTATATTATTTTCGGCATCAATGGTTGGTCTGAATTTGACAACTATAGACCACTATGGAGAACTGGACAGCCGTTTTGTCCTAGCGTGAGACTCTTCAGTAGTGTGCTACCACGGGACCTTTTGGCTATACCGCGAACGCTTTGCCATTAAATCAGCTGATTTATATGATAACATTGGGAGGAAATTTAATCGGTCGACAACACTTATGAGTGATGTGAAGAAAGCTCATTTACTAAGATTACAAAGTTGTAATATGACGACATAATCAAATGAACACAGATTTGGAAAACATTAACAATGAAGTGACGAATTGAATCGGAGTTAACGATTCAACTCTTAACCAGAACACCTGAGAGAAAATGACCAAAATTAGTGCATGTAACACACTGAATCCATACTGAAAGTGTTATGAATAATATCAAGCACAAAATAAGATACCAATTTTAGGCGCATATTAATATTCAAACACTGATAACCTAAATACACAGGTTAGCGGCATAACCAATATGTGTGTATACACGAATATTAGTGTAAAACAAAGTGGGAAGTGAAGAAAAGTGATGAGAATAGCTGGAGCAAATGGTGGAAAATGTCTGAAGGAAAAGAAAGACTTGCATTAATTCAAATGAATCCTGTGAATTTTAGTCTCCTGTTTTTATACTTTATTTCATTTTTTGCAATAAAAATTAATCCATCATTTGATTTATATCAGTGGAAAAGAGATATTTTCGTCTATGAAAATTATTCTTACCTATTTTACTCTAAAAATATACCATGGCCTCATTTCAGGTCTTTGTGAGAAACATAAATGTATGACATGATATTCGCATATTACGTAATTTTCCTAGTTGTAAATTATGTACCAAATAAAAGATTATGAACGTAGATGACAGTAAAGGTGAGAATTTAGGATGTTAATCAAAGTTGGTGAAATACAGTTAGGATTACACCACCTACTTCTACTCGTAAAATAGAATTATGTTGGGCATTTATTTCCTGTTTTCTGAACAAACATTTCTTTATAGTTAACCACTTGAATTATGGATTAAGGTGTTAGTTCTAACAATAGCACCTTATATATGACACTGTGTAAATAGCTTAGCGTATTTCTCACTTAACTATAAGATTTATAGTAAGACCTAGCATAAGTGTCCATAGATTACTATTGCCATATGAGTACAAACAAAGAGGTAGCTAACATTATTAGAAGTGAATGAACCGAATTACTATGATCCAGTGTTCATGAAAAAGTACTGTTATAAATAAAACGAAGATATCAGAAATATGTGGTCGAACGATGTACTAGTTATATGAAGATGAATTTCGCAATGTAACTGATTTACCCTGGTTTTATTAGTTATCGAAACAACAACAGTTCATAATTTGAATAACATACTAAACAATTTCCAATAACCCGCCTTTATTCTAAGTGTTAACCGTTAGTTTGCTTGGACCAGTATAACAATGTCTCTAATGCCTAAAGTCTTTAAATACGGAATTAAACTATTTTACCAATTACAAAGAGAGACAATAGTCACCTGAGAAACGGTTAAGAATAATAGTCAGTGACTTTTTAAAAATATTCATATTTCACTTATATTTTGGTTTATTAAATAAAGTCTGTGTTGTTTCGTTCAAAAGAACACTCTAAACTTTCTGTAAGGGAATTCGAAATAACTTCATATGACAGTTTATTAATTGTTAAAATAAAGTTCAGTGAGTTGTTGGATGATGATAGCTAGATAGTAACACGTCTTATACGTTAAGCTTAAACATCCACCTCTTACACTCATCAATCCCAAGATGCTTTTTACTTTGAAATTCAGAACGTAAACTATAGGTGGATGTATGGAAATATATTTCTTGCTACAATTAGTTTGGAAATAGAAAAAGATATTTGTAAGACTGTGTTTAACCTGGTGATTCTGAATTCTGGAAAATATACCTGAAGCGGACAACAAATACTTGTTGTATCTGAGCGGGGATGGCCGATATTATCGATTCTGTTATCTGCAGCACTATGTCCTACGGCACCAAACCTTGCCTTAATCTATTGCTTAGGCACAATAATCCGACTGATTTATCAGGAAACCAACTAGTCACTTACACGCATGTATTGCAACACCGACCATAAACCAATAATATACAATATATATATATATATATATATATATATATATATATATATATATGAGGTGTAGCCTTTGACTCAAATATCTGTCACACTATATTAACCAATCACACATCTTCATTCAGATATGTTACCTCCCTTCTTTAGTGTAGGACTTGGCTTTTGGATCAATTGGCAATAGTTCTCCCTGTCTACGCAGTCCGCGCGGTCTACACTTCACTTCATTCTGACCTTCGTTTCTTTCCTTATGTTGACGCATAGGTGATGACGTAGGCAGTGGTATATCAAATGTATCATACACGATTGCTATGGCAATTCTACTTGTCGAGGGTGGGCCATCATGATCTTTTCTATGTCACAGTTAATTAATATGTCATATTATCACCAAGTTATCCACCCTTACTTCATATACCACTCTGCCTGTTCCAGCAATAATTGTCCCATTGATCCATTTTGGCCTACCACGCCTGTAACCACGTAGATGGAATAGTCACCGACGCTGAAATCACGAGTTCTTCTATAATCATTCCCACCATTATTTGATGTCACATTGACTTTGTCTCTAGGATGCACAGTATCAAAAGACGTCCTCATAAGTCGGCCGAACATAATCTTAGCTGGAGACTTCCCATCTTTTCAATTAAGGCTTGGCGTCGCTCTGTATGAAATAAGAAATTATTGCAAGGCTTCTTCATCATTGACAGCCTCTCCTCCCCTTTCTAAGTGGTTTCCAAAATTATCGGGGAACTCTTTTTGCAACTGTTTTACACAATTTAAGCTATACTCATTCCCGATGGCTTCTATGAGGATATATTTATAATGTTACAACAGACAAAGTTAAGTGGCACATCCCGAAATCTGAGGTTCCCAATCCAGTCTATGCGCAGTAGATCGGACTTACAGTTTTTGAAGCATAGTATTTACCAGATTCAGACTTAACACAAAAAGTAAGATTCAATAGAACTTCACCGAGAACAATTATATTTTCTCCAGTAGCACTTTTAGCTTTGTGCGACGTAGGATGCAACTCCGGTCTTCCAATCTTTTATCATGTTGCTTCTGAAATCATAGTAATATACGACCCTGTATCCACTTGTAACTTGATAGGATTACTCCAGTAATAAAGTGCCACAAATTTTCTCTTTGCCAAGGAATACACTCCCCGTATTCGCAGAGTAACATCAGAATTTCGTGATGTGTTTTGACACTTATTTACGTTATTAAACTTTCGGCAATCACAGAAACGGACATTTTTCTTCACTGTAAACTTGCAACACTTTTGGATGAGACCCTTTTTACCACACTTAAAGCAATCGCTCTTCTTAAAACGACAAACTCTGGAAACATGATACTCACCACCACTCCAGCATCGTAATCTCCGATCAATTCGACGCTTCACTTGATCATTCGTAACAATTCTCTTCTGCGATGTGGACTCATGCAAGGCATTAATTTCAATGGAGTCGCGACGCTCTACCGGCTGGGTATCATATTTCAGATTCACTATCCGCTGACATTCATCAAAAACAGACTGTAAGGTTTTATGAGGATCAGCTTCGATTCTAGTTAGTATGCGGGTGCAAGTATTAGTATCTGCTGGCGACTTTAAACCACAAAATAATACAAGACATTTGAAGTGATCTGCGGTCATCTCGGACAATCCGAATCGCTCACATTAGCAATTTACAAGGCTGGCATCAGTCAAATAATTTTCATAGGGTTTTTCGACGAGCAGCTATATTGAGTATGAAATAGAGATGACCTTTCTCCAAACATGCATGTCAGACACTCAACTGTGTCGGAAAACTGTAGGTCGGTCGGCTTCTTCGGAAGGATATAATTGCAGTATTTCTCATAAGCAAATACACCAAGCTTCTGAAGTAACAGTCTGAGTTTTGAGCCTTTATCCCAATCTTTGCAATCAGTTAATAAATAAGTCTTCATATCGTCTGAACCAGGCTTCGAAAATTACTCCATTTTCAGGATCATGAACAAACTGCGATATTGAATTTGCAATGGCTTTTGACGTCGTAAGAGAATTTCCCGAGTTTGACTTTTGTGAGACAGATAAACTCTTAACCATAAGCTCGATGAGAGTATTCTGTTGTTGTAGCAAAAGCTTAATGTCCTCCATTATGAAGTATGAGATTTCCGACAATGAGGAAAATCTGAATTCAGTTTTCAGTCAGAGTCACCGCTCGTATATCAGACGTAGGTTCTTCGATTTAAATACCCATCGCCACTGTTGTATCTGATATTATCGGCCACCCCTGTTCAGATACAGCAATACTACAGTAATATGAAAACATAAGCCTGTAATTTGAGAGTTTGTTTGTAAGTTTTCAAATAATGCCGATTAGTATAAGTGCTCATAACACTCATGGTTGTTTTTAGGGAAGGGGTCTTTTCTGGTGAATTTATATTAGGCTACTTCCTATCGGCTAGTTACCAGATAATCTGTAGATTATATGTATAATTCTTCGAAAACAATGGACATTTCCAATTTGTTTTACTGATCGAATTTTGACTGCCTTCGATTTAGTTATATTTAGTGATTAGTCCATCATCTCAGAAGTACGGGTTTCAAAGGTCCTGGGAGCAGTCACTGACGTGGTCACACTTATGGATTTATAGAGTTCTGTTCTACTAAGAATAATAGTGTCTTTTGAACTACTCCACACTTGTTTTTAATAGTTTACTAGGTGAAGTCAGTTTATAATGAGATTATTTTAATGACTCAACATTGTTTAAACCACATTGATAACAATAACTCCTAAACATAAACACCTGTTACCACCACTGACGATTTCCAGAAAATAAATTTTCTTTCTGTAAATTAATATTAAATCATAAAATGTCAGTTTTGTAAACTATTTACGGTTACTATCGATAAAGAAGAGAATCTAGATATTCAGTTTTCAGTGACAGTAAGTTACAAAATCTATACAATAAATTATTGATCGCTACAACTTTATCCAATAAAACGCTGGTATGATTGTTAAATACACTGAGATTTGGAATATAAACGCCAAGCTTTTGCTCAATCGACATTTTTGTTACTCAAATTCTAAGAATTGACATCATAAAGTTCTGGTTACAGTGAAAGTTGATCAAAAGTAGAGATAAAATATTTTGTGAAAGAATCAAATACTTCCAATGTTAATAAATCTTGACAATCCTATCCTTGTGTTACATTATACGTTTATTTCAATAAAACTACAAATATACAAAATATCATAATTAAAATAAATCAGTATTTTAGGTACATTTTTTCTTTCAATTTAATGCTCTATTCAATAGTCAATTATCAATTTAAAGTTTTTTATTCACAATCTTGTTCGATTGTTCAATTATGCAATTTTTCTTCCATATTTAAAAATAACTCTGATTTATTTAAGCAACAATGTCAGAAAGTATATGAAAATAGTACTGTAAACAGCAAAAATAATAAAATGCGTTGTATATTACTAGACTATTGAATATTGAATTTCAAAAGATTGACATTAAAGTAACTGGATGTTTATCTTGTTTATTTAATAGTTTTATTCAAACTTTCAATTTTAATAATCAAATTGTTCTAGTATCGATAGAAATAAAAAAAATATAACAACGGTAGAAACGGGTGTATCTTGAAATCTTTTATTGTCAGTTATGATAATAAAGTGGATAGTATTTAGGCGTTCAGTTTCAATTTCACTGACTAAAGTATGTAAAAATTTGTGTTTATTATCATGCTACTATTTTTAGCTTTGAATTGTTTACATGGATAATGAAAAGCCTTTAAAATAAACCAATAAATTCACTTTATTCATCAAAATTTTTACTCTTCGTACTATGTTTACATCCATCCAAAAAAAACAATTCATGTTAATATATCGTTCTACGTAACTAACTCCTCAGAAACAAATAGCATAAATAAATCAGTCAGTAATAGAGGACAGGAGCTTGAAGCCTCATAACGGTTGATTAACTACTGTAATCAGTCATGGCCGATAGCCATTGTTATCAGTGATTTTTATCTAACTCATGATCTAAGTCACTTTAATAGTTAATGTTTTCACTTAGCAGAACTTCAGGAATTCACTTTTAAATCAAGTTATCACTAATAAGCACATAACTGACATGTTTAGTTTTACTTGCTTAAACAGTTGAAATAATAAAGATTTACTTAAACTTGTTTCCGACTCGTCCAACGGATGCACATTTATGTAAGTAATGGTGTACTGAAAAAGCATACTATTTCCACTGGCCATTATCTGTTGGCATACCTTTGTAGTGAGTAAATTCCCTCAATGTTGTCACTTATTGTTCATCAGGACACAGTGGATCCAAGCTCATTCTGAAAATTAACACTGAAATGGGGATGAATTTATATAATCAGTCATAAATAGAAGGTGATAAACGTCCGGAATTTCAAGCTATTATTAATAATAATTATGAAAGTTAGTAGTAAAGTGAGGATTAATAAAGACGAATTAAGTTTATTTGCATGTTTCAGTTTGCTGTTAAATAAACATCAGTCTATGATGATTACATATGTGCTTATTTGTCTGGACATATTTAAGATTTGCATTTATGTATCATACCTAACAATGGAATTCGACATTTCATCGTATTCATGTAAGTGTTTTAAGCGAGTTTAAGTTTTACTGGGAATTACAACACTTCGGCATTCTGAAACATTCAGGGACGAAACTCTCTTGAAGAATACCGTAGGCAGTTTCACTTCATTAAACGATATAAATGAAAATATTAACTAATCAATGATTTAGACAGGACTTAGTAATTACTTTATCACACTGTAACATTCATTTATATGATGAAGAAGTATTCAGCATAAATTAATCAATTAAATATTCATTGATTTTCAATAAATTGATTTAATCATTATTTAGTTACATTAATTATTAATCAATTATATTTTCATTATATTAAATTCAGCTAATATTTCTAGAAATGTTTAATCATACTGTTACTGTTTTACAAATCATACTGATCAGTAGCTAGTGATGATAAGAACATCATGAGATAGTGTACCATGTAGGTAAAAATTTCTGTTGTATTTTTGAATAATAATTATATATGGAATCTACAATACAACATTTTCTTCTTCTATTTAGATCTAATCAGCTGGATGTACCTACGTCATAATGTTAGCAGATACATAGAGATATGTAGCCAATATCTATTTCACCTGAAACATTAACATAAACTAGTAGTAATGTTTAATCTAGTCTCTGTTTCTACTGACAATTGATTCTTTAAAATTAATTATTTTAATCAGTTTTTAAGAATATTATATCTTTGAAGTGACTATCATCAATCACATTCACTGAATCAGTAGATATGAAAGTAATATAGAATTGGGTACTTTCTTACATTCATATAAATCCCTCCAAAGTAGATATGAACACAATATGCACTACTAATGGAATCGAATCTCAGTATTTATAATGCCCTCACGATAAGTTATTAAATAAGATGATAATTCAGTGATAGTATTCTTTCAACTAATTTATTAAAACAAAATCTTCCCACAATAATTTTTATCCAGAATTTATGAAATTTAACAAGTATTTTGTTTTTTCTAACTTTAATATTTATTAGTATGATATCACGAATTGATGTGGATTAGACAACCATTAGCCCCCAGGAAGTACTGGACTGCTGTTCTATCCTAGTGTAAGACCCTTCAGAGGTGCGTATCCACAACTCCGTGAGGGATCGAACCCAAGATGAACTATTCGTGATATAAAATTGACATTCAGCAATCTCTAAGACAACCAGTTTGAAATTTACCAAAGAATAACTTTAGTTTTCTCTCGTGGAAAAATCAAAAGACAATAATTTGTTAGGTAAAACAGAGAAAGAGTTTATTTATTCTTGCTGAATCCTCTTCTCTACTGTAGCTAATAACATGTCGAATTTAAAAAATGCATTAAAACATCTATATAACATTTGGAAACATGAAAATGTTGAGGTGCCCCACTTTTCTTTTAAATTCATCGTATAAAAGAAACTAGATGACATAATTCACTATTTTATTTCCCTTAAGAATATATGAGATAAGTGACATGAATTTCCTCCAAGGAACTGATGGTGCGTACTGTTAAAGAGTTTCGTACTAGGGTGGAATAGCTGTCTGACGTTTCCTGATTTTCAGTGATACCCACCCAACATCAGTCTGTGATAAATACACTCAAGGGAATTTCCTATCGATCTCCACGAATTCACTCCAATTATACACGTTCTACTTAATACAATATATTCGTATGAGTAACCAAAGTTCAACTGCCTCCACCCGCTGTTAGATGACCACAAACTGTATGAATAAATATATCCAGTAAGCTCTTTACGTCAAACATATGAAGAATTTCAGTAGTGCAATTTCTAAACATTTAAATGACAACATCATGTTTATGCTTAAAAAGTGTTTGGTGTATTCAAGAGGATATAGTCATCACTTTTTCTTGCTCCTGGCAACGTAACCCCTTGTTTAATATACATGACATATTTCTTAAAAATTAGTTTTTGTTTATTCCATCGCCTTATTCTTTAAAGGATGATTCAGAACCTTCTTTTGAACATGGTAAGACACGTTTATTCGCAATATCTACCGAATTCTTATCGGTTGTACATGTTGATCGCTGGATCAAAATTCAATGGTCTGAAAGTTTAGATAGTTTAATACAAAAAATTCAGATCCTAAGATCAACTGTTGGCGGAGTCATAGGTGTGCACACCTATGACTGAACAGCTGTATACAAGCCCTATGATTTATCATTTATACCCAAAATAATAATAACAAGTAGTGAATACCAATAACGTTTCTTAAGTTATTTTCTAAACTTTACTTAGATATTTCTAGGAACCTAATTGATGTAGGTTTATATTGACTATTAAAAGATCTCGTTTGTTGAAAACTTTGTTAAACTTTACAGTTGTAATTTTCAAAATGATGGAATATTTGGAATTGTTGGTAACAAGTAAATGAGAATACTAATGAAACAAAATGGGATTCATGTCGTTCTACTGTTCAATTTATTAATCGTTTATATTTCAGCTTAATGAGACTTTCATCATTCGCCTAAAAAGTATGTTTGCAGCAAATTTTCATTGAAAACAATTTAAATGTCATTTTTATTTTGTTGTAATATAATTGTAATATAATTTATCGACAAATTGGATGATGTCTTCTCGTTCACAAATGGAACAATGACGAGCATTAAGAAATTTTGAAATTTTGTATTAAGGAAATTTTGGAAATATTAGAATGGTCAATAAAGATGCAACATTCGAATCAGTTTATAATCAGTCTATCAATTCATATTGGAGTTGTGAGAATAACTGCATATTCAACAAAGGCTCAGAGACAATTGTCATTGATAACCAGTTACAAATTTAGTCAGTAGAATAGAATGATTTAAGTAAAAGTTCTCTGATTATGATATGCATGTTAATATCTAGAACAAAAATGAAAGCATAGAATAGAACAGATAAAAATATACTACTAATTTATAAGGTGGGGGTGGGAGAACGGGACGGGAAGGGAATTCAATTTCTTGACACCAACTCATCACTATCATCATTTTCTTTATCAAAATTTTATAAATATCCTTTTTGATTTATCAAACAATTCTTCACTGAAAAAATTTCATTTCAGTTAATTTAACCAGTAAATATAAACATTGATCTTTATTTCAAATGTAAATAACATAAATTTTTCATTAATTTGAATTTTTTTTCTGTTATTTTCACTTGGTTTTTTTTCGTTCAACAAAAAAACAACAACTAAGAAATGAATTATTTTTTGTAACTGACAAAAACAACTTTCTATAACTTAAAAAATTGATTAATTTAATCATGATGTTATTGTCGTTGTGGTGGTGGTGAGGGGGGGGTTGTTGTTGATAGTGTTAATTATGTCAATAGTTAGTTACTAGTTTCATTTATTCGTTTTATTATCACATAAAAATTCTGTCAATTAATTAATCATCATGAATGGACTATGCTGATTTATTGATCTATTTGTCTGTTTGTTTCAACGATGACATATATGTAGCTATTTAGTTGAGATGATATTGATAACAAGAAAACATTAAATCGAACCAGAAGTAATATCATCTAATAGTAAAGAGGGTAGTCATGGGGGGGATTTTAGATCACGATAGATAATTTATGATTGTGACTGACTTTGTTAGAAATGAGACAGTAAAACACAATTGGAACTGGATGGTCGTCTTATAATACTGTTTGAAGCTGATTGAAGATTTCACAATTCATATCAATGGAGAATGTAGATTAAGTCCAATATCACATCATGGACGTTCCACTACGCTAGATTCCCAAGGGACAGCAAATAGATGAAGCAAATCTATGGCGATAACTGATTTCATATTACATATTACTATTTTTCACTTACTAACATAAGTCAGGTTTCGTTTTGTATGATGACACATTTTTTTCAAACTTATCCAAAAATTTCCACCTCCCCTCCCCTTTCATCTTCATGCAATTCTAATGAACCATATCTGTATTAGGGCCACACTTGAAATTATTGTAAAGAACTTGTTTACTGATTAATCATTTGCATTGCATGTCATATTCAATTTACACACATAATTTGTAGAAGAACATAAATTTAATTCAATAATAACGTGAAATTTGTAGGTGAATAGTTCAAAACTAACAGCTATAAAGCTTAGCCAATTATTCCCAATATATGTAGATGTCGACTGGATTTCCTGTAGGTTGTCTATTAAATTCCCATGTTACATAATAAATGTATGTAACATTAGATATCAAATCCTCTTTTGTGGTATTGTATAAGAGTACCTATGAACATACCGCTATATAGAGGCAATCCGCTCAGGATGCACATATGGCAACAGAGGTTGACCAGTTTCAGTCCATTACAAATCAACGGGAAGATACAAGCCTATTCTGAATTACATATGTGCCCGTTGCACAAGTGTGACTGTCTGGACACAGTAGCCTAGTGGTGAACGCGGTGGCGTTTGACACGAAGCGGACTGGGTTCGAATCCCAGTGTGAACATCAACATTGGGATGCAGGTACATCCAGCCGATGAGTCCCAAATAGGACGAAACGCGCGTCCTGGATTCCACTTGCCAGTCCCAATCCAACTTAAATATACTAAGGTTTGTTAAAGCCTTAGCCGTACGGAAGTTACCCCCCCTACAAGCACACGCCTTGAGCTCTCAAAAACAATTTATTATTTTACTAACCCTACCCTGGTAGAGTGGGATTCACATTGTTCTCCTTTTATCATCACTTTCTTATCTTGTATTTTAATTTGTCTAGTTGACCTTTATTTTTCATATATAACTGCCTTGACAAGTTTATGTGCTATCAGATTGTTCGAAATGTATTGCACAAATATATCACATAACTCTCATAAACTTCGTCTTCTTATTGCATTATCAATAGTAACATTTAAGTTAAATAGAAAAAAGAAATTTTTTATCTGCTAGATTTCATTCACATTTAATTGACCATTAAGCGATCGACATAATTCTATTTAAATATACCAATGTTGAAACAACCATTAGCGTTTTACATGAATGTTTGAGTCTTTCTTATTGTATCTTCGAAGAATAATTTTGAATACAAGAGGAGAAAAGAGAAATTATTGTACAACAAAATACTGATAATGTGAAACTTGTCGAACGCAATTGAGAGCCAATTTGTATTTCTTAGGTGAGTGGTTCTGGATGATCATACTGGGTCTTTAATAACGGCTATTTTGCTCAATTTTATATCCTACAGACTTTTCCTAAAATGTCGATCGAATGCCAACGTAGAACACCATACTTGTTATTTTATATTACGTTAACATAAAAGTAAGACTGAATCAATGGTGGATTTTTATAATATAGAGAATGGGACAGATATCCGTGATGACTCATTCGGTGACTATCAAGCTATATTATGGATAAAGTGATTATTCAGCAGTCTTAAGAGGGCAGACTTTTCTTAACACTAAAAGGTTAAATCTACCAGGAGGTTTTTGTTGCCTACCGACATTAAGCAGTCCCATACTTGAACAAAACACCATTCCAATACTCTGTAAATTTTAACTGTTAAGTCTATGGTGTAAAATCAGTTGAAAACTAAGTTAATCTACTTAACCAACTGAATAAATTACAATGTTATCTCTCATATGAATCAAATGTAGTGAAAACGTATACTACTTTGGTTATTCCCTAAACTTATATACATATTCATTTGTTATATGCGCCAATAATAAACTGTTCAATTGCCGATATTTCTTAACTACATATGTATTTTTTTCCAGAAATCTTTAGTCAACATTCTTCAAATTACACGATGACCAGTATGTTTAAGTAGATAGACATCAAAATTCAGATGACACTAAGATCCGTTAACTTACACTGAAGATAGTTACTTATTTAATAATATAAATGTTATTACCGTATGAAATTCTCTACGCCAACTGTAATGTTGGATTAAATGTCTGATCGATATCCATTCAAATGACAATTGTTCATGAATGTTCTTCGCATTGTCAATACATGTAACTCTTATTAAATCATGAAATTTTTCCAATAGTTCAGCTACTATGACTATTTTGTTTTCATCCACTATACAATAGTTACATTAATTTTAATGCAATCTTCCACTTTATCTGTTTAGAGAAATGAATGATGATCTCTAATCATTCAAATTATAGATCAAATATAACTGATGATGAAAGAAGTACCTTAGAAATAAGATATGTGGTTAAAGAGTCAGAATGATATAAAATGGGGATTTTGTTGTAATTGTATGTGTTATGCTGGGAGGGTTCTTTACTCTTAACAAATATATATTGTTTAATAATCTGATAATGACTATTATCATCATATTAGTTACTATTTAGTGTTAATATTGTTAGTTGTATTATTGTTGGTAGAGGTTAAGAGTGAGGGTGATACTGGCTATAAGGGACGTTATTATCACTTAACGATATGATAATAATTCAAGAAAGCAATCGATTAATCGTAGTTCTTAGAAGATAGTGAATATGATACTAGAGAAAATTCAATATTTTCATCCACCGATTGATTATCTAATTAGCCACATGCTGGAAGAAACACTCAGCAACAATATTTTATTAATGAAAACGTGATAAAGTGGATAGTCAGCAGTAATTACTTTGCCATCCTTTAATTTTATGGTTTTTAGTGACCTTAGGTACCAACTTCTCTATATCACCAAATGATTGAAATTCACCTGTATTATAATTCTGACTTATATTAATCAGGTTACTACATAACTCAGTGATATACACAGTTTAGTTTAAAATATTTGTGAATTAAAAGAAAGCAAAGCCAATTCAATCATTGTAACTAATCATGATAAATTCATTTGTTTCAGTTACATGTCGTAAGGTTTCTTTTACACTTTAACAATATCTCCCTTTTATTACTTATAAAATACGTAGTTGCTTATTCTTTTCATGAAATACAATAAGGTAACTGGAATGACTTTCACACACACATACAATACTAGATAGGTGAATGTCAAATTAATGAACATTAGCCATTATGACTAAATTTATAAGGATAGCTAAAAGGAGACTTAAATGGCGGATGGGAATAGATAGATCACTACTGAAATCATTCATTGAAGGTCGCAGGAGAGAAGAAAAGTTTAAAACATCGGCTTTACCAAATAAACAAACTACCTAAGGAAAATTTGTCTAAAATATGCCAGTAGAATATTGATATAAATGTGTTACCAAAAGGATGGCTACATATAATTAGTTATAATACCCGTTGTATTCAACGCCATTTACTTGTTCAGAGTAAAGAAATCTCTGTAAACATTGAGTAATATTGTTAAAAATGGACTCGTTTTATACCCTTTCACCCTGTTAACATTCAACAAACATGTATGTAAATTTTATTAATCACTAGTTAGCTGTCATCCTTATTCTTATGTAAATGTTTATCATTGATCATTCACTCATAATACAAGTATTTTTTTCATTTACCACCGAATATTGCTGACTCTTGCATTGTAATGTAATCATGTCTCATTCCCCCAAGAAACAAATGAAGAAGAGTAGGAAAGTGTCTGTATCACGAGGAGCTTCTTTGTACTAAGATTCGTTTTCAAGCAAAATAAGAGAAGCTATGGCAACAATCGTAATTTCAGAAAAATAGTTTCTCATAGGTAAAAGTAGGCCGGCAAAAGGTTGTTTATTGGATTATTGCCAATTCTTAGTAAGATAAAAGACTGTATTCATTACATTCACAATGAAATGATCATCGGAAATCCACAGGTATCCACAGTGGATATCTGTTACAGATGCTGTAGAAAACTTGACTGATTGTAAGAATGAATCAAGTCGACAAAGGAAATAGAGAGAGAGAGAGAGACAAAGTAAGTTACAGGTAGTCGAAATTTGTATTAAAAACTAAACATGAGGTAAAAATACGACTCATACTCATTAAGTGACCTGAAAAAAATTGTAGATTTTTGTATTATTGATGAATTATGAACTAACTACTAAAAATAGTTTTCTACTAAGTATTGACAGCAATTAATGAAGTAACTGGTTAATTTACTCACCTTTATGCATTCCAGTGATTTTATCCCTTAAAATTAACAAATCATAAATTGGTCCGAATTTTTCAAAAATTGCACGTAAGTCATTTTCTTGCATACTTCTTGGTATTTGTCCAACAAATAATTTAGTATTTTTCATATTCCATCGAAAATTATCATTTGATTCTCTATTGTTTTTAAAAGTAGATAATTGATGATGTTCTTGCATAGATGATGATGTCGACGATGAGGTTGGAGACAATGAGGTATGGATCATAGAATGTACAGTATTGCTATTATTGTCGTTGTTACAGTTGTCACTGTTACTAGCAGTTGATATATTTTCATGAGTTGTCATGACGACACTTGTATTAGTCATTGATGAATTACTTCTCGAATCATTTTCCTGCTCATCTATAATAACAGAACTGTTACAAGATGATAATATGATATCATCGCAACTATCCTGTAATAAATGTGATCCAGTACCATTTAGATCGTTATTATTATCACTACAATCACCACTACTGCTACTACAACTTGTTACACTATTATGATTAATAGTGATATTATTATTACTGTTATTGTTAGTGACATTGGTTGTCTTTGCAGTTAACATTGATAAATCAGTATAATTCGATGTGACTGTCATAACAGATTGACTTGACATATGATGCAGTGGTTCTTTAATGTTATTTAACAAAGTCGTCATCATAATGATAATTAGTTCAATTGAAATAAATTAATTAGTTCTATCATTAAATAATATTGTGAAACAATGTAAATCATATAAATTTCTTCAATTGTGTTGAGTGTTAATTTAGTATTCATAGAATAGATGAATAAAGATTAAGTCATAGTGTTGTTGTTGTTGTTGTTGTTGCTGAAGTTGCCTTCTGTTAGTTCTGTTGATATTTCAATTCATAAATGTTAATGTTACGCATACATTTACAAACTTGAATTATACATATACACATATACGATAGTGTTTTAATGATGAGAGAAAAAAATAAACGAAGAAACTGATTAGTATGTTTAACTTAACACAAAAATTTTATACATTTTACAGTTTATTAATAAAATAGATTAATACTTTTTTGCTATTCGTGAATTCATCAACTCATTCATTGTTATTTGTCGAATATCCCCACATAGTTGAGATTACCAATAACACACAATTACACATGTCATCTACTCATTTATGTGAATATCTAGATGAATAGACACACAAATACATGTTATAATATAAAAATATATTATAGATAAACTATCTCTATTTCTTGCCCTCTTACTCTCTCTCTCTCTCTACATATATATATATATATATATATATATATATATATATATGCCTCATGTGTGTTCATATGAGTAAATCACATATAAAGATATCAATGTGTGCGTGCGCAACAGAAGAATCAGTTAATGTGACGACAATACATCTAATATATACAGGGCAAGAGAGGAGGTAAACATACTTATGTTTTGTCTACGTACCAGATGGACAATAATGTCCAGTTAGATTAGAATTAACTGACACAGCGATTAATTATCTACATGCGTGAATTGTATGTAACAAATATACACACGTACAGAATAAAAAAAATTAGTAGATGAAAGATAAATCCTTATCCGTGTCTACTAGAGTTCGAGTTCTGTTTCCTAAAAAATAATGGAATAAAAATGAGCAAAATAGTCATAGTTAAAATTAGTGTGTTCATGCATGAAATGCATACGTACACATGCACACACACATGTATGTATTCTTTATAATAATACGCATATGTATTAGATTTACTTCAATTACAGTAAACTAAGAAAGGGGATTTGATATTCTGGGCACCTAAAGAAGAGTGATTATCTTCGAAAGCTATTTACCTGTACACTATTTCAGTATTTTTGGTTATATTGAAGGTGAACAATTTATTTCTATTATCATTCAGTGCACCCTGCTCTATCTTTTCATATGATACATCAAATATTATTATATCATTTCTCATTGATGAACTGTGATTAGTCAATTGTGTATACGAACTCCAGTTCACATTCACTATTACTCCTATTTTGTATTATGTTAGTTTCCTAATTGGTTGATTGTGTGGTCTGGTTTTATGTATAAATGAAGGGACGTGTGAAATATGATTCGATTCTATCTGGTTAGTCTGTCGTCTAGTGTTCTTCTATTTCCGGCTTGGGACTCAGTGGGCATATGGCAGACGCGCAATTATCGACTAAGCACACCTAATTGACATTCGATCAACCAACCAAATTTCTCGCGTCATAACAGGATTCATCATGACGAGAATAAGTCATTACTTTTCTTCTTTTCTACTGTGATAAAATATTTTAAACTTGTTTATCTACCACTCTAACAATTACACTTATTGTTACTCCTATTGGATTTAGTATACCGTCAATTGGAAACCATTACTCCTCCTCACTCTTTAATAATGTTGTTGAGACAGCATGAGATAGATAGTACTAGATAAAAAAAAAGGCAGTTCTTTCGTTTTATGAATAGATAAACATTTGGAAATCTCCTTTAATGAGAATAGGAGCATTATATGTACACTCCATTTGCAAATATCAAAAAGGTAATATAAATCTCAATAATTTCTAATTTCAAATTTTCTGTAAAGTTGAATTCTCTAGGCTTGAGTGAAGGAGTGTCAATATCCTACTCCAGCTTCTGGATCATTGTGAATTAGTTCCAGTTATCTAATTATGTCCATCAATCATTTAGTGTAATTACTTCAAGGCTAACAAAATGTTCACAATCTATAGTTAAAAATACTATCATGGTTTGTGCATTTCCTTCTTTATTTTTCTCTACTGATCCTTTGAGAAACGAGAGTTGATTAGACTACAATTAATGCATCAAATATATTCTATAATGAAACGAAAAGTTATGAGAATATGACCAATGGTTAGAGTTGACATTTAAACGTGAGTAGTAGATAAAGCATATTCGTTGAATGCTGTCATTGGGGATTCCAAATCCCCAAAAATACAATCGTTCAGTAAATCAAGCGAAAGGCGTTGTATTAATTGTTTTGTAAGACTGATTTATAAACTTTCATCAATTAATCCACTTACAAATGTGAGCTATATAAATATTGTTTACTGGTCTCGTCTGATATGATATGCTCCACAATATAATCTTCTTACAAGTCTAGTATTTTGGAGTAGTTGTGGGCTGGGAAGGAACAAATCATGGTATTCGATTGAAACTATCGTGGGAATTAGACATAGAATCAGGCTACTTTAGATAATTTAGCTGTATCGTATCACTGACCGTAATAAGCTAATAAGAACCCACGCGTTTGTTTCATCTAAAATAAAATATATCAACTGTCAAGTAAACTAATTATACAATATAGAATTTGAGAAAATCCTGCACATTTTGTTCAGAGAACTCTTTATTATTAATATGTCGAATTAAAAGCTAATCTACAGTCTTCTTAAGGTTTAGATTGGCTCTTGGATAATGAAAATGACCCTGTCGCTTAAAAGCATATGCTTGCACACTATCGCTAAGATGTAAAAATTCCCATTTTCCTCAAACTGATCATAGAAAAGTCATTAGTCAGATGTACCAAGACTTCAGAAAATAGTATTCTCCATTATTGAAACTTATTATGCCTAAAAAAGAATCCATCTAAATGTTCACCAGGTTTCTACAGGCACATAACTATGTAATTCATTTAAATGCAATAATTAGTGCATCAGCTGATAACTTATAAAACGGGAATGTATACGTAGAAAAATAAGTGAAAATCTAAAAAAAACCCATCTGATTATTATTCATTACAAATATCATAGTTTCATATCTCCGTGTAACTACTCTGTAACATGAATTGAGTTGCGCTCGTTAAATCAGTGTAAAGATTCACCTAACCTATCGATAGCGAAGAATTTAGAAAGGAAATAGCCTACTTTATGTACAGACATGAGTGAAAAAACTTTTAATATGAATTGAAAAAACGAATTTTCTGATAGATAAAAGTCAACTACTTCAAGGAATTTCTAGGAGATAGACGAAATTCAGCACTTAATATCTCTAGGTTTCCTAACATTCGGTAACATAATTATTCACAGTATGTTAACTAGTGATCTGATATTTGACCACATTAATTTGTATAATATTTTCCTGAAACCAGCCTATTCACAGCCGAAATAGTGTAGTGGTTGAGTTCGTGTCATTTAATTAACTCGAAGTTAATTAGTAGAAGCAAGTATTATTTAACTCACGATTTTATCTACTTCTGGAAAATGCCATTTAAAACGACTGAACGTTGACAAGAAACGATCCTAATATTCAGTAACTTGAATTAAAAACCACACTGATATGCAAACTCACTTGGATTAATAATACATTTTCATCTTTCCTTTAGAACATTAATCATTATTCACTTTATCCTTCTCTGCTCTCCTCTCCTTCCCCTCCACTAAACTTCTTTTTATTTATCCTCTGTCAAAGAAATTTTCTTCGTTCTATGAAGCAAACACAAACAGTAAGTTATTATTCACTAATTTTTTCAGAAAAAATAGATCATTAAATTTCAACTCAAAAATTAAGCATAGATCGCATCTCGTAGAGAACTAGTTTATGTTCTTCGAGCGTATATATATATATATATATATATATATATATATACGTGTAAGTCTTATCCTCTGTGTTCAACGTTTCTTCGCCGACAACTTAACTTCATCAGTCCTTCTCTCTAATTCTCTGTTTCTCTTTGTTTATGCCAAGGTGTACTGATAAAATAACAAAAGCAATTTACGTTTGACTCTTTTTTATTCAATGATAAACACAGATTTTTGCTAATAAAATACTCGGTTAAATGAAATGAGCTGAAAGAAAGCTTAAAAAAAATAGTTTTCTTTCCTTATTTAAAAATGATTTTGTTGTTAAGAAGTTCTTGTAGTGTTATGAAACGACAGATTCTGTGTACGTTGTGTCATTCAACGAGTATGAAGTGTTTACATGTTTCACTGATTTAGTTTTTTTCCATTTGTCATGTTTTATATTCAGATGCGTGATCGAATTAATTTATCGCGAATCAATGGTATCCGGATACAAATCGAGAATATGACTCATCAAGGTTAAGTATTTCTTGATGTAAGTTTTTACCGAATTCCGACTAAATACCGGTTCGAATGTAAACAATAAAACTCACAAGTCCTAAATATGAAAACTGTCGTCATAGATTCTACTGTTACCAACGGTTTAAATGTAATAAAGCTTGCAACTAAAAGGCTTTGTTGAAACAGTCTGCACAGGATACAACTACTAATTAGAGGAAGACGTTCATTTCGGATTCGGATGATTAACGAAATCCGGATATAATAAATCCTGATGCATTAAGACAGTTCTTACATTCAAAACATGTTCATCACATTTTAATTTAAAACTCATCTAGTTTCATGCATCTGTGTGTGATTTCTGGAAAGAAAGGCGTATGTTGCATCTAATCAAGCAAAACTATGCTGTGTTTATACGATCCGTGGTTTATGTAATAGTTATAGATCAGCTAGCAAAATAGGTATGACAACTGCATTTGGCTTGTTGTTGAGACGTTTTTCTGTTTCTCCCATTGACTTCCATTCCAGCATTTAATTGACTGCATCGTCCAACCATTCACATAGTTTTAATATGATTTATGTTTTTCGTTCAAGTTAGTTGCTATGCATAACGTTTCTCTGTGATAAATCACAGCAGACACATTGTGGTTTCTAAACTGTTGAATTTATTTATGCAATTTATGCAATCTATGATTAAGTGTTCAAATTTGATTCTACATATATCCGCCAATACATCCCTCTGTTTTTAAAGTTTCTTCTTCAGTTTCGATTGCAGATCATCGAGCAGTTCGACGAGTTACAGATCTATCATGTTATTTATTGGACTACATCTATATATAGTATCAAACATCACTGTTAGTATGAAAGAAAAATATCTTTAAAATTATTCACAGATTGTGTACACATTTCATATATCATGATAAACTGCTTATAGCTTTCTAATGTTGTCTATTCGTGTGCTGATTCAACAGTTTCATGATAGAATAATTCTTCTTCAGATTACCTTAAATGTTTCTCAAGCTTAGTTAGTAGTATGGTATTGTTTAACCAATTAAACACATCTGTTCAAATAATCCAAAAATTATAGATAAACAATCAAATAAACACCGAAAACAATCTAAATGACATCATTCGTATAAGAATAATAATGATAATGATCTATGTAAAGAAAGTCACAAAGTCATCAGTTAACTAAACATTCATCTATGTCTACTAATCTGTCACATTAATTATTTAACAATGTTATTCATTTAAGTAGTATTGTTGAAACGAAGAAAAGAAACGAAGATATACAACTGTCTACTCGATATAAATTAGAATTGATGTATGGCTGTTCTCCATAATTTGTAAATACGTGGAGTGATATTGTAAAGAGAATATTTTACAAGCTAATATGGTTCATCAATCAGATTCATCCTCGGTATACGTTTCGCTACAATTATTCTCCTAATGATGCTGAATTTTCTAAATTTAGTTTAGTCATACAATGAACCAGAGATTAAGTGTTCTCAATGACAAGAAGCCTGATAATTGTCCTGAACTAGTATCATATTGATGAGATTAAGGATTTTAACTAAAATGTTAAAACTCTTTGGAAAGAGCTGTTTTTCAAAACTTTTGATCATCTCAAATATACTTTAAGCAGTATTTCATGAACATCCTGGGAGCTTTAAAAAAGATTATCCAAATAGATATAATCTCGTAGGTCATTTATTTGTTTGACAGACCCTGTCATGATCTCTTTCCTACTTTGTCAATATTACATTTTAAACAATTGAAAATTTACGAGTAACCGGACAATATTAATCCCTCCACATGTTACAGTTTTTAACGTCTATGATAAGGGCAGTGATTGATTAATTTACACAGTCTGTCCCAATAATAATTTACAGCCTTCCCTTCAACTCAAATAGTTAGGAGCTATAGATAAGTACATATACCGTGTGCAATTAAATGTCGTCAGGTAACCTCATTAGTGGTCAAATTTGGTTCGACAGATGCTCATTTATTTCTAATTTATCTGAATTGTGTAACTTTTCATAACTTCTAACTTGGGTATCACTGACATATTTTTAGTTCATTAAGCAAAAACTTTTACATTTTTATGGTTTCGTATACATAGGAATACTTAATGAAGAACAATTGTTATTTCTGACTATTCAACACCAAATAGTGACAAATAGCTTCAATGAAGCCCTAGAATATTTGGTTTCACTTGTAAATAGTTCAATGAAGCCAAATTAGCCTTGAGAGAATCAAGTAACTTGTCATTAACAAGGTTAATTCAGTACTATCTTAATAAGTAGTTAAGTTAGATTAGTCTGCATAGACAGTAATCTCACAATCTATCTGATTGACGCAGGAACTTATTAGGACTCACAAATGTTAATCAACACTGTATTAAATGTAGTCATACATTAAAACTCCACTATATATGCCTCAAGTAATGATATCATTTAAAACTCCTATCTATCTTTAGCTGGCATTTAAGAAAACCTTCCGATTTGGAGTTAGATTTAAAATCAAATTGTGTTAAACAGTTGTTTCGTTCAATTACATCGTCTTACATGTTAGTAATGTTAGTGATCAAAAAGAAATAATTTTGATAGTAAGGCTTGACAAAGAGATCATATTCACGATTCAATTGTGTTTATAGTTCGATTAACAAAGATACGATGTAATGCGTTTTGATAAATTACCTTTTCTCTTCACTAAATTTTCAATGTATTCAAAATGCGTCATTTCAATTTAATGCATTTGTATTTTTACTTAGTTTAATCTTAGTTATTCAACTCATGTATTCATTATGAAATAAATATACTTTATACATTGACGCTGTAAAAGTTACACTAAACTAACAATGAAGTAACATGAATGTCAAGGTAACAAGTCGAAGGAACGAAAGAATTCAGTCAGGCGTGAAACAGCTGAAATAAGAATGCAGTGGAAAACTCCAAGAAAAAGGAACACTACTAATCTACTATTTCTGTAAACAACATTCCTAACAGTGTCCAAAGGGATTGATAATTGATAATCTACTTGACAGATGTTAACCCAAATAACTATATATTTCAATTCATTGTACTATGTAAAATATAGTCTTAGTAAATAATCAAACTGATCAGATTGATTTAACCAGGATTCACAAACGCCTCTATTAAAATCATAATTGTGTGTTCGCTAATAACTCCCTGTGTAATAAGTTATTGGAGGTGCAGTTGAAATTCATGACC
This sequence comes from Schistosoma japonicum, assembly GCA_025215515.1. NCBI lineage: Eukaryota > Metazoa > Platyhelminthes > Trematoda > Strigeidida > Schistosomatidae > Schistosoma > Schistosoma japonicum. Next base: position 7,605,467 of record CM046067.1, on the reverse strand, counting down.
ATTAGAGTATAAGCATGTTTATAGTGACATACCCGTTAATAATGGAAACGAACGTTTATCATTCTAAAAAGAAAATTTTATTGAGTTTAAGAACATGTAGGGCCGGATGTCAACTAAGGGATCTAATGATAATTCACCTGATGGTTCTGATTTTGATTCCCAATTATGACATGGTGGTATGCCGTTAAAGTGGTAGACTGGGACGAGTTATTTTTAAATGACTTTCACGAATGTCATAGCGTAACACAGCCTGTATTGTTAGATAAAAAGCACACCAAAATGTTAAAAGTTAATGCTTAAAATTAAATATTTAGTGAAAATTGTGTTACATTGTACGGTAATTACACACAGAATACAAGAAAAAAAAATGACTGAAAATGCTGGATAATAGATAATTATTAGACATTCATTTTCAACTCTAAACAATTTACTGTTTTATGTGGCCATCACCTTACATAATTAGTGATATCTTTTCACCTCCTACCTGTAACTGAAGTATACTATAGACTATCACCTAACATCACAAAAGTGGAGATGAGGATCACTGATCTTAAGGTCATGTGTTAGCCGAAGGAACTGAAGGTATGAAAGTCAAACATTTAAGAAAAAAGTGATGTTTGAAAATTTCTAAAGAATTTTAGATTAGGGAGAAATGCTATTTACACCCAACCACTAAGTTTATAGTGGTTCTCTCCCTTAGTCAGGAAATGATTATGGATACTTGCAGATCTCTGGGAATCAAACTACTTAGAAACTTTACTCATTGAAGAATCTTTATTCTCCAATCCACGCCTATATCTCTCTAATGATCCTCTATAGATCTGAAATGTATGCAAACTGATTAAAGTCATATATATATATATATATATATATATATATATATATATATATATATATATATATATATATATATATATATATATACGAGAGAGAATGCAACAACTAATGATACTTATAACAATAATCAAAATAATCCAACAAAGAATCATGATCAGTGAACCGTTGGATTAATAATATGCATAAATAAATAAGCAGATAGAAGACGCCACATGCGAAGAATATTGACTTATTTCATTGTTTACTCAGCTGTCATCATGATATTGTTATTATCATGATAATGCTTACTGAAAAAAAGCATAAAACATTATAGATGTGAGTACACGTATGTACATAAACGGATATAGTTAAGTAGTATCAATAGTATACTAGAGACTACAGTTACTTAAATAACATCCTACGCATATGTTAATACAAATTGATTAACTTATCAGTGTATTTTTTCAATGATAATACTACTACTTCAGAAGCTGGTCACAGGAATAAAAGTAGTATCATTGCCTTTATTATTATTTTTACTACTGTTTAAATATTCTATACAGATGTTTCAACGAGATTTTTTCGCTCTAGTTTATACACAGATAGCGAGATGGGATAATGATTTACTTTTGTATACACGAAGAAAGAAGGAGAAAAGGCCAAAAACTCTCATACATATGTACTTCAAGATAAAGCATGAACTAGTTCAAAGAAATTTTTTATAGATGATGCGTTATTACAATCTATCTACATTGATGTATACAATACGGTTTCAGCTGTTGTGATAAATACATTTTAAATTATTTAATTAAACAAATTAATGTAACACTGGTTCTCGAACCATAGTGTGAATGCTTCATATGTGCATGTATACATACTTGAAGTCAACTCAAATTGACTTCGATTACTAGATGACGTCTATCATTTAGAGAATTGTCACATACTTGGTACATGGACCCTTCCCACCACCTTAGTAGTACACATAATTAATCCTGTACGCGAGTAGAATGATGACATTAGTAGTAAATGACTAACAGGTTTAATTTGTCATCATCTCTTGAAGAAAGCCATGTAAGTGAATAATAATAATACTAATCCACTATTCATCACTAATTGGTATCAAGGTGAGTTTTATCTACTGAAGTCAAATAAATCAGAAAAGAGAATTAATGTTTGTTGGTACTGATAATTCGTCTACCTGAGTTTAGACTACCACTTGGTAATCTACTTACTAGTTTTTGAAGCTTGAATCACCGAAACCTCACAAGTCGCATAGTCAAAACACGGAAGAAGAGAAGGAAGCTTTTGCATCAGTAAGTGTCAAGTAGGCACAAAGACGTATTTATAGTTATAGGCTAACTAGAAATTACTTTTGTAATTTTTTCACCCAGCAATCATGGTGCTGTGCAATTGATCAATGGAACGATACCATATCATGGTTCCCATTGATTAGTGGTTTGATGAAGTTATTTCAGCTCCTTTTAGGCTTTAGGAAGCTTCTTCGAAATGTCTCGAGTTATCTCAACAGATATCTGAGTAGAATACCATGAGATAATTAATTTAGAATCTAGAGTACTATTTTCGCTATTTAAGTTAATACGTCACAGAGAAGAGTATTGAATGAAGGGAATCGTGGGTAATGTGCTAAATCAAATGAAAATCACCCAATAGTATCCTATTTATGCTAAAATTCGAAGTTATATAGCACACAGTTTAGAAAACCCTCATAAATTCTAATGGTGTATACACCTATTCTGATGAATGTAAATAAAAAAATCTCTAACCTCTCAATTTTCCATGCTTAATATTTCTGAATAAATTACTAATGCAGATTATTTAGAGCTAGAGAGTTAAGAGTGTTTTCTTTTGCAACATTATGGTCCTAAGAAGAAAAACAAAGTGAAAAGAGTAATATTTGTGATCTAAAGCAAGTGTAGGTGAAACAAGACTAATTAACTGATAATCTAAAGGAAAAGTAAATTGTCTAACATGAAGTACACTGGAACACAACCACAAGGTATAATCACCTGTCTTAACTTAGTAGTACTCCTTGAAACTAAAAAGGTCAACATCAACATTAAATGAGCACAATGCAATTTATTTTGAAGAGTTATTTATTGTCATAGTGTGATTAATGACAACAGAAACTAAAGACTGAATTTAACCAAATAACATATCAATGAAAATGGTATAAATTTCATCTCAATTTAATGAGTTCATTTTTTCGAAGTTGATTTTTACATAAGGATAATGTTCATGTGAAAGTCAATTGAAAATCGATGAGGATTTTGAACACATATCTGCAGACAGTGACGAACTTCAGTAAATTACACACGCAACTCATGATGTTCAAATCGCAGTAGAGTATACAAATAGTTCAGAATAAAAAAAATCAGTTAACAACTGGTTTCACACTCAAGTTCAAGAAATCTAAGATGCAGTAAGAGCCTAATTTGGAATTAAGAATGTGTAATTGTTGCAATTTTAACTCACTTAACTTCAAAGATCATGGTTACAACAGGACTTCAGTATTTCAATTTCAGTTTCATTAGTCTATACAGAACTTTCAAATAGAAGCATCAAAACACAGTATATATTGACACAGTGGAGGAGATTTACAGCCTAGTCAAATGTTTTTATACATGTTAAGTGGACTGAGTTAGATGGTTTAGTTGCAGAGCTTTTATTGTTGTTACGATCAACAACATTACTGGCAGATAATTCAAACAGAATTGAGCTATTTAATTAACCTTCAAATCTCCACTTCTGTACTCATAAACAGAGATCAGCAGTATAACTTCACAATCCGTTAGTTACTAATACCAATGCACATAGACAATTACTATTGGGAATTTCATTAGGAAAATATCACAATATTGGTTCTAAAAAATTAAGTGAATGCCAGAAAATTTCCAGACGCATGCTACTCAGGTCAGTCGCAATCAGTGGCCGAAGATGTGAATCCGACCTATTAACCCACATGAAAGAACCGATTAAGCCACACCGTCAACTAACATATCAACTAAACAAAACAGTCAACTGGAATATAATAAAGGGTAAAGGCAACTAAAACTACCGATATCTATGAGTATTCCGATTTTTGATCTATGATTTCTGGTTAGTCAGTAAATACGCTACCTTGGTGAATGAACACTGACAATGTAATGGAATTTTGTAATTATATGAAGAACGGCGGCTAATCAGTCAAGCTAAGTCACACTGAGAAGGTTATTTACACAAATTTCAGCTAAAAGGGTCAGGGAGGAGTAATAATATAACTTACTTTGCTGCATCTGTGGATTACAATAGTTTAAACTTATAATACTGTAATTTATCTTTGTAATGATTAGTATTGAATACTACTCATCTTAATGTGTCAAAAAATCTGATTTTTAATCATTGTAAATATGACACATAAAAACTAGTCTTTCAAACCTTGTGTTCTATTTATTTATAACATCGAATAAATCTTCTACTCTTCTCTTCTATTTCATAATTGTGACCAGTTATATTAGTGTTTAGTCAATTATAACATAAACTGTCAACTGCTTTATATATATATATATATATATATATATATATATATATATATATATATTAGCATAAAGCTTGATGTAATCTGTGTTTTGGCTTCAGATTTCGGTGTATAGATTTCACGTTCACTTACACCAATTAGAATGATGGTGACATACATCGCTGTTGTGTAGGAATAATAAAATTGATGAGTTATGTGATCATTAATACTAATTTTTGACGCTGAGTAATCTGCATTACTACAGTGCCATATTTCTTTATTTGTGCATCAGGTAAAATGTTATAGGTATATTTGAAAATGAACTAGCAGTAGTTAGGAGTAGCAGGAATCACTGAACAGTTACATTTCTCAAAATTACCACACCTTAATACCATGAAGAGATGAACTTACACGAAACCAAAGTCATGACCCACTGGTCAATCTTGGAGCATGTTAACTACAAACTGCTAAATCATCATTCATTTATTCACAGATACAACTTCAGACGATATTCACTTGAACTGTATTCCGGACAACAAACTTCCCAAACTTTTTTAAATTGAGAAAAAAAAATCGTTCTGAATGAACAAATCTTATTAACATACCCAAATTTTGATAGTGTTTTATTATGTCATAAAATTTTTGAATGGTAATTGTGTTGTTTTAGAGAGCGGTATCTGGTGGACTTACAACATCATATCATTGTTTATTTCATCGGCTATTTATAATAATTATACAAAAGAAGTGTAACAAAACACAGATTTTTATTATAGAAACTAATAGTAGGTAACAATACTGTAGATATTAGTCTGTTCTTTTTTATAAAATGAATTATTATTAGTTGACATGGTTACAATCAAGCACCTGGGTGACAAAATAAAAATAGCACGCTTTTATTTATGCTCAATTATGACATATTGGCATGAACCGATTTGCGCATTTTGTTTTGCATGTCAATAATTTAAGTAAAAGTGATTTTTCATGATAAAACAAACTATTGTTATGGTGATTATTTAGTAACATAATTACTGTTAATAGTAAATCTAGAATTATTTGCTTATTTTAGTAAACAATAAAAAATTATCATAATGATGGTAAAAATAATTCGACTACATAACCATCGGGTACCAAAGTGTATTCTGTCTAACACAATTGTACAAATTTAGCTTGTCACTACTTAGTAGTACACATTCTATAGCTTCAAATTATTACTAATGTTAATGTTCTAGCTTAAAATTGTCAAGATATAGTTTAAAAGTTTTTTTAAAATACATATTGTTCACTTTATTAGTTTCAAAAGATTAAGAACAATTAGTAGTGCAGAATACAATGACGATACTAATGCAGATACTAATGCTTGCACCCGCATACTAACTAGAATCGAAGCTGATCCTCATAAAACCTTACAGTCTGTTTTTGATGAATGTCAGCGGATAGTGAATCTGAAATATGATACCCAGCCGGTGGAGCGTCGCGACTCCATTGAAATTAATGCCTTGCATGAGTCCACATCGCAGAAGAGAATTGTTACGAATGATCAAGTGAAGCGTCGAATTGATCGGAGATTACGATGCTGGAGTGGTGGTGAGTATCATGTTTCCAGAGTTTGTCGTTTTAAGAAGAGCGATTGCTTCAAGTGTGGTAAAAAGGGTCCCATCCAAAAGTGTTGCAAGTTTACAGTGAAGAAAAATGTCCGTTTCTGTGATTGCCGAAAGTTTAATAACGTGAATAAGTGTCGAAACACATCACGAAATTCTGATGTTACTCTGCAAATACGGGGAGTGTATTCCTTGGCAAAGAGAAAATTTGTGGCACTTTATTACGGGAGTAATCCTATCAAGTTACAAGTGGATACAGGGTCGTATATTACTATGATTTCAGAAGCAACATGATAAAAGATTGGAAGACCGGAGTTGCATCCTACGTCGCACAAAGCTAAAAGTGCTACTGGAGAAAATATAATTGTTCTCGGGGAAGTTCTATTGAATCTTACTTTTTGTGTTAAGTCTGAATCTGGTAAATACTATGCTTCAAAAAACTGTAAGTCCGATCTACTGCGCATAGACTGGATCGAGAAACCCGGATTATGTGATATATTGGAATATACCACTACCTACGTCATCACCTATGCGCCAATATATGGAATGAAACGAAGGTCAGAATGAAGTGAAGTGTAGACCGCGTAGGCTGTGTAGACAGAAAGAATTATTGTAAATCTATCCAAAAGCCAAGTCCTACACTAAAGAAGGAAGGTAACATATCTGGAAGGAGACTTGTGATTGGTTAATATAGTGTGACAGACATTTGAGTCAAAGGCGAAACCTCATATATATATCTTGCATATTATTGGTTTATGGTGTCGTTGTTGAAATACATGCTTGTGGATGACTAGTTGGTTTCTTGATAAATCAGTCGATTATTGTGCCTGAGCAATAGATTAAGGTAAGGCTGGTTGCTAGCTGTAGGACAAAGCTCTGCAGATAACAGAATCAATAATATCGGCCATCCTTGCTCAGATACTACACTTATGTACCTGCTTTTGTAGGTATACATAAATTTTTTGAACAATTAGTAGTTACATAGGAAAGGTACCTGCTAATTATCGATAGGTTCAAGGAACTTGTTGTTTTATACAGTATAAGTAATTCTATTTTAGAATATACTGCCTCTAGTACTGTGCTAGTTTATCTTTTAATTTGTTGGAGTAGCCTCATCACCTTTTCATTCAAGATGCATGAAAGTGGGCTTTTATTCGCACTGTGATTTCATGAGTTTTATTAGTTCTATTTTTATCATATTTAGTAGTAAATTTCTATGAGTATCCATTATTTCTTAAGTATCGTTTGAAGTTTAGAAATAATGCATTCAATTTGTTCGCAGATGCAAATAATTACTGCTTTGACCAGTAGCGTTTTCACCAGTATTTTATACTGGGTAAAACTGTCAAAGTTTAGGAACAATCAGTTCTGTGTACTTGTTCAGTAAATCAATTACTATGTTGATTCATTCACTCTTATTCATATGATAATATCGAGAAAGTGAAATTTATTATCTTTTTAACACTTCATGATAAATTGTACATCTTTAAGCGCTGTTTTTAAAATTTTCAACAATTGATTTGCATTTTGTTCATTATCGCAGATGAAAAACGTAACATCAATTTACCTGAAATAATGATTCATTTCATAAATTGCATTTTTCAGCTTTGTACTTTTGGGGTTATGGATGTAAATATCTGCGAGGAAAACGGCTAATCTATTGCCCATTGCAACACCATCATCACGTTGTTGAATAGGAAGTGAATGCTAATTGAGCATAAAAGTATGAGTCGTTTAAAATCGGTCACTCGTTGACGAAGTAGATCAAGATGCTGGTATGTAATATCTACGATTTCGAGAAGTATCTAGGTAAATGAAGATGTTACACCAAAGGAAACCAAAGACTTATCAAAGATGTTTAACTGATTTATTGTTTTTAATTTTGTAGATATATTGATATAACTCGTTGATCATTCGTCTTGTATTTAATACCACTACTGCTATTATCGACACATTTGAATTCACTACTTCTCAATAATCTACTGCAAGTGAGCATTTAGACAGGTATTATTGTTGGCACTAAATAAGTTTCCATGTATGTCAACAATTAGTTAAAGCGGGAAATGGGAATCAATGGATCTCAACAAAGATGTTCTCAGTAGCATTATGCTAAACACTGGCGGATTATGTATTATATGATATCAGGAGTATTTTGATGTTACAAAAGTATGTAGACCGATGATGAATTGATTAATTAAAAGAAAGTAAAATCACCATGCATAATCAGTACAATTTGTTTAATAACACTGAAGAATTTTAGGCACAAATATTTCGCCTGAATGAAACAAAAATCGAGTTTTCTAGACGTTTAACTTGAAAACATTTCAAAGAGCATGCATAATAAGATTTGGGACAGTGAATCTGTGCTATTCTTCTTCATTTGCGAATGTTTACGACAACTGTTTCTACCATGACATCTTTTCTCACTGTCTTTTATATTTGATGTATGTATTTGACACTAATCGTCTATTTTTTCCTCTATAAGTAAAAGGAGGAAGAAAACGTACAAACGATTGCAGTGATAATATTTCTCGGTTATTCGATTTACAGTAGTTACACGGAAATATTCACATGAAAAGTGTTTTGCAATAAATGTAAATTTGAAAGAAATTTCTACTAAGAAGTTTGAGTAGGCTATGATGATATCCAGTGTCGGTGAATTGTATTCATCACCTTCAAATTGAACAATCTTTAGTAACCAACTGTTTTGATGATGAAATCATATACATATAACTATGTAGTATAACTCTCGTATTATTGTGAATATTCTCTTTATTTTATCTTACTATATTATGAGAAGTATTTTATCATTTAGAGTAAAATCTATACTACTATTAATAGTAATAATAATGAGTACAAATCGTATAACATTTATTCTATTTACTTCCACCTACACAAGTTTTTATTTTGTTAAGTGAAAGAATTTCGAGCGATAGTAATAATAATAATAACAATAATAATAATAATAGTAATGCTATAATTAGGAGTATATATATATATAAACTGTTCTCAATTCAATTGAATTGCCTATACATTGATATATTCATGTGTATACAGATTTGATTTACACCTCAATAATTGTTTTTGCATGCAACATTTTCAAGTGAGAAATATTTTTCAGTATAAAAATAAACACCTAAGTACGAACACATTCACACATATTTAAATCTATTTCACCGGAAAAAAAAAGTAAAATATTGAAATTTCAATAGAAATTTATTATTTTAGTTTTTACAAGAAAATATCATCATTTTAATCTAGAAAAAAGAAACAAAAAATGTCATGTATCATAATTTGAAAGTGATTTTTTTGATGAAATGGCATTCATTGTTCATGTATTCAGTTGTACGCATTGATACATATGCACATTCCTGCATGAGTATACAATCTCAATGCCTAAGAGAATTATTATTGCTATTATTATTATTATTATCATCATAATAATGAAGTGTACTCTCATGTATTAATTCTTTCCGTTTATCTTTTTTTTTGAATAGGATGTATATCCTTTTATGTTTGAATATAACTGCTGATATTTAAAGATCATTTATTCTCTAGATTCTTTGCTTGATTCCTTATTTTTTTTCAATAACACAATAACAAAATAAGAAATTCCTATATGGGTAAATAGAAAAAACTAGAAGAGCAGAAAATAGACAATCATGAAAATGATGAAAGAGAACAAATAAATGAAAAGGACAAATAGTAATGTTAAATGTACATTTTTTTAAAATTAATTGTACTGCTTCAATTACATTAATGATAAACTAATTCGACTGATTTATGTTATCTATCTATCTATCTATCTATCTATCTATCTATCTATCTATCTATCTATCTATCTATCTATCTATCTATCTATCTATCTATCTATCTATCTATCTATCTATATCTATCTATCTATCTATCTATCTATCTATCTATCTATCTATCTATATCTATCTATCTATCTATCTATCTATCTATCTATCTATCTATCTATCTATCTATCTATCTATCTATCTATCTTCTATCTATCTATCTATCTACTATCTATCTATCTATCTATCTATCTATCTATCTATCTATCTATCTATCTATCTATCTATCTATCTATCTATCTATCTATCTATCTATCTATCTATCTATCTATCTATCTATCTATCTATCTATCTATCTATCTATCTATCTATCTATCTATCTATCTATCTATCTATCTATCTATCTATCTATCTATCTATCTATCTATCTATCTATCTATCTATCTATCTATCTATCTATCTATCTATCTATCTATCTATCTATCTATCTATCTATCTATCTATCTATCTATCTATCTATCTATCTATCTATCTATCTATCTATCTATCTATCTATCTATCTATCTATCTATCTATCTATCTATCTATCTATCTATCTATCTATCTATCTATCTATCTATCTATCTATCTATCTATCTATCTATCTATCTATCTATCTATCTATCTATCTATCTATCTATCTATCTATCTATCTATCTATCTATCTATCTATCTATCTATCTATCTATCTATCTATCTATCTATCTATCTATCTATCTATCTATCTATCTATCTATCTATCTATCTATCTATCTATCTATCTATCTATCTATCTATCTATCTATCTATCTATCTATCTATCTATCTATCTATCTATCTATCTATCTATCTATCTATCTATCTATCTATCTATCTATCTATCTATCTATCTATCTATCTATCTATCTATCTATCTATCTATCTATCTATCTATCTATCTATCCGTGATCTATCTATCTATCTATCTATCTATCTATCTAACTGGCTGTTTCTAATTCAACGTCTTAGTTACATTTATAACTAACAACAGAACACTATACATCCACATAAATGTATGCTACACCACATTGGTTATACAGTTTATAAATTTTCCTAGCATCTCAAATCAACTTAATTAGATCGTATGTATAGATTAACCACTGATTAATGATCTGTTGGTGAACTACTAGAAGGCAGTGGATATTTATTTTAGCTGAAATATAAACAATGATGAGATGAACTGGTAAAATTTGAACCACACTCAGATTGATTCCGTCAACGATATTATTTTATCGTTATACGTGACTGAATTCAGAAGTGTACACCATTCAATATCAATACAGTGACTCAAAGTGGTCGTGTATTTGCTATTTTAAGACTAGAGGATTATGTGTTTCGTCTCTCGTAAGAAATCATTTGAAACCTGAGGCACAAAAGCCCTGAACTCAAACACAACTGTTGTACCGATATCAGTCTGTGACCAAAACGATCTTCATGAACATATTTAGGTGTATTTATGTGTACATATGTGCATCGTAAAACCAGGTAGATATGTATATAGGCCCAATTTTCCACACTTCAGCATTCCAACAAAATGATCAAACTAGTCGTGGTAGGAGCTACATTGTTAGTAGCCAGAAAAACGTGTGGTAATAAAGAATAATATACAGGGAAAAATCGCTAGTTTGTGGAACGAATGGTATGAAATAATCTTAGGCTTGCTATTTAAGAAAAGATAAATAGTGAATATACGTCCGCCATCGTTTCTGAGCTGTGTCAACTAAAGTCTCCAACCATTGGTTACAACAATCTTCTGTGCCCCAACCAAGCAGTCTGTATCTACCAACTTGCTGCACACTAATAGTCAATGACTTCAAATGAGTGATAACATATATCGGTTTGATCGTCTTTAGATTTCTTCCATCCTACTCTAATATTGATCAACAATATACATCGAGGTGAACAGTGGGTGGTTGGAAATACTTAATACATGTCTTAACTACTTCAGTCAGTGAAGACTTACAACCTTATTAACTGATTTACAACATTTTCCCATTACTCTGTATCTAACCTAATTATTACTTACTCGATGATCTCAGCAAAGATGAACATTGTTTAAGAGGCATCTACGATTAAGTACTAATATTCTATGAAAGCCATTTATTCTTTATGGCTACGTTTCAAATCTCATCAATAGGATAGAACGGACTTCTGCACAGCATATTAATCCTTCGATTCACAGATAAATATATCGCTTTCACTACAAGTGACGTAAGTTGACAAAAAAGCCAAGTGAGCTTTGAAGCTGTGTCGAAATTTCGACAGGCACCAACTCATCAGAACAGACCAGACTTTTTAGATAAATGAAGTGGTTGATATACTCGACTACTTCACTCCCTATCTGTAGTTTGGGTGTTGAAGCAGATTAGCCCCAAATCATTAATTTGCACTCAAGAGAGAAAGCATCCCAAACATGCTTTCATTGTTGCTCAACGTTATTAAAAGACTGCATTTCATCAGCGTTTTTATCGAACAGGTCATGATTAAGTGAACCTCCTGGTAGGTGATCAGTTTCTGTAAGTTCGAATTACGAAAGTGTTATTTCCACAAGTAAAACTACAATGAAATTAAACAAAAATAAAGGTAGTAGACAGCTGTGACAAATGTCACTTGAGATTACAGGTTCAAATGACAGATGGCCATATACTCTGACTCGACCATACATAGGGTTTATATACTAATGATTGTATGTCTTTTAATGATTCACACTGGTACAGAATCTGTCAGTCTACATAGTGAAACGCTGCTTTCAAGTCAGGTCCCGAAGTGTTTGTTAATGTTCTGAAATCTGAAGAACGGGAAAAGTTTACGACAATCCATCACTTCGACAGATGTCCCTGAAATGCATGGATTTGTTTAACAACTTGGCTAAAGTTACTGATAGATCTAGCTTTCGTTTCTTCCGCTGTTGAGATATCTTACCAAGTTCTCCAGATTCTCCAGCTGTGGATGACGGAAATATGAACAATTTATGTCTATCGTTGGGTAAGTGAAGGGGACTGATATGTTAGACGATATCTGTCTTCATGCTTGAGGTTGGTGTTTCATAGAAATAAACGATTATGTAAACGTTGTCGCGGCAGACTGTAGGGTTGAACAACATAACACTCATCAAAATGTCTTTCAGTTTGGTTTGAGCTACCTATTTGGGCGTTAAAATTACCTACATTGAGTAATAAATCTGAAAGTTTAGCTTTGTGATAAAAATCAAACAAAAAATTCTGCGAAATTCATTTTTTACTTTATCTAAGCTGCAATCAGTGTAACCGTGGGGAGAACTGACAATAAAGTGTTTGTACGTTAAAAGCACGAACGTTAAGTTTGGAGTGTAGTTTCAATGGATCATGGACAGTAATTTGTGAATCAAAATTGCTGACACTGATGATGCATAAGGAGGAAGTAGAAGACAGAAATTTGGGTTCCTGTTTCAAGTAGAAATAGTATTAGTGGGTGAAGACGTAATTTCAACATAAACAGTTATCACTCCCTGTTCGCCAACACTGTGGAAGGGTTTTTTTCTTGTGGTAATTGGTTTAAGATTGATCTGAGATTGTGACTAAAGTGCTCAGAAAACAACTACATAAGGGTGATCACACTCGACCTTTCCACAAGTGGTTTTTGTAGTGTTATCTAAGTACTCATTAAGGTTTTATTGCTGGAGATTAAAAACTATAGGTTAGGGTTAGGTCGACTATTTTTAACCATACCTCACCTTTGTGGTGAAGGTGGGATTACCATCGTGCTGTTGTTCAAGTAAAGTACCTTGCCACTGTGACATCTGAGCACAGACTGCAGAACAACTTTGCTCTTGGACCCTAGGCTTGATGCTTTAGTCGTATAGCTCTTTAAATAACCAGTTTGTGATAAGAAAATCGATTGTTCTAGTCAATAAAGCTAGATAGGTTCGTCACGATAGGTAAGCCCAACCACCACGTTAAGATGCAGCATTTGTTTATATATAATTATTTTCTTCCGGCATATAAAACCGTTCTATAGGAATTTGTGTTGTATATATATATATATATATATCCGTTTATTGTGTTCCATGACCTGAAGCATATTTTCTTTTTCAAGAAAAATAATCGTAATGACGCTAATACAAATTAGACTAAATAATAAACGAGAAAAATGATAAGCATACTCTACTTCTTCCGTTTTGTCCCTAATTGTCTCATATCACTCTGTTGACGTTGAATTCATAAAATAAAATAATTTCATTTTTCAACTCAGGTGCCTCTTCTCGTATTGACACTAATAATAATGATAATAATAATAATAATAATAATAATAATAATAATAATAATAATAACAATAATAATAATAGTAATAGTAATAATAATTGATAGGTCAATGTGTGATGAAGCAAAGTAGATAGAGTGAAATACCTGTATATATCAACTGTAGATGATGAGAAATTCTATCCAGATTTAATGAAATTTAGAACTTGACCCATTTCATTTGACATTTTATTATAAATAATTATTCTTACTATAGAACATTAAAAAAATATTTATATTCAGATATGTGATATGCTGTTTAGCTCAAATTTCATGATAATTATCATATTAGTAGTATATCATTTCAGTTTATGCCTCTTTAACCTCCTCTTTCCATTCATTATTTATTGTCTTTGCTTTTAAAAAATTAACAAACTGCTTTTGGTAGCCTGCCTAAACCGCTACTTGTTTTAGTAGCTGTGTAAATATTGTAATTAACATTAATTACATACCACATATGAACATGCTAATATGTTATTATGATAAAATGGCTTGCGAATCGTGATGATGTTACTGATACTGAAAAACTCGAACAGAAATATCGTAGTTATTCGCATATCACTTAAATGAATGAGGAACGAATATATTGAAGAATGTGTATCTGGTATATGCTGATTGGGAAAAGATAGTAGTAGCAACTGAAGTTGTAAAGAAATTTTTCGTAAATGACGATAAGTGATAGATACTGACTATTAAAACATTTATAATATATATTTTTAGCATCATTAAAATTTGAACATAACTTGAACAGATACATATTACAATATAAAGCAAATGATGGTAATGTTTTACTATTAACAATATCAATTGTTAATAAGGCATCACATACTTAGACGAAACAGTTGTCTAGTGCTCCTGTGCTTCCAGTGACGCCCAGAAAAAATTAATTCATGACGAATGCAAACAATAAAATGGAATTCAAATTTTCAACCCTCCTCCCTCCTCAACTTAAATAAAAATTGATAGTATCGAATAAAGTTAAAAGTATTATTCTTAAATTTGTGTGGTGGTGACAACTTTTTGTTTCACCTTCATATTATCCAATAATCGTGAAGGTCTGTATTGCATTAAGATTATTTAATAACGAGTTTAATCATAAAGTACATTCATCATCTTCTTCTAGGCAACATCACAAGCAGTACAGAACCTTCTTTCAAGCAGAAAAATGCAATCTTAATTTGATATTACGAATTGGTGTGAATTAGATAGCCAATGGCCACCAGCAAGCAATGGACAGCTGTTTCATCGTAGTAGGTAACTTTTCAAAAAAGCACACTCACAACCCATCAGGAATCAAATCCAGACTCCGAGGTAAACGTCATATCATTAGACCACTGAGCCGGCCCCCAACGGTCTCCACAACATCTAATTACAATCAATATTGGCTCACTAGTGATTAGCTTCTCGAAGTAATTCATGGAGTTCTAGTGGAAAGACGTGACCGATGGAGTTCAGCTGTTTATAGTGTGGCAGTTACCCACCGATGGCAATGGACGAATTTACGCAAATAGCTCACAAATTGACTGAATTAAAAATATCAACCGTTAGGATCCGACTCGGTGGTTTAGTGGTAAAGTGTTTGTCACAGAGCCAGAGGGTATATGGGTTTGATTCCTGGTGGGGTCGTGAATGCTTACTGCTGAAGGATTTCATACTAGGTCGAAACAGCTGTCCAGTACTTCCTGGTGGTCAATGGTTGTCGTTGTCAGACTAATCTGTGATATCAAATTAACATTCAACAATCTCCACAACACCCAATTAGAGTGAAATGTGAAATTAAGGAATAATCGAATAAACGATTACATGTAGTTTTAGATAGAGTTTCTATTTAGCAGGAGTTGATTTGTAAATTTTTTAAGTGAATTCACTGAATTAAATGATTTATGATATTTTTCTAATTGTAAATTTTCATTTAACTTGATAATTAAAACGATATATTTTAGCTAGTGATTTGTTACTCGTTATTCATGTTTTATATCATCAGTGTATATTTCTAGTTTTCTATTCATTGTAACTTATTGTTTTCATGAAACATTATTTTCTTATAGTCGGTTTGGAAACGGAGTTAATTTCATGATGATTATTAATTAACAGCTGAATTAATGGTTAAGGCGTAAATTACACACATCGATTAATTGATGCTAAAATTCATGTTCATTTGTAAAATATATATCTAAGTGAAAATTCGTGACGATAATATGTTAATTTGAAAGATACTACTTAATGTCCGACGAAGCCACTCTGCCCACCGACAACACCTCACCATCCACAATCACACTGATGCCAACACCAACCTTCACCAGCACTGCATGATCATACACCATTCACATTCCCACCTCGCAATCCACTTTTCTCTCAACCACAACCGCATCGACAACCGGCTCGTCCGATTCAATCACCTCCGACACTCCAGCCTCATACGTTCAACCTGCCAGCACCACTACACACCTCATGGACATTTTCACCCTTCCCCCCTCCATTTCAATACACTAAACAACATTCATTTTCCAAGGAAGATTTCGGAAACTGTGTTTTACTGTTTAAAGTAGTTTGAGTTGTCGATGTTTTCACAGTCATCATTAGAATTTAATGTTTCTCGTTGTTAATTTAAGACAAATATTAAAACAAAAAAATTGTTTTATTTTATAAATTTATTGATTATTTTCAGTCCTCAAAGATAGTTTTATACTAAAGACTGATTTCAATATGAGAATAACTTAAGATCATCCTGAGACTAGTCGAAGTCAGAAGCATTAAGTTCCATGGCGATTGTATTACCTTATGATCAGTGTTTCATATATCTAACTTTGATTATTTCGCGAAGACAACTAGTCAGTAGATATGTGTTATATCAGTATATGGAGACATCTGATTCCCAACCAGTTAATATATTGATTTTCTTTTAACAAAACCCTCTGACAATTAGCTTGATTTACAAAAGCTAATCTATTAAATGGGGTTACGACAGATGGAGGAACCAATATTTATTAGCTATGCATTTGAAGGCAGTCTGCGTGGAATCATGGTTAAAAGTTGAGTACTAAACGTCACTTACTGGAATGATATGCGTTCAATCTTGATGAAACTGCTTACTGCCTTGTTATTTGAGCCTATATTACATAGAATCGCAGTCAGTTGTAGTTGGAATAGTTCAGTAGTGACATCGAAGGTCTCCCAATATAGTAGATGTAACTATCTGTTAAGCGTTAACTAGAATCCTGAAGATTACTTCCATTCACCTAACCTCGTAAAATAAGAGTTCGACAGAAAATAATATGCCATATTTTAGTATATAATCTTAATACTTATCGAAGCATAAATGAATAGTTTTTATCACTCAAATTAATCCGGTTAATTTAACTTGTTTATTTTGAACAGAATCAACAACTTTATTAAGATCAACTTGTATCTTCCCGTTGATTTGTTATGGACTGAAGCTGGTCAGTTTATGTTGTTATATGTGCATCCTGAGCGGATCGCCTCGATATGGAGATTATTCACAAGTATTATTTAATTTAGATTGTAACTGGCAAGTGGAATCCAATATGCGCATTTCGTCCCATAATACTTGCGAATAATCGCTATATCGAGGCAATCCGTTTAGGATGCATATATAGAAACAGAGACTGATTAGCTTCAGTCCATAGCAAATCAACAGGAAGATACAAGTTCATTCCAATACCAATGTGCCCGTTGCACAAGTGTGACTGTCTGGACTCAGTAGACTAATGGTGAATGGGGTGGCGTTTGGCACAAAACGGGCTGAGTTCGTATCCCACCGTTACCATCAGCATTGGGATGCAGGCACATCCAGCCGATAAGTTCCAAACGGGACGAAATGTGCGTCCTGAACTCCAATCGCCAGTCACAATCCTATTTAAAGAATCAATAACTGTTTTTGAGAAGTATTGTGAATCTATTTAGTTGTTCAGATTTATCTTGTTTCCAATTAGTAAGACATTCAAACCAGTGGTATAGAATAATTATGATATAACTGACTTAATATTCATGCTTACCGACATTCAGTAGTAGAATGCAGCGACGAAATTCTTATTAAACGCAATATCTTTTTAAATTGTCAAGATGCTTTACTCATCATCACAGTCTCTGAGTTTGCTGAGTTTTGCTTGTTGGATGCATTCAAATATAACACTGAAATTATCTTTGTTACTGTAGATATACGTCCGAAACATTTTGCATTTAATGAAAATATAATGAAAAACTGTTCCTGTATTAGTCCTATGCAGTCAGAAAATATGTAGTAGCATAATATGTATTTAACATGTCAATATTTAATTCAATGTACAGTTACGTTTAGTTTGAATCCGATATTACAAAATGTTATAGGTTTGATAATTATTGAAAACCAGGGAGCACTGGACTGGCCTTTTGACATAGTATGGGACTTTTCAGTCATGATATCCAAAACTCACACAGGCTATCGATCCAGAACAATAATGTTCCATTCGTATTGTTAAAAGTTAGACGATTTAACCTAATTTCGACGGTTGACATATTTCAAATATCAGTCATTTCACTGCATATTGAAACAAGTCACTTGCGATCTGTTGCTGGATTTTGTTGGGTATTATGGGGATCATTGAACTCGAATTCCGTACCACAATCTACTGGTAGGATCGTTAGTGCATAATAGTGAGAAATCTCATGATAGGAGAAAACAGCTCTTCAGTTCTTTCGGTTTTTTAATAGTTGTTAATTTCATTTAATTTCGTGATATCGAATTTTAATTCAGCAATATTCATAACAACCAATTAGTAACATAAGGTAACACATATTTTTAAAGATTTCGTAAACCTCTAAATGTTGTACATGACAATCATTCGATCCCAATAGTAATAGGTATTTTAATTTAATCATGATTCACATTATCAGAACTTAATCATAGTCAAGAATGAGAAAGTCGATAGTTATGAATATCGTGATTAATAATAGATAATCATTGCTGAAATGTCTATGACTAAGAAGACATAAATATTTAGTTATCAGTAAGTTTCAAAGGTTTTTCTCTTTGATTTGAATGCTTGACGAATGCCACCTATGCATATATAATCCAAATTTAATGCCCAAAACATATACTTAACTTCTGGTGGAATTGAGAGTGAACTTCTGCGAAATCTAATACTAGAATGAAACAGCTATTCATTGCTCCTTGGTTTTCAGTAATATTCAACCAATATCAACCTGTGACAAATGTAAACAACTAAACTCAATACCACCCTCCACAAAACCGCAACAATTCATTTGCTTAATTATAAATATAATGCTTCACTTAAGTAGTCTTAATCATCGTAATTCATTCATTTGTTTAATATAAATTTACTTTGTATATTAATATCATAACAAATATGTATCGAACTGATTCATCAGTCAAGATTTTAAGTACAGTCTTCCGGTTCTATAACCCAATTATTAAAACACATTGTAATCAATGAACAATATGCTAAAGTTAACCTAATGAATATATCTATATTTTTTTAATTATACCTTTATAGAAACATCAAGAATATTATTGTTACATGAATGAAAGTTATCGACTATAATGTTAACAACTAAGTCGAGTTCATTCAATCCTTTTTTATACTACAATGACGATATATAATGGAAAAAAAAACAGTTTTCTACTCTAGCTAACATCGATTAGTTCTGTTGAGCAATAAATTGAGATTCTGTATAGTAGCACATAGTCATACATTTGGTAACGATGAAGATCTTCAAATCATGCGATGATGATGATACCATTTGAAAATTAAGTTAGCATTGAACGGCGATTACTAAGCATTGTCAGTGATAAGTGTCTTATCTTACCTAATCTACACAACATGACTTCAATTCTCTAATAATGACTTCGTACTAAATATTCAAGAATCAAACTCAAAATAGGTAGTTAGTTTGCTTCTAAGAATTGTTTAGTCGCGTGGTTAAATGATTTATAGAAAATAATTCTATTTTACAAATTTTTTCCCTCATAAATCACCATCAATCGCCAAAATGTTGAAAATCAGTCAGTATTAGTCTTTGTAGATTAAAGATATCATTCTCAAAATAAAAGTCCTACATCTATGGTTTTAGTTACAGGTAGCATCACAGTTGGACGGTAACAAAGAGTTTCAAACATGAAGAGAATGTTTTCTCACGGATATGTGTGGAATGACACTATCAGAAAATGGTGTTAGGTTAAGTATAGTGGTTAAATGTTGACAAAGCTCATGTAAAACACTTTCTCCTTTCTGTAGTTAGTCTAGAAGTTTCGCGTTTCTCTCATTTTTCTTACCTTTGAATAAATATTGTTCCTTGCATATTTACCTTCTTATTACGAGTCATTTTGATGTATTCATTGTGGCGACTGGGAACCAGCATTAATCATTTATTACTTCAACTGGTTTGTCGTAGATTTTTAATACGTTGGTCTTTGACAGGAACCCATTTTTCTAATCACAGCAAGTCATACAACTAACCATTAAACATGATCATATAAATTTATTTATAGTTAATCATATTAATAACGGAAATCGATTAATCAATAAAATCATGCATGATTACATATAAATTGATAGTCAAACGAATTTATTTTCATAATCTAAAACGATTCAATGATATAAAACAATGAACCATATTTCAATAATATAAACTGCTGTTTGTTAATACCACTTAAAGTTATTCATATTATTAAGTGAAGTATACAATTATCAGACAAGTGACTAGTTACTTTACTCAATATACAGTGGAATAAGATAAGTAATTGAGACACAATATCCATTCCAGTCATAAATAGATTTAGTTAACTATAAGGTGACAGTGAAATCTTAATGGGAACAATGTCTTCTTTTGAGTGAACTGATTAAAAGTGTTTAAATTACTTTAAGTTGAATAGTCGATTAATATCATTTAGCGTAAATCTTCTAAACCTTAAATAAACTAAACCGAACGAAATAGTCACTGGACGTTGAATGCATTATTCTAGTTTGTCAAAGCTAACAACAGCTCAGGCTAACAATCGATATAAGACATGGGGTTTGCTTAGGTTAGAGTAATATATATTCTTAAATGATAAGATTATCTCTTATATAGCACATATTGAAGAAACAGAAAAATCTAGCCAATTGGGGTACGGTGAGGCAGAGAGTAAATTATTTGATTATATGGCTTCAGTGTAAGTCTACGTAAGTTAGGCAGTTAATTAGTCTAAATCAAATAGAGTTGAACTATTAGCTAACATTAGTGTAGCATCTATAGAATAATCAAAAAGCTATTCTTTGTATTCAGATTGGGCATTGAAGACTAGATATCATGAAATCTTAGTGACAACAGTGAACTACTATAATTCCAAGCATCTGTTATTGATTGAAAAGTAAGTGTGTATGTAACAACGTTTTATCTATTAGTGAATATTTACAAGAAGTTAATAGGTGTTTCACGCTTCATTAACAAGAATACATTATCTACTGATAGGTATGTTTCATTTAAAGGTAATATATCACCAAATTACATTAATAACACTTCATACTGTTCTGTAGACTATTAAGTCTACTGTTGTACTACATGTATTACTATGTAGATCGTATTCTTTTTTGAAAGTATAATTATTGGTAATATTGACTGGTAAGTGTCATACACCTCTTCCATTGGCAAAATTCACTAATCATTCATTTTCATTTCATTCAATAGAATTCATTTCAAGTTGATGAATATGAAGTTAGATTTAATTAAATATCTACTACAAGATTAAATTCTTTTCTTTTTGGTGTTTATTTTACTTCTACATTATATTTACTGATTAGAAGTAAGCCCAATCAAACTTCTTTAAGTTTTGTATTCAATAAACAATACAAAATATCTCTACATATCTTCTGATGTCAAGAAACTAACATACAGTTGACATGACTTAATGAATAACTGACTGACTGAATGAATGAATAAATGAAATTGACTAGATGTCTATATTATCTCATTTGTATGAACATCATATTTGACCTGAACCTATCGAATCTATTTAATTACAAAGTCATGTTAAATATAACAATATTGAATATACAATGACTTGTGACAATTCATTATTGAATTTATTGAGAAGAGAATGGAATAGAAGTAAATGAAACAATTAATCACTGAATATATTCAATATTCATTAATTGGTCTTGTTTTCCTTTATTTACCTTTTTGACTTAAAACAAAATAATAATTAATATTAATATGAAAATAATGCATAATGATTATCTATAGGTTACAGGTGAAACACAATCTAACAGATGATGTAACAATAGGGAAAAAAAACATATGCTTAACACTTTTGACAATTGAAGTCATCCAGGCAAACATTCGTTGAAGAAATCAACTTAACAAATATGAGATATTTAACAGACAGACTGATAAATGTTTCCCATTAGTTTCATAGTACTAATAAACAATACACATTCAATATAATCAATTGATTTATTACTTTATAATTTATGCTTTTGAATTCAATTAACTGTCATCTAACATAAGAATTATTTAGTGTCTTCGACTACTGATTACTTTATTACGATATTACTTTAATTTTAAAGGTTACTATAGTTTTTTTCAGTAGTTCATTCTAAACCTGGTTACAAGTAAACTGTTTTTCAACTCATTAAGAGATTCGTAGATTTGTAGAGTTTCCTCCCCTTCTCCCGTTTAAGATTAATGAAGTATTTCAGACATGATGTTATTTCATGATGAAAATCATCTCAAATATTAAAACAAACTATGATGCTAATAATTTCTCATTTCATTGAAAAGAAGATGACTTTCGTGTTTAATTACTATTCAGGTCATTGTTCTGGTTTCGCTTCTTGTTTTTCTTGCATTATTGTTATTTTTTAAGTTTAGTGTAAAAGAACACATAATACTTAATCAGATATAAAGTAGTTTTATCAAAATAATTAAATTCCCTTATCTATAAGTGTTAACATTTTATTGTGATGTATACTTATGAATTTCTATTCAATCTATTCAAACATACATAAATATGAATGTATATGTAACTAATGCAATTAATATTACTTTCTATGAAGATTAATATTGAATTTCTAAACTGATTAAATCAGGAGGCACAACAACAAAATAGTATGTTAACGACAAATGTTCATTGTAAAACTAAATTAAATGACTACGATGTAATCTCTGTGGGGTTATGATTTGGTATTCTCTTGTTACCATAAGAACGTATATTTCTATCAATTATCATTATATTAACACCATAAACAGCACTAATAACTACTTATCCAGTGATTACACTAATCGTATTGTATCCAACTGAATTGTTATTTAAAATCATAGAAAATGAATAAATTCTCATTCTTTCTTATCTATAAATTAAATGTATGGGATCTAATACGTTTATAGGAAGGTAAACAGTACGAAAAATGTTTTAGTTTTCGAATTAATTCAAATGGATAATTATGATGTTAACAGTAGATGTATTCATATGACAATAATACAATTGAAGGTTTAACAACAAATATAATGCTAAATACTTGAAAACTCTAGTCAAAACATCATAGTTATTGGCATATTTGAAGTAATGAATAAACAAAAAGAATGAAATTTTTATCTGTTCTGATAAATTTGTTACTAAATTGCTTTAATTGTAAATCATACATGAACAATTGCTATGAAACAGTTAGTCAAGGTGATATTTTGTGTTGTCTTTATTCAAAGATGTTTTACTTTATATCCACATCACAGTGTACACTAACTGATTATTGAGTTGTGTTTAGTGTAGTGCTTGTGTACTTCCTAGCATCGTTTGGATTCTGTTATTCAAGTTAAAAAATGGTCACTAATCTTAGTGACTTAATATCTCAGGGATTATATTTTGATGTCGGTTTGTTGGAGGCAGTTAACAGGGATTACAGTTTGATCTAAATTTTTGTTCTAATTGATACTCAATGACAAGGCATACTTGGAATTTTGAAGGGATCTTTATTCCTTGTAAAAAACTAATACCTTAGTTGAATTATAGATTTATTAGTGTACGAATAACTCGATAGTAAAGAGACAAACTGTAGCAGGGTTGACATCGATTCATCTAGTACAAAATCTATTGGTATTTTGAGGCCTTTAGATATGCGAATGTAGAGCTCTCCAAAGATTGTCCACGATTATCCAACACAAGAGAATACAGTAAACTGAAATCGAATCCTAGTAACTAGTAGTCATATTCTACGTATTGATACGAATTATTAGAAACTAACTTAGAGGTATAAATTTCAATTACTCGATTTGAGAACTGACATTCTTTGTTTAAAACGTTGATCAGGTTACGAATGTGAATTGAAACTAATAGTTTTTTCACGACAGCTAGCTTATATTGTCAGCCACATAATCTAACGATCTCCTCAAACGTCCCCCCCTTCCTATAGTAACAAACTACACTAACAGATTACACTATTACTATTGTTATTAATTATTGAGTTCCTCATCTTAAAATCAGAACAAATTTATATTAAGTGATAATTGATCTGTATTCAGTGATCGATCAGTTTTTATTTATATGAGACTACCTAAATGATTTCTATGCAAATAATGATAACAATCATAGCAACAATAATGTTGATAATAATAATAATAATAATTCAGACAGACTATGAAAATTTATCTCGAATGATCGATTTCCACTCGAACATAAATTGTCTATTTTTTTTCCTGGAAAATGAAGCCATCATAGTGATTTCTCTTCAATAAGTTACAAAGTAATGATTGATTTTTTATTTGAGATCTCATATCATATCGAATAACATGATGATAATGATCTTGTCATTCTGTGGCTTAGACCAGGTATTCTAAGACTTCTCGTGAATTTGATCAATTATAACAGAAGTCAGTAGTTGGGTGTAGTGAAGAATTTAGAGTATCAGTTTAGTATCACGAACTGATTTGAGTGAGACAGCTAGTGTAAAACAGGAAGCATTGGATTCCTGTTTCGTCCATGTATGCTAGTCTTCAAAGATGCCTATCCACGATGTCATCGGGGACTCGAGCTTATGAACTTCAGGTTTTACGACAAACGCTTAACCGGCAAATAACTGTAATATTTGTAAAAGTCAATAGACTTGATTTGTTATATATCACTAGTCAAGTAGAAATAAATATTGATTATTCAGGAGTTATTATAAAAGCAAAATTTCAAGCTTTGCAGCTTTTTTTCTGAATCTCTATTAGTACTGGATATTCTAAGCTGCACTACCTAGTTAACAGCGATTAACATTATCTTGAGTAGTCTCATTACTTTACTTTAGGTAGTATTAATAAGGAACGATAAGATTTCCGGACGGACAATGATGACATTGTAATTCAACGTGTGTCAATAAAAATACGGATACCTCAATAAACATAAGACATTGATTATTTGGTTGACATCATTAAAGTTACTACACTGTGATGCCAATTTTTTTAGAAACATGTTTATTATTTTTCCATCAAAACGCAAAATTAACTGTTTAAGGGAAATCGGTTGAAATATGTTGATCACATTCTGACTGTAATTAGCATCAATTATCAAGATATGAGATGAAAACATACTCAGTGAAACAAGAAATCATATCACTGAGTGTAATAGTCAGGGAAATTACTGCAACATTTGAACGATAAGTGGTCACTTATTAATAATCAATATCATATTGTCTAAACTCTAAGGGTAATATTGATATAACTACGACGTTGACCGACACAGCTTTTAGTTCAACAGGAAGTGTCTCTTCACGCATGACTGAAAGAAAATAAAAAAATATTCAGAGTTCATTAGACATCTGTTCCACTATAGTTTGTATTCACTATCATTTTTCTCATCAGCCTACATGAATTTGAGTTAAGAACTTTTGACATTCCTAAAAAGAAATATAACTTTCAGTTACAAAACTGAAAATCATTTGAATTGACATAAGCGCAACTTAAACGGATTGTTTAAATATTGTTATTGTCACAGCTTTTAATAAAGCGTCCACACCAACACTTAGATACAAGTGCATTCACCCAATGATTTCAAACTAGTACTAAATGTCAGTATTGGTTCCCTTTGGTACATATTATCCAACTTTACTAACACTTACAATTTACAGAAGTTCCATCGATAAGCAATAACGCGTAAAATCAATCAAGTTAGAAATGGCAGCGTAAACCTACTAGTTGCATTAGTTAAATAACATAATAAATTACAAATGAAATTAGTGATTATGCAATTAAACTCTGTGAAATTTGAATGTTCACCTCTACACTGTCATTGATCAACATTATAAGAATGACCTGTTGTAGGTGTGTATACCTTTTTTTAAAATATTTTATTAACGTAACATCAAATAAATTATTTCCACCATAAACAAATCTCATCAGTAAAAATTTAAAATTAACGTATTCCAAAGTGTTTCTAGCATTTTTTCTTCTTGGTTAAATAAACACTTAATAATCATAGTAACCATCTGTTAACATCTCTCAACTTATTTATAATAAGGTCATATAATAAATTAATGAAATAAAATGTCTAATGCATAAATGCTGTCATCAGTTCACAATAATCATGACCTAAATTGAAATATTTCAATTTGTTAATTTAAATTGCATGATAATGGTATGACCTTGGTGAGTAAATCAAACACTAACGTCATTGTAATAACAATTTAATATTGAATGTTTTATGATAAGCATTACTTAAATTTGTTTTTGCTTTTAAAATTTTTTTAAATCTCCTTCTTATTCTATGCAAGTATTAGACGAAATAAGGGTTTATTAGATCCCATCTAAAATTAGATCACAGGTAGTAATCTGAATTCAATAAGTAGACAGAGTTTAGCTTAGCACAGGAAGTATGCAAATTAATAGGTCTTTTTTAAGACTTGCCATTTATGACGACAATAAAAACGTGCTTCAGTCGCTTAGCCATGAGAGATCAATTCATAAAATTACCGACAACTGAATTTAGCTGTCTTCATAATTTCTTCTTGCTTCTTGTTGATATACAATGCAATTAGATATTTTGCTTGATTTTACAGTGTCGATAATTATCTTATAACTGAATTGTAATAGACTCGTTCAGAGTTAGTGTTTACAGATGTCTGCTGCAAGTATTAATATTATTAGTATGTCTAATGTCAACTTACTTAGATGAAACGATAATCAGTTGTTACATATTGGTGTATAACTAAAGATAGGATAATATGTATTAATATCAGGTGATTGGTGGCAGCTGAAAAGAAACGGTGGACTTAAGGATTTTGCTGATTAACCGTTATCATGGTGTACTAGAGAAAGTCTTGATAAACCTGTTTGAAACCACGCTAGCCAGCTTTACAATCTGAAACAGTACCACTGGACAATTTTATCTGAAAATAATTTACATGAAACCTATGTCCAGGGTTTTATGACAGTTAATTCCATCCAGTTGACATCAGAACATAGTGCACGCTACATAAAGTCACCTATACTTGTTTCCACAATGCAGCTTGTTTGGTGGGATTCACTCGACATAAACAACTAAATAAATGTTACATTTATCACTGTTCAGTAGTCGATCACGAAAAAGTAATAATAAAACCTTAAAAAACAAAACCCCACTTTTCTAATCCATAGAAAGTCCGCAACTACGGGGGGGGGGCGAGATCTGTAAATGATCGAAAAATAATGATGTAAGTAAAAAATTTTAAAAATCATTTTCATCCCAGTTTTACAACCTGAGGAACCAATAAGTCTGGTGAATACTGAAGTAATACATATTTAATCTAAGTTTGTAATTCTTATTCACTTTACATCAGATTATTCATACGCTACTAAACTCATGACATTGAACTGTTCATTGCTCTTGAAACAGGGGAGGAGTATAGACCGTCAGTAGTTGAATATTAACCCATACAGTTCAGATAAACCGTAAATACAACATCAATAAATACCTTCTAACAATTTAAAGGTTAACATACAACCGCTAAACTATTAAGCTAATGACCAATTGTTTACATTCTAGAACTGAAGTCAACTAAAGATATTTTTCAAATTATTCCTGAAAATCAGTACTCATAGGAGAAATAAAATATTTCCAATTCATTCATTCGTATACTACACAGCACTTGGTATAAATGGGTATAGATGAAAGTTGTCTTACCTGTGGTCAGTCAAATGAAATCAGAAGAGGAAAACTATTATGGAAGTTAATACTGTAGCAAGTTCACATTAATTATGGAAAGTAATTATGCTAGTATACTGAGATTGGAAACCATCTATCCCTGATCTGTTCTTTTACCTCCACATATCTACTTACAACTATAAGGAATAACTAGTCTAAATTAATGAAAAACATAAGAAGTTGAATTTATCAGTTAATTATGAATTTTATCAATAAGATAAAAATACTAACTGATATCACGAATCAGTCTAAAATAGACAAGTGACCACCGGGAACTACTGAACTGACTAGGTTGGAGATATCAAGTATTGGAAGCCAGGCTCAACGGTCTAGTAGCAAAGCGTTCGCTGTGCAACTAAAAGATTCTGCGTTCGACCCTTGACGGGATCAGGGATAAGCACTACTGAAGAATCGTATACCATGAGGAAACAGTTGTCCAGTTGCTCCTAGCGGTCACTGGTTGTCTAATTTAATTAACATTTAACAACCTCCACAACAACCAATTACAAAATAAGAGTAATTTTGTATTTTTTTTGCTTCATAGTACATTTAAACTTCACTCCCAAAATACAAAGATACACCTACATAGTAACATTATAATGATGAAAATCTGTTAATTCAATGGATATTTTTTTGTTTCTTTTTCTAAATTGTAAATGAGCATTTAAAATTTCCAAAATTTAAATGACATGAATAAAGAATGTCCAGAAAATTTAAAAGAAACTCACAAACACAATTCATATCAGTCAGTTTAAATGTCAGTAGATTGGTATATTGAACGTCATAAGTGTAGTCAACTGTGTAAAATTAAAAGAAACAGTTTTTTTTTTCTTTAATTTCAATCAACCTTTTCTGAACTGTGTTCATTTGGATAAGTAATGCATAGTTTATGTTTCCTCCAAATAAACTACTCTTCCTTTTATTCGTCGTCATCATTATCATTATAAATGACTGATTCCAAATGAAATTTAACATATGCTTCCTTCATGATTCAACATGCTTTTTATTCATATATTATCATGGATTATCTTAGGATGCAATGCGATCGGTTACTGGTGAGGAGGTAAGAAGCGGAAGAGGAAGGAAGGGGAGGTGGCATGTTTAATGTCTCAGTTTCAACGGTTGACTGAATTCTGTTTATTAAGAATTAAGGTTATTTATACAGATTAAAATAACAACATATTGATATTTAACAACAAATTTGTTGGGCAACATCATAATGAATCTATTTATAGAAGACATTGTTATAGACCGCTTAGAATCATGAGTTATAGCAGGTAGGTGGTTGTTGTAGTCTCATCATTGTAAAAATGATACGATGTTTAAATACAATCGAAATGATTATTGAATTTGATAAGCATTATTTCTGATAATAATATCATGGATCAGTAAAATCATATAAGCAGATCTTGATAACAATATATACAGTTTTCGGATTATTTCTCTATTATCCTACTTTATTGACTTTTCAACGACTAGAGAGATAGATCATCGTTATGAGCTTCTGTACTAAAGGTATACTGATATGATTATGAAAAAAAGTTTCATCTATGAATACAGACAAATTCAGTACAGATTTAAAAACACTGTCCAAGTTTTTTAACTCTTTCAATAAGTTCATCTGTATTTACTCATAAGTGATTCGAAGTAGGAAATAACCTTACTCAACTTCGTTACTATAATGTAGTGTTATGAATAATAATGTTCATCATTTGTTACAATTAATTATCAAAATTTGCAATGTTTTGTAAATAAATTTAACTATAATTAATGGTATCCTTTTCAAAAAACACACAAATTTCATATAATCCATGATAACGCTAATTCGTAGATTCAACAGAATCCCTAATACCTATAGCTAAAACAGATTAGAGTAGCATTTTTCAAAAACTGGTACTAACCAATAGAATTTTGAATGTGAAAGGTAGCTTTCCTGTAACTTATTACAATAACTCTTCAACTGCCTAAAACAATGGGATCCTGGATGCTTGAACATTATAGTAAGCATTAATGAATCAGAATTGAAGTCTTAAAATCAATGTTATGTTTTTCAGTAAGATGAAATCCAGTATGTTCGTACTATATATATATATATATATATATATATATATATATATATATATATATTTCAATTTTCATCGATCTCTTCCACCAATCCACCGAGAAAATACTTCATTTACATTAGATTAGGGTAGACAGAATATAGAGATCAATATGTTATTAGCATTAAAAGAGACAAAACTACTAAGTATACTCAACTCGATAACTGAGTCTAAATAATGTAACTTTTAATCATTAGGGTAAATAAAATCTTGATGAATAGATTTTTCATTTACAGTGAAACTTGTAGAGCAGTTAACAGGTAAAATTGTTTAGTAACATTCTTAAAAGTAATAAACATTCATTTTAATCAAGTAACTATACTTCAGATTCATTGTAAGGTAATTAATGTTTTATGTGAATGTGGAATAATTTGATTGGTAAAATCCAAATCCAAATATACAGTATTATGATATTACTCAATACAAGAAAGTAAGTAAAGATGAAAGATGAGAGTTTAGTTGACACTGAAATATTACATTTAGATGCATTAAATATAAGTTAAATCCCGAATACATTCAACTGAAAAACACTTGAGACTAATTAATTGAAAAGTTGATGTAGGAATACAAACAATACACATTGCTATGAGATTAATCAACAAATATGACAAATTTATTGATTTTTGTAAAAACTCTTATCCAACATCTCTCCATTTAGATGATCTGATCATTCCATTGTGGATCAACTTGATTAGCTCTTGATCTGCTTGATAACTTCAATCTTGGAATAAATTTACAGGACAATATGAAAGAAGCTTTATTATGATAGGGTGATGGTGGAGAAGGGGCTGGTTATTTGACTAATATTGATGAAATATTTTCAGTAGTTAAAACAGGATTGGAGTCCACATGCAAGTACTATATTACCTTTAACATCGAACCGGATAATCCATGACAGTATGGCTTGAACATAAAAGAATCGCTTGTTCATTAAAAATTGATTATGCAGACATGCTGTATGTTCTTTTTGCTAAAAATTATTTCCTGTATCATACGTATTTATATTTCATTACTTTTAGTGATTACGTCATTATAAAAAATTGTTTATCTTTTGTTACCGTTCTCTGTTTTTTTCATGTTCACATCTGTCAAATGGATCTTTTGACTTACTCTCATTATATTTCAACATCCCCCCCTTAAAAAAACTCATTTACACTAATCATTAAAGAAATTACTTTATTCACACTAGATTCTAGTTTTATTAGTTGTTTGTGTAGTTACGCAATCTTTTCAAGATTTTAAGAGAATAATAATCATATAATATAAACGGGAATAAAAACGATAATAACGACGTATTATTCAATGATAATAATAATAATAATATTAGTAACAACCTTAGACTGTTATCTAGTTGTTTTAATACTCATAAACATAATTCTCTAATTTTGACAAATGATCTAATTGACAATATGTAAACAATATTTTTAGATGATACTCATCACCGGTTGGTCTCACTTAGGGTAACAATGAAAACAAGGGACAACTGAATAATTAATTTGTTATAGTATGAGGCTTTCATCAGTATCCATTTATGACTCCGTCAAGGATATTTAGGTTTGCCACTAAACAACTATCTAGTGTTATCCAGTCTTCAATAGTGATCTCAGTAATGTCAATCATTGGTGGGTAATTTTACAAGGAAACAAAACAATCGAGAACCATTATTTGAGAAATACACTTCTTTATGTTGTAAGAAGTTGTATTGTCAAAATGTGCTTACTAAACAATTAGTTCATAATATATCTGTATAACTTAAATTGTAAGCTTTTCATGGAGTTGTCAACTATTATCAGACTTCTTCGTTTCCTTAGTTATCCCAATGAAATCCTGCAGACAGTACCCTGTTTCAGAACACAAATTCCTTACATTTACTAAGGTAATGTTTTGCATTTTATCCTTGGTGGGTGATCCATCACGTGATACATAAAAATAGCTGTTTTTATTCATTAAATGACTTTTTATTTCGAAGGTGTATTATATCTTTTCTTTCACTCTCAAGAGGTACATGGGTCCCAGTCAACCAGCATTCAAATATTTCATTCACCTCTCGTAGATATAAAACTATATGAAATTCTTATCAGAATAAGGTAATGCCAATATTGATTAAAACAGTAACCCAAATCTGTCTGGTGCAAGCAAGGTTACTACAAGTAATAGCCGCAAAACAAAATAATCTCAAAATCTATAATGCAGAATGTTTCTCAGTGAAAATAAACTTTACTGGCGAACTTTAGGTAACCGATCACAATTGAGGTAATGAATTTAGGGTAGCGTATATTTAAATCAAAAATGCTTACTATAGATAGTTTGATTACCACATTTAATGATGTTATTAGTAGTGATCTATAAATTTTGGAACTACATCGTACAACCATTTCTTGTGTTAGTGAACTAAATATGAATGTAGCACGATATTTTGACAGATGTGATGGACATATTTTAAAGCCTAATGAATGCTGGAAGAAATCAACCACAGTGGGAACATTATTTACTGGGTCCAGATTAACACTTCAACAAATGTCTATATTAGTTGTGATATGGACCATACAGATGACAGTCACCATGAAATCTACTAAGATTGATGTTAGTGAGGTTTCTGGAGAAAGTGGCATCGGCAAGGAAGAGATGCATGCACGGAAACGTTTGTGCATTTACTTTTATTGCTAGGGAAAGTAGTCGAAGTTAAAGAAACGGCTATCAGAAAAATAAAATATAATAGAGGAAGGGATATCTGGGTGGAATAGGTAAGTATTCATAACTCGAATCTGACTAGTAGATTTCCAGTATAGATGGTGGAATATTAGAAAAGTGACATTATTAGCATGTCCCAGATTTGATGGCAACAACCCTAATACCGATTATTCATATGTACATTCTACCACAAATAACAATTTACACGGATAACTGGCTTGACTACCGGTCATTAAGAAGATTTGGTTATAATCATAAATGGTATTCTGTAGATCCAAGTACTCGTGTTCGTACAGAGAATATCATAGCATGCCGGTTGCAACTCAAAGATTCTCTGAAACCTTATAAAGGTTCAAGGAATAATATGATACGAAGTCGTATGAATAAGTCCCATTATCATATTATGGCTTCAAAATAAGTAAATCTATCTGAGGTCTTTAATAAGATCATGTAAATCTTTATATCGTCAGAAAACTCATTTTATCAATTTTTTATTTTATCCTTTCATATACGACTGTATTTCCATTGGCGAAAAATTACTTTATGATCATTTCTAGTCGATCAAGTAGACCAGCAAAGCTTAGTTTCTCTTGCTCCTTGATTGGAATATGTGGAATATGATGAACCCTGAAAATAATGGACAGCTTATTCGACATAGTTTCAAGCTTTTTATTATGTGTACACCAACCATCATACTCCTAAAACTAAACTTCAAATCAATAAGCAATACAGTAAGCATTTTAATATTGCTTACAACGAATAGAGTTTTAGTGATTCATATTTTCCAGCTTTAGACTATACATGATATGTAACACTATCATCATCCATTCTCGTTATCGAATTCCTAGCCTTACTACCGTTATGGCGATCACTCTTCAGGACATCAAAAAATTTATCTAGAACGAGCTGACTAATAATCACCGTTGGTCATACTACAGAGAAGGTAATTCAATGTTCGTCCAATCGGGAAGTGGCTGATGCGAAACAGTGAATTACAATACAAGACGATAAAAATTAGAAACTACACACATCTTTTTCCCTTACTTTTGATAAGGTTCCTTCGTTATGACATCAGAAAAATGTTTTGCAGAGACACTAAGTGACTAAAACAATCTTAAAAGTTAGACGGTAACTTAGTGACAATGGTAATATATAGGAATCATGCGAAAGTATAAATTAACCAAACTTGAAAAATGAGAAAACCTGTATTACAACAGATAATGGTTATCTGCAGCGGTTTAAATGTCCAGGTAGTCTATCATATTCAGCAATCTCAGTCATTCATGTATTTATTTCATAGCTAATTACCGCATATTAATGTTTAGTTCTCATTAAAGATATCATTTACAGTCCTAACTTTTATTATATTTATATCCTTCGTATAGTACATCCGGCTTTGTTACTATAAAAGTTTACATAACAGACAGTTAGGAATAAATTTAAACATTTAACATTCAGCTCTACTCTAACTAGCATTCAATGCTACATGTACAAATATATAACTCAAGAAACATTAAATCGTTTTATTCTATTCAGAGAAAAAGAGATCAACAAATGGTTGAATTATAGATTGATACATTTCTGAATACTTGTATTGCTATGATTCCCATCAGCTTTTAGGTATCCTGTGTTCGATATATATATATATATATATATATATATATATATATATATATATATATATATGCACATGTTTCCTAATACATTCTGCTCCATTTATTTCGATATTATTATTACTACGAGTATCTGAGTTATATCGTTATTTCACTGTCTTTGTCCAACTAGGCGAGAAACATACATATTACATTACAGTCGTCTAACACATTTGATAATCATTGTTTTATTAACAATAATAATACTAATAATCCACACAAACACATGCACACACTAGTAGTATTTTTGTTGTAGTAGCGTGAATAATAAAGTAACGAAATCCCACGGGGAATAAAAACAACAAGAATAGAAATAAACCTGCTTATGATGGAGGTTATGAAAACAAACCCACGGATCAATGCAGTGTCAGAAAGAGAGATAAATGCATAGAGAATTACTTACCTGTAAGTAAGTGTATACACAAAGACTACATATAAGTTTGCACATACAAAAGCATATTCTTCTCCCGTAATGATAATAATAGCGATAAAAAACAATAGACAAGAAATGTGATAAAAATAGACAAATCAATGTAGATAATTAGTTTTATTTTACATGATTAGAATAAGCAGGAAAAATGAAGAGGATCAAATTAAACATCTAATATGATGATGATTCTTGTTCATTGACTGACTTGTTAACTCTCCACGTTATCAATGAGTTTAAATAATGAATGCACAAAAGGAGATTAAGAATCCTTTTGTGAGAATAAGGATTATATGAGGAATCTGTAACACGAAGAAACATTTTTAGGCATTATATAATTGAACGCCTAAACACTGGCTTCTTAATATTTTCTTAGTCTTCACAAATCCTTTTCTTTTGAGCCTTTAACAAAAATACTGATGCGAAGCATAGTATTACTTCCAAGGTTAGCCCGTGCAAACGAAACATGAGTGTTAATAGGATTCTGTGTAAGCTTAATACTTTGAAAACGTCTTGGAACCACGTTGAATCTGTTGACAAACTCTGTGATTTTTAACAACAGATAATCGGAACATGTCGTTCTCTAGAGTTCTTTTAGAAAATTTTAAATGATTATCCGCAAAAGCAATTTTAAGGTTTTCTCGGCTTTCGAAGACTTTTCTATTAACAGTTACTATGACTGATGACATGTTTTAACTTAATTAATAACTCCATAACAATACAAACCTACGGAACTATAGGTGATTAAACTTCTAAGTTTGTGGTAAGGTAGATAAGTTGGTGATTCATTGCAAGGAGTTCAATATAAGAATCTACACCAATGTTATTAGGAGTTAGACAACATAAATGTTAATTTATAATCGTACGAAATTATTACAGAAACATCTAACTTTCTATTTTGTGTTGTGATTTAAATTCAAAGAAATAATCTGCTGAATAATGGTAGTACGAAGATAGAATCAAGCATACCTGAGTAGCCTAAACATAAGAGCAAAGATTTCAGTTTACTGTTACTGGGACTTATCTAAATTACCAGTCACGTGGAGATCGATCTTATTCGGTGTATAGAGAAATCTGTAACAAATACATCTTTAGAGTTAAGCAAACCTTGTGTTCCACAGGTTATGTTCCAATAAAGAATCATGACTGGTGGAGTCCAACTATGTCGATAGAGAGATATGTATCACCAGTGGCAATAGATAAAGTCTGCAAAACACTATGTTTGATCGAAGTAGGAAATGAGAAGTTGTATACTAACTTAAGAGTATAATAGTAAGGTACTTTTCACAATACTTGGAAGTAATTTGGTCGATCCCATCTGAGATTGTGATTAAGCACTGCCATAGAGTAATATTAAGATCAAAACAGTCTTTCAAAGCTCTATGTTATACAATAGTACTCCACTTAGCATAGTCCGTGAAGAATAATTCCAACAAAAATGATGAGAATTATCGGGACAATTCAAGATCCACCATTACAGACTAATTGACTAAATTGTGAAAATAAAGATTAAGAGGATAATTAAGAAACATATTTACTAATAAAAATCTTCTACATCATTGAAGTAATTTTATCACTTAAATTGTTATTAAAAATCAAGTAGTCAATATTAGAAGTTACATAATTCATTCTTTAATGAATGGATTGAATTTGATTATTGGTCAAGCGATAATTACTCATAAATGTGACGAATCGATGCAAATGTCCCATCCCTACCAATGAACCAATATCAGAAGATATAACAATTAGTTAACAAATATAAGTTATTTAATATGCAACAAAATAACACAGTTATGTACCAAAACATTTTACACAAAACTAAACATGAATATTCATTAGAAAACTGACTGCCTCACCTATCAATTGTCAAATACAAATGATTGTCATAATGAACTCCAAAACTATAATAACTTGTAAGTAAAATGATAGAAAAAAATACTAACGGGATTAATGCTACTAATTAAAATAACTGTCTGATTATCACAAGT
The DNA here is from genome assembly GCA_025215515.1 of Schistosoma japonicum. NCBI lineage: Eukaryota > Metazoa > Platyhelminthes > Trematoda > Strigeidida > Schistosomatidae > Schistosoma > Schistosoma japonicum. The sequence goes on along the minus strand of CM046067.1, from coordinate 7,568,396 downwards.
AGGTCAGCATATATACACTTATATGGCACAATATTCTGTTATGTCTACTGATGAAGTGTTTATTTTGTTTTGTTTAAAAAAAATGGTATTCTTTTACTAGTAACTAAATCATATTTGTCATAAACAACTGATATTCATTGTTGAAAGCTGCAGTCAAATTATGATTATAAGTTTTAATCTTAACATAAGACTAATTATCTCTTTTAGTTATGAATATCTGAAGAGTTACACGAATAAAATCTCACTAAAAATCATGTTACCATAGCAATGATCAGAAGAAAGTGCACACGGTTACTAATCCGAGACAAGTTTCAGCAACAACAATCAATGGTAGTAGTTCAACATTGTGAACTAACTGAAGATATGAGTTCAGAACAAGCAATGAGACATAAATGCCTTATGTTTAATGATTTTTGAGTTCAAAGGTGTATACTACTGAGGTGTTCCGTAAATGGAAACAAATGCTCAAAGATTTTGTATCTCGTTGAATTCAGTCCTTGATGTAAGCTATGAATCAAAACAAACAAAACAACAATCACAAACCACTGAGGCTAATGATTTCGGCTTATACTTACTATTAACCTATATCCAAAGTATTGATAACAAGACAAAAATGTTAAAGATGACGTTGCTTACTTAAACTTTGCATTTTCACAACTCGCTAATTGAACAAAATGAAAACAATATTATCATTAAAGCTAGATTTTATAAATGTAAACATAAAAACATTACAAAAGTCCTTCTTAACATGAAGGTCAAAATAAAAACAGGTGTAGAATGATACTAGCGATTATGATTGAGATAAGTGTAATTAATAATTTACAGTCCTGCTTATTATCAACACACTAGGCATCCATATACAAAAGCATCAGTTTTTTAATGTTGAAAATAATCATTAGTATCAAAACTCTTACTTGTTAACAGTAGTATAATATAAGAAGGAAATCTAAAATGAAAGTGTACACAAAAGTGAAAGAAAAACCAAGTTTTAAACAAGATCACATTCTGAAACTTCTTCAGGATGTGAAATCGCTTCTAGTTTATTGACTTCTTGTGATGGATCAGTAAATGGTAACTTTTGTTGATGACTACCAATGATTTTGGACATCCTTGGTGATGGTGTTGGTGACAGAAATGGTGTCATTTTCGGTCGACTTGTTTTTAGTGACTCTGTTCTTACTGGTTTCACTGATATCGGCGACATTGTTGCTTTCACCATTGCTGTCGACGTTACTGTTGGAACTGTGATTTGTCTATCAACATCAACAGGCATTTGCGCAGATCTTTCATAAGGTAATAAAGGTAGTCGACGACTTCGTTTATTTTCACTTCGAGAACTAAATCCAGTGTCATTACTTATATTCTCAATAGTAGTCAAATGACAATTGACATCTTCCAAGTTTGTTGTCAATGAATGCTTTTCATTATCTAATTTGCATTTTCGCAATTGATAGAGAAAATCATTAGATGGAGGAGACGGGAGATTAGACTATAAATCAAAAGAGAACATAAACATAGAAGTAGGAAGAAGAAAAATGATAAAAGTTATTACCATTAAAGAAATTGGTAAGTGAAAGTAGCAATCATTTATCCAGCTAGCTTACCATTACACGTTGTCGTACTTACGAACAGTTATTTAAAGTGGGAAAGTTGATAAACTGTTATGTCGGACCATTAAAGAAGAGTGAAAAACTTCCAGAACTGTGTTTTAGAGAACTAATTAATCTATTCTGGTCGTGGGTAGTGTAAACATTACATTTCTATGATTGCTACGTTCCTTCCGTTTAGCATATTTGCTGTTATTATATTGTCTCTTATTATGGACTACAGTTAATTAGTTGTGTCCAAGTTGTCCCTATTCACTACCACTATTTCCTTAGTTCTGTATGAATGTTAGTAAGTAATTATCAACAGTGTGAAAATTATTTAGATTTTCAGTTTGATGCAAATTATGTGCATAAGTATAGAAGGCGTAAAGTCAATAAAAGATAAAATCACAAAAGTGTCTAGAGAATAAGCAGCGTATTTCTATAACGCTGAGTTACTAATTCTGAAGTTAGATGCCATATTCTAGAAAAAGGTGGTAAATAGTTTAGTGAGGCTGTGGGCCTGTTACTAACTGATGTCACCCATTGCTTATCGTAACTCACAACTCTGAAAGGAACGGGAGTAGGTTGAAGAAAAGAGAAATGGGTGAATACACAGAGATAAAGTCGTAAAGTCACTGGGATTCCATTTGAGCTATGTTGATAAGAGTAAACTTCTTTAAAATGGCTATAATGATGAATAGTGTCTACTGTAGTGACATTACCCTATATTTTTAATTCTTAATTTCATTCGGTATTATTAAACAATACCCAGATTCATTATCATCAATATGATTAAGTTGATTTGATTATCCAGCATTTTATCTTAGCACTTTGCTAACATGAGATACGCTCAGGCAAAATAATGCGCACTTTTATCAAATCCTACTTTGTCCATGATTACCGTAAAGAGATAACTGTGTTTAGTTTCCTAAATGCTATTATTGTTCTTTGAAATTTTGATAACAATCATCTTAAATTAAGCGTCACTTATAAAACATACTACAAATTCAAATTCAAACGAATTATAAAGTAGAATAGTGGCTCATTGTTTAGATAACTCAATTTTCAACCAGCAAGCATCTGTTTCAATCACATTTATGACACGTCAGTTTGGGAATCCAGATAGTAGTATCACTAAACTGCATATAGCTAAAACTGAACCAAAGTAGAGCATATAAACCTACACTTCATAAATAAGTATTAATGTTAGAAGTAATAACAGTAGTAACAAGATGGGACCATTTAAAAGAACTGGTAATGAGAAATATTGTAAACATATAACAATCTTGTTTTCTACTCTGGTTATTGCTTTCCGTGCAATTTATTAATGGACAACGTGTAACTATATTCATCGAAATGTAACTTAATGACTAAATGGAGGTTCATACAATCAGCTTGAACTCAAATTTTTATGCGTAGGTGTTCGTCCACTATTGATCATTTGATTGGCCTTGGGTCTAATTATAACTTCGCAACTTTAATTCATTAAATTCATCCCTTTCTTTTTAAACAGTTTTTTTCCTATGCTTAATGTTTATTTTTATCATTAATACAACTACTATTTCAATTCTTCTATACTGTATCTTCTCAATTTCATGTCGTCGAGATGATGCTGAACAGTGATTAAGGGCTATGGCTAACCAACTGCACAAAGTAAGTAGAATGATATCAACATTTTTACATTAGTCATCAAAATTTAAACAAAATGAGAACATACAAAAGTTAAATGACCAGTGAATAGCTAGGAGGACTAGACAATCGTTTCATTGTAGTACGGGACTCCCCAGCAATACACAACAACGACTACACAAGTGATTATGCTCAGAACCTTTAAGCTTCACGGAAATTATCTAACCTTTAGACTACTGGATAGAAATAGAAGGAAATCAACTGTACTAAACATAACCTCTATTTACATTTTAAGCAGACGGACAAGTGTTTAGATCACAAAGACATTTAATTCCATAATGAATAGAAATGACTATTCTTCAGATGAAAGAAAATTCATTTTATTCAATAATCGATTTCGTTGTTCAAACTATAATTATCATTATTATCTACTTACATCAGAATTGTATTCTTCAACCCGTTCATTTGCAGTAATTCTATCTTGATTATTACTTGAATTCGGTGTTGGTGGCAACTGAAACTCTATTAAAGATGTACTAAATGATTCACATAATTCTGAATTAATATCAGAATTTTTTAACAGACTTGGTGTTTGACTATCTTCGGCACAATACATTAAAGATGAACAAAATGATGTATCAGGTGGTGTGGACGTGGTATTCGTAGTTGTAGCATATTGATGAATATTAAATAGATCGTGTTCCACATCTGTCAAACCTTTCAAATTTTCATCATTATCTTCATCAACGTAAGCATTATTATTTACATTATTATTAGTACTTTCTTCATTGTCACCCTCTTCTACTTCTCTTTCTTCCTGCGCACTGTAGACGTTTGACTGATGATGTTGATGATGACCACGATAACCGTCGTCAATATCTTCTTTGCTAATTTTATTTCTTGCTAAAAAGCAATAAGAATCAGACTGGTTGTCGGGTGCATTACGCGATTCACAAGCATCAGAATATAGATTTGATCTACCGATTGATGTAGATGGTCGAGGTGATGAACTCACTACACTCTTCCCATTCATATATCTTCTATTTATACATCAATAAAGAAAAATAAAAATGAATGACGATTGTGGATTTGAAAAAAGGCTCGATATTTATTACTCAGTGGCGTTTGCCTATGATCATGAAAGATCGTATGTAGAATCTCAAAATCTCGAAATGAATGCTGAATCCCACAGACCATTTACTTCCAACCAAATAGTAAAAGTTTTCAACCTTAGTTAAGCTGATAATTAATGTGACGATTGTCTAAGGACATTGATAATGACTGTAAATTTTTCGACATGGCTGCACTCTATGAGACGAAAGCTGCCTCTGAAACCATGGGAACTCATTTCAGAGTAAATAATTAGTGAATACACAATGTTTTTGTTGATTTAAATGGTGAATAAATAATAACAACAAGAGCTGTGAAATTATTTCAAAATTATTTAACTTAAACTGGAGTCTTCTCTATTCATTTTTAAAATAAGTAGGACCTTATATGACACATAAATATGGAAGGCAGCAAAACCGAAATGTAGCATCGCTTAGTGAAATCGCTGACTGTTGCTCTGAAGTGTGTCAGTAAGTGCATGGTACCTCGTTGCGATCTATGAAATTTTGATAACTTATTGTCAGAGACGGGTGACGTGGTTCAGAAGTGGTTTGAAAGGTATATGCGCATTTTCTCTGTCATCATTTCAATCCTGAAATTAAAATTACTTTTCATCTTCCCAATAGTAAATTCTATTTTCTCGAATTTCATTACTTATGTTCAGTATTTTTACTACTATTTATATCACTAATACTTCTACTACTTTGACAAGCATCTCGATGTGTTAATGAGCTGTGACAAGTTGGAAAGAGCCATATATATATATATATATATATATATATATATATATCGTAGCTAATTGTTAGAGACTGGGTAACATTGTTCAGAATCAGTCACGGTGACTCAAGTGGATTCATTCTTTGTCTTCCCCGAAATCGTGATCTTGAAACTTCATTATACCGTTTAACGAGCTAATTCCTTTTTCCTATATAATATTCTAAATATTCACACAATTTTTCGGTTATCACTGACGTGGCTATTGTTTCTACTAATTTGTTATAATGTGACAACCTGGTCAGATGCATATATATATATATATATATATATATATATATATATATATATATATATATATATATATATATATAATGGCTCTTTCTTCACTCAACAATCTTCATACGATGCTTTTCATTTTTCCCTTCGGTTAGTTTTAACCTAATTGCTGTTTTCTTTTCAAGAATTGTTGAAATTGGGAAAGTAGATCAAAATGAAGCAAATGGAGTTGTAAAGTAGAAATCATGCGATAAAACTACAGATAATTAAAAAAAGACTTCAGTACATCTGTGATGTACAACACAGGACCTGGAACATACATGCATCTGACCAGGTTGTCACATTATAACAAATTAGTAGAAACAATAGCCACGTCAGTGATAACCGAAAAATTGTGTGAATATTTAGAATATTATATAGGAAAAAGGAATTAGCTCGTTAAACGGTATAATGAAGTTTCAAGATCACGATTTCGGGGAAGACAAAGAATGAATCCACTTGAGTCACCGTGACTGATTCTGAACAATGTTACCCAGTCTCTTACAATTAGCTACGATAGTCAAGTGGACCGCAACCAAGTAATCGGCATCTATCAACATGGTTTAGACAAGGACTTTAGAATCCTTCGAACCAAATATATGAGATTGTAACAAATTTCACCCTCACAAACACTCAGGTCAAAATATTATTCAACAACACATACTTTATAGATTATGTTCAAACGGTAGGATCTGGTGCTCATGTTCGATTGCTTTCTATCAGCTCATTTATTAAGACTAGTTTTTTAAAAAATTGAATATAATGCGCATGAATTTCAATATATCCATCTCTCATTTCCTCAAAAAATCGAGAGTAAAATATTCCAACAATATTTAATAATATATATAAAACTTTGGGCTTTGTTTAAGTGCCTGAGTACATACGGTAATTGTTCCGTTAAACAAATCTGAGACAAGAACGTTTATAACAGAATCTGCGCAATTAGCAAAACAAGCGACCAAAACAACTGAAATGGCCACCAGAAACATAAAACAACCAAACAAATACCCAATAAGTTGGATTATGTCAAGTTTAGGATTTAAAAACCTGAGGTAATAGCCAACCACTTCAGCCAATATTACAGATTGGAGAAGGCAATAGTCTATGAATTATAAATAATAAAAACATAACCTTATCAGTTGGTCTAGTTTTTTGCCATGAAACCACCTCACTTAATTCAAATAATTAATGGTTAACTAATGTTATCTATATGCGGTAATCATGCCCAATTGCTTTGTACCCAAATTTCATGAAGCAGAGATCATGTATCAACCATATATATATATATATATAACCTTTATTATCTAGTTTACTTAAGACGGGACGTCCTAAGGATACTGTGAACGTTTCAGCTGCACTCACATACTATTCATTCACATTAACCATATAACAACGACAGCAACATATAGTTAATAACAATAAATAATAACAAAAGTAGCAAAATGATTACTTTGATGAGTTTACAGGATAGCCTCTAGAAGAATTACAAAGAACATTATTTTGTTGTCCTGGTTCGTTTGAGCACACTTGAATTAGTCCTCGTGTTTCTATGCTTGATTCATTTCTATTTGTTACATTGTTTGAAGTAGAAGGAAGTTGTGCAACAGAAACCTCAATAACACGATTCGCTTTACTCTTATCTATAGTGTTTTTTATTGATTTATTAAATTTTTTAAGCAGGATAGTATTATTATCATTATAAATATTGTCGACATTCGCATTATGAAGCGTATCATCACAGTTTTCGTGATTTTCAATAGTTTCTTGACTCTCAGTTGTCGTCAGTGATGAACAGTGTTCTGGATATCTATCTAACCGACTTACTGGACGTGGTAAAATTCGATGGTTTCTCTTAAGTACATTACCTGTAGGTCTACCCTGTGATGATGATTTAAATAGAGAATCAGTCGGTAGCGCATCTAGTTGATGGAATTCACGACAAACTGATGATCTGGCCAATGAATTCGACCTAGATTGATGTGATTGAGAATCATCGGGATATGATGCCGGAGTGAATGAATGGTGGTCTTGAAATAGCTGATTTTCATTCAAGTCTTCTTCAATAAAATAATATTTTGTTTTCGGGAACGATCTTCGACGATGTTTCAATTTTAATTCATTCGTATCATTCACGATCCAACGCGTATGATTATAACTAGGACAATGTGAACGCCGGTTTGCAAATCTGAAAAAAATGGTCAAGAACAGTAATGGATTAATTAGAGATTATATGTACAGAGGACATTTCGTAAAGTATTTTGAATAGAACGATAACTTTTGATTGAGAACAATAATCATAGTAATCAGTATAGATAAGGTATTTAATTAAATTTCTAAATTCTAAACAGCCTATTGAGTGTTAAGCACTGGGAAACTTTAGGAAAATTTTTCCATCATTCGTTACTAATAATGTTAACTGCATACTACACTTGCATTTAGAACTATTCAGAGTAATTTTACTCTGAGAAGGAAAACACTTAGAACATGATCAGTTGGAACAATGTCTTGTCTTCGAGGAAATTAATTACAAAATAAGAAGGAATACAATAACCCACAGATGACTAAATGTCAAAACCTAATGTGAATTCTACAGTGTGTACTAAATATGTCAACAACTACACTTCCTTTGAATCAATTAAATATTTTTGATTTTTAATTAAACAAAAGGTTCTAATAACTCTATACCTATTTAAAATAATCCCTTGCTTTCATTACTCCCTTTCATAGGAATGATTGGAGAATATTTTTGGGAAGGACTTCCAAGAAACATGTTCAAGATCAGTAAAACGAAAGAATATATTTCTTCCAAAAACACAGTGAAAATAGTTTAGTTAACCTACATATGAGGATGATCACCAATATCAGTGACAGTTTCGCAGCCTCGTGGGCGGTGAAATACACCACTTGTTCCTCGTACATGATACGGATTTACTGGAACAGGAGAATACTGATAATAATGATGATAGTATGGATCACTGGTATTTGAATCACAGCAATAATGAGGATGATGGTGATGGTGGCGGTGATGATACTGGGAATTATGTGAATCTGTTGAACACATAAGCGCATGTGTTGTATTTGTATTGAAAGGAATCAATGATTTCATTTCGCAACCAGGACTGAATCCAATTAAACTTGAATGAAACGGTCGTACATTGCTGATATTTCAGAAAAGTACAAGCAATTTAAGAAAACTGTCAGTAATAAATCAATATGCATTTGTTAGTTCACAATGAAAGATGGTTATCATAATACTGAATATTTGTCCTCAGTCTTACTTATTTTAGTTTGCTTATGTTGATACATAATAAATTCAGCCAGCACTAAGGACTAAACAAGCATGACATCGGTTACAAACTACTAGTCAATTACATCGTATTTCTCAATCTTACAAGATGTACAGTCTTGAGCTTTGGAAACTAAGTAAAGCGGATTCTAATCCGTTTGACAGTATAAGTTCATCAATCAAACAGTTCAGTGTCAGTTACGGATATACACTGATGACCTGAGATTGAGGTTTCCCAATGATGGAATACAAACACTGAACACTTGTGTTGAATAAAGCGAAATAAAAAGGGTTTCAGTCAGCTACAAAGTAGAACTTCGTACATGCGTACATCAGTTCAAGTTGCTATGCCTCAATTAGCAGATAGAGGTTAAATTGTCGGACAAAATCCCAGATTAGGGAAGGTAGTAACAGAGTAAGTACAGTGAAAACGCATAAAGATCACAGATAAGCATTTAAGAAAATATGATTCAGTAAGGAGAAAATTACGAAAAGCTCAAAATCTTAGATTTAGAAGATGATGGTTAGTTTCCAAATTGGAATCGCGTCGCCCAACAGGTAGTCTGCATCTATTGCTCAGCCATGTCAATGACTTATGGATGTGCAGTTTTCGTTGGCGCCTAGCTTTCTCCACACTCCTACAACACATAAGCTCATCGAGGCAGACGGTGGTCAGGCATACGTAACATATGTCCCAACCACCTCAGCTAGTAAAGATTTACTACTTCATCATCGTATTTACCTAGTACTCTATTCCTAACCCACAAATTGCTTACTCGGTGGTCCCAGCAAACACGAGCAATGCTTCGAAGACATCTATAACGAATACTAGAAGACTACGAATATTCTCTATCCTTAATTGCCATGTTCACATCCATAAAGTAAAACGCGACGAACTTTTGCGCATTTGCCATACACACATCTTTCGTCAGTAGGAGGATGTTCGCCAAAACACCACAAGTGAAGCAAATTGGCCAAAAGCCAATCGAGCTCTGTGTATACGAGCCGAGATTTCATCAGACACCAGACCGTCAGCACTGATGAGACTCCCAAGATAAGCGAAGTGGTTAACACATTAGACTGCTTCACTCCCTATCATTTATTTCGGTGCCGAATCAAGCCAATCCTGAGGCAATATGTTGCATTTAAATGGGGAGAATCACATCCCAAATATGCTTACATTCATGTTTAAGGTAGTCAAAAGATTCTGCATTTTATCAGCATCTTCGCGCTATGGAACTATATCATCTGCATATTCCAAATCAGCAAGTTTATTTCCTGGAAGGACGTCAATCCCGGAGAAGTCAAACGATGACAACGTTAACTCTAATAGTTTGTCAATAATAAAATTAAATAAAATCGGGGAGAATAGACAACCTTGACGAACACCACTTGAGGTAATCAGTTCCGACGACAATCCCCCATAAGCTCTAACTCGACATGTGGTGTTAGAGTAGAGAGCTTGTATAAGATTAATGTACTTCTCCGGTACGCCTTTCAATGACAGACATTGCCACATAACCTTACGGTCGATAGAGTCAAACACCGCCTTAAGGTCAAGGAATACAACTATTGTTGGGCGTCTAAAAGTGTGCCTAAGTTCCAGAACCTGCCTAAGTGTGAATATTTGGTCTATACAACCACGTCCAGATCCTGAGACCACCTTGGTTTTCTCGAATTTGAAATTAAAAATAAATTTTACTTCCACAGCATCAATTTATAGATCAAAGGAGTGCTAGTTAATTGGTGAAAAGATGCATACAACTTCCTATAAATGAAACACAAATTAAAGCCTTATTTTTCTATCTATTTTCTCTTTTACAGTTTTAGTGGTAAACCTGCATAGATGCATACACCAGCAGTAAAGTGCAATTTAAAACCAAGTTACAATTTTATAACAACAATATAGATATTAACAATACTGTACAGAAATAAGTAATCACAAAAAGATTAAATATCATTCAACTCGGTTAGCATAAATGCCCATTTGTATTTTGATGAAGTGTTGACTAAATTCAATGAGAAAACAATAGAAATGTACTATCATTCAATAAAGAAGTTCACATTACTGTTCTAAGAAAACACTTAGCAGGAAACACATGCTTACACCTTGACTTACTGATTAGATTTACAATTATCTGTTTCATTGATACTTGGAACAAGTCGAACAGGATCTGTAACGTGCGCCGAATATTTAGATTCATGGAGTAGATTAGGTCTAAAGTACAAGAGAACGAGAATATATATATATATATATATATATATATATATATATATATATATATAAATCTTATTATAAACAATATCCACAGATTCCATTCATAGTTTATTCACAAACTTAATAGGCTAAATGTTTTAGAGTCGTTTAGAGAATAAAATCGTGGAATTATGAACACGTTCGTTTAGTTATCCTTTAAGCATATAGGTAAATTAAATGTGGAATTTCTTATTAAAATGTAATTTAAGTGATCAGTGTTCACGTGTATTATTTATGAATAAGTCATAGTTTTCAAATGGATTCACGAATCAAAATATCAAAATGTATGCAAATCATGACACTTAAGATCGCTTTCTTACTATTTTTTCTCTACTAAAATATGCATAATTTTTTTGAAACGACTAGAAATCGTCGTTAATTTCTTAGCGTATACGCTCTTCAAATGGTCAACGAAGTATCATTGATTTACAACATTTTGATGTACTACAGCAACATTTAAATGACTTGTGAAGCTGTTAAACTGGTAGGTTTTCCATCGAACTGGCCAAAATGCGCTATAACATTGACTTGATTCATGTTAAGATCTCTACAGAGGTATCATCAATAGATTACTCGCGAGATAAAGATAGAAGGATGAGAAGTAAAAATTTATAAAAGTGTTAAATGTACAGTCAATCATTAACAGTCGTGTATACTGAGCAGTTAGTGACTCCACTATATAACAGCGAACCATTCAATACACCTTTCCTTGAAACATGGGTGAATTCGCATGCTTTCCAAAGGTAACTGCCATAGGAGGTGAAGAGTTCTGAGAATATTTCGTATGCAGAAGGCACCGTTGATCACATAAAGATCACAGATCGGGAAACTAAATTTATTCGTGCTTGCTAAGGATATATTTTATAAAGCAAGAGTTCATCAAGTTGGAGGATATGGTTTAAGAAGTTTAACATAATGTATCACATCACTTTTTTCATTTACGGAATATCTATCCAATCTACACCACATGTATAATGTTTCCAGCTTCCCAATGAAAATTACAGGTCTCTAATATTGTTTCTGTGTCATTGGTTATAACCACTGTACGATATGGTAAAAATATGAACCAGTGCAAGCTACAACATTTTACATAATTACAACGACAATGAATACAAACAAGATGATAGTAAACAAAAGAAATAACATCAGCAAAGATGATCAAATAATGAAACGTTAAGATCATCATCTAAGGAAAAGAGATAAAAGAGGTACTTGCTCCATCGAGACTAAATTTAGATTATGATTCAATATCTGAACTATGTATTGCGACTATTTTATGAACACTAATTGAGAAGTCACCACTTACGAAAGTAATTCAAGACAATCGTTAATAAATTGATTTCAAGTATGGGTTTGTCAACTAATATTACGCCTAATATTATACTATTCAACACTGCACATAGGGAAAGGCAGCGATTAGGAAAGCATAGGAAAAGTACAAAAATCAACACATTTTATGAAAGTTAATAGCTTCATCAACCGACTTCTTATTTTTTTGAGTATACTATACTCAATCTCGACGTTATTTACTGATTGTATATATAGGTGATAGATGTTCATAAATTAAATTTATTCAGAAAATCAAATGGAGATTGGTTTCCGCAAGAGATAAACACTCGTCATATGAAATCAATCCAGTATGAATGATGCTCCACAGTAAATGCTAAAACACTTAGTTCTTTTAATTTATTCGATGTAATAATCAATAGAGTTAGTTTTTAGTGACGTCCTTTTTTATTGCTGAGTCTGTTTGAAATAAAAATTGTTGTAATTAATTGATATACAACTGTACTAAATAAATTATTTTAATCTGCATTCTCGGACCATTCGGCTCATTATTCAAGTGTTCTTTCTTTCACAAGCTTGAAAGCAGACTGACAATAGGCTTATTATACCTGGTCACGAGAAGGCCGTACATTATTAAAGCGACCGCCAAGTTTTCGTGTCGATTAAATAATGAGATTCATCAGCCAAAACCCGGTCAAACCCTAAATCATATACTGTCCCTACCATACGCAAGAAATGATTCATTCATTTAATACTGGCAGTATACTAATGTCAACTACTTATGAAGGTTACCTTTTAAAGCTGTGAATTAACACAGAGTGAATTGTGACGCAACATACTCATCACTTGAATATCAGACGGAGATCTAGTATGTGCTACATGTGGAAAGAAATGATAAGGCCAAGTAGGGGTTTTACATTTAAGACGAAATTACATTTTAAAAAATCCACCAGTGCTAATGAGATGTCAGAATAAGGTAGTCAATGATTGCTGACTATTGATAGCTTGCCTATTACTAAAAATGGCGTTATTTTTAATTTGAAATTACTAAAGTAAACGATGGATAGTTACTAATATGTTATGATAAAATAAAGACAAAGAAATTATATGCCATCAAGAAACTATTAATAATGCTTCACATTTATCCATGATTGAAACAAGAAAGTTACACAGAAAACAATAAATAACAAAGAATGCTTGATTACACTACACACAAGATTTCTGATAAAAATGATAATGTTAAACAAGAAGAAATGAGGGATTTTCGTGAATAAAGAAGTAATCAACGGAGAGAACAAAGGATGCATAAAACAACAGCAACAACGATCTACTTTGGTAAACTATAATCAATAACACCAATATTGAACATAGTTAAAAAATAAATAAAAAAAAAACTACGCGACACACATTTTTGAGCATGCCGAATTGAGAGAAATCCTAAACAAACACATCACTCGAACTAACAATTGAAATAAGAACGAATCCGAACGACTTTAATGAAGCATTCATAAGAACTGTAGGGGGTAATTTGGACCGATTCAAGTAAAAGTGAACATGCATAACTGAAAAAGCCTTTTATTTGTTGTCAGTTAGTGATGGATCATGAACATTTGAAAATAACCAACGTATTAACAAAGTAGGCAGCTAATAAAGAGAGAGGTAAAAACGTTCAGAGATTACAGTTTACTGTGGCCTAAGTTTTAAAAGTAGGCACAAATAGGCAGAAACGCAACCTGCATAGAAAAAAAACATGCTAACTGTGTTATTCTGTAGACATAAAGTTATGTTTTAGAAATTAACTCTTGTCAGGTAAAATTACATTATCCATAAAAGAGGAGAAACTAGTGGAAGTATACAAAAGTGAAAAAGTTAGCCAACTGGAATACCTGACTGCATTATAATCCAATTAATTATTTGGAACATATTATTAATACATTTTATTAGTAAACAACACAAGAACAAGTCGTTAATTAATTAAATATATATATATTTACGTTGAAAATTGGAAAATAATGATTATCATCTATAAATTAAACAATCTTCACAAAATCTCTCCTTAAAGTAAAATAAACAAAACGTTTAATTAGGGAATAGTGAAGAGAAGACAGAGTCGATCTGAAAAATATGTTGTATACACGATGCATATTTCGAACAATCTGGTCACACATACTTGTGATAGCATCCATATATAACATGGGAATCTAATAAAGGTCGAGATCAATGAAAAGCCGAATGGCTACATTATGATGAATGAAGAATGAAAGATGAGAAGGTTAAAAAATTGTCACACCACCAATAAAGATCCGATAATAAAAATAATGTTATTAGTAATAATAATGGTATTAATAATAATGATTGAAATTACTAGGGTGGATTCAATGTTAGAAAAAACTGTTTCCGTACACATACAAGGGGGGGCTTAAATTTTTTAATGGCTAAGGCTTCTATAAATTTTAGAATACATTTGTGATGATTCCATATACAAAGCCTTAAAAACTGTTGAAAAGTCAAACTTATGGCCTGTTTCAATAATGTGTTTTACAATTGACGAACGAGGTTTTCTATTCCCTGTCTCTATTGGATAGCCTAAGGTTATTTGTTTTTGGAGCCACATAGGCATATGTTCCTCTACTCTTGATTGGAGTATTATGTTACTCCTTCCTACGTATGTGTCCACACATACATGTGAATTGGTAAATACAGTGAGATATTATATAAACATTGATGCAATTATGTGGCTTATGCGGAATCATAGTCTTTGACTTCTCAATGACAAGTAATTTGGAAGTGTAATATATTTTTCGACCGTAGATTTTAACCTCTGCATCTGACAGCGTAATTTTGAATGTGCCCTGGTAATTTTAACCCAGGCTTTCCAATGGTACCCTGAAACATCAATCTGTGACGAATTCAATCAACTAAAACTCAATACCGATATCCACAAACCACTTCATGTTATTATTATTATTATTATTATTATTATTATTATTATTATTGGATCCTTATTTTTTAACCTTCTCATCTTTCATTCTTCATTCATCATAATGTAGCCATTCGGCTTTTCATTGATCTCGACCTTTATTAGATTCCCATGTTATATATGGATGCTATCACAAGTATGTGTGACCAGATTGTTCGAAATATGCATCGTGTATACAACATATTTTTCAGATCGACTCTGTCTTCTTATCACATTATCAAAATTTATAAAACGGACTAAGTGTTTTAGAGACTAGTTGTATATTTAAGCTAACTGCGTAGGTGAAGCCGTAAATAATTACTTCTTACATATTTTACGTCATAATAACGTTATGAAGGTAATCTTCATTTAAATATGGATTTAAAAAAATTAATCTGCTAATTATTTACTGATGTAATTTTTTCTGAAACTTTATTTTTGTGTGTTTGAGTACTTGTGATACAACGTAGTTATCCATACCGACAACATAATAGACAACAGATTAAAACATGCAACCTTCTAGTTGAAATTTAACCGCTTTATTCACCTTAATTATTATTTCCTGACTAACCACTCACATCTCTAATCTTAAAAAGTCTAACAATTTTACCGAATGACTGATTTATGCAATTTACAATTACAAGTATAATTACCTATTCAAATGAATTAAACTCACTTAGAATTGAATTAACTGAAGTGGAACAAACGTATTAAAATGACATTGAATAAAAGATAAAATAAAGAATTCATAACTCTTCACTTACTCATTACCAGTAAACGAAGATTGATTGTTATCTGAAAAAAGTATCGAAAACCATTTAATTACGATTGCTAAGTGTCTTTTTTGTTCTATTACATGAATTCTAAACTCTACTACATTTTATTACAATCACTAAAGAACCAAACACACAGATTAATTTCTTAACAACATCGTGAGAACTGACCCTGGTTCACGAGGAATTTCAAGTCCCTTAAGTTCATAATCTTGATGAATGCCAAGCAGCTCAAAACCTAGATCTAAGATATTCTGTCTATTATCTCCGACATCTGCTTGATATCGAAACATAGTCATCAATATGTAATACAATTGTAATACAATAGATCACTATCAGTCTCAAAAACTTGTGTAAATCGGATAATGTGAATGCTCAATTCAAATAACTCACTGTCTAAACCACAAACACTCAAACCAGTAATCCACTTACTTAAACACTTACAATTATATTATATATGTTAAGTACCATTCCTTATTACAAAATAAGTGCTTACCTAATGAAGAATTATTATAACCAACTGATTGAACAATATTTGTGTTCATCATTGATTGGTGTGGTTCATCCATTATTCTTTGAGATATTTCATTTCTACATTTAATTAAAGCACACACAAACAAGCATATATATATATATATATATATATATATATATATATATATATATATATATATATACAAAAATGCATTCTTAAACACAAAAGCCAATACAGTAAAATAAGTTTAATGGTTTCATCAAAAATATTTGTCATGTTCCTAACACCCCAACCTCGCATTAGACTAATGAACTGTTGTCATATCATGTGTCGTTAACAAACTGTGGTCAATTAATCATGTATCTGCACCCCTAGTCCATAGTCAATGTTGTTTTCGTTTTGCATACATGTTGTTCTGCCTATTGGTATGATGCGTGGCCAGGTTTTGTGTATGTATAAAGGAATGTTTGAAATACAATACGATTCTGTCTGGTTGGGTCATCAATTTGTGTCCTCTATTTCCGGCTCGGGATTAAGTAGGCATCGAGCAGACGTACAGCGATCAGCTAGAAACTCTAATTGGTGCTCGTTATTGTGACATCGTGAGCGCAAGGTTGCATCAACCACTTGGTCATACAAATCGATCATAACAGCCCCTTCTAACGGCATAACAAACTAATGAGCTCCATAAAAAGATACACAGAAATACTGAACATCTTTTGTATCTTTATAAACAACAATCACATTAAACATATCAAAGTGAATGAAATTGAAATTGTAAACTATTTAATGTAAACTCATGTTTTTAGAAATCATGCACGCTACATTGCCTCTGAGTCTCTTTTATGCTGTTAAAAGGTTTCATACTGACACAAAAGGCAACTGGTCAGTCCTTGCTAGTTTCCAGTGTCATTCCAGTTGATGACAATTTATGCCGCAATCAATTTTAAACTGTACACAATCTATACGAAGCCATCTTATGAAGCATACTGTACAGGAATATAGTTTATTACAGGATAGTGTGAAATAAATTCGCAACCATATCATCCAATTTCTCCACAAAGATAAGTTTATAGACCTATGTATGTTGAGTTTTATGAAGCAATAACTTACAAATAAATGTATGTAAACTTGTCAACTATCTTAATGATATTAATTATTAGAATATGATTTAAAAGTCCTGATGAAACGGTTGTTATTCTAGAATACCAAGTAAAATGATAGGGGAATAAAATAATAGCGCAAGGTCAGTGAAATTTCCATAGTGGTTAGATATGGATAAAATACAACAGAAACAGAAAGACATGGTCAGAATGAAAAAAAACGTAACATATTAGGAAGCAGATCAAAAAGAAACGAATAGGGCGAGATATTTCTACTCGAGAAATTACGCCTGAGTAATTCTATAGACAAAAAGGCTTCAATACTTATGTTTGAATAGATTCCATGTTACTGAATAGAGTGGTCACCGTAATCTAACCTAGAAAGTTCTCCTACTGCAAACGGTCTATTACGTTACAATTCAAGGATCCAAACTGACGATGTTATGCTTCTTTCGACTAATTACGGAGGAATCAGTTTGACGAATATAGTGTCTAAAATATTAGCCTCAACAATACTTCGACGTCTAACTAAAGCTAGTGAAGAGCGAACCCAAGAAAACCAAGGTGGTTTCAGATCTGGACGTGGTTGTATAGACCAAATATTCACACTTAGGCAGGTTCTGGAACTTAGGCACACTTTTAGACGCCCAACAATAGTTGTATTCCTTGACCTTAAGGCGGTGTTTGACTCTATCGACCGTAAGGTTATGTGGCAATGTCTGTCATTGAAAGGCGTACCGGAGAAGTACATTAATCTTATACAAGCTCTCTACTCTAACACCACATGTCGAGTTAGAGCTTATGGGGGATTGTCGTCGGAACTGATTACCTCAAGTGGTGTTCGTCAAGGTTGTCTATTCTCCCCGATTTTATTTAATTTTATTATTGACAAACTATTAGAGTTAACGTTGTCATCGTTTGACTTCTCCGGGATTGACATCCTTCCAGGAAATAAACTTGCTGATTTGGAATATGCAGATGATATAGTTCCATAGCGCGAAGATGCTGATAAAATGCAGAATCTTTTGACTACCTTAAACATGAATGTAAGCATATTTGGGATGTGATTCTCCCCATTTAAATGCAACATATTGCCTCAGGATTGGCTTGATTCGGCACCGAAATAAATGATAGGAAGTGAAGCAGTCTAATGTGTTAACCGCTTCGCTTATCTTGGGAGTCTCATCAGTGCTGACGGTCTGGTGTCTGATGAAATCTCAGCTCGTATACATGAGGCTCGATTGGCTTTTGCCAATTTGCTTCACTTGTGGTGTTGGCGAAACATCCGTCTACTGACGAAAAGATGTGTTTAATGCGCAACAGTTCGATCCGTTTTACTTTATGGATGTGAAACATGGCAATTAAGGATAGAGAATATTCGTAGTCTTCTAGTATTCGTTTATAGATGTCTTCGAAGCATTGCTCGTGTTTGCTGGGACCACCGAGTAAGCAATTTGTGGGTTAGGAATAGAGTACTAGGTAAATACGATGATGAAGTAGTGAATCTTTACTAGCTGAGGTGGTTGGGACATATGTTACGTATGCCTGACCACCGTCTGCCTCGATGAGCTATGATGTTTGTTGTAGGAGTAGGCTGGAAGAAAGCTGGAGGCGGCCAAACGAAAACATGGCACCAATCCATAAAGTCATTGACAATTGGGCTGAGCCATGTTAATAGATGCAGACTACCTGGTTTGGGCCGACGCGATGATCGTAACAAATAGTTGGAAACTTTGGGTGATATGACTCAAAATCATTGTCTTCCTCTAAATTCTAAGATTTTGAGCTTTTCGTAATTTTCTCCTTACTGAATCATATTTTCTTAAATCTTATCTCTGATCTTTATGCGTTTTCACTAGTACTTACTCTGTTACTACCTTCCCTAATCTGGGATTTTGTCCGACAATTTAACCTCTATCTGCTAATTGAGGCATAGCAACTTGAACTGATGTACGCATGTACGAAGTTCTACGTTGAAAATGACTGACTGACTGACTTCGACCATTTACGGCTTATCGTAAGCATAGTATTTAGCAGAGACGTTACTAATAAGTCACACTAAACATGTACAGTTTTTCTGAAACCAATCATTTATGATAACTTTATTAATTACGTAAAAAAGCTACAATTATGTGCATACACTTATTTAGAACTTCACTATTATTCATATAGTTTTATAACCTAATACACTATCAAGATGTCAGAACCAATAAATCAAACTGTAAGGTATACGAAGACATTAAACTCATTCGAAAATTT
Organism: Schistosoma japonicum; assembly: GCA_025215515.1. Lineage (NCBI taxonomy): Eukaryota > Metazoa > Platyhelminthes > Trematoda > Strigeidida > Schistosomatidae > Schistosoma > Schistosoma japonicum. Next base: position 7,548,637 of record CM046067.1, on the reverse strand, counting down.
TCTAGTGAATGTTACATTATATATGTAGATATACATCATAGTGTTTAACTTACCTATAAAAGTTTAGATAATTTTTACATGTTCGTAATAATGAATTACACATTTCAGAAGTGTCAACAGAACAACGATACGTAAATCGTGTACCCTGGAAAAACATGAATTTTCCAATTACTAAATTAAAGTAGTATAGTTGGTTTAAAAATACAGAGTAAATGTATTGAAATCGTAAAATGACAAACCATTATTATTATTATTATCTTTACGCAATTAATGAAACTCATAATCATAGGGATGCTTCAGCGTAGTTTAGAACTTCATCATCTCTCCAAAACCAATTGTCATCTAATTAGTGAAATTCTGTAGATTTCAACTAGTCGACTGATCAAATTGTTACAAGTATTCAGTAGTCATGTTACCTTGTTCGAATTCACTTTGCATACATGAATAAAAAACGCTAATATTTATCATGTATTAATCAGGTTGATTAGAATTTCTAAATTTATTCTGCAGGCAAATTAACAGTTCAAATAACTCGGTACTCAAATAACTCACGTACTGACTAATTAGGTTTTTCTCACCTAGATTTCCGCGATTTCCAAGTAGTGAGGACGATCAACTGTGAACAGGTTCAGTCACATATGTCTATGACCACAGCAGAGTTGCCGCGAAGCAACCATTGAGTACAACATACTAAATTTGATTGATTATACTTATTGATACGTCAAAATATTCTCCGTAATTAGACTCGTAGTGACAATAATAACGGTTCCAATAATCGTTCACAAATTACAGTCTAGTGACAGTTGCTGTTCTTCGAATTAGTCTACAATTCCCGCTAACAACCCGCCATGTAGACCTGGTTAAAACTATTTATCTTACAAATAAAAATCTAATCTGTTTCAAAATTAGTTACTAGCCAAATTGTTACGAATCAAAGAGAATAAGAAAGCATACAATAAATGATTCATTACCTAAAAAGGTAAATTTATACACGTTAAATAAGTACAAACTGTAATCGCTTGCAATTTCAGCTTTGAAATTAATCACACAATGAACAAAGTATATTGTATATATTTATAGAAAACATGTCGCTATTGTAATGTAAAGCAAATTACCTCATTTAAAATTTTAATTAAAATTTGTTTATGTTTATGGCCGAAACCAGTAATCTGTTGCCTGAAAATTCGAAAACAAAGTACGATTTTAGAAAATAAAACAAAGAACTATACAAACATCGCTCATAACAGCTAGTCATTTGTAATGTAACGCTTTAAAATAATGTAGACAGGTTTACTGCTCGAAGTATTTGTAGTGTTTACATTGAGATCTAAATAATATACATTTGATCTATGATTTCCATTAGATAACTCAAGGATATTTCGTTGAAAATAGAAAACGACGAACTGAATTAAAATATGTCTAATTCAGTCACTTTAAATAAGATTCGTATTACTTAATATCAGAAAGGAATGGTAATTTATATCTCATAAGTCTTTGAGCCTATGCATATATATATATATATATATATATATATATATATATACGTTTGCAACATCAGAGGTGTTGCACTCAGAGTTTATTGACATATCTGAAGGCAACTGTTTTCACACAAAAGAAAACTGTTTACGCCATATATTGTTAACTGAGGTGGTATTTTCAAGTAGTGATCGGTAAATCAATAATCCACCACTTTCATGATGTCAATTAGTGTGTATATACACGCAGTGCTTGGGGAAGGAATCAATGCAAAGTAATAATTTATTAAATTCAGTAGAACAAATTAAGGAGATTAAAAAATGATAATGATAATAACAAGCATTATTCACTCGCTCGATATAATCGATTGTAGTCGGAACTCATTAATCGATAATATATTCGATTCTTAGCAGATAAATACGACTAACTACTATGAATGCTGTTGTTAATACTACTACTATTATTAGTGTGCAGTCCTTATACAGAGACATTGAAATTAGTTTAATACTGATTACATTGTCAAACTGGATTTTATTTTATAAAAATATACATAGGCAAACGTGAATATTGATGCAATTAATAATGAATTTAAAGGGTTTAACGTAGAAAGTAAATGATGTAAACATAAATACTCAATTTAATTTCTTCACTGTGGGAGAAAGAGGATGGAAAATAAAAGGACTTCATACATTATTTTTCATCATTAACTATTTCTAGGAACACTGAAATTACATAATGCTCAGTAAAAATTTTGAGTTTTTCTCTAATCTTGTGAACTCATTTAGTTGCTGTTTTTCATTAAAGGAAAATCTATTTTTACAATACTACATACTATTTTGTATGAGAATAATAAATATTTCTAAAAAATATTCACGTATTTTGTAACAACATATTGTGAGAAATGACTCCATGTTTCTATGAGCATATATGAAGACTAGATACATAAATATTATCCTTAAATGAACTCATATACAAAAATATCATTGAGGTATTGCATAAAATGAGATGAATTATTTTTATTCTAGTTCTAATTAACGAGGTTTCTGTCGTGATTAATAACTACAGTGGATAGACATTCAGATGATGAACTGAGAGGAAAAAACAAGGTAAACATCGGAGGAAACAACTACAAGTCCAAAAGCTCACCTTACTACATCTTATTAAGTGTGATTAGAACAATGATATCAAATATGCTTGATATTGTTATGAGTATTGAATAAAAATCAGGTGTATGTTGACAGTTATTAATATTTTCATACATTTACCCTATACCCTGTCGTTTTGCATATGACAGAGTCTCTAACCAGAACTGATACACAGTAACATCGACTGGAGTCCCATAAAGTCAGTTTTCTCAAGTCTGAAAGTACACACTAGACCTACAATCAGAACTACTTGCTAATTGTCTCCTACTGAGCCACAAAAAATCATGTGAGTTTTGATCCTGAGTCACTGAAACCAGTTACCCCCGTAGACAGAGTACAACTGACACACTAAGTACTTGGTAGGTATGATTCCTGTTACGAATTAATGACTAGTTAATAACATGTAAACAAAATTTATGATTTTGTCTAATTACAGTATAGATGAGGTTATTTGTTCAAAAAGCAAATCCCATAGCCAGTTTGTTCGAATCACCATCATCTATGTGATTGGCAAACCATGCTGATCGTACTTTTTTCATAAATATCGTCTAAAGGTTGGATATTATACATTCACATAAACATAACCAAACGAAAATAATAACTGGAATGTATTTGAATCTTCCTATTGATATATCATCGACTGAAATTAATCAGTCTTTGTTGTTATATGTGCATCCTGAGCGGTTTGCCTCAATACGGTGACAGTTCACAAGTATTATTTGAGTTGGATTGTGGCTAGCATATGGAATCCAGAAAGTGTGTTTCAACCTATTTAGGACTCGTCGGCTGGATATACCTGTAACAGTCCAGCTCAAACGAAAACAATGCTTTTGAAAGCTGTTTATTAAAACAGAAGATGTCATCCTATCCATTGCCGTTAATGTTTTTTTTTCATCGTAAATTAAGCATATACAGCTGTATATTATACTTTAAGTGTAGTAGTGTTCATTCGAAGTTATTAAGCTAGAATATAACTTATATTTAGTTGGCTAAACAATGCTATCAGAATTGAATTATTCCCCGCTGACAATCTATGCTATTTCCTTTGTAGCTGTTAATAGAGTATGTGAAGAAAAGACACGAAGAGTATAATGAGTAGTGTTACGGCGAGACGAAAAAGTGAAAACAGCAAACTCTGAAAGCTATTTATGTGTAAACAGAACTTCTATTTTTATATTGCATGTAGTGAACATCTATTTTAAAAAATTTGTCATTAACTAAATTGTAAACTTGTTAACCTTTATCATAAATTTCTGTACGCAAGTTATTATGCATTAATTCTAAACCTATTGGTCTGTTTCTGCGCGTAAACCACTAAGACTGTTTTCACTGCATTTTATTACATCTTATAAGTAGCAATCTATTGCGCAAATCAGATTATCTCTTAGTAAAGTGATACACTAGTGACCCTCTACTCGAAAGAGGTTTTCGGACCTCTTTCACTCTGAGGGCTTTGGTAAAGTATTTGTGTGTCAAACAGCCATCGTTTGTATTATCACAGCCTGTAGACATCAATCTTAATAGCTTCGTATCAACGTAAAGCTATATCATCCATACAAGGAAGGTCAGTATCGTACTAGTACAGTCAAATTAGTGAGATGATCATAATCGAATGGTTAAGGCATTCCGATAAAAAACAGTTGAACTAGTGCCGTGTAGTAGATTTGTACAACGGTCACCTACAGGATTCCGACTGAAGAGTGATAACTTAGTAACTAAGATACTCGATCTTTGAAAACGGTAAAGAACTTGCAATCGTCACGGTCCTTGAAAAAGAGCTATATTCTAAAACGTGTAATCTTTATGTATAATACACAATATAGCGTGAACTGCACTAGAACTTTTGTTAAAAAGCTTATCAGTTCCATTCCTCCCTTACTTACTACTCGTTATATACAACGATAAATCACCATCTGATATAATTGTATAAATAATAGTGCCCATTTGGATGCTATTTACAACATAATTACAATATTAATTAAAAGAGACGTAATTACTAATAAAGATAATCAGTTAATTCAATATCCATTTAGTGGCAACTTTTGAATTGTGTAAACATTTTAAATTTTTTATTCTACAGAGTAAAATAAGAAATATTTATTTATAAGCCGAGAAGATAACTAACCATAAAAATTGAATGAGATTTTTTCTCGAATCTTCAATATTTACACCAGTTGGTCCTAGGCAGAGTAGGCACGATGTATTTGATATAGTTTCCTAGTAAACATAAACCATGAAACGATAAACAATAACAAAGGGTGGAAACTAAAAAAAATGATGATTCCCATTTAAACAGCATTTTCGCTAACAATAATCATAAGTAAGACTGGTATGGTTACGGAATCAAAACCCTTTTATACTTATTACAATTAGACACCATAACTTCTATGACTGGTTAAAACTTAGTACACAAGTGAAGGTGGTCATCAGTTGAGATGGTTGGGACATGTGTTACGCATGTCTAACTACCATCTGCCTCGACGAGCTATGTTTTGCGGCGTAGGAATAGGTTGGAAGAAAGCTAGGGGCGGCCAAACCAAAACATGGCAGAAATCGATGAAGTCACTGACAAGTGGACTAAGTCATGTTGGTAGATGTAGGCTGCGTGCTTGGGGTCCGCGAGACGAAAGTCACCAATGGTTAGAGACCTTGAACGACATGGCTCAGAATCGTTCGCGATGGCGCAGGTGCATCCACTCTTTGTGTTCTCTCAAAATCTAACCTTCTGAATTCTCTATCTTTCTCCTTTCAAATTTATCTCACTGAATTATACTTTTCGAATCATATCTTCGCTCCCTAATCTTCTGAATCACTGCTAATACTTCTATTATCACTATCACTCTTGGATTTGAACTGACAGTTGCGTCTCTGTGCTGATGTGGTATGGCAACCTGAACTGATGTACGTACATACGAAGTTCTGTGTTGTATCTGTCTGTCTGGTCATGCTGATAACACTACCTCAGATAGTAACGACAGCCATAAACGGTAAGGAACGATTTTATGATGATAATAATAATTAATAATTTATCTTATTCTCGATACGTCACATATAAACTCTTCCTCTTATATTTATCAATGAAACAATCGTATTAGTATACCACAATTCCATTATCTCAATCTAAATCACTGTCCACCTATACAGAGAAGTAAAACCAATAAACTTGTTCACCAGAAATATCTAGCATGATCTCAAAGTATCCAATAATTACATGATGAGAGAAAACTATTAAAATAATTGATTTGGTAAGAGAATACAATTCTGAAAGATAGACCACTTGATGGATCATTTAATTAAGTAGATAATCATAATCAGTCTAGACATACATACACTTGGATAATAATTTGTTTTCATAGGCTTTCAGATGAACATTATTTTGGCCAAATAGAACACTAAGGAGGTACACTTTAAAGCCAGGGGAATACACTACAGTTTATTACGAGTCAACCTAACGAAAATGAAAAGTATCAATCTGCAAGGAATCCTGAGAATTAGTGACAAATTATTTCCGTTACATAACATATTTTTAATATGAAAGTATGAAGTAGAATGACTACTTTTTAAATCTGTAAGTAGTTAAATCATTTAAAAATAACTTTCTAAGGAAAACCTGAAGGAGTAGATGCATCGGTTTCCTATCATTAAACAAGTGTTATTAAATCCTTTATCAAATGACCGTTCATAGATAATTAGCAGTATTTACACGCACTAAGAATGGCTTTCAGGACTCTCTGCAAGCATCTAGCCTCTTGAACATTTAGTCGGCATCAAATGACTTCAATTTAAATCATCCGTCAGCAAGTGATAACACGCAAACTCATCTAATACCACTGATATGTAACTGTCCCACGCCCGACATAATTGGACTCTACTGGTCACACCTCCCAAAATTTCCTGAATCACATTCTCAGATCTGTAACTAGTAAGTGCATAATGATGGCTACTATTGTCTAACTAAAATCGGTACACCATATTGTATCCCAAAATTTACTTAATAAGCATAGGTTTATGTGCTTGCTTCAAAGGTATATTGATTGGATGTAGGCTAGTTATGCTACTTGACTGCCCAAACCGAAGTGGTTAAAGCATAGTTTGGATCTGGTCGCACTAGGCTTAAACTGGGTTATTTAACTACTAAACTATCACAAAACTAGTTTTAGAAATAGTTTGTAAAGACTTCAGGTATATTACACTGTTTAGAAATCTGCATGATCATGTATATTCATACATACGTGGCATCAATAAGGCTCGAAATGTGTCCCCGCGCTTAGACAGTTATTAACTAAACAGACTAGCAATAATTGTGAGGATTAATATCACCTACGTCTGATAAGCCATAGATTGTAAGATATATAAACTTTATAACTCTCTAATAGTATTCACTTACATAATAATAATATATAAATGGTGACAAAATCAATGTACAGAAACGAGTGGTTCGTGATCTCAAATGATGGTTAGGTTTTTAAAAGTAACAGAATTCATGCATTGAATTGATTGCAAACAATATGGATATAGGAAGAGAGTATTATTTGGAATATATTCCACTTACTTTGACGTGAAATCTTATCTGACCGTATGTCGGGAGCTGCTTAACCTTATCAAGTAGCTGATATTCCACTAAGGCAGGCTGACGACATCTGGAACAAAATATAATACACTCAAAAGGTTAAATATAATACTTAACGAATAGATTAACATATTTCATAGACAGAATGTGTAAAAAAGGCAGGACAAAATGTAGTTTATAGTAACCAGTCGAGCACATCTCAATAATAAATAACTAGTGGAAAATAGAGTACCATTCTAATAAACTGTTTAAAAAAAAACAAAATAATATTCAGGATATTATCGGTTACACACAAAAATTTGGGATAAATTCACAGAAATTGGAGAGTACGATATTCGATGGTGAAGTGAGTTACATCCGATTCGGGATGCAATTACTTAAAATAAGCTTTACTCAACAACGATAAAAGTAGCAACATCCTAGGAATAGAAGTGACCTAAAAGTTTTTGATGTAAGGCAGTTGCATATTTTATGTTAATTTTTATAAGTGACGCTCAAAAAGCATGATAAGTAATATCTAAACGACTAATGAAATCCCGACACTCTTATTGAGTTGATTAATAGAGGCAGAAGTATTTCTGTAAAGTTACGAACTAGAAAGGAACCGGTTTTCAGCAATTATCCAATCGGTATTGTTTAAAGACAAAATCCATCGTTAAACCAGGTCGACTTTTGTTTAAAACACTCGGGAAAATCATTCTTTTTTTTGAGAACCATTTCTATCACGAAAGAGCATTAATTAGAAACTAGGAGGTACCGAGGATTGTTTATTTTAAAGGAACATAAATACGTGTACTAAGTTTGCACAGAACTACTAGCGAATAATGTTTGTTTGTTCGTTGCCGAGGCTTAAAATAAATATGTTGAGAAATATCACTTACTTAATTTCAACTCATATCTGCTGAAGCTTAAGGACTACTTACACTTGATAAATTGTTACTTCTTATCAAATTTGTGTTGATCGGAATTCATGAAAAATAATCAAACATACAATTTAGGAAATCAATGTGCCGTTTCATTACAAAACAGTGTAAATTCAGACAAAACGCAAAATGAACTGCAATTTATTTACGTCTATAGATTGTGAATTTGTGATCACCAATAACTAGTTTAGTCAATATTTTTTAGTGGGTTCAAGTTCACTTTTTTTCTTCGCATACGAGCTGTCTTTCTGTGAATATAGTAAGAAGTAACTAATTGTACTAATCAGAAACATCAGTTATAACAACTACAAAAAATCCTATGTACGGAGCGACGAAATGACTAAAAGGATCTAAAATAATACATCTATTTTACATCACGAAATGGTTTTAGCTGAAGACGACCTATTTGAAGTCAAGAAGGATAAGACAGCTGTTTTTTCTTAATGTTGAGCTTCTCACCATTGAGAATCCTATCACAGTAAACCTCAAATACTAATCATATCATGTTGTTTAAATGGCTAACTGCGTGAGAATATCAAATTAGAAAGAGACGACCATCTAATTTTCTTTTTAAACATTATTGGCTATTTCTAATTTCGAAAGAAAACGATGTTCACCGACAGCTAAAATTTTAAACAATCGGACTAGTTATGAAACACATTTTTTGCCATGAGCAAATGTAAAAAAAAAATGTACACATACCGACAATCCTCATGTTTAGCTTTTATTCTTTTCTCCAACTGTTCGCTAAGATTAGGGAGTTTTAATAACTGTTTTATATAATTTGATCCTAAACGATCTGATCCGTAGTCGCCACAATCAGCTAATATAAGCAAATAAAATAACAAATTAAATAAAGTGATCATGATGGTGTAATGTTTAACCGATCACTAGTACATATACGTAGCACTGAAATTTTCGACGCTAAGTGGTGGCTTATTGTTGACAACATTTGAATTTCGACGAATAAGTTACAGGTTTGAACACTATTTCCTACTTCGATAGTTGGGTCGTATTACAAACACTCAGATTCTAGAAATAAAGCGATTCAAAGCCCAGTACATAAACGAGTACTTGGTAAATAATCCAAGTTTATCAATTAAATAACGATAAAGATAGCTTTAAAATATGTAACCAACAAGTTGCCAATGCAAAGTCATTTGTTTTATCGTATTTTCAACTATTCAGTTCATTAAACATATCAGTACTAATAGGTGCATATTTATATATGCATTATATATGCATTTTAAACTAACATCCATCTTGATACGAGAACTATATCCAAACAATACGAATAAGCTAAGTAAATGATACAAATATGTTCACCAGTAATTTTTAGTTAGAACGTATTCGAATGGAAACTACCCAGGAGTGGTAAATTATTATAATAATGATCATTCGATGAGCATTGTATTATATAACAGTATCTAATCGCCGTGACACTTGATAAGGATTGGTTTTATCCAGTGTAGAATTATTAATAAACATTTTTGGCTCACCACACAGTAGAACAATATAACTAACTAGTTCTGAATTGTTTTCAATGCCTCTTTAATCAACACTACTTTGTGAAAAGGAGCTAACTGTAGGGAAAATAAGTAAATCATGTGTTGATTCATATTACTTCTAATTCACAGTTTGTTTGTTGCTTGTAATAAAACAGCAGTGATGATAATTTACTAGTAAATTAGTTAGTAAAAGCAATATAGAACTGAATACAAATGTGAATTGAAATAGGTTGCCACATCACATCATCACAGCTAAATAAATTTCACAGTAGCTGAAATATTTGTAGCAAACAAGATTAGGCACAAATAATTAATTCGTGAAAGAAAATATCATAAATAATTTTAAAGTACATGATGTGAGAGAGAGTAAAATATGTAAATGAACTTAAAATGTCACGTATGCCCAACCACCGCCTACCGCGACGAGTAATGCTGTCTGGTGTACGTGTAGGCTGAAAGAAAGCTAGGGGTAACCAAGCGAAAACATGGCACCAGTCCATGAAGTCATTAACAATTGGGCTGAGCCATGTTAATAGATGCAGACTACCTGGTTGGGGTCCGCGTGATGATCGTAATAAATGGTTAGATATTGGGTGACATGGCTCAAAATCGTTCCCAAAGACGCAGGTGCATCAATTCCTTGACTTCCTCCAAATTTTAAGTCTCTGAATTCATCACAATTGTCTTTTTTACGGAATCATATTTTTTAAAATCTTATCTTCGGTCTCTAATCCTTACCATTAGTACTGACTCTGTTACTACCGCCCTACTCTGGAATTTAGTCCGACAATTTAATCTCTATCTACTAACTGAGGCATGGCAACTTGAACTGATGTACGCATGTACCGAGTTCTACGTTGTTATTGACTGACTGGACGATATCAACCAACTCTTGTACTTCATACGACACTCCCAGCCACTTGTCACGATGATTTCCTAGACCTAAATCAAGTAGCCTATACCCATCAACATGCTTCAAACTAACAATCAATAACTTTATGGACGGACGACACGAATTAGTGTCCTTAGACTTGCTCCAACTTATTCCTACCCTAGCCAAAATCGGCAGTTGAAGTAAGCTGTAGTTGATTATGCTTATTGCATGTTCCAACTACAAACATTATCTTACCAACCGATTTTATTATTTCTGTCTATTGCCCCGAGGATAGCATCAACACCTACTGGCATATGTATACTGTTCTAACAATACCTTAATTGAAATTCATGTAAGTTAGATACTAGTCAGTGACTGGAGTCGAATACATAAAACCCTACTTTACGAATGAGTTAGTGTGGAGAAACATGCAAACAGGAGTTAAAATTGAAGAAAAATCCCTGCGAAAAAGTAAAAGTAAACATAACTTACACTGTAAAATCAATCCACATAAAGTTATAAAAAGGTTTTCATCAACTTGCATTCGACCACTAATTAAATCATTTCGAACTTGCATAAAAATTTGATATCTACAGAAAATAAGTAGATCATACATTTTATAGAATGTGGTAATCCCGATTATGTAATACTCTTAGTACTGTTATCACGGAGTACTTTTTGATTTTTAACTTATGGAAAACATGGCAGAGGAACAATTTGATTAGACTGAAACCAATAAATTCAGGTAGTAATCCAGTCCATATTAAAATTTAATGACGAATAATTGTGGTGCAAATATATTTTCACAAAGTTGAATTCGCCCAGGATACTAACTGAAGTGAAGCGAGTGTCGAACAGTGATTTTGGTAGCCAAAAGTTAAATACTTCAATCACTTACACATTGCTTCATGAAAGACTTAATAATTGCCATATAATTAAAACATGGTACTACAATGTTTTAATTTAAAGCGTTGTTGTAACTTAACAGCAAATCCAAATGCACAAGAAACGAGTTGTCTGGATATTTTATTTAGGCCCAATAAAATTATGAATGTTTCAGCTTTACTATCGATGACGAAAAATCATGCACTTCAGTCACCCTACTAATGGTAAGTACCAGCAAAATCACACTTATCAATTATGTTCAGTTATTCAACCCTGAACACCGTGATGTGATTTGAAGTCTTTAATTGAATCATAAAAAAATCACATGTCTTAGTAACGACAGAAGTGTATTCCTATTAATGACCTAACAAAATTTCAGTAATTAACAAGCATGAACAAACTGAAAGAACAGGGAAGGTATAAATAGCAAAGCAGTCGTTATTCCAATAGCGTTTGTGACAGAAATGATAAATGACGCAAAATTTCCTAATAATATATACACCCTACTGATTATGTTAATTATCAAAAAACAACAAGCTTTATTAGCAGCATGCCTAGCTCTTTGTTGACTGACTACTTTAAACTGATAATCCGACGTATAAAGCTTTGCTTTTACAACAGGCGTAAAATTAATTATTTAATTTGTATATGCAGGTTTACGCTACAAACTATATTTTGGCCTATATCCAATTAACCAATCACTGTCATGTTAATATTTCATGCGGGTAGTTTAAAGAATATATTACTCCCTGCTACTATGAATATATATTTAATTGAAAAATTCCAGACTATATATATATATATATATATATATATATATATATATATGTTGAATGAACGGATTTGGGTCATTATATTAAATTGATTGCATTTTTAAGGTAAAAAAACTTGACACATTTAACAAAACTGTGCATCACTTTAAGTATTATAATAATCATCATTATTAACAACAACAGTAACACTGAGTAGATGATTTTAAACCAACATTGACAAGCTTTTCGTTGTGGTTGTCTGGAGATTAAGAGAAATTCAGATTTTTATGTTTGTGACTAAGTCAAGCGGTATAAACATTGAAATAGTTAGTTATTCAGATAAAAGTTGAAGGGTGATTAGGAGGCTTCAAATAAGACATATCACATCCGAATCCCAATTAAAAATTATGAGGCAATCTAAACGTATTAACCCTAAATACATTTTAAGTTCATTCACTGTCGTAAGTTATGATTGGGTGTAACAATCTGTTTCATAGATTCTGAGATTTTTTGTTTGTCGAAATATTGTAGTGTTTGATCTTGTTTTGTTTTTACAATATCAATAAATCATCTGAGTTTACAATAATGACGAACTGTCGACAGTAACATTAGTCATTTTTGATGCAAATTAACCTTACAATCATTTAGACAATGCAATTATAACAAATTCTTTGTATTTTGTGCTTTCTTATCAGTTACATACAAGCCGATATGTTTAATTGGTTTAAAATATTAACGTGAGGAATGAAGTGTCATTGGAAATCAGGTTTCTCGACTTCTTACCTTATGTGGCGTTCATTACCATATTTCTGTATTAATGATTGAATTAACCACTTTGTTTAAACCACCCCTATGTTTTTATACATTCCTATTCGAGTTTATCTGTTAAACTTAACATTTCAGCCTTGTGGTAGAGCTTTATCACCAATTTATATTTGTAAACCATTATATAAATTCTATAATGCTGCAAAAATGCAGACTGAAGTAAACAAATGTACGCCCCATGCTACTTTCTGTCGCACTTACCATTTTATATGTACGTTCAAAAGCAGATGCACAGAAGGACAGAAATGTAGATACTTACATATTTTAGTAAGCATATTCCTATAAACCTTTATCTCAGAGGAGACAGTAAACTTGGCAGTTCGACACGCAATACAAAGTAGATACAATAAGCTCATTCACAATAATTAGTAGGTAGTTCAGTCTCATTTTATCAAAATACGCACAGGCCCTAAAAATTAAGAGGTTAACACTTGTTTAAAAAGCGTCTGCAGTCTACCTTTCAACTGCCTTAGTAGTAACAAGAAATGTTTGAATCTTAGGTTTTATTCTTTAAATAATCATGTTTATTACTAGCTGATTTCAATTCAATTTTTTTTCTTCCCTATACTCTTACTTGACAATTTATCACATTATGCAATATTGTCCTAAATATCACAATAATTATTTGCGATAGTATTCGTTGAAAATTTTCAGTCTTTATCACAATTTGAGACATTTTAACAAGTTTATAGATTTTCGACGACAAATCATCCTTGAAAATCCCATGTTGATAGATAGCTGTTTCGACTTAGTAGAGACCCTTCGGTAGTGCGCAATCAGTTGGTTTCTTGGTGGGGCCATAAGTGCGCACAGTAAAAGAGTTCTATGCTGGAACGAAACAGCTGCCCAGTGCTTCATGATGGTCAATGGTTGTCTGATTCAGACCGATTCGTTATATCAAATTAGCAGTGAACGACCTCCACACCACCCAATTATAATAAATTTTGTTATGATAACTGAGGTTTTAATGATAAATGTTACGGGTTAGTAATCTTAAGTGTTTCACGATATGAAGAAATAGTTGAGCCATTAACTTTACTATTCAGTCGCTTAGCCTTCGTTCGTGAAGAATATGAAAAATTACAGTGAGCAAAACTGTATTTACGTCATCTTCTAGTCTTATCAATTCACATTCTAGCAACATTACATAATCATGGATTAGACATTTAGAAACAAACACGTAAAGTTCTTAGGTTGGACAGAAAAATCTCAAAATCTACATTATATAATAGTATCGTGAGTTAATTAATAAGCAAATTTGTTTTTCATTCAATAACAATATGATTTGTAATCACAATATGGATTTATCAATGCAAATAACAAGTGTAGTTATGCACAAAAATAATATGACGTGAATAATTAATGAGACCAACTCATCGATTTGGCAAGGAGGGAAGATGATGTAATATAGCGAACCATTAGTAGTTTTAAAATTGTGATATCGAGATGATAAGTGAAGTTGGAAAAGTTTCAGCCCCAAGGTTGAGGCTAAACTCAAGCTAGCAAAATAATTGCTAGTGATTTTTTCAAAAAATCAATTAGCATCAATCAATTTTCATTTTCATCTCAAACGTAAACTGACTGAAGTTAGCAACGCCAATCACTGAATGACACCCCAGTAGTCTAAGCGTTCTCTACAAAACCTGGATATCTTAAGGTAGGTCTTCAGTGTGGATACGGATGCGTACTTCTGAAGAGTCCCATGTTGAAATAAAATATCTGTTTATTGCTTTTGGATTTCCAACAGCTGTTCAACCTAGGTCGTGATATTGAACTCAGATGACCAAAAACTGAATCCAGTTGAAGTGTGAATAAAGTATATTTATCTCGGATTATTTAGATAAGAAAATCGTAGAACGGTAGGTTAGCAAGAAACAGGACAAGGTAAAATTGAAAACAATAGTGTAAAGAGGTGAAAAGGAAAAAATCATAAAGTAAAAGAATTCGAAGTATTATGTATGAGTAAGAATATGACCAAGACACATTTCCCTCAGTTACAGAAGATATTTTTGAAGAAGTCAATCAAACGGTGAAACACGATCCCAATTCTCTTTTATTCCGAATCATCGCTAGTAATGACTAAAACGCAGGACTTATAAAACTGTTTAAAAAGTTGTGACAAACTTGCCTAAGCTAGTACAAGCTCAAACATAGTTTAATCATCTACTTGCTTTATTCATCCAGCTCAACTACTAATACAGATATCATGAATAAACAAGATCTTATAAAATCGTTGCCAGTGGTTCAGTACAATAACAGATGACACAAGTAGGTTTTGTATATTGTACATGCATTGAATACTTGTTTTTTTTTTAAAGTAAGAGTAAGCCTGAGAGGTCCTGAGATTAAAAGGAGTTATTAACATCAACAGTCAAAATCTATTTTTCTGATGATTGTGAAGTAATTATTTGTTGCAAGTGTCTGCATCAGTAATTTCAGTGATTGTAGACTTTTAAAAAAACGTTTTTAAAGTCTCTGGAAAAAATCAAGGTATTATTTAGCACATCGTTTTCCAATGGAATAAAAGTTATGGAACCATTAAGAAGTAGGAACAACGTGATGATTATTTGGATATATAACACTAGTATTATTCAAACTACTAAGTCCTAACTTCAGAATATAGTGAAATCGTATTCCACTTGGATAGGATAATGGCTGTCTCACCACAGACGATTAATCACTGGAATCAACTCAATTAACTAATTATTTGATTTATGAGTATTCAATTTGTAACTGTTCTCATTTCTAGCCCTGTATTATTATCCTCTGCTATACTTTTGTAATTTAGATAAAGCTCAGAAGGTTTTTATACATTTATTTGAGTCAGAGTTAATATAATTAAATTTATAACCAAATGCTAAATCAAGAATATAAAAAGTCACCTTAGCTACAAACCTTAAAAGTGCATAAAAATAGTTAAAGTAGTGTGAATAATTCGTCTATGGTTTTCACACTGTAAAATAGTTTTTAAATGGGTGGAGAGAACCAAAAAATAGTTCGTGATAATTTGACATGAGATGAAGGATAGATATGTATTTGTTGACCAATTGTGGTTCTCTGTGACAAGTCCAAATCATGGCATAATCCAATAAATTGGTGCTCTGTAATGCCAAACCTTTTGTTTGTTAATATAAAATTTTACGACAATTTATTAAAAATTATGACGACAACTTTAAGTGACGTTGGTATGATAATCTGATAGTGTGAAACGTCTGTAGCGACTAAACTGAAAATAACGTGAAAGGTAATTGTAATTTAGGACTTATCAGTAAACACCAGAATAGCACACCAGTTATTTTTTTAAACTCGTTAAAAATATTATTTATGGGAAAAAGATATACCAAGAGTTTGTTTAAAATATTTAAAAAAACATGCAAACCTTGTTTGTTCATCTGCAATAATCGTTGGATCTGGAGGATAATACTTAATGCCAATATAAGCTTGGTAAATTAAAGTAAGTGGTTTGTGCTCATTTTTAACACGAGTTAAGTCAGGTCCTGGCGCTGATGAACAAGCCTTTAAGCCACATGTTCGAAACGAAGAAATAAACTTTTCAGTTAAGCTGCCCATGTGTTGTGATTCAATCGGAATGACATTTCTTAATCGCATGCATTGAGGGTCTTGACGATTTTGTACTTGCTTCATGGATTGTTCTACAATTGGTGGGCTATCTGTAAAGTTCAAAAATTAGAAATGTTTTCTAAATCCAAAGCATTTTCTACACTAATAATGTCTCAGGTTAAGAACAAACAAAACGTTCAAAAGTATCCTGAACATTACCGTCAAATAATTTCTCCATAATAGATAGTTCGAAGAGAAACAAACATCCGATTGGAACATTAACATTTTCAAATGAGCATAAATCACCAACCAATGAATTCATGTAAATAGCTCTAGGATACGTTGCGTTTATGCCTTAATTGAAGAGGAAGACAGTTGAATTCAAACATGTTACCTGATATTCGAAAGCGTAGCAGCTGAGTACTGATTACAAAACTCGGCTTTAAACCAAATAATTTTAGGTTCAAACGGTACACTATCTAAATAATGAAATGAACTTGGTTAAACCCACACATGGAGGCCACGACTTACGGAGGTGTAAGAACTCATAGAGTGAAGTATAAGTGAATATATCTGCAACGTATTGGTACAATTAATATTAACAGTGACGAGTAATAAAACGTATTCCAGGTTAAACATTTAAAAGAGGTATTATTTTACAAATAAGTGGCATATAAGGGGTAAATATATACTACTATCAGATTATTTTAATCAAGTGTCATCAATATTACGATGGAGCTATGTAACGAAACCGTCCACTATGCTAAACTAAACAAGATTCAAGAGGTGAATTCTAAATGGACATCAGAAACTGAGAGATATATTGTACTTTACAGCGATTATGTATATAACAGACGGGCGATAAAACAACCTGGAACCCAAAAATAATTATCAAAAAATGAATTATTAGCCAGTGCGAAGTGCAGTAACACTTAGTTTACTCTAGCTTGATACTTGTTGTTTTCACAAGTTTATGGTTGCGCTGGTAATACTGCTCAAACATGATTGTTTTACTATCAAAGGCCGTTCTATCAGTGAACATGGTTAAGGAGCACATAGCCAGAAAAGTCTGGCGATATAACTATGATTGCGACAACAATTGTCAAGTCAACTTTTGAATCTACGCTAAGCTGTTACAGACAGGTCGGCAAGCTACTGGCCTGAATGGGTCTGGTGAAAGTGGAATGTCATCAGCTTAGGGTACAGGCAGGAATAAGTTTCATTGGCGACTAGCATCCAAATGTGCTCTCGATACTTCATCAATTTAACATTAATTGAGAATTACTTCAACTTATTCGGAAAGGTTTCTTAAAAGAATTAGAAAAAATAAATCTAATAATTGTACTAAGGCTGCTGTTTTCCGTCAAGTAAAAGGAAGTGATAAAAGTGAGCACGTTATAGGTTAATTAAAGGTTTATCTGACGAACAAATGACTTCAGAGGTAACAACAGCTACAATTTAAAGGTGCACAGACAGACCTAAAGGCAAACCAAACTACATTATCTGAAGTGGTAGTGAAATTAACAGATTGGGCGATTTTGTTTGCATTCATACTCAACTATCATGAAAGAAGGGAGGGACTGTAAAAGAGTTCAAACCGCGGTCGGAAGCTGAAATGATCCGATAATCGCGAATTTAAGTTTTGAAATCCACAGGGATCTACTAAAGGGTAATGTGTAGCACTTTTCACCACTGGTATCCCATTCGTTTGTCGGCTTAATATCTTACGAGTGTGGTATGTGTAAACTAACAAGTTAAAACCCAAAATGTAAAGGACAAAAGCTGCTGCTCATAAAAGTTTGCAGCAGTCCAAAGTACAAGACAAATCATGTTTTAGTAAAAAAAAACTAAATACTTGATCTTCTAGTAGAGGAAGTTTAATGTTAGGTAACTTAACTAAGCTTGAACAATAAAAGGACAAATTCATGAAATAACTTGTTTAAGAAATACGTCAATGACGTGATGCTGTTATCTGAATTAGTGTAACAAGAAAGCCAACAAAGTACGAGACTGACAATGAATAACGATTGTTGGACCTTAGGCTAACGCATCATGATGAAAACAACACTACAAAAATTGATAACATGTATATTTAGATAAGGATTACCATGAGTTTTTATTGTTTACCAGGAATGATACGCAACTCAACGCGATATGCAAGCCATAATTAGGATTTTGATAATGCGATAAAACGAAGTTTATCGAAGCTACATGTTGCGCAAATATACCACATAGCTCTGATAAAATTTATTTTTTTTAGTATTATCAAAATTTATCGAAGGGAATAAGTAAAACGTGGAGACGAAAAATATCAAATCAGGCTCTAGTTATAAAAATTAATGGAAAACAAAATGGAACAAACATCGATTTCAACTCATACTTAGAAGTATGTACACGCATCCATTTGAGAAAAAACACAATCTCTTTACAAGTTCATGTTAAATAATAAAAACAAAGGATCGCTGATCAAGATATATTACAGATATTTATGAATCGGTTGGAGTCATTTCACTGTGTATTACCTGAAAACACATTCAAAAACATTTGAAAGTGTGCGTTTTTGCCCAAAATTGTAAGTAAGAAAGCAATATTTTATTTAATCTGTAACTTACCAAGTAATTTCATTTGAAATAAGATGCTTTTCTGGAGATGAAGCCAATGCTAACTAGACTCATCTAATAAGTTCGAATAATGATCCTACCCAGTTTAGCATTCTGTCTTGCACTTTAACTCCAAAATACTGAGGATGAGTAATTTTAAGGTGAGTTACAACATTGTTTAGTATCTTTCCAGCCTTTGTTCTCGCCTGATCAAATTTTGTGTAACTGAAGCAATTTTTTACTTACAGATATCGAATAAAACTGAAAATTGTCATCTAGAAAAGTGAGCTTTAGTTGGACATCAAAACACTTCGTATCCACATCACAACTCATTCTAAAAATAATTGAACTACCTTCGGAAAGGCGCTGCTTTAGTTACCGCTATAGTGAATATTTGTATTCAATATCCAATAGCTTGATGACTATCTATCTTAAACTAACTAATATTTTTGAGTTGGCGTCTTGATACTAAGGCGAGACTCTAAGTCTTTGCTAGCGTTTAGTGTGGAAGTTTTAGATACTCGACTGCACAGTTCTGTGGGTTATGGTGGATGATTCATGGACTTCAGAGAGTATGAGTATGTCGCCGAGCAGTGAAATTGCAAAGAAAATGGGGGCTGCTTATTCGTCAGCCTAGGTGATTACGTGAAATCGTAACCAGTTATCGTGTTACTACTAAAATCATTTGTAATCAGCTATTGTCAAAATTCACACTTCCTATCATAGATATTTTAACTGTAAATGCATAATATGCTATTTTACATAATTGTTGATTGCACTAAATTGCTTAGCCACCATAGAATCATAGGACGTATTTTTTGGAAATACAATTAGTATATGGTTTCTTTTTTGTGAAATATGTCACTTCAAGTTTTATGAAGGATAATAATTACATTTTTATTATAGTTAAGAACGAACTGCAGTGTATTTACGTCGTCTAAGACCATTTAGGTAATTTTAGTTAGGTTTACATGATTACTAATTTTCCTGGATTGTTTTTATTGTTTTTAGTTTGTAGTAGACAAACGGTAAACCACTGATGTAGTATGTTCATATTTTGCATGCAATAGTTGTGTAACTCCAATTCACGTTTTTAATCTACATTCGCAGATGGTGCTGTGGTGGCCTGATCTTATTTCAGTTGAGTTGTTGAAACTTTCAAAATTCATGCTAAGCACAGAACTTATAAAGATAGAGTGATTAAAATTGCGTTAAGATTGCTGATGGATGGTCAGTTTATCACTGAAACTACCGAATCATTCTTGGAACGATTTACATGGTGCCTGACGAGTTACCAAAGAGTAATGAAAATGTGCAAATGTAGTTCAACGATGCAAAACTAAAGTTTTACATAACCTACGTCGTATTAACAACTGTAATACAGAAACATTTCACTTAAATAAATCAACATCCGGGCAATATATTGAAAGTTTATCGCAGTTCAGTCGCAACTAAACTTTGGTGGCATATGCTTATCATTCAGCGGGTGTAGTTATATAAAGTTCAGAAGTTAGAGACAGATAACTGTACTGATTAGCAAGTGAAAGCAGTCATGTTACTTTGTATCACTTGAAGCTTATCAAAATTGTATGAATCATTCCACATGCTGATGAATATTTATTTGCACATATTTTAATATGGCTTTTTCATTTTAGCTTGTTAAGCGAATACAAAGTGGGGAAGTTATTGCTAATCGTACAGTGAACGCATGCTCATGTTTACGTTAGCTACGTCACAATGTATCCTTTCTGTTTGGGGACCGTGTATAATAGCATACTACATCAAAAATATTACGTTTTGGGATCTCATTCAAATTTGTTATTTATTAGGCTATTAACTAGGAAGAATCACTCTTTTCGAATATATTTTCGCCTTTATAATAGATTCTTTTAGTATCAGCTCTCCTTACACGTAATAGTCTATGCATCCATGTAATGAACGATTTCTATTCTTCGCTGGGCTAACTAGTTAGACAACTCAATCGACTTGTTAAATAAATGTTGACACACTTCACAGTATTAACATTGTAACGGTGAATAATAATAACGCCGATTATAAATAGTTGGTGTAACTTGTACCTAAGATGATACCACTCACCTATCAGTTCAATAAGAATCAGGCTCGAGGATCAAGGCAAGTAAGCTGTTGGCGAAGGCCATTAAACCTATTACTAGAAATACACTAATATGCGACAACTACATTAGGCGAGTTTCTTATGGTTTTGAGTACTGTTTACCGGCACAGAAACACGCTTTCACGCGCATTGTTGCATAGATGCTAGCCATTTCATTAGAAATTAAACTGCGAATGATTATTAGCTAACAATGAGGACATTTCATAGCATCCTATCAAATAGTCGCTTTTAAGCTCCTGGGAAATAACGCATACATTACCAGCGTACACTACGAACCCAAATTTACACTACTCTTTACTACTGCAGATATGGAAATACAAAAGGCAGTTATCAAGTTCAAACTATTTATTATAGACAACTCGTTAATATTGGATGATACAAGCAGATTCTTTAGTGAATGAAGTGATTAGGGGACCTATATAACACAAAAAAAACACTGAATTTTAAGATGAGAAAACTTATTTCTTACTTATCTTCTAAAAGTCCTATTCGTGTAACTTTCAATCTTCGTACATTGGGACACTTACGTTGGTTTTGTGTATTCAACGTTTACTGTGTCTTAGCATAATATCAACTGTCGACCTTATAAATCGCAACAAAGATAAAACTTATTGGTAAAGTAGTGTCCCCTAAATGTGCTAGCAACATCTAGAGTCCACTTGACGTCCGCTGTAAATTCTTTTTTCTTCCAGGCAAACATTACCGGACGTCCGCGTCTCATGTTATCAGTTATTACCAAAGGAAACAGAAAATCTACAACTAATGATAAAGAAGGTAGCTTTCTTACTTCGCCACATTTATGTACGTACCACCTACCTTCCTCAGCCCCGACTGCGTAGAACCATTATGACTAGCTCATAAGATTAATTCTCAAATGCGAAGTTTTGTTCGACAGAAAACGACTTGACGAGTCGCTCCACACTGTCGAGCTCGGCAGCGGCTCAGCGACGGAAATGTTGTCAAGAATGAAGAAAGAAATTGATCAGCGCTTCTTTTGACGAAAGTCTCTTTTGTCAATATTTTCTATCGAAACTGCTATTACAAGTACAAGCAATTTCGACAACATTTAATAACAACCTAGTAGATGAACTAGCTCCATCTGCTGATCGAATTCTAGAGATCACCAAAACTTATCATAATGAGGTTCATTTCAATACAGAAAAACCTCATGAGACCGAAAACGCAGTGATAAAATTGTTCAATACTCTTACACATTTCCTAGACCTGCAGGAACAATACCGACTAAACGATTTTTGACGATGATGTTCGTCACGTCTCTACACCTCGACGAAAGGAAAATTCACATTAGTGCTGGTACCACAATACCTATGGCAAAGACTCAATGAAGTGTAGAGACCCTGCTGTTTCCGTAGACACAAAACCACTGTTGACGCATCGGAAAACGATCCCGCCTGGCAGGTGTTGGCGGCAACTGTAGCAGATGGGAATAGCCGCCATGCATTCATCATTGATGTTACAAAGAAAGTTCGCTACCTCATCGACGTTGACCAACATGTCAGCGTTCTACTAGCAACTTCATCTAATTGCCAATATAAAGCCTCATTCAATCTACAGGCAGCCGAGAAAAGAATTAGCTGCGTGTAGTAAAAGATATGTCCACTTGCACGTGGGTTTTACGCAAACCTAAACACTGGATTTTCACCATCGCCTATGGGAAAATATCTTTCATAAACATAGATTTACTGAGTCACCGAAACTTGCGTGTGGACTCTAGTAAAAAGAGGCTAGTGGACGCAAACACAAAGCTATACGTTCATTGAACTACTGCTACAAGTTTTAGTCTAGTCTTTTCATTTTAAACACCCGATTGACACTAATTTTCAGCCAATACTTGACAAATATTCAGACCTGAATAAGGCGACACCGAAATTATTATGTGTAACCAGCAATCTCACATATTACATCACGACTACAGGTCAGCCTTAATTCTCCAAAGCACGCCTACTAGCACCCAAAAAATTAGGTATTGCGAAAAATGAATTTGATCATACGAATAACTTGAGAATAATCCTCCTATCTAGTAGCCCATGGTAATCTTCCTTACATATGATCCCGAATAAATATAGCAATGATCGGCTTCTAACTGGTGATTACCAACGTCTCAACAGTCAAACTAGGCCCAGTTGTTACCCTTTACCACACATCTACGATCTAACGGCCACTTTAAAGGGAATGACAGTATTTTCAAAAATTGACCTAGTGGAGGCGTACAATCAAATACCGATGGCCGAAAATGAAATACCCAAAACGGCTATCTTAACCCTATTCGGCCTTTATGAATTCCTCCGCGTGCCCTTCGGTTCGAAAAATGCCGCACAAAGATTTCAGCGTTTACTCGAGCTTGATTATGTTCATGCATTTGTCGACGACTGCTTGATATCAAGCTTAGACGAGGAAACACAAAATATCTGGATACAGCTTTCGGAAGACTGCAACAATATGAAGTTACAATAAATATACAGAAATGCTGAATTGGAACAACCTCGTTGGACTTCCTGGAGGCATACTACTGAAGCTCATAGTGTACAACCTGAAAAAACATAAGGTGGCGGCTATTCTGTAATATTCGGAACCAACCACCATTAAGCAGCTGCTAGCTTTCAATGGATTGGTAAGCTTTTACAGACGATTTACACCCAGCTGTGCATCTTTCATGAAACCACTAACGGATCAGCTCCGCGGAAATTAAAAGGTGCTTACAATGAATGCAGAGTCAGAGAAAAACTTTATTGTAAGTAAAAAAGCAATAGCCAATATAAATATGCTGCCATATCACAATACTGAAATTCCTGTATGCATTGCTTTCGACGCGTCTGACTCAGCCATTGGTGCAGTTCTGCAACACTAGATTAGCCAAGCTTGGCAACCTTTATTACTTTTCTCAAGACGATTAAACGATACTAAATCGAGATACAGCACTTTGGACGTGAACTGCTAGCCATGTGCTGCGCTGTACGACATTTTCAGCATTCCATCGAACACTGGAAATTTACAATATTTGCCGATCACAAGCCACTGACGTTTTCGATGAAGTCATCTTCAGATAAGTACTCTCTACGAGATTCGCGTCATCTAGACTACATTTTTCAGTTATTTATTGATATGCGATATATCTAGAGCTAACAATGTAGTTGCCAACGCCTAATCACGAATGCACTACTTGAATCGTGACTAGGGAATGAACCTTGTTAAACTAGCTCGATTTCAAGATGAAGACAGTAATCCTCATCACGAGTTAGTCACAACTACGCTCAAACTCCGAACGAAGAAGATTGAAAAAGGTAAGAACACTTTAAGTTGTGATTCTTCTACAGGTAGAGCCCGTCCAATCGTCCCCAGGAGTTATCGACGAATCATCTTCGACGCATTGTACAACTTCTTCAATATTGGAGTTCGTGCTACAGCTAAACTGATTACTTAGAGATTCTGCTGGCCGAAGATCAGTAAGTACACCGAAGAATGGGCACGCTCCTGCATGGGTTGCCAAAATAACAGGGTAATTCAGCATAATAAATGCCTTCTTGGCACGTTTCTTTCTCCTGACGCTTGATTCCACCACGTCTATTTTGATTTGGTACGACCTTTACGAGAATCAAACCGACTTTCTTATCTTCTGACATGCGTGATTCGATTCACACGTTGGTCAGAAGAGATTCCATTTCAATACATTACTAGTGAGACGATGACTTGCGCCTTCGTCGAACGATGGGTAGCCAACTTTGGTTGTCCATCTACAATAACGAAAGACCGTGGACATCAGTTTGAATTTGGATTGTTCCACACTCTGACTAAACTCTGTGAAACTGCACTTTTCAGAACAACCACCTATCACCGACAAACTAACGGTTTGGTAGAATGATTTCATTGTCAACTAAAAGCATCATTTTTATCTACATACATTCCGTGATGGATCGACGCTTTATCACTAGTGTTACTCGGGATTCACAGTGCTGAAAAAGATGTTGGGTGCCAGGTGGGTTGTGTTATACAGGGTATTATATGCCATTATTGTTTCACGTCAATAGTGATGAATTAATTCCAAGAAGAAGGCCATTTATGAAAATGAGAATTAATGGACGTAGAACAGTTCCCTGCAAGACTCATGACGATGCTTTTCTCCAGGCTGACTTTTCTTTGTTTACTTTGGTGTGGAATACTCAATTTTGAAAATAACTCTACTGCTATGGACTTAAGGGATCAGTGGGGCTTACATGTGAATTACTCGGTAGAATGATATTTAGTACTGTTTTGAATTCCTTGATGATGTCGAGGAGAGTGTAGCAAATGGCTTAAATATAAATGGCGCCTGAGAGTACTTTCATTGAACAGATGTTGAGTCACTAAGTAGACATGAGGGAAAGATCTTAGACTATAATGGTTTATCACAAAAGTATTTTAAACTTATTGCAGAGACTGCTGCAAGGATTATCGCAGTAAAGCTTTTGTGACTTCGGTAGTTGGTATTTAAATCGATTGTGAAATATCTCAAACGTAAGCCTTTAGAAATAAAAGACAGAATTCCATGGGTTATATTTTCAGACTTTACTTTGTACTCACCAGAACACTTCCAGGTGAATCTGTATTTGATAAACTTTTACAGAGTACCTATTTAATTGGTGTTTAATTTATTACCTTTTGCTAAATACAGTGTTTATGGAGTCTTGATTACTTGCTGGATTCTAAACGATAAGTTATCTCATAGAAAAGAAGCAGCACCTACCTACTAAATTAATGGGAGAACGATAGAGAACTTTAGATACAACACACTAAGAAAAGGAGCACTTCTAGGTTGGGTGTTATCAGCTGTAGGTAGACGATGAGGAACTGAGCCTTCTGCTACGTTTTTCACACAGTTGGAGCTGGTGACTAAATTGTCTAGGGGCAGTAGAGACACTCACATTAAGATAACTGGTATGGAGTAGGCCACTTTATATGCTAAGTGGGATTTCATCCAGTTAAAGAGTCTAGAGAAGTTTAACTTAAATTGATTTTTCCCATTCAAAATCTTTACCGCCCCAAAGGACATCTGATTGCCATCCATCACTCTTATTGGCTCTCTAGATATTGACACTGGACAAACAGCAATAGCCTTGTCAAGCTTACCTAAGAGACTGTTGACAAAGGTGAAGTACAGAGGGGTCTCATGACTTTTCACTGAAGGATATCTGTTGCTGAACACCGTTCCTCTCGTACTGTGGTTACATCAGCCAATGAAAGATAGACCTGCTGACTAAAGTTAGAGTCAGGATGGTAGTAGTTAGGTTAATGTCATCATTGCTACTGCATGGAGAAAAAATCCCCTAAAGCATTACTAGATGTTTTGACATAGTCTCGGGACACAGTGTGTTTAGTCATCTGATCTAGGTGTATTGTCTAGTTTTCTCATTCAAGAAGTATTTTTGGTTTTATATAACCTGCCGATTCTGATGCACTGGTGGGCCTTGCAATGACTTTATCAAGGTGCTCTCTTATTTGTTCAACTTCTAGACTTCTTTAAATCGTAAATAATATGGCAAATAATATCACTGGTTTGAAACAAAATAAAAGGTACCCAGGATTCGGTTATATTTCGTTAGCTAAGATGTCTTTAAAAAATACCAAACATCACTAAGTAATAAGTACTAGCTACCCTACCGAATTCATTCATGAAAAGCCATCATTTGTACCAAAGCTCTCTCTTTTTTCTCAGAAGGGGTGAGTTGACAGGTACCTTGTCTTAATCAAGAAGTTCTCCTTTCAATTATTGTGAATGCATACCTTTAAATGCATTCGTGGGCCATTCACTTTACGGTGACAGCGAGACGTTATGACTGGTATTCGATTTAGTGTTATAATGTATTACTCTAGCTACTACAGTATATGAAATACTTTTAGTCATGTTCCTTTTAGTATAATAATATAATAGTATAAGAACAATATCGATGTTTTATATCATCAGCTACACATAAAATAGGAGTATCGAGGCAGTATGCTTGCCTGAAAGATGGTATATAAGTTAAATCAATAATTCATGACTCAAAAGGATATCGTACTATTAGATTCACATCTGCCATCCTGTTAGACAGTTCAGTGTCAGTCGATCTAATAAGCAGACATCTTGTTGAGTGGTTCTGTTATTTATTTTATTTGGTGGATAGAAGCTGTCATTTTAACAACGAGGGATAGAGCAGTCGACTGAGAGAGATAGACTTACCAAACAAAAGCAATTGAAAATCCATGAATTTAGTAACTGTTTATGTGGATTGCATAGGCAGTTACTGTATTAAGTGATGAAAGAGAATCGTGGTTTTATTTAAGCAATAAAAACAGATGCATGCTAAGGAACTTAATATTACTTTAATATGACATTATGAAGGGATCTAGTTCGGTGAATGTTCCGATAATTTAATGCGTTAAACTTGCAGACTGTCTCAGCTTTGACTCTTGAATGACTGAAAAAATATTGCACCTAACGCACTAGCTTTTGATAAGCTTAGAAAGTACATCAAGCAGTTATTTGCGATTGCAAAAGGTTAGCGCTCTTGGTAATGAGTGGTTGAAGTTGCTGTAACAAATTAACACATTAGAAACACTGTTAGGAGTGTAGAAACCGTGTTGAATTAACCTGCAATAGGAATGCAAGCGATCGTCCAGGTAAATTAGGAATATATCACAATATGCCCGAATAGCACTGTCTAAATATGGGCAGGCATGGGAGGTAAGAATAGAATGAACAAATATCAAGTAGAGAATGTGAGAGTCAACGTGGTACATGTAGTAAATGGGATGGACATGTATGCATAAGCGCTCAAATGTGTAAAATTGTGTGAATGATAGTAAACAATAGCCTCTTTATAAAGGAATATTAAGATTTTATACATACTTAGGCCATACGACTGTCTAGATTCACGTAAACTTATTATTGGAAACTTACCAAACTAACGCCACTTATAACTTTGCGATTCATTATTGAGAACATATCTCTGAGTGAGTTCGAATAATTTTCCCTTCAAAATTATGAGGCCATGGCCTTCTGTCATATAATCACAAGTATATTAACTTTAAATAATTCTCCGAAGAAGGAAAGTATGACGTTGACTTTTAATGATGTATAGTAACAAAAGATATAGACTAATAAAACGGAGCAGGATTAATAATATGAACGATTGGTGGTAATAAGTTAAAAGGCCAACAAAATAACTCTTTCACATTATTGTATTTCAGTGTTTGGTTTGATCATGATGAATTAGTAAGGGTAAAAAATATAGTGTTATCTACAGAGATGGTGGTTTAAAGCTGAGGGAAGGTTTGTTTGAATGGCATAGAAATATATCCTACCTGAGCACATACCCAGACATTAACATACTGAGCATATTATTTTGCTCATTCACAAGATCTAAGCACTAAGCATTGATTACCCTACCAGTGGAAATGTGCTAATCGCCGTAATACATGTATGTTTCTACAACAACCAGGAATATCAACGGCTTACCAATCAACAAGTGTCAATAAAATAGAATTACAAATGAATTACTTTCAGTGATATTTATTCTAAACCTGTCACACAGAATGGTCAACATCGTCTATTATGGCTGGAGCAACTAAGTAAACGAAATTGAAGCGAACGGCAAGAGTAATCGGTTGTGCCAAAAGATGATCAATATTATCAGACTTCATGTGATCAGATTCCGAATTGTTGATATCTTATCATGCACATAATATTAAATGTACTCATTGAGGTCTCAATGAAAACGTTACAGGATAACTGTCAAATTACTTAATAGTATGATAGGACCTTTTCAATCAACTGACAAAAGATTGAAACAATCTATCTGAGATTTAGTTTCAAATACTAGCGAATTCATTTAAAGTACACTCGGAGTTTGCATAGATTACAACTACTCAACTAGCACAATATTTCACCCATAAAATACTACTCTGAATAACTACCATCAAAACCACCGTTTTGTATCTAGTAACCGTTCTAAACGGTTACCCGAACTAACTGTAAAAACGAAAATCCCGTTGGTGTTCGTAAATCAACATTCTTTCTTCAAAAGGTCGACAGGCTCTTGAGTCACGCACGAAACTACGGCAAGATAACCAATGGCACAATTTATTAGTGAAAATGTTTAACAATAAACATTATGTTACTGTATAAAACTTAACAGTTCCTTTTAGCTATACAGTCAGACGGACTCAAGGAATGTGTAAACTTTATCTGTAACATGACAAATATGTAGTAAGAACATCAACTTGGTTACTTTTCCAAGAAGAAATATGATCTTAGCAAATAAATGAATCAGATTCTGTTTGCAACCAACTGAGTCAAATGTTTCAGATACATACATCCAAAGCACTAACCCATTATGACTTAAAACAAGACCTTAAAATCCAGTAAAACAAAACTGAAGAAGGCAATGGCAAGTAACGTATGCCAACAAATACATAAGAACTTTTTCGTAAACAAGAATATAATAACTGCCATAAAAAAGGAGCAAACGAACGAAGATAAGATTTGTTACAGAGACAGAGAATAATAAAATGACACCAAATACAAGTTAAAATATTACTTAATACTGTAAAAGAGATGGATTTTCATACATTAAAATGGATTTCACACTTGCGTCTGTACTATGCAATTCATATCACTCTTTTTCTTCTTATTGTCATACACTTTCCTAGTGTTCTCTCTTACGTCTCCTCACCACAACTTTAACCTCTCTTCCTTTTCTGTGGTTGTATTCCCATTATCTACTTCGTATCATTTTTGAACGCCTACTTACCTAAAGTTGTCAAGGATCACGTCTTAACGTATGTACTTACCCACCCAGATATTATCCAAAAGAAAAATAATAATAATGAAAATAATAAAAACTTACTCAAAAATATTTTATAGGTATCTTCATCCAAAAATGAACGAAAATATTTACAAAACTTGGGCGCCGAGTGTATGTAAGACATATGAATAGAATATATTTGTTAATAATCTCAGCGGATGAAATTAATGAAAAATTCCAACGTTTCGCTCGGCAAACTGGTCCGAGCTGAGATTATTAACAAATATATTCTATTCATATGTCTTACTCAAAATATTATAAAAATTATTATTAATAGTATTATTTATAATCATATATGAGGTAAAACTGCTCCGTACATACATTCGGTGATAGGAAAATATAATATCAGCCATATGAATATCAGTATCTTTTTTCCAGGAGTCGGAAATCTCTATTTTCCACCTGCCAAACAGATATTTTGTAAAGTGGCTACACTTACTTCTATATGTGTTTACAGAAACGTAAGAAGCCTAGCAGATACGATAAGAGAACTTGATTGGATGTGAGATTACCTCAAATTCCTGATCCTAATCATAACAGAAGCATGGTTACAACACGACACTGCAGACTAGAAAGCCTATGTGAAAAGCGTGTCACTGCTCAGATGGAACAGGAAGTGAACCAAGGGAGACGGGGCGGCGATATATTTTAAAAATCGGTTTAAAACCATTACTCACTCACACTCTACCTTGACGGACCTAACGGAGTCGGTTTGGTGCGTTTCCAATTGAACGCCATAAATACCTAAGCGAGGTCATATACCAGCCCCTTACAAGCTGGTCCGATATAAGGAGTAAATCTTCCTGGTACTGTTGACACTCTGACACTCAATACGACCAGGTAATAATCGTAGGTGAATTCAACACACTATCAATAGGGACAGTACCATAAAGGTGCTTAGATAAACACTTCGCGACAGCTATAAACAGAGGACGCCTATTTAAGTAGCGACACGAGATGAAGTCGTGGAGAGGTATAATTAAAGTTAGTCTACCTAATAATAGACGACAGAGATTTTCATGATGCTTCATAAGGAAACTGAATCAAGATCAGCCCTCAGTCATACCAGCCTTACGCCAGGGTTTACTCTGCAAAGATTAAAACCATTTCGTCCAGCTAAGTTCCAAGGTCGAAACAACATTCGCCCCGATGTAATAAGGCAGTGGGCGTAGAAGATAAGTATACCTCTCTGCCACCTATTCTAGCTCTCCTTAGACAGCAAACCAATTACGAGTTAGTGGGACAAATGTCACTTTCCCTCAATATTAAAGACAGGAAACAGGGGACGACCAACCCCTTACAGACTCGCTATTTTGATCCTAATACTATCAAATGTATTAGAATGTTCAGTGAGCGATCAAATACCAGAGCTAATTAACGAACACACAATATTCCATGGCTTCCGAGAGAGATAGTTCGTTACCGAGAATGTACTACTTGCGAAAAACTGTATAATCAACTCCTGGAACCAGAATATTTATGTCCACACAGCATTTCTCAATTTCGATGAGGTACTATGCACAGGCTTCTCTGACCTATTTACCAGACAGAGAATTCTGCACCGAAGTAAACAGAAGACGGTCAGTGTGGAGTGAATCATCGTCAGGAGTCGCACAGTGAGACATCCTGAGATCCCCGCTCTTTAGTCTTTTCATCAGCGACTCTTTCTTAAAAAGTGATCTGCGAAATTTGTCTGCGACTGGGTCATCCTCACAGGTTACTACATCAAACATCGAACATTCAGATCATATCTCACTTCTTACTGAGGGTCTACAATACTCTCCCCACTACCGTGACCCCAACCAACTGACCAAACACCTACAAAAGGGATTTGGGTGAATATGATGATAAGCGGAATTACCAAATTTACTAGGGCTAATCGATTCGCTCAGCCAAACATTTCCCTTTAAACAAAGCCAACTATGTGGAACCCAAATAGTAGCATCAAGAAGCGATAGGCTAGAAGTCACAACGCTTATATAAGATAACTACAACTATATTCAGTAGTTTTCTTTCTCAGTACATTTTTCCACCGAATCGCCGAGACGTAAGCGCGAATAAATAAAGTGAATTATACTAACTTATCATAAAGATATTCGATATTCGATTGAAACTGACATATTCTAAATCTCCGGCCCAAAGTAGCCGCGGTTTTTAATGGGGTTTTTAAGCTGATGTTTTCTCTTGTTAAGTGGGTAGTTATGGCATTTTTACTGCTCGTAGCCATGTATTTCAGTGCAGTTCCGGCAGGTAAATTCGTGATAGTATTTTGAGGTTTTTAGAACCATCTATGAAATCCAGTTCTATCAGTTCTGTGACTGTTTGGCCGACGACACTATTTCCCGTTGAATTAGGACAAACTGTTACTTGGGTGTTTAGTCCAGTTGGAGGTGCTGATTATGATGTAAATTCAGGCCCTTAGTTTTGACATTGGTGGTCAAAGGGCATATCGTGTTCAGAAGGATAAATGCGGTGGTCCTCTGGAGAAATATTTCTCATGCATTTATAAACCAAAAAACTGAAATATCGGTCACTTTTACGCCAGAAGAATCTCATTATGGACAGACTCTGCAAGTTTTCTATTACAAGGACATGTACTCCTTGTGGCTTTCAGATACACCTGCGATTTTCTCCGAAACTATTCAGGTATGGTTGTGTTTTATCGTAAGCTCCTGCTGCTGAATTAAATTCATCGATTAATAACTGCTTATAAGTTTAATGCATAAAAAGCATCGATTTTAAGTGTGGTTTTTCCTAAGAAGGGGACTTATCATCTAAGTAGAAATTTCAGGTCTGTCACAATTAAATAATTGTCCACTATTTCTCTACAGTGAAGTCTGTTGATAACTATGAACTTAAATGTATGTGTCTTATATGCCCGACAAGGGGCTAATGCCAGTATTTAGTGTTTTGTGTCTGGCCTTTAAGGTGCTTGCAGCAAGTTTTGTAAATATATCCCCATGCTTCATTTTCACTAGTACTCTCCCAACCGTTACTACACCTGTCGTTCTATGCTATACTATATGGTACTTTGACTTCACAATGTCTATGTCATGTCTAAGCTTTATCGTAAAGGATGAGTTTTCGTAATTTTATATTTATTGTTTAAGCTAAATTTCATTAGTATTTGGTTTTCTGATGACGTTTAAGTGGTTGTATTCTATAAAAGGGTGTTTTTAGTGAAATGTTTGGTTCTCCTTGACTGATTTTAAAAGATTTTAACAATCCCTTACTCCCTAACTTATAGTAAGTCTGTGGTTCTGGTGACTGGAAATTGTTTGAGTAATGCATCATACATAATGTTTTCATTTTCTGTCAAAAATATGAAGAAAAATAGTAATACAGACTCAAGTTTCTGACATTCTCGCCGAATATGTCTAGGTAGGCACTTCATTTCTCATACCAACCCTTGGATGAACCTATTGTTTGTATGATTATTGGTCAATACGTCTAGATTTTACTCTGTTCTTGGAGTTCGTAAGTTCATACTGTGGATTATTCTGAACTATACTTTGCTAGTAAATCATGAGTTGTCACATCTATTGATGTAAAGGATAAATGCACTGAATTGGTTTTTCGAGACATTCAGTGCTGTTGTTTTTATTTCTACCTGGCAGTAATGTAGTAACAAAGTAATGTGGGTGATCTTCTGCGTTTATTTCCCCTCTTCTCTCACTCGTAACTTTGAAAAAGATCGGAGTTATAAATCAATTTCGTCAATCAATCGAAATGATTCTAGAGACCTCATTGATCTATGAAGTTACCGGCATTAGGTCTAATGTTAGTATCTTTCACACTGACGTTAAATACATCGGAAACACTCGCAGAGACGTTGTACCAATCGATCGTTTGATTTTCAATGTCTATAGTTTTGCTTCGGGAAGTTAGACAAAAACCAATAGTTACATCCTAAATAACAAGTTATAAGCTTTTCCAACTCAAATTTTTTTTCCTATTTCCCCTAATGCCTTTTAGTCGTTTCAGGCAACGTGTCCCCTTTTGTTAATTTGAAAGGAGCAGGACTAAACATTTGAGCGAATTAAAAGGAATTCATTTTATTTCGTTTGGTTCTCTTTAGCTGCTTACAACCTCTATCTCAAGATCAAAATTATAAACAGGTTTGAACATACCTTCAAAAGGAAAATTAGCTGAAAATTGTTGTTGACATTTGACATCAGCAGAGAAGTGAATAATGTTATGCGATAGGATAAACTAATGCAATTATATATCCATATGGCAAAGGACGTTCTGGAAAATCTATTAGTAACAAAGGATTAGAGGTAGGCGATTACTTGGTGGACAAACGCTAATGACGAAAGAGAATTGAACCAAGTGAGTAGTTCAGTTGGTTAAGAATGAAGGTTGTTGAAGTCAAGAAAAAATAACGTAAAAACACATAAGGGTTGAATAAAAACTTTTTGATGCACTATGGATGTAAAGAATTAAATTAATACTGCCAAGGCAAAGAAAGGCTTACAGCAGTCTGCTTTTAGGCCCACAATCCAAGTTTCAGACGCTTGATGGCAAATGCTTTAGCGAACTTCAGAAGACTGGGGCTTTGTTGTTTGTTAATCACCTTGGATTTTTCAGGCTCACAGTTGCTTTCGTCAAATGTCAACAACAATTTTCAGCTAACTTTCCTTTTGTAGGTATGTTCAAACCTGTTTATAATTTTGATCTTAAGATAGAGGTTGTAAGCAGCTAAAGAGAACCAAACGAAATAAAATGAATTCATCTTAATCTGCTCAAATGTTTGGTATTGCACTTTTTAGTTGTCTTGAATGTAGCGATACAGTTTGACGTGTTGACCTTCTACTGATAGTTTGGATGACTGAGATATTTAGAGGGAATGAATACGCTCTTATTAAACTATCGATAAGAAAACGCCTTAAATAAGGACGTACATGTTTTCTGGGCAAGTTATCCTCATTTTTCATTCACATACTAACCTTCACTTTCAGAGTTTTACATGAATTATTGGCGAAGACAAAGAATTTTATAATATTGTCCTGGGAATATTTGATCGTAACTTAATTTTGTGGTTTTTATTTCAGTTGATTAAGCAACCTACATTTGTCAAAATGTCAATGGAATTAAAGGAAGCTTCTCGCTATATTCATAATGTACCAACCAATCTTCGCTTGGACCCTCCAATATTTCTTACAGGCTCCAATGTTCGAATAGATTGTTCAACTGATGGATCGTTGCCTCCAGCTCCAATAAGTTTCAGTATCGAATGCCCTCCTCCACCAACAGCTGTTGTTGAACACGATCGAGTTACTCAGGCTAAACAAAATTTGGCCTATGAGCTTTTTTATGCAGCTTACGGTTTTCGTTCCCCTCCAACACTAGCAGAGTTGGCACCATATGTGGCAAGAAAAAATGCTGATCAACTTCTACGTCTTGGTCATGTATCATCCAGTAAAGATAATTTAACTTTGACAGCTCGTTTAACTATTAACGAGAAAGCACATGATTGTCATGTGGTCTGCCGTTTGGGTGGAAAAGAGACTCGTCGTATATTGACAGTATATTGTAAGTACAACCATGCACTGTGCAAATCTCTATTTATGGCAGTTTTTATTAATCTTAGTAGATAATTTCAATTGCGTAGATTTCTTTAAACTTGTGGCTATTCCTAGACGGTCCAGTATTCTCATTTTTCATAAGACTACTTTGCATTTTTGGCGTTTCCTTTAATATGTTGATAATTATTTGCCCTATAGTTTATAGATGTTTTTGTTCTTACTGTTTACTATTTATATGATTCTCGCCTTAATCATGATTTACTAAAATTATGTCCCCTTATCAAGAAAATATTAAATAACCTTAACTAGTTTCTTGTTACCAAAATACTCTATGAAATTCATATCTTAAAGTGTTAAAGAAATGTATCATTTCTCATAGAAAATTAGCTAATCAGTTTATTTGGGTCGCCGTAAAGTTCGAAACAGTCTTATCATAGCCCAAGTCGTCATATGTCTTTTCAAGATGAAGAGTGAATTAACAAAATGAAAAAACAAAAGAGGTACTCGAATAAAATCCCCTACAACGAAATGCGAATCAGAAATTTATTTGAAAAGGAACAAATGAGATTGTATATAAAAAATCAGGTAGCGATACTAAATTAAGCAACAGAGAATAACAATTGGGCTACCGCAACTAGTTTCGGATCATGTCACTCAACGTATCGGACTACAGGTTACAACTGTTGCCTTAGTTACACCCAAAAATTCTACACATTTCTGTATGGATCAAACTGAAAACTAATGTTTTCACAACCTGAGCTAATTTTCTATGATCACACTAGGTGTAGCCTACTGGAGATACCCCGTGTATACATTCAGAAGTTTCTAAAACAAGGTTCAATGGATAAACGCCCACTGTTTTTTCATCGTATTAGCTTTACTGATAATTTGTGTTGTTCTCTTCTTTCTTTGTAGATCCAACTACAATATCCTACTTATTACCACGTCCTCGTGAAGGTTTTATATATGTCGGATCTGAGATAACATGCTACGCTGACGGACATCCACCTCCTATGTTATCTCTTCGTCTAACACAGCCATTACGCCCACCTAATCCACTGACTGTTGAGGAAATCGACGCTTTGCGTCAAGGTGGTCGTCTACCTCCTTTAATTGAAGATGATCCTATAACTAGAGAATTAACGCTTACTAATGCAGGATTAGATATTGCTCCACAGCAGATTGTACCTTCTCCCCCTGGAACCGAAAATAAAGAGACTCTCTCTGTTGCGTCTTCTGGCACACTTCACCAAGTTCCAGTAGGTCCTGATAACAAGTGGCTAAATGGAAATGGAAAAGAACCTTACGAACGTGCTCATCGTGTTCCTGGACTTGGTTTATCCACCGTCGAGAGGCATCGTCAGTTAGGTCTCAGACCTGATGAGTATACCATACAAGGCGCTACATTTTATTTAGCACCGAACGCTACTCCAGGTGTTGAACTTCTTTTAAGCTGTACTGCTCGCAATGTTCTTCCAGGAGACACGACATTCTTGGGATTAAACGGAACAATTACTCGTACTCGGTTTGTAGTAGCTGGTAAGTTAGTGTGATCGAGTTTGCGGTAAAGCTAACTTCGCTTTTGACTACTTTGTAAGCCACAATAGTATTGCGTATTTGGATGTTAATTATTTTTTTCATAATTTGGTTTAAAAATGCAATATCTAGAGTATTATATATGTGTATTTCTTCAACAATAATGGTAAGTAATCCAAATAATGCTCCTGGTTCATGTGTTAAATCATGAGTAAAATTTATAGTATGAGTATCTCGTTGCCAAAATTTTAGTTGACAGATTACTTAAGGTCCACTCGAGTTGGAAATCAGGTGTTCGTATCACCCCCTTATTACTACCTTGAGTATTCATCATTTTTATACTGGTAAATACAAATTGTTCCGGACTCTAACTCAACTATAAGATCGTTTTTATTAAGTCGCCTTTTTCTAGTAAATGCACAAAATAGTTTTACTGTATAAACTGCACCGAACTTACTAAAGCGTTGATATTGAAATTGTTGATTCATGATAACTTGAAGTGTTTGGTACAATCTTGCAATAAGAGATTTATCGTGACAGAGGGCACTGCGTGGAAATGAAATGAGAAGTCATAATAACTTAATAGGAATAGTAGAGAGGCGGGGGACGTTATTACTCTGAAAATTACACTCTGCTTGTTCATAAAGAACACTTAAGAACTTACTGCTGTAATTTCCCCCTTTTAGGATAGTAATATCTTAATAAATACTAACGCAATACAGCTACCGTTCATTCCATGGCATTATGTCATGTCCTAATAGCTCTTTCGTTTTCTCCACACAGTTCTAACGTTAGCTAAATTTGCTCGGTCCAAATGATCTAACTATTTATTGGTTGTGTTTATAGATTTGTGCGTGTTTGAGTAATGGTAACTTAATATCGAGTATTACATCGACAATTGACATGTTTTAGTTCTACTGATTAGATTTTCAGGTATAGTGTAAGGTAACCTCATAGTTTACATTCCCAGAGTTTTAGTGCTGAATTTGATTTTAAGATTCATCTTTAATTAATAAATGTAATATAATATTCAAGTTGATCACCTTCAGATTATAAATGCATTGTAGATGCCATAATGTCAATGATTATTTCACTAAACTGTATAGTGAAGTGCAGACCATCTACTTCATGTCTGTGATAACTAGTGGTTGTAAAGTTTTATGCTGTAAAATTTAAAATTGATTGCACTGACTACATTCATTCATTTTCTGTATATTTTGTTTTAGGCTTTTATACCTTTTATTGCTCTTTTTAATTCCTTTCAAAATATGTTTGAATTTTACATTTGCCACTTCACATTTTTTTCATTTACTTTTCTGATTCGGTGTGTAAAGTCGTGTCGACACCGTGTTTTGTTTATAACCAAGACTATTGGGGAGTATTACCGATGATTTCAGTGATTACATCTCTCAGCATGTAACCACTAACTTGCCGACTGGAATCACTTACCAACTACGTTGGTTGGAATAGCTAGGTAGCATCACTGACCTTCACACAAAACCCAGCCGAAAAATTAGCTTATGGATTGTAGTTTCTTAGCTGCGTTAATTTACACGTCAAAGGTGTTAACAAAGTGACTGTCATTTTCTAATTAATAATAATTGGTTTAACGTAATTTCAGTTATGCTAATTCTTCTACATCTCATGGAGAAACCGTTGAGTGTCACATGCTTTAGGGAGTTTGAATGTAATTATCATAAAGATTGCTGTGACTGAAAATTTAGCGTGTGTAACTCTGTGCACGTCTTCTCTGTATGCTTGTTCACCTTTGAAAATAATAATCTAGTTTTTGGTCTGTTATGTAGAGTTACAATTACTTACTGTACTCTACTAATACGTCTTATTTACCGCGTGGTGAATACTATTTACAAGATTCCATATAAATAGTCTATCTCGGAACATCGTGTAAAGTTGCAACAGTTGACCAGGTAGGAAGCAGTCGGTATGCAGAATGTGTAGGAAATAAGAAGATAAGCGAAAGAAGGTAGTATTAAACCGACCTAGGACGGAGAAGTTGGCGATGCAGAAATAGACGAGTTAAGATATGGTTAATGCAATTGGTCAGGTTCCATACTTTTACAAAATAATCCATTCCTTCAGCTCAAGTGTTTATTCTTTACAATCGTTCCTGTACAAGCATGCTAATCAGCTATTTCTATACATCCTTTCATTATTCACCTAATTTCCTTATTCTATTAATGATAATCTCAATAATACTTTTTTGGATAAAGTATTCTCATAGTACATACTTTCGTTACTTTTATATTTTGGAAAGATTGCTGCTATATTGTTGAACACTATTATGCAGTTTGTAGTTAATATCATCGACTGACTTTCGGCAGATACTCATTGTAAACAATTATGTACTGGATATCTGTTTGTTCTGAAGTTCATCAGTTCAGCTCCTATTGGTGTAGTGGTTGTCCGTTGCTGGATGCGCCACATTTGGAAATATAGCTGTCTAGTGCTTCCTAGTTTTCAACCTCAGGTTACAGCTTGATATTAATTGCAGTCACCTATTCGCACTCATTCATCTATTGATTGTAGTTGATTAATCTGCTGTTTGAAAAACGGTAGTTGCTCTTTGGCAGTGTTTTTCTAGCTACATTTGAACTATTTTCTTTGAAATGCTTAAGTAATCGGAGATCCTTTGAAATAAACTTATCAACTTACAGTTATGTGGTTGCTGCTTGCCTAATTTCATAACACTGGCGATAAAAGCACTAAACAAGCAAAATCTCTTTACTTTATCATATTTCATTTGTACATCGAAGTAAACTATGATCTACCCATCTCTTTTTGGCATTATTATTATTATAGCTCCTAATAGTATACCTATATGTTCGTTTTTTGTTTCTTCGTTAAGTTTTATCACCAACTAGCTGGGCAGTGGCACTCGGAATATGCTTTTGTGTGCTGTTCATATTATTGATTATCTTCGGTGTCATGCTATTGCAAAAGAGACATCAAAATCAGTCAATTAGAAATGGAAGGAGTACAGCGAATGGCTCTAAAAAGTAAGTTGAGATAGGCTGTACATATTTGTATAATATGAAAACTATATTCCTAATGATATCTTCATTTAATAACACTATATATATTCAAATATATTGTTGAAGAATTTTCAGCACAAAATTTTACAGCAGTTGCCTACTACTATACTCTATAATTGCAAAGATAATATACATGACTTGCTTATGCTCGAAAGTAGGCATTATTAAAAGTCATTTTAAACAAATAAAAGGCTGGAAGATACCAATTCCTTAATCCACTTAATCCCTGATGAAATTAAAATTAGACTATCAAACTTAACTCTTACTTGTCTTATAAGGCGGGTAGTAACACTATCTGACCACCAAAACGCGATGTAGGTTACAAAGAGATTAAACCTGCGGCTTGCCAATCGAAATCCGAGTGCTTTAATCACTAAATCAGTCAGACTTTTCTTTGAATAAGTTAAATGCAATTTATTGGCTGATATGCGTTATATTTTCTTGTTTCTGATTATGTAACTCAGTAGAATCGTAGGTAAATTTCTATCCTTTGGAGCAGTAAGTACTATATTTGAGTTTAAGCAAAGATAATAATACTTTTATTTCGGTTTGTATGACTGATGAATCCAATAGAATGCGAAACTGTCATTTTAAATTTTATCGATAGCCATTATGCAACATAAAACAATATCGTTGAAGCATTTGTGAATTTATTTGAAATTATAAACTAGTACGCTTTATTTCGGCGTAATATTTATATGATAGCTTACCTTAGGTATTTCTAGCCACTATTATTACTCCTTCCAATCTGACTTATCGTTCTGGGGAAAATCATGTAGATTTTATTTCTCAAGATATTGGGTGAAAATGCATTATCCTATTACCACAATATATTCTAACTGTAGTTCACAATCGTTCTATTTAACGTTTCTAACCGCAATATTCGGTTTCTTTGGAAACAACTATACTCATCGAGTAACGTAGAGTAACTATATATTCAGACTCATATACTTTCATTACTAAATCAAAATAGGATTCGGGTTTTGTACACATTGGTTAACTGTTGATTGTTATTATATCCATCAAATTGTCACTATTGTACATACTGTTTAGACAATTGCGTTAAAACAAAAGGCATGTATTTGTATTAAGCTTAATTAACATTATAGTTTACAATCTATTTTTCTGTACTGGTATAGGTATTGTTTACATTTTATAGATGTATAGTTTTTATTTTTTTTTTCTACAGGTCTATTGTTGATTCAGTTTTATAGAATATTAGAAATAAAATAAATCTACACTTTGTTAAATAGACTTCTTAATTGGACAGTATATTTAATTTAATTTAAACATATATAAGTAACAACTAAATTAAAATAAGGCAATACGGACTGATATAATTGTTACAATTCACTTTGAGTTTCGTTTATATCTGTCTAGTAAGTGCCTGCAAATGTTTGCCAACAGGATATTGGTCAGTTAATCGAAGTTATTCGTTGTTCTTTTATTGAGTTGGCGAGTGGTCAATACTATTTTTATTAGCAATCTAAAGTCTTCATTTAAACTATCTTCATATTACAATGTTGTTTCCCACTGAAATAAAATTGATGTTTTGAGTAGTTTTTACTCTGAATGTGGAATATGCCATGCATCGTCGATCTTTGAAGATTCATTTCTTAGATTTTTTGTGGTGGATAACGGTGATGTATGATATTCAGGTCTTATATATTACTAACTAGTAAGTGAGCTACAATACTCCCTTTGCTTACAAGCACTTTTAATGACGACTTGTTTGATTTATGTTTGTGATAATATCATGTACTGAATCGTATCATTATTATTGTAAACCTGCTATTTGCTATTCAACTAAGTCGCACCTTGATCAGTTACTCACCGTTCTAGTACCTCATTACACTGAAATATGTTTTAGATAAAATAAATTAAAAAAATTGTTTGCGGGCATGTCAATAATTTGACCTAGTGAGTATCTATTACTCATTCACATTATATGCTTGCACATCAAATTATCAATCATCATTCCGTTCCTCATGGCAAACAGAGCCGTACTGATAATGGTAAAGTCTCAATGATAAACATTTATTATCTATTCTTTTTCTCGATAACTTGCTCCGTGCTGTTGGGTTTCCAGGTAATTTATAACTATCATTGACATATCATTTTTCATACCTGTTGTATGAAGGACAATGATACCACTCGGTTGCCTTAAGTGAAGTTGGTTAATTGGCGTTTGAACTCACAGCTCATTGAAAGCAGTTGCTCACTTGATTCCTTAAAATGTCTCTCCATTGATTCTTGTTGAAGTTAGGAACTTTATAGAAGTCTGTTCACTGACTATCAAATTTTACTCATTAATTTGAATTATTCCTCAACTGCTAACTTTAACTCAACAAGTACAGATTCCCGTATTCAGCTTTTATCTGCATTCACTATATAAGGACTAGCAATACTATATATCTTTTTAAACCAAAGTAGATGAAATGGGGCTAGAATCGATGGCTTAGTAATTAATAGTCGAATGCCTTACCCAACAAGCTCCTTGCTTCTCTGCTCGAGTTGCTTGTCTATGAGTTTCAGTTAAGCGCAACTATGTAAATTACTTATTTCCCAAATTTATAATTCTTGATTGTTTCTCTGTGTGTCTTGTACACATACGAGTTCATTTATACAGGTTGATTGAATATGAATCAATGTAATCTCTAGGGACTCAAATTCGATTAACCAATGTGTATTGTTATACGGTCAACATTTTCTTTTTATTATTTCATTTGACTGCTAAATTTTGAGTGTGGAGGAAATGGGTAACAGTAGAATTTACAGTGTATCCATATATATGTATATATTGACCAGTTATGCGATTTATTTGATGACAGATCGATATGAGTTATTATTTTATGATATGTTAACAATTTTACTATTCGCCTTATTCTTTTGTTGTTACCGTTGCTGTTATCCTGGGGCATTTTTATTTATTGGCTGTTTTCATTTTATGAGGATATCATGGAAATGAAATCATAAACTGATGAGAACTTCCAAATATTCGTGGTTCAATTTATGGAAAGAGGGTGATTTATCTTAACTTCTTCCTTCTTCGTATACAAACAATTCTCACCATTATTTTCACAGTAATTCTATCGCTACAGACATGATATGTAATATAGCCATCGTGTTATGACGAAATTGTTCTATTTAATTTCCTTTTGTGTTAACACCACTGTTGTTGTATCATGTTTGTGCATTCCATGTTTCTGTTTTAGTATAACTATTTTTTGTCGGAAATATTAATATATTCTTGCTTCGTGTCCTTTCTTCACTATTACTTTTTACAGTCCTTTCTGTCTCAAATCGTTGCATAGTCGTCATTTCTTGTTATAATAGATTAATCAGAAATTACACCAGACATCTATTTTTGTTTACTAACAGCTTTTAGCCAGTTCTTGATAAAACGACCTTCAAGTCAGGCAAATCG
Source organism: Schistosoma japonicum (assembly GCA_025215515.1). NCBI lineage: Eukaryota > Metazoa > Platyhelminthes > Trematoda > Strigeidida > Schistosomatidae > Schistosoma > Schistosoma japonicum. The sequence goes on along the minus strand of CM046067.1, from coordinate 7,505,000 downwards.
GTGTCATCAGACATTAGGGAATATTTCTAAAATTTGATTTCCTACATAGCTGTGAAATACACAGCCATTCAAGTTAGTATTAAGGGGTTAGTTGAGTATTATACTATGCATCATTAATTGGACCGAATTCGCTAATATTATATACGCGGTTGAACTCTTGTCTGGTATTAATGTGACTAGTTCAAAGCTAGGTTTGTCACACTTATCCAGTGCTCTTGAGCATTCAATGATTCTTTAATTAATTCCTGTTCGTTTGGTGGATGTTACTTCCTGATGAAATTAAATCTAAAGAATTAATCAAAATAAATGGTCTTTATTTATTTTATGGATCACAGATGCCAAATACTTAACTGGATTCATTTTCAGGTTCCTACTTTCACAGACACTGATAATAGGAAGTTATCAAATACATGGGTTATGCTTAGGAGTGAAATCTAAGATGCATATTTTGTCCTATTCGAGTTTCGTCAGTACACATCTTCACCCCAGAGTTAATATTCACACTAAGGAGTAAACCTAACTTATATTCCTCCACATGTCTTACCTGTTCAAATTCAATAACTATCTAAACTCAGTAGAATAATGAATAACACATTAGCGTTTAAAATCAAAGATACTGAGTCCGAATTTCAGGTTATTTTACTAAACCAAAGTAACCGTTTTTAATCGAATTATCTACAGCTTCATTGGTCTATTAATAAAGCACACGTTGTTGGTAAAGCTTGAAAGTATTACTGTCAAAAGTGTTTCTTAAAATAATGTTTTCCTTGAACTTTATAACTGAAACCCAGATTTGTTCATATTCACTAAAATTAGTTCATTACTTTCAATTCACTGGTCATTTTTTGTACCGTTTGTTGCTTTTTTTAGTTACATTTATCGAATAATGTCCTATTGTAAACACTAGAGTTTGCCAGAGATTTTAAAAACTTGAATATGAAAGACCAATCTACCTCTTATCTTTATTCTCAGTGTTGCTCCTCCATATCTCATCACATCTAACTAAATGTGTACCTATTGTATTTTTATCAGTCTGTCACTACTACTACATCAATTGTGTGATGCATCAGAAACTGTTATCTCTCCAATTGCTATGTTGAATTAATAGCTGTCGCTTTTAATTATATATATGCATATATGCATATATATATATATACATATATATATATATATATATATATATTTATTTATTTATTTATTTATTTATTTATTTATTTTCGACTTAAGAGTGAAAACGTAACATGATGCCTAATTATTTTATTTTATGAACTTATGCTTATTGATATTATCATCAATTTATGCTTAGATAAAACTGCTATACAATCTTTTCATCAGTTTTTTCTCCACTGTTTCCTTTTTTTAAAAATTATCTAGAGCGAAAAATTATCCTAAAGATATGATTGCTAAAGTAAGTTAGATATTTTTTAAACAGTAGTAGTACTATTATATTGTTATAATGTTATAACTCATAATAATATTTCTGTACGCCTTATGATCAGTATACTTATTTCTGCTTCTCGTGAGTTCGCGAATAGGCGTTCGATTCCAAATTGTGCTTCATTCATGTAGCCCACTTACTCAAAGTTCATTGAATCATTCCCATTTTCTTATCATAAGGAATTTTCTTATGTAAGCCTGCGGGCAATTCTATATTGCTGTTTACGGTGAGTGGTTGAGGTCTCTGTTCAGTTAATAAGGAGGTCGTCATCGTCTCATACATATTACATCTAGAATAATTATGTTTTAAGTTGGAATGTCGATTTTATTCATTTCTGTCCTTTGATTGGCACAATTATCGTGCAGGAAAGAGAAACAAAGAGTCGTTCATAATCTTAGAGGTTAAAAAAAACATTTGTGATTAACTAGTTAATTTTTCCATTCTAATTTAGATTAGTGACTGAGTGTTGTGGAGATTGTTGAATGCTAATTTGATATCACGAATTGGTCTGACCGTAAATCCAACCATGTCTAATGTGAACCAGTTATCTACCGATAGCGATGGATGAGGTTGCACAAACGTATCACGAATTGACTGCATTGGAAATATCAACCATCGGGAGCCGACTCAGTAGTCTATCAGAAAAGCGTCTGCAACGGGCCCAGAATGTCATGGGTGTGTACTACTGGAGTCCCATATCCAAGTCGAAATAACTATCCTGTGCTTTTCGGCGATCAGTCGTTGTTTAATTCAGACCAATTCGTGATATCAAATTAAGTTAGTGAGTTATTGCACAGTCCGACAAGGTAAATGCTGAATATTCGAGACAGCTAAGAATATCTAGTGTATGTAAACCTATTTTCGACTGGATTATTTGTTTATTTGTCTCAACGAATCCCAATTTACTTCAATTGTATTCAGTTATCATCGATCATCTTGAAAAATACATATCGCCCAGCAAATTATCCGATCATTGATTTCACCTGCTACTCCAGAAACCACAGCCAACAGTCATATTGTCGAAATTGGGTTAACGCCCCCAGACTGATGTTGACACAGAGTATCACGTTTAGGATGTTCATTAAATATTCCAGCTTAACGTCAACTCCCATGAAACATTTCTTTTCTAGTGGGGTATATTCTTCTAAAGCTTTTATTTCCTTACTAGAAATCATGTTTTGTTGTGAAATTAAAAATTCTTTACATTACCAATCATTACTAGATATAAGAAATTCTTGATTAGTTGTTTAATTAAAGATAATTAGCACATACTTGTAGCTTCATTCTAATTAACCACTATTTTTTGTATCGTTTTGATCACATTGTAATTCATTGCGCTAATGTAGAATGTAATATCTTAGGCTGATGTTGCACATTTGTGTCATGCCTTACGTTGTTTATAACTACGACTGATTGACTCGATATTTTAGTGGAATATCTTGTTCTAACCTAAAATATCCGTTTACTTATACTAATCGGGCATTTAATTTAAAGTTTAGTACATAGCTAGCACAATTTTGATGACACTGCTATTCAGATGCTATTCAGTTTCAGGTAATTCACATGCTTATTGGTTTCATCTACGAATTTATTGTTCCAAATGTAACTTGCTCTGCTTAGATATGCACCTACTTAAAAAAATTGTGTTGAATATTGGCTATGATTATATTACGGCTGAAAGTCGAATTCCTTAACCTCTGAGTCACCGTTCCATGAATTGATGCAACTGCTTACCTGTTATACCGAATACATTTCGTGCTAATCAATAGTTAAATTGTATTGTTCACATATGGAAGCCCGAATAATCTAATTTCAATTTCTAGTGAGGTCAAAGGTTCCTGCTGCTAACATCAATCTTTAACTCGTGACTATATTGACTTTGTGATTTGAAAATGCATTATTTCCCGAAAGTCGGACTCAAATAAGTTTTTCTCTGACCACCTTTTACAAATTTTAACAATAATAATGATAATATCTTTTGCATACCATCGTGCCTTCAAACTCGTGTTTTAAATAAATGATCCACAAGGTCTCCCATAAGTGCTTAAATAACAACGTTGTTTTCGATTCCTGATAGTCGTTTGGAGTGGAGAATAAACCTTCAACTTCCTTTTGTCTTGAAAATAGTGCAGGTTTGGCTGAAGAGTTATGTTACGTTCATTCATTTCATTAACTATCATATCCTTTATTTCACTGATATTTAATTTTCAAAGCTAAAACTAGGTCATGACACTGTCGATTGTGTGATAGTTATTGTACTAGATGTATTTGGCTATATACTCTTAATCCATATTTCGTGCCATTCGTCAGCTTTGAAGATAACATGCAGTTTCACTCTGAGAATAATTATTAAAATAATAGTCAGTATTAATCGTACGAAAATGATTTAGGTGAAACGTGATATTTGAACAGCTGGGTTGTCTCTTGGCGCCCCGCCCGCGCGGCACTATTCCTTTTCATTTTATTCAGCGTCGTGATAAATGCCTATTTCTTTTGTCAATCCATCGTATGTTGATTTTTTTTAATATTTGGTCTGGTAAAACTAGTCTACAAAACACTTTCCCTAACCTCTTAAAGTCATTCTCTAAACTACGTTTTTTAACGTCTCTAAACTTGAACCTTATGTTGAATTGTACAGAAAGACCCTTTTGCTCTCGTCTATAGAGTTCCGTACTATGTTTCGCTTGTACCCGAACGATCAGCACACGTGTAATCATTTGATTGGCTCTATCTTGCCAGTGTATAGAATTAGCTAATCAGAGTATTTGAAAACTTAACATTCAGTTTGTTGTATGTTGTTGACTAATAAACAAATCATGATAATGAAGAAAATAAGTTCTTAAACTCATTATTGACCTATTATTCCTTCATTCACTTAAATTTTAATTTATATCGACTGACACTAGTAGTAGGGGGAGTGGGACCTAACAACACGGTGCTACGATACTCATCTATTTTCCTCGTCTTTGCATGTTAATGCGCGTGCCAACAAACTTTTTTACTTTCAGAAAGACACCACTCTTATTTGACCATTACTAATAATTCAGTCTATTGTAATGTATTTAATCACATTAGCTTTCTTTTTGTCCCGTTTCTGTTTTTTTACAGTTGTTTATCCAAATACTCATATTTATTTTGTTCTTTTTACATACGTTTTCATCATATTAATATCTTTTTCTGCCTATTAGAACAGTCAGTTTTATACTATTTACTGAAATATTTACATTTAATAACTTCCTGAACTTCACGCAATTTACGCGTGCCTATGGGTCTTTAAAAATACACATTATGCACGTGTTCATTCCCATTAGGGCTTCTTAATACTAATAAGCCGATAATATTTTGTAGCCTATATATATATATAACTAGTAAAATAAGTCTTTCTTAGTTCAACATAAATAATAGGTTAATGGTTAGTGATTTCTGGTATCATTGGTAATAGTATATTCGTAGGTTAGTAGACATATATTATAATTATTAGCTAGTATTCTTCGTGAATTCATTTATACTCAGTGACCCATGCGCATTAATGAAGCGTTATTCTAATTATATGAATTATCATAATAATAGTAATATGTGTGTGGTGTGTCTAATTCATTCGGATAAAGTAATGAATAACTGGCCTTAACTGAAAACTAATATTCGTTTATTAGTTCAAATTAAATTTTGTATGTTCAGCCACACATACATAAATGTTATTGAATCGTATGGTAAATGGTTTATTCGTTATTCACATTCATTCGGAAGTATAGTATCATGCTATTGACTCATTAAAATCAAATTATTCAAAGAGATGTTGTTTGTTGCACAGCTTGTTGATTTTAATTATATCGGAAAGTTGGTGGGTGTTCTTTCAACTGAATAGTTTATTTGTTAAAGTTTCATCATTGTACTCGACAAAAACATTATCTGTATAAAAAACACTGTCAGTATACAAGTTACCGACTACAGTTTCATTCTGTCAACTGCCAATTTTTTGTTCATTTTTAACATACTGTTGAAATTCATGTACCAGACAGTTGTTACTATTAGTTTTACAGTAAGCTTCGTAAATTGTTTCGGTTTATCCTACGGTGGAAGCCTCTATTTCTGACCTCTCTCAGTAGATAGTTAGTTCTTTCTGTGCACAGAGTTTTAGTACAATATTTTACTGGTTATTTTTCTGAATGTCTTATCATACAGAAGCACGCACACAAGATCCTGGTATGGCCATTCACCTGACCTCACCTAATCAGTATGAAGCACCTTCGCGATACACTCTTCGTTTATCTGGTGACTCAACTGAAACTTCTCGTAAGCTAGCCGGTCTAGGTATTGTGTTAAGTATGGAAGTAGAACAGGCACTTCTCAAATGGGTTCCTGTCGACAGTCGCCTATGTGCTGTCCAACTAATTGGTTCGGTAAGAACTCGGAAAGATAGGGACACACGCCGTTGTCTTTTCGTTGTTTCTGCCTACGCTCTTATTGACTGCAACTCGGATAAAGTGAAAGATGAATTTACCGAAAACTTTCTGAGCTTCTTCATAGGGCCAACACTCATATTTGGTACTCATGGCTGGTGACTTTAACGCTCAAATAGATAGCTTGAATCAGTCTGAAAGACATTTAGGTGGATGCTTCAGTGTTCCAGCTCACAGAACGAATAACGGCGAACGTCTTCTATAACTTTGCTCAGACAATCGTTTATTTCTAGCAAACACAAACTTTAAGCATAAGTAGTGACATCGTTTAATATGGTGACCTCCTAGACCTACCCAAAGGTGGACTCAAATAGACCATATCGCCATCAGTCACCATTGGAGGGGCTCCATAGAAGATTGCTGATCTTTCTGGAGTACATGTTTAGATTCTAATCATGCTGTAGTACGAGCACTCATTTACTTACATCTTACTGTGAGAAGAAAAACTACTAGAGGAAAACCCATTAGAATTCAGTTTAGGAATGAAACAGCCAAGAGTAAATTCCGAGAACAACTGAAGAATTACTTAGGCAATTATAACGATACGACTCAACTAGATACTGCTCGACAAGATATCCGAACAGCTGGGGCATCTACAGTGACATCTATCATGGGTTTAAATCAACATGTCAAGAAAAATCAGTGGATCTGGATGGCTTCTGTTGAGTCAATGGACTCCTAAAAACTTATCCCGCCAGGCTCTGAACATGATAAGGAGCCAAGAGTAATCAGGTACAAACTCACAAAAGGTCTGCAAAACGACCGTGACTAATGGTGATTAACGAAGCAAAGGAGATAAAAAAGGCAGCGGCGTTATGTAACACTAGACAACTTTTCAAGTTAATAAAAGAAACTGGGGTAAAAAAAATCAAGTGCTAGTGTGACAATCTCAGAAAGAGATGGAACGCTTATTCACTTTCAGTTTAGACGTTTAGAACGATGGGCTGAACACTTCAATGAGCAGTTCAGTTGACCTTCAGCTGTTTTAGAACTCCTCACGATTTTAAAGCAGCCTGAATGGAAAGTCGACCTAAGTCCCCCGACTTCTGTCTAAGCCGAAAAAGCAATAACCAACTTTAGGCAAGCCAAAGCAGTTAGGTCCGGATGGATTATCCCCAGAGGTCTTTAAGGATTGTGGTCCCACTTTGACGATTAGGCTGACTGATATTTTGACAAAAGTTTTGGAGCTTAACATAATTTCCCTTGACTAGTGTCGATCGTTAATCGTCCCAGTATATAAGAAAGGATTAAAATCGTCCTGCGATAACCATAGAGGAGTCAGTTTGACTAATGTAGTGTCTAAAATACTAGCTTCTATAATTACTAAACGTTTAACGAAAATACGTTATCTTCAAATACGATGAAACCAGGGTGGTTTCAGACCTGATCGTGGTTGTATAGACCAGATATTCACCATTCGTCAGATTTTAGAACACAGACATACTTTTCGGCTCCCGACAATGGTGGTTTGTCTCAACTCGAAGGCGGCATTTGACACAGTAGGCCGAGGAGTTGTGACAGTGTCTTTCATTGAAAGGAGTACCCAAAAAGTACATAAATCTTCTTCAGGCTCCTTACTCAAGCACTATTAGTCGTGTCAGAGCTTATGGCGAACTGTCATCTGAACTTGTAACCTCAAGTGGTGTTCATCAAGGCTGTCCACTATCTACATTTTTGTTTACTTTCATTGTCGATTTACTGTTGGAAATTACACTCTTATCGTCTGACTTTTCGGGAGTTAATCTCCTACCGGGAGATTTACTTACTGACGTAGAACATACTGATGACATGGTCCTGTTTGGCGAAGGTGTTGATAAAATGCAGAATCTTTTGGTAACACGAAACAGCAATGCACGCCTGTTTGGAATACGTTTCTCACCTCCTCTAAATGTAAACTATTGCTTCAGGATTGGTCTTCGTCAACACTTGGGGTAAAGATAAGAAGTGAGGTAGTTGGTCACGTTGACCACTTCACTTATCGTGGAAGTCTGATTAGCCCTAATGGGTTGGTCTCGTACGAAATCTCAATACAAATTCAAAAAGCTCGTAAGGCTTTTATCAACTTACATCACCTATGCCGTAGGTGAGATATTCGTTTCTCAACGATAGGAAGAGTATACTGCACAACAGTTCGCTCTGTTTTACTGTCTGGATGCTAGACGTGGCCATTAAGAGTAGACGACACTCAAAAGTTATTAGTTTCTGACCATCAATATCTTTGAAACATTGCTCGCATTAGTTGGAATCACCGAGTAAGTAATAAGGTTAAACGGCAGGTGTTAGGCAAAAGTGGTAAATCAGTCGATGAAGTTGTTAATCTCCATCCCTTGAAGGGGTTCGAACATGTGTTACGTATGCCCAGTCACCGTCTACCTCGACACGCGATGTTGGCTGATATAGACGCAGGTCGAAAGAGAGTTAGGGGTGGCCAAACCGAAGCATGGCATCAGTTCATGAAGTAACTTTCTGCTGGTTTGAGTCGTGTTGATAGCTGCAGACTTCCTGGTTGCGATCCTTCGCAAATACCGTAACCAGTAGCTGGAAACTTTGAGTAACATAGTCCAGAATCATTCATAGTGGCACATATATTTTTACTCATTATCCTCCCTCAAATCGTGAGCTTTGAATTATTTCATAACTTCCTTCCCGCTCTCCTTTTTTTCTTACTCTCCCTGAACCATATTCTGTATGTTCACTCTTCTTTATTTTTATTATTATCATTGGAACAGCTTCTACTATGCAACCTTAATCCTGCTGTACTTTGAAGATATGGCTACTTGGACCGATGCACACGTGCCAGGTTTTTATGCGATCATACATACATACATACATACATACATACATACATACATACATACATACATACATACATACATACTACATACATAAATACATACATACATACATACATACATAAATACATCATACATCATCACATACATACATACAACATACATACATACATACATACATACATTACATACATACATACATACAGACAGACAGACAGACAGGACAGACAGACAGAAGAACAGACAGACAGACAGACAGACAGACAGACGACAGACAGACAGACAGACAGACAGACAGACAGACAGACAGACAGACAGAAGACAGACAGACAGACAGACAGACAGACAGACAGACAGACAACAGACAGACAGACAGACAGAAGACAGACAGACAGACAGACGACAGACAGACAGACAGACGACAGACAGACAACCGACGACCGACGACAGACCGACCGACCGACGACCGACCGACCTACAACGTACGACCGACACCGACCAGACCATACCTACCTACCATACTACATACCACATACATTACCACTACACCTACATACTACCATACCTACATACCACCTACCTACACTACCTACCTACCATCAACTACCTACCGACTACCTACCTACACCTACCACTACCTACCTACCTACCTACCTACCTACCTACATACATACCTACCTACTACCTACAGACCTACCTACCTACCTACCTACATACTACCTACCTACCTACCTACCTACCTACATACATACCTACATACATACCTACCTACATACCTACATACCTACCTACATACCTACAACGTACATACATACATACATACATGTCTGGATTCCTCTTGACATTAACAATCTAACGTAAACATAATTATAGTTCTGTTAATTGGTTGAATGGTATGATGTCATGTTCTATGTTACATATGATAGACTTTAGTAGTAGTAGTCATGCTTAATAAGTCTACAAAGAATATGAATGAATTATTATCATCTTGTTATACTGTATACTTCGATAAGTAATGTGAATTAATCATCTTGTGTTTTATTCAAGAAATGAGTATTTTTTTCCTTTCTATATGAGTAATCCAACGTTTCTAGTAATGGAGCATTTTCATTCTGTTGACATATTTTTTCTCTCTAGAATCAAGAAAAGTTAAGATTGTGATTATTAGCAAATAATAAAAATATAGAATTCGTAAAATTTTCAATTAATGCATCCTCAGTTAGTGTTATGCTACTTGGCTGTTATTTGATTGCCCGACTTTGTTTGCTCATGTGCCTATCATTTCTCCATACATTGGTACATAGGAATGTTTCGTTTTTACTGTTACTGTCCATTAAAACTGTTCAAAACTCCTCTCATATATCATGTATAATCATGTTTTACTTGTGATAAATAAAAGATGTCTGATTATCTGTATTATTGTCACTTCCATAAAACGCTAGATTAAACGTGATAAAATTAACTAAATTAATTACTGTAATCTAATAGTTTCTCAGTAGTAATCATTGTGTTTTTAGGTCAGTCATAACTTGTTCTTTCCTTTCTATGAGCATTATTGTTCAGATTGAATTCCTGTTTAATAAGAATGTTATATCGAGCGATTCATAATAAGTAACTAACTTCACGAATTGTTTTTCAGAAGACTTTCATTTATTTTGTGTATATGTAAATCGGTTATTTTATTTCTATTATCTTCATGTTCCCATCGCCCTTACCCTCCATTAAATTTATTAACTGTTATCATATTATTTGACTTTGAACAACTATAATCAATTAATTATGTATTTGTACTCTCAGTCCCTAGTCATCATTGTTTCCGTTTTATTTAAATGTTATTCTCCCTGTTAATACGATGCGTGGTCCAGGTTTTGTGTGCATGTTAATGGATTAATAAAATATGATTTTAATGTCTGGTAGTTGGTTCATTTGTCTTGTGTTCTTCATTCCGACTTGGAGGACATGTAGTCACAGGGCAGATGTTTGCGCGCAATGATTGGTACTACCAAGATCACTGTTCTCTACATATTGTGGTTAGCTGATTTTTCAAGATATTACATAGAACACTAATTTTTCTTACAGCCTTTCGTGTTACGTACAATTTATCCAATGTTCATGATTGTTGGCACTATCTTTGAGTTTTAAATAAGAAACGTCATTCATTTATGGGCAATATGACTATTCACCATACCACTATTAGCACAGTAAATGAAGAAAGCAAACAAGGCATAATGTTAGTAATATTGTCCATATCATTTTATAGTTAGGCAGGAAAAATTAGTTTAAAATGAACTTATTGTATTTTCAATTACACTCAACTCATGAAGTAATGGCTGATATGATATAAACCTGCCAGTTACATTTTTCTAGTCCTCTGACCATAAGCTACAATTATCTCGCTGGTTTTAAATATTTAATCTGAATCCTGTCAATAAAACTCATCACAGTAGTCATTGCGGCTTCTCGAATAGTAATTGATATGAAACTGGATTATTTATGGGTTATGTGATTACAGATTAATATTTAATATTAGTATTCATAATATATCTCAAGTGACAGCATTCACCTGAATATTGAAAGTAAGATCACCTTAAAAGGTAGTGCGAAAACGCCATGACTATCTTTATCCTGTGAACACTACGTCTCTAATTGGGAATTAATCCATATCCTTGTAATGTTTTGTTTTATTTAAAAAAATTTTCATTGCGTCACATTTATAGCGATTAGAGATAGCTGTTCTGTCCTAGTATGAAATTTATTATCAGCGGACTGAAGTCGCACACTGACTTACGCTTACGTAATTGACTTACGGTCTGAATATCCCCGATGGACTCTAAGATGCACATTAATAAAGAGTTTAGTGTAAGGGTGAAACAGATCCTTAATGCTTCCTAGTTTCTAATAAGTCTCCAATTGATGTTTATTTAATTTTCATAGTATTAATAACTAAATTCATAATTTACCAGCAGAAAATAATACCAATTTTATAAGTCGTATGACACTAAAAAAGAGTCCATGAAATAAATGGATTCCCCGTTATAACTTCTTTTATACAATCTTTTCGAATATTATTATCCTGTGTGTTATACTAACTTACACATATAAATGTTTAATTACGTAAGCATTTTCCCAAACTTCCTATTGTCATAGTAAGTACCTGTTTCAGTCAGTCACATCGACAGGCTTGTTTACATTTTACACGAAGAAAACATGTTCGGTATTTAATTGATTATGACGTATTGTCTAATAGGGGTGAATATCACTTGTTGTTGTCATCTTATTGCATATAATAATGTTGTATGGTATACGTAACATTTCTCCTTCATTGTTCAGTCCTGCATTTCATAGTTTACACTTCAGCTTTCTTAATCTGTTTTGACTATATGTTGGGTTTTCTTTGGAGAAAATTATTATTATTATTATTATTATTATTATTATTATTATTATTATTGCTATTGTCGATTGCTGCATTTGAGTGTCGTTATTTATTAAATACAATGCATATTACTGGATGTTTATATTCTTCTTTGCCTCATCTCATCCTTTTTTCTGTACATCATCATCTTTTTCTTCCTTATCGAATTGCTGTCACTTTTTCCCGGTAGCTGAAAATAAAAGTTGGTGACGATGGTTTTAGTAATTACTCACTGTGTGAATTGATGACTTACGGAATTAATTTGAAAGACAAATCTTTACGGAACTATCAACAATGTACTTTAGCATGTATAGAGCCCAACATTTTAAAAATAGTCAGTTGATTTTATCTTCTGTCCTATTATGGTCGTAATGTACTCATTTTACATTGTTAAACTGTTTAAATAACTGTAATTATTATGTTCTCTTCACCGATATGCATCAGCTAATGAACAATCAAAAATCAATTTACGCTAGTGGACATTTGCTTCATCCTAGCTTGAGACTTATCAGTACACAATCATGACGTCATCATGGAATATGCAACCTGAGACATTCAGGTTGCATGATGCAACAGTTCCCTTTGCCCTTTAAGTCAAAATTGAGTAATTCTTGTTTTCAACATTATTTTCCAATGCCGTTGATAATGTGTCTAACTCCTAACAACTAAAATCCACAGTTCATAGCTTTTTAGTAGAACTTTAAAACTCTATAACACTAGTAAACACAGGATTGATTTGGTTGTATCGTACACCACCATCCCCTCTCCAATTAGTTTTGGTCACTATTATTTCGATCCTGTATTGATAGTTTCTCACCCTCTGTAAAATTGCAAATTACAGGGAAGTTATTATCTTAGGTTTCTTAGTTTTTAGTGATGATGTCAACTCATCAGCAAGTAGAGCTATCAATAATCTTACTTAGTATTCACATACTACCTTAACTAAGCTTTTAATTGTAGAGTATTTTAGTGATTAAAAGATATCTTGTGGTGATTATACGATAATGATTGTACTTCTGTTAGCTATTTAACCATATAACCGATGTAGAGGAAAGAAATGTTTTTCGTAGCATTCCTATAGAATACGGATATTGCAACATATTCTTAAAATATACCTAATTCAATAATTACCTTACTTTCCTTTTTTGTATTCATCTTCAACGTACATTATAACAGTGTTTCATCAAGTGTTGATTTTTGCAAATAAGGTCGTATTTAGTCACTTTACTAAAGATGTTTGCAAAAAATTAGACGCTTCATAAATTCTACATAGTTCGTTCGACAGTTGTGCAAATTAAGGTTGTAAGAACTTGATTGTACATAATTTGGGATACATCAACCAATCTGATACCCTTCACAATACTTTCCAATTGTGGCATTTCACTTTCTTACACGTGCTTCCACTGTTCATAACTTCTCTGAAGGTCTTTAGATAATAGGCTTTTCATTGTTTTACGTTTAATGCTTTTATTAACTCAGGTTATCGATAATCATTCTGATCTATTGTTCCTATAGTCATCATTGCCTTTATCATACCCTTGGTCGACTTCAGAAAATGTTTAATCCCCACTATGTTATTGTCTTAAACAGCGTTCTATATTCCACATGTTTTCTAAGGGTTCATATCAAGTTTCACCGAAAACCCGTACTACGTCAGTTCACCAGGTTGCGAAACAGATCTTGTATCTGTGTAACCACTTCAATTTGTCCTTGCCTGTACAGAGTTTTCATAGATGGCTACCTTGGTGGAGTTAGCAAGAATCGGTGACTGGAGACGGCGATATGAATGATTACCTTGTGTAAAGTGTGATAAGAATTCCTCCTCTACCTATTGTTGTTTTAGCTATTTTTTCATATTAAATGTTGTTACTGTTGCTTCTCATCACATATATCGTTGTTTTAGTAGGCTTTGAGCCGAACTTTATGCATAAGATAGACTTTTCGAAATGAAGTGTGTGGGGTGTAGTTCGAACCTATAACATACTGAAAATACCGTTTACCAAAGTCGTAATTAACTATTGCATATTCATTCTCAACTTAAGTATGATCATAGATTTCACTTTGTTACTGCCGTAACACCACTTGACGAGTGATACTGTCTTTTGTTCCTAATGTCTTAATTAGTAGACTGTATTCAGTCTCTTATTAAAAATGTTTTTACAAAAAACTATCAAGACCTATATAGTGTTTGCAAACTATTCCTAGTTCATCTCTGTATGATTGAAAACTCTAACCATTCATTGATTGCTTCAACACGTACTCTTCCAGTCGTAGTTCGAACAATAAACAAAGAAATAAACCTAATTATTTAGTGAATATCATGATTGTGATTTACTTGTTGTTCACTTCATAAGCTTTTATTCAATGATAGCTTTCATCATTGTGTGATTTTTAACAGAACTTTGATGACGATGATTATTGCTCGTTAATATCCATTTCTTACTATCTTTGAACTCGTTAGGAATGTGCACCTAACCTGAGTAAATTGTTGTTTCATTATTAAATCACCGAAATTACCAAGCAGTTGTAACTACGTGATCTGTTGGTTGAAATGGTGTGCATTAGTCAGGGAACGATAACCATCGGGACCTGATGATTGACGCAGGTCAACGTTCTTTACCAATTAAACAGATATTAGCTGGAATCTTCATCTGTTGACACAAAATTATTTTTACTCAATAAAAATAATTCGAATTGTGTAGTAGTAGACAATTCTCAAAGGTACTCGATCTACTTATTTGTTCAAATCCCTTCGGCACATAAAGATTAATACAAATCGATCTGGTTAAATGATCAGAGTGCAACATATATATTTGTAGCAATATCAACCACTTGTCCAGACGATAGTGGGTAAGGTAGTATGAGGTTTTTTTTATCCTACTACCCGGTAGTTAGCTTCATTTCATGGAATAATAATAATAAGGAAAACTTTCTACTGGGTTTGTAATTTGAAAGTGTTTGTATCTTCTCGTTTGTGTTGCTACAGACTAAAATCGGTCAGTCTCTGTTTCTATATGTGCATCCTTAGCGGATCGCCTGTATACCGCAGTAGTTTACAAGTATGACTAAAATTGGATTATGTCTAGCAAGTGTAACTCTAGAATACTCTTTCCTATCTATTCGGAACTGTCAGCTGATGATGACTAAAAGGAAATAAACAACGATATTATATATCTGGATATCATTTATACTGTGCTTTTTTTCAAGCATACGTTTTAATATAGTTGTTATTATCATTATCATTATTATTGTTTTGTCTTTTCATCCCCATCTCCAAATTCTACACATACAACTCATCCAATATCTATATGCATATGTATGCACTTCTCTGTATGTTCTATCAAATGTTTTTGCTATATGTTATCTCTTGTCAATTACTATTTGTTGCATGCTGTTTCAATCTATTATAATCATTATATATATATATATATATATATATATATATATATATATATACCCTGCTATCACCTCTGATTATTACTGCTACTAATAATAATAATCCTGTTGTTGTTGTTTGTGTCCATGTGTTTTTTATGGCTGTACCTTGTTTTTTATTGTGCTTCCTTTATTTTTATTAACGTATGGTACACTACGTTCAATACCGTGTATGTTTGGTCTGCATTTAATCTAATCTCACTTTCTGTTTTTCCTTGTGACTAATACAATACTGTAACCCCTTAGGTCCAGCCATTGAATGGTAGTCAACAACAACATGAGGAAGTATTACGCATTACTCAGTGCTGATTGTTTGTTTGTCGTTTACACTTCTCCACTATCTAAACCTATCGTTTGTTTATTCTCATGTCATTACATAATTTTCGCATCGTATCTATCTCATTGCTTTTGTTTACTCCTTACTCATCTTCATGTATTTTTTCTGTATAATACTAACTTTTTAAACTTAGGAATTTTTTAAAATTAACTAACTACTAAAACTGCGAATAGATTTAATGTTACTACTTATCTGTAAAGATATTTGTAGTAGTGATCTGATACAATTGACGACAGTGTCTACATGGCTATTAGTTTTTACACAGTAAGTTTATTTGAAAATAAAGTACAGCGGAAAGAATACCACATGATATTTCATGTTTTATATTTGTACATAAAAGTTGTCATTTATACGAGTAGAGTACACTATAGCACATCTTATTATGATGGTGTATGTACATTTCTATATCTACAAAGCTTTATGAATTTTATTATTGTACACTCGAAACAATTGTCTCAGGTTGTACTACATATAAATAAATTGCCTATTTAGCACATCATATTAGTATAGTATTGGCATACATCTAGTTCCTGTTTCCTCCCTTGAACCTAAACATCTACTTTTCCCTTCACTCTCTCTTTTACCATCTCATCTTTGAGTAGATCATCCACGTGTTAAAACAATATCGATACATTGTTCTCCTTCATGCACTATGGGTGGTGGTGGGGGTGAAGTGTCCTTTGAATATTTGCCACGCTTGTTATTGTTACTATAAGCTTTTCCGTTCGACTTTCTCATATTCTTATCAGTCTTTTCGATTTGATTTATTTCTTTATGACATGATATGTTCAGAACAAATTCCTGTCTTCCTATAATAATAATAATAATAATAATAATAATAATAATAATAATAATAACAATACTGCTACTACTAGTGTATTTTGTTGGATAAATGGGCATGCTGATGTTTTTATTTTGGTTTGAAACTGCAGTCTACATATTCTATGTGTGAAATCCAGTTTTGTTTGGTAAGTGAAGGATTTTAGTGGGACCAATGGTTTTGTTGTTGTTACTTTTGTTCGTTCCATTCACCTGTTTGCCCAATTATACACACGCATTTCCTACCCTTTCTTCGATGACTTTAATTTGGCACGTTTCACATTTATATCCTATTTGTTAGTTCTGTTTTATAAAGTGTTACTGCCTCATACTACTTTACGACAATGATGTTAAGAGCAACTATATTAAAGAAATCTGAAAGCGCATGTGCATGTATAATTCTGTTCACATCTATTGCTCATCTATTCCTCTGACCGTTGTGTGTAATGTGGATAATAAGTGTTGTTTTGCGTTATGCCTCCTTTGCTGCATTTGCATGGAATTCTCATTTGAAAGTTACGTTCCTAAGTAGTTAGGGATTTAAGCTTTTTGAATAGTCAGCTGCTTGTAAAATCTTATCCACTTGCAAGCTTTTTGGTGGGATAATTCCGCGTTAAACATTATTGTTGGGTTATGAAAGGTAATTCACTGATACTAGTCATTAGCAACTGACTTTTTACATCAGGTAATGTTCAATAGCAAATTTCATTTTCATTTCTGACTACTCTTAACATGATTACATTACGATTCCTTTCAGAATAGTGTCGTGAAATAAACTTCTAAATTATTAAATCAACACCGATTAGGTTGTGATTTTAAATCTTATTTTTACTTAATCTAATATTTTATGTCCTCCTCTTGTGTCTAATTGTTTGTAGTTTCTTACTATTTATCTATGAGAGTTTAGAAGTACTTTTCATTATGTAATGTTTACTTACTGGTCTAAGTGTAACACAATCATATCCGGAATCCTATTCTACGTAAATTTTTTATGAGAACACTTATGATTTAATACTGTGTGTGGGTTACTGTAAATTACCATCGTAATTAATATTCCAACCATGATTTCGATTTAGCCTCTAGATTTTTAAAGACGTTTTTTTCCATCACGTTATTTCATCCACAACTTTTACACAAATCACTGGTATAATTGATGAGTGTCCTGGACTCATCAGGGAGCTTATTTGAAAGTAGATTTCCAAAAGTTTCAATAAAAACACTAAAGATTTAAAATGTAAAGAAAAGTCGAGTTTTATCTTCGATGATATTAAGTGAAGATTGTGCTACATAACGATTCGACTGAAGTCTAGATTTTTCGTTGTGGTAGGTGGCCATTAGTTTGTTGTAGTGTTCCTAACTAAAACAGGACAGATATCACGTGTTTCTAAGTATTTAACTATCCTTGAGATAATTTTAGTTCGTAATTAAAAATTCACATATGCATTTATTAGAGTCATTCATTTGATTTGGTTTTACTTAAAGCAAGTAAATACAATGAAGCACAAATCAATTGTTTTTGTGGAATAAGTGCTATTAATCTTTATTATTACTATTATGCGTGTTACATTTTTTGTGGTCAGAATGCTCATGTATGTGTCAGTCATGCAAATCATTATGATATTACTTCCTTTGTATTTGTATTGGGTGATTGGAAAAAATCCAAAGGAGTCCCTGTTTGACCCAGGTTTCATGCTAGTTGGTGTTCGTCATCATAAATTTCTGTAATCTCTGGGTGGAGCATTGATGCCTTCTATTCGATTCATATCCGTCTTACCTAGGTTTAGGTCTTTTTGCCAACTACTTCCATTCATCACCTTACGTCAAAACTTATAGTGTTTGTATTGTCTAGTCACTTAAACTATTGGCAGCCATATCTCGATTCGATCAGTAGGAATGAACCGAAAGTCGGCAACTGACTAGTGATTACACATATTATGCATATGGATGTTAAATTAATTCAGTATATTCTGTTTTTATAAATTAAGGTACCATAGAACTTACAATAGACTATTTTTCAAACAAATTTCATCTTAATTCCAGTGTAATTTTAATTGTGTCGTACAGATTAAGTATATTTACTAGATAGGCTAATTTGTTGTTTACTAATAATGAATTCTTGTACCATGTAAACAAGTGAATTCGACAAATTGTTGCATAAACATAAATTTTTTTTCCTGTTTCTTACTTACAAAGGAAAGCCTGCATGTTCTGGTTATTTCTCGCTTTGTTTAATAATACTTCAAATAATGAAAGTTTATTAAACTTATACAATGATAATAATGCTCTATATTCTTCATTACGTAATATTTTAAAGAAAAGGATATTTTTGTTGAAGTAGCGGCCTAATAATTAAGAATCATACAACTTTCAACCAGTAAGTTGTAGCAGGTTTCAACTCCGTTCCACCTATTTTGTTTGATCAATGGGTTAATATAATTAACTGTCACTCACTTAAATTCATGACCTTGATGTCTAGTACATATACGTGTGTCCACGGTAAATAAGCTAGATCAATCACAAATAATGTTGCTATAGTTTCATTGGAATATTGTTAGGTGGTTTGGCTTAGAATCGGTTAAAGTAGGAACACGTCCATTCACTCTTTTATTTCCCTTAGATCTGGATTTTTAAAGTTGTTTTTTTTATCTTTCCACTAATTAGTTCTTCCAGAATCATAGTCTGCATATTTAATCTCTTTTAGTAACAATTTATCTTACTACTTTCTTCTTTGTGCTGACAAGATGCGGCAACTAAGACAGATGCATATACGTCCTAGGCTCTGCATCATTCATAACTAATTGAGTTTTCCTCATTTAATTTAATTTATTTTATTCGTCATTATAGGTTATTCATTGCGTAACCACCCGTTCCTAATTCTTTGACTTTCAATCACTATCAATATTCCAAAATGTTCTGAATATAGTAAATATTTACAGTAATTTATTATCACTTAACTTTGATTACATCTTTGCTACATTTTATTTGGATATTTGATCGACCATATATATATATATATATGCTTTTTGCAGAATATCACTATTGCGATTGTTGTACTGTTAAGTAGAAAGTCTAAAGTCTACTTTTTGTTTTATTCCTCGTATGTAACAGTCTCATTTCTTACGTTCAGGGACTCGACAATCATGTTTTTGACTCGTGTCAAAGAATCGACTTAGAACATTCCCTACACTTCCTTCAATTGTACACTTTCTGCGCTAATTTCGGTTAGGTCTCCTGCTATGTCTAAAATATATGCTTTCATGTAACTTTCATATTTGACTTTCCGATTTCACAATGTTAACAGTTGTTTGTTTCAATAAGTTGATAATTCCCATTCATACTTTTAAGAGAAAGTAAGATAGAGCGAAGAATTACTTCTTTTGAACTAGTTTCTTATCAGGCTGCTACACTAGTATATGTAGTTTACAATAAAGAAGTAATATCTAATGTGTCATAGTGTTACGTAATAACATTGATTGTAATTTTGAATTATTTGAGCATATGTTTATATCGAATGAATAAAGAAACGATAACGTGATTACAGTACTCAACAGTTAAATTATAAATTATTCTATGATAGCAAGATAATTAACATGACCAACTACGTAAGAGTAAAGACTCAAAAATTAGAATTAACAAAATAACTGAGAATATAAAGTTATAAATTTATGGACTCAAAAAACTGTCAAGTAGATAACTGGCTATTCTGCACTCTGTGACTCCGGTATTTGCCTCGGCATATGCAGCAGCTGCTTTCTATATGTGATGCAATTATAAATTATAATACAGTCTTTCTGGTTGAAAATTATAGTGTTTTTTTTACAGTATCTCCACTTTGACAGAAGGCTTTTTTACCCCAGTGTTTTCCAGACGTATGCTATCCTACCTGTAATTTCGCATATCTTATTAGGCTAGTAAAATTGCTATACCACAGATAGACAGAAATCAAAAATTTGTAATTAAGAATCCAGTTCAGTGTTTGATAGTTAATAAAATGACGTTGCTGCTAGTTCCGGTTCTCTTCAGAAATCCATAGCTATCTGAAATATATTTACACAAATCAGAATATACACAATAAGATGAATGTATTATATTTCACATCTGTCGCCGATTGCAAGCAGTTTAAAACTAAAAATATTAATTATATTGCGAACTCTATTAGTAATTAATACTGACTGGAGATCGCTTTACTTCATACATTCACACGCTCCACTTCTGGTATTTATCACATTCTGTTACTTTGTGTTTCGATGATTAAAAAAGCTTAGCACATGCGTGTTAAGATATTTCCTTCATTGTTTTTGTCCTAATGTTGTGGTGGTGACAGGGTTGTACTATACACATCTACACATCTTGTTTTTAAACACTGAATATGCTAACATGTTTAATTCCACTTTTTTTAAAAAGGATGAATATATTGTCATGAAATTGTTTTATTTCCTTGAAGTAGTGAATTTTCTGTGGCTCAGTAGTTAAGGCATTCGGCTGTCAACCACTAAGCCTTAGGTTTAGATCTTGCTGCACCTACTTTGGTTTGAAAAAAACCAGGCAATATTATTAGTCTTCACTCCTCAACGTAGCTCGAAGTCAAGTATACGAATGTGTACCTGTTGAATGAGTTTCTTCTATAATGATCCTGAGAATGCTCCTAAAAACGTTTCAGTTAATTTTATTTTACTTTTTTTTCATTGTCAAGTTAACGTGTTAATATTCCGCTTTAGGGCTGATATTTCATACCCATTGAGGCTTGACGTGGTGGTCGGTCTTGCCTATCGTGATAACCCAACGGAGCCGTATTGCCTGGAACCCATGTTCTTCTAGATCCTACCATACCAAGCAGGTCTATTGAAGAGCGATAAGATTAAAGACAGCGACCTAAGATCTGACGGTGAAGTCGTACTGTGGACTGCACTGAAGTGTAGTAGCAGTAAGGTGTTTCCCTTGGATAACCAGCATCTGCAGCGATGCCGGCTTCTTAACGGAAGGAATGGGTTAGAAAAGGTTGACCCTAAAAATGTCACACCACCTTACTCCACGGATTTCCGTTTTCAGCAGTAACGCCTTCTGAAGAACGGAGCCAACACTTCAAAAACTTCCCATAACAACGTCTCAAGTAGTTGTCCCTTGGGCTCTGCGATCGCACTCCCAGGTCACTACGACTAATACTAATCCAGTTTTCTTTTCAGGTACCTTAAGAAGTAATATCTTTCCATGGTGTGAGCAACCGGGATGAGACAACTGCCCTCATACTTCTAACAGCACACGAGATCTTTTTCGAAATCAAATTCCACCATCATCTCTAACTCTCTTATCCCCATGATTATCCGTTCTTACATAACTTTGTCACCTCACGCCTCTAATGTTAATGATTCGAGTTCACGAAACGTTATTCCTGGTCTGCTGAAACCTCGCGCTAAACTACATAACAGAGCTTTTAGTGTTCGAACCTTATGTCAAATAGAACAACAAGCTTCCTTAGCTATGACTTTAGAATTCTGCTCCATCGATGTCTGCTTCCGTCTCTGAAACGCGTATACAGGATCCAAATCGATATGTCGGAATTATAATATATAATAATAACGCCTACTGTTGTGCACGAACTAACCGCAACGCTAATCGGAAACTAATCTGCGCCAACTGATACTCGCAACCGTGACCAACGACTCGATACTGATTACTCACCCCAAGACAAAATCAAGAAGACACCAACGCAGCACTAGGAAGATTCCGATTCTATTATAATTCAAGTCTGTATATATAGTTATAAATACGACCTTGGGAAAAACAGAGTAATTAGCATACTAAAATGACATTACAACCAATCACAGTTAACAAGGTCCAGCGGAGGAAATGAAGAGCAGTACCGGTTTCCGCTCACTTTACAATTAAATAAAAAAAATAGCAAAATCACATGAAAAATAACTAGTTTCTTCTCTTCTTAGCACAAATACAGTCATTCGCTTAATCTCACCTTGTCAAAATAAAAACATTGATCTGGTTCACACTTCGTGTTTCTGGAGACCCCACTGCTACCACTCAAGGCCTTGCTGGTGTAGGTATAGCACTAAGTTCAAAGCTAAGCAAGCTCTCTTCGACTAAATTACAATAAACAGTCTCTTATGTGCTATCCGTCTAGACGGAATGGTAAGAACTCAGAAAGATATGGACATACACTGTTACCTTCCTATTGGGCTTGCCTAAACCCCCACTGATTGCAGCGCAGACTGAAGTAAATGATGAATTTTACAGAAAGTTTCCCGATCTCCTTCGCAAAGCTAAGCGCTCTGATGTAGTGATAGTGGCTGGTGATTTTAATGCCCAAGTAGGTAGACTAAGTGAAACCAAAAGGCACCTTGGTGGATTGAATGGCGAATTCATATTGGTCTCCCTAGTCTTAGTGAGGCTGAGAAAGCTATAGGGAATCTAAAGCGAGCGAGAGAAACAGGACCTGATGGATTAACCTTTGAGATATTTAAGGACGGTGGTCCAGTTATAGCAGCGAGATTAACTGAAATTTTGGCTAGAATTTGGGAACTGGACATGATTCCATCTGACTGGTCTCGAACACTAATCGTCCTAATCTGTAAGAAAGGTTAGAAGTCCCCGTTTGGCAATTACTGAGGAATCAGCTTAACAAATATAGTGTCACACATGTTGGCTTCAATAATACTTCGAGGTCTAACTAAAGCTCGCGAAGAGCAAACTCGAGAAAACCAAGGTAGTTTCAGACCTGGACGTGGTTGTATAGACCAAATATTCACACTTAGACATGTTCTGGAACTTAGGCACACTTTTAGACGCCCAACAATAGTTGTATTCCTTGACCTCAAGGCGGCGTTTAACTCTATCGATCGTATGGTTATGTGGCAATGTCTGTCATTGAAAGGCATACCAGAGAAGTACATTAACCTTATACAAGCTCTCTACTCGAACACCACATATCGAGTTAGATCTTATGGCGGATTGTCGTTGGAATTGATTATCTCAAGTAGTGCCCGTCAAATTGTCTACTTTCTTCACTTTTATTTAATTTTATTCATTGACAAACTATTCGAGTTAACATTATCTTTGTCTGATTTTTCCAGGATTGACCTCCTTCCAGGAGATTAACTCGCCGACTTATAATATGCAGATAATGTAATTCCATTGGGTGAAGATGCCGAAAAACATCTTGAATCTTTTGACTACCTTAAACACGAATGTAAACATGTTTGGGATGCGATTCTCCTCATCCAAATGCAAATTGCTGCTTCAGGACTGGCTTAATTTGTCACCGAAGTTAGTGATAGGGAGCGAAGCAGTTAAATGTGCTAAACGCTTCACTTTTCTTGGGAGTCTCATCAGTCCCGATAGTCTGGTGTCTGATGAAATCTCGGCCCGTATACATAAGGCTCAATTGGCTTTTGCCAATTTGCTTCACTTGTGGCGTAGGCGAGACATTCGTTTACTGACGAAAGGACGTGTTTACTGTGCAGCAGCTCGATGCGTTTTACTTTATGGATGTGAAACATGGCCATTAGGTTAGTGGATATTCGTAGTCTTCTAGTATATGATCATAGATGTCTTCGAAGCATTGCTCGTGTTTACTGGGACCACCGAGTAAGCAATTTATGGGTTAGGAATAGAGTATTAAGTGAAGTCTGTTGATGAAGTAGTGAATATTAATTAGCTTAGGTGGTTGGGACATGTGTTACGTATGCCTGACCACCGTCTACCTCGACGAGCAATGTTGTCTGTTGTAGGAGTGGGCTGGAAGAAAGCTAGGGGTGGCCAAACGAAAACATTGCACCAATGCATGAAGTCATTGACCGTTTGGCTGAGCCATGTTAATAGATGCAGACTACATGGTTGGGGTCCACGTGATGATCGTAACAAATGGTTAGAGACTTTAGGTGATATGGCTTTAAATCGTTGGCTATGGCGCAGGTGCACCCACTCCTTGTCTTCCTTCAAATTTTAAGTTTTTGAGCTTTTTTACAATTTTATCTTTGCTGAATCACATTTTTTCGAATCTTATCTCTGATCTCTATACCTTTCCATTAGTACTTACTCTGTTACTACCACCCCCACTGATGGATTTGGTCCTGACAATTTAATCTCTTTCTGCTAATTGAGGCATGGCAACTTGAACTGATGTACTCATGTACGAAGTCCTACTTTGTAACTGACTAACTGACTTTATATCCCAAATAGGTTAGAAATGGGTATACTATTTTTTTAACATATCGCTAACCTTGTTCTATGTTTTCGTTGTTTTGGTGGACTTGACGTTCTGTCAAGTTATCCGTAAATGCTAACAAGAAATAAGTATAAACATTGATATCACTCAACCGGAAATTTTTGTAGAGGAGATGACCAAACAGACATCATCTATCATTTTAAATGTTTTCACTAACTAGTGGTATTGACTATGTTGCTTTCTTGGTTAGTTATTAATCGGTCTTAGTGTAATCATTTTTAAAATATATTGCATTACGAAGCTGAAAGTAGATTTCATTCGCCTTTTGTTATTCATATCTGCTTGACCATTTTACAACTTCACTGATTTATGCTTCGATTTGTTTGCACTATTTTATTTTACCGTGTATTTATTTCCTTGGTTGAAATAGATGAACTTACGAAATAAGTTGGCGAGAGGTGACTTGACATATTCGATTAGTCAGTTATAACCGTCGTCAAATATGCCTTGTCTATCAGTTCAAATAATTACACCGTACGTCATCATAGTCAGATGAAATTAGCACGACAAATAGCATATGAAGTGAAGTAATAATAGTGTTTTCTATGTAATTCAGGAGTATTAAATATGATTCGAAAATGAAATGGAAAGCATTAAAGTATATACAAACTTAGAATCTGAGTAGGAGGTAAAGAATGAATGCGTTTGTGTGCGCCACTAGCGTTGGTTCCTCTCTCTTTTCAAATAGAAAAACACTTGGGCCCATTGTCATGGCTCATTACCATTACATTGGGATGCATTTTATAGGTGCGGGTGGGTGGGTTCTTTGGGTGGAGGACGCTGTTGGTGAACTTAACAATATCGTTTATTCCTTCTAGACATTTCAGAAATACATCGAGTACAAATCCCGTGTTTCAAGGCATCCACTCAAATATCTTTTTTAGGAATTCCATAAACCTATTCTGTATATCTGCGTTGATAATGAAAAACTAAGTTCCCCCTGAGTTTTCTGTGTACGCTTTTTCCAATAATGTTATTCTATTTTTTGTGTGTTGCTAATACACTAACTCATATTCAGAGTTCCTGTTTTTTTTACATGTGTTATATTGTAACCTTCTTAGTTTTACACAAACATACTTTGTTGATGTATTTTTTCGATTTTTTACTCTGTTTGTTAGTGATTAGAAGTCGTAGTTAGTGCCCAATTATTAGTTGATTAGATTATTGAATCTACTGATTTGTTTGCCATATAATATCATTTGTGTTTGTCTATTTCGCTTCTCTCTAACCGAATTTTTTTTGTTTTGATTTTGATTACTCCTTTTATATTTTTTCAGAAACAACTAGATGATGGTGCTTTACTTTCACAAAGTAATCCCTTGAATAGTTCCGTTGGTGGCGTTTATCCTACTACTACACCAACTGGGACTGGACTACCGAACAACGTTTATAAGGATATACCGGACTACACATATGATTTAGTTTATGCTCAACCTTCGAATGAAATTTCCTCAAGCACAGTAGTCCCCGATATGAATGAATTACAGTATATGGAGTTGTCATTCGATCATGTTCACCCTGGTCGTAACGCTAGTGTTAGCTTAAGGAAAAAACGTATAGGTACTTCACTTGGTGGTGGTGGTGTTGCTTCATCTTCAATGACTCTTTTCGGGACTAATACTCAACCAGCAGCTCCTCATTCACGGCCAATTGTTGCCTCAGTTCCACAAGGGTTGGATATTGCTGGTGATGCAGGAATGATGGGCGATACTCGTTCATCTGTACATCATCCTCGAGATGGTTATTCATCAGCATTTGCTGATCCTGTGCATAGAGATGAATCAGTCGCACTACACTGAAATTGTTGGTTTCATGCAACCGAAAGCGCATGCTTCTCAGTTAGTACTTCAACAACAACAAGAAGCAACACAAGCGTTACTAGCAATGCAACAGAATAAACCACGTGTATTTGTTTGAAATTTATGTCTTTTTAATTATCTCTTCGTTTATATGCCACTTTTTAGTATTTATAAATCTACTCAGTCATAAATTACATTCCTAATTTGCTTTTTATCGAAGCATTGATGCATTTTTGTGGTCAATCCATACTTATTATTTTCTAGTTGTCTCATTCTGTTCGTTATCTTCAATGTTGTCCCATCTCCCGTATAAAACCATAAATACACAGATATAAGTCCGCAAATTACTGTCAAATTGTATTTATTTTTAACGTTATTAAACTATTATGATAATTGACTTTGTTTATCTGTATGTTTCCTGGAATCCTTGCCTATTAGTGTATGTTTGCGCCATGGTTGTAGCTATCTTTATTCTTCTTTTGTTTTCTTTTTATTCACACTTCCTTAAAGTTTCATTATTCCTTTCACCGGTCAACGATTTCAGCTTCCTTTTGTCTTATTTCATCTTTATATTTTTCTGTCATATCTTTTTATGTATCTAGTATTAGCAACATATGTATGTGCATATGGAATCCATATTGTATTATCAATGCTGTAGAAACCAATTATCACATTGATGGTCCCTTTTTAGATCCTATCTGATCTCGTCTGTTATCAAGTATCGACGATTACCATGAGCTATGCTTTCTGCACTACTGGATTATAATTGAAAAAACATGACTATCACATTTTTATACATCATACTCACTATGTATATAATACTAGTAGTACTATTATTGTGACTACTACAAGTATTATCAATATTTATTAGCTTCACTGTGCAGAGTTACTGGTTAAATAATAGTATAAAATACATTGTGATACTTTCTTTTTGACAAATTTAAACTTATGATTCTACATATATGTATGCATGTTGATGCTGTTGTTGTTGTTTTATTCGTCAATTTATCTGTTGTTTTGTTTGCACTTTAGTTATGCATTTGCCTCCTTGTATTCAAATCGTTTATTGTCCTTTATTTATTCATTTATTCAATTTTTCCTACTTATCTTTGTGGGCAAGTTCACACATGCATATACACAGTTGCAGTTTAATAGATATTATTATCGTCTTTATCTCCTTGTGAACTTCACATATTTTCTTCAGTTATTTTTCCTTTTGTTTATTATTCATATTCTTCTTCTCTGTACAACACTCATGTTTGTCTTCTTTCATTTATCCAAACAATTTTCTTTTTCAAGGATTATTCTCATCGTGACCTGTTTTACATTTACTCACTCCCCATCTATCTAATTCATCTATCAACCAGTCAGTTTTGTACTATTATGATGATAATGATTAGATTTTGTCTCATTCATTATTTAACGGTTTCATTTAGGAATTTATTAAATTTCTCATAATTTTTTCTTTTTGATTTTGATTTCAGGTAAAAACAAACGAATAAACAATCATAATTATTTATGGTAATAATTTTTAATTCATATTTTAATTTTATTGTATTTCTGTTTGTGTGTGATTACCATTACTTTTATTGATACTTCATTGTTACTATTGTTCTAATGATGATTTGGGTGTAATTCCTAATAATTTTGTAAACGACCGACGTTTCTCTCCGTACGTTCATACTACTCATCATCTATACTGCTGTTATTAATAACTGTGTGTATCAGACTTAGTAATAGAAAAATCTGATAATTTTTCTTCTTTTCTGCCTATTTCCCTCTTGAAATTAAACCATTACTTCGTTCGATGCTGCTGCTTCTACTACTAACATAACTAATTGAGTCGGATTGTTCACTTACAAGTAGAGGTGATGTTTTTTTCTATCAGAAAAATGTGAAACCGAATGTTTCTCTTTTGACTGCTTTTTCTTCGGAAGTGTTCTTTTCTAGTCCCCACCCCTATTTCTTTCCATTGAATATATTAATATTCCCTTCTTTTCTCATTCAGTATTCTTTTAATCTTGTTCTCTAGTGCGAATGAGTGTATGCATTTCTTATTTGTACGTAGACCTCTTAAAACACACTTGCAGACAAACATGCATAAATGCATATTAATTCATAATTCAATAAATATTGATATTTAGGCAATTTTTTTTTTAGATAGATTCATCGATAAATTGTTACGCGTACAAACCTCATGTTCGTTAATAGTAGAACCAATCTCTCGGAGTAACTGTACTAACAAAAAGTAAGTTGTTTTAAACAAAATCAACAGTTAGTAAGAGGAAATGGAGGATAATTGAAATCATTTCAAATATTTATCACCTTTCTTCAAAGATACTTTAGGAAACTTTGTGTCCGGTTGTCAGTATCGGTCTGAATAGTTAGTAGTTCGTTACACTAATCTGTGGACTGATTTAACAAAACTTTATGCTCTCTGTTATATACTCTTCTTTTGTGTTATTTGACTGATACAGATTTACCTCTGAACCGTCATGCTAGGTAATTTGTGTTTCCTCTACTTCATGTTGTTATTTTGCCACTCAGTGAAAATCTTTCGTTATTATTTGGTAAACCAGCGCATGACGATCAGTTATGTATTATTAAGCAAAGTAATTTATTCAGAAAATACAGTCATTTCGTTGCAGCAATATTAATAATAGTCTCCTTATTACCGTATGTTTGATTAGAGAATTCTCAACAATATAAAATATTGCGATAACATTCTTGTAGTACTTGACTTGCAAGTAGCCTTTTTGGAACTAGCCTACAGTGTCATTACTGATCCATACAACTGATAAATGAATAAGTGCATATTATTTGCCTCAATTTCACTGTTTTTTGATGTAAGTAAGCATACAGAGTGGATTAAATTATTCTAGGTAAATCCAGTCACAAATTAACTGACCAATTTCATTTTTAAACTATATAAAGCGACAACCAACCAATAAAAATATATAGGTTACAGAAATATAAGGGAGATAGGAATGTGTATATTAGCCATATCATTTCAATTATGACCAGGCAAGGAAAGTAGTTTGGTAAAGGTTATATGCTTTCTAGCCCTTACACTATCCTTTCAAAATGTAGTTCTCAAGATTACGATCAGTACACGATCACCACATTTATGTATAGGCTGACATACTTCATAGGTTGAAGTAGATGACTGGGTCGAGGGACGGTCACTCTGTAAAGGTTTAGTCGGCTGCGTAATGAAGCAATGTCAGTTGCAGTCTCATGATAGCTAACGACTGATGTAGGTTAGTGCTCTGTCAGTCCCCTCCGACTCTTTGAGACCATTTATTTTGGACTAGGGTTTTCTAACCGAGTTTAAGTATTTGAAATTCACTTTCGTCCTCTCACTTTCATTAAGTATGATTTTCGAGAGAGTTTGAAACTATGTAGCCGTATTCGAACATCAGTAAAAAATATATATATATGGTAAGTGTACTTTCCCATATAGTAGGAGTAAGTGTTTTATTTGTGTATACTTTCTGTATGTTGTACTATCCTAATCTAAGTGAATACTTTAGTTATTCAGTGTAATTCACTTTACTTGAATATATATTATTCCAAACTCTTACAAATTAATCACTTTACATATGTCACCTTTGAATCGTGAAGAAAAATTATACCACAAAATTAACTTAGTACAATTCCATAACCCTCCATTTTTAGGAATTTCTATAGGTAACCTTAGATTTAACTTTAACTTAAGTACTTGATTAATCGAATTAGGACACGACAACCTAATTGAATCAGCAACCATTTGAACATACTGGTCCAAAGTAAAACTTTCTGAAATTCTATAGACATGTATCGATGTGTTTTGTCAATTATCAATTATATGGTAGATAAGTGTAGATCGAAGCCGGCATATATTTGTATATCCAACTATTATTTTTATTTTCGAACGTCTTCATCTTTATTATTTTGTAAGCTGATAGAAAGCCAATTTTGCAATTACCTCTGTAATGAGTAATAAAAATGAAGTGTCATAAATTAATTTTAAGCAAAGCATTACTTAGAATCTTCGTCAAATTTTGCTTATAGTAACAGACATCATGACAAAGTTTACATGCGGGAAACGCGGTAAAAATGCAATTTAATGATGAGTCATGGTGATGATTGAAATGTCCTTGATGTAATCGGTTCATCAGCGCCTAGCTTGCGAACTAGCCACTTAAAAGTCACCTAAGACATTTGTATACTATTCAAAAACATAATACAAAGTAAAAATTAGTGTTGAATATCTCAAACTTAGCTTGTTACTAAGTAAATGGTGTGCAACACTCGAATCACTCCTCTCACTTACATCATTTCTAAACTCCAGTATAAAACCTAGTCCTCTTTTAGCCTCTTTAACCACCCTAATTTTAAACTTAAGTCCTAACTCACAAGCTTTATCCTAACACTAAACTGAATTCAGGAACAATTTAAAAATTACAATTCATTCTGCGTATTTTTTACAATCCGGATGTTGTAGACCTCCAAACAAGGAAACAGGTGTGTCATTGTTTTTTCAGTTTTAAACAGTAAATTTGTCGAAGCAAGTCGGTATGTTGTCTAAGCAAATAAAATATCTATAACCTTTATAAAAGTATCGTTTATCACTGATATCCACTTAATATTATTATCTTCTGATTGTTTAATAATCAACAAAAATGTGTGATATTGATTGGCACGTTGATCACTTTAAGAAGCCTTGAGTCTCGTCAGTGATTGTATTTTTATTGAGAATTTATCCGTTAGAATTTAGAAAAAAGAAACTAAAATCGGACTCAATTTTTAATTTGTTGGCATATAAGGCATTTATTCATATTGAAATGTTAGCTATGTTTTAATTGGATAGATTTGATTGACTGAAGATTTTAACTATTCTAAGTTTGTAACCGGTTATTTTTATTTATAGGTTGACAGATCGGATGACTTTAAATAAGTCATGCATGGCTTTGTTTATCCGCAATTTTGTTAAGTAACTTAAATACAATTAAAATCCACTTGAATCATAATCCAGATACGTTTAAATTATTGAATTAGAGTAGGCGCAGCAACATGGTGTATAGCCAAATCTGTCAAAATTTTCTAGATAGCTAGGTAAATTGTCTGCCTTGTCAAGCCCAAACAATAAGTGAATAACGCAAGCTGTAGCACATTGTAACAAATAGATGAATTACTCATCTAGTTAATTTCAAAGTTTATATATCCATTGTTTCTCACAAAGGCAATTATGTAAGTTTAGACCCATGTGGAGTGAAAATAGGTTTGGGTAACGTGTTACAGCAAATTACGTCATATCAATCCTGTGGCTATTATTGTTCGACATACGCTATTCGAATGTAATGAATCGTGAATGACTGGGTTGTTTTAAGAGGATTCTATTTATATTTAAATGACCTAGATTAATTTATTCTTTATTGAGTAGTTTCACCTGTAAGGCAGATACACAAGGATATCACCTTGACTTATTGACTCTTAATAAACAGTTTATCAATAATACTAGATATTTCAATGTTATACAGTGTATTCATATATTTTGGTTGGTTATTCAGTATCACACTTATATCTATACATTTCGGTAGCCTTTGAATAACTAGTTGATTTTTGAAGTGTTTTATTATTACTACCATCGGTTTTCAATATTAGAACAATATAGTAAGATCAATTCTGTTAGGTTATAATAGTCAATATTTTGTTGTTTGTCATTGGTCGGTCTTGGTTAGTTACCACAGAAAACTTAGTATAAGACTCCATGGCAGTGAACAGCCTCGACTCTATCAAGCACTTGAATTCGAGAGTCCAAGGTATAATGGAGGACATTTAACCACTAGTATGAATGTACTGGCAGGCATCTAATTGTTGTTCTAATTTGCGATATGATTAATAAGTGCCTACTAGTAATATTTTTTCACTCTCGATATGCTTGGATTACGCTTGTCACAACATTCCCCTAAAAATTCAGGAACATTTTGAAGATAGTCACTAATGAAATGATTACTACAGTGGAGTTGAGGTGCTTTTATGGACTCCCGTTGATTACCACTAGAAAACACTGGACAGCTGTGTTACTGCTTAGGCCTCCTCCTTGATACCTTCAGATTTCAAGTTCAAATTCCTGATACAGTCGAGATGGTACACTGTCAATGAGTACCATGTTAGGATAAGACAGATTTTCAGTGTTTCCTGAATTTCAATGGTTCTTAACCGTGACCATCTAATAAAATGAAATACCGATCTCTATGAAACCATCTCAAACTCAACTGCAATCAATATTTATCAATAGAATAAACTTATTAGCATAATCACTGAATTTTTTTTCCCCAACAAATTCAATAGAACACATGAATTAACTTTTCAAATTATTATAAATTTATTAACTATTTTAGACAGTAAAAGTGAAAAAAGACAAATCTGTTACATAAAGAAATCAAGTTTTCCTTTAAAAATGCAGTTCAGTAGAAAAAAGTTTGAGTGAGAAAAAGTAAAACGGAAATCGATTATCTGTATTTTTCTTTTTTGGGAATTAGAGAAAAAAATCAAAATCTCTCCATTTGATTGGCTGATCATAAATTAAATTGTTAAAATTTATGTTATGCCAGATTAGATAAGTAATACACGCGATGAGTATATATAGAGTGAGTGGAATGAGAATAAAAACGTGAATGTTGTCTTTGTTTTTCTGTCTCTCCGTCTCTCTCTCTTTCTGCCTTACCAGTCTATTTACCTAACTATAATATTGAACATTCAACATTGATTATTGAATAAAGAGAATAATCAAAATAAAGACGAATAAGCATAAGATTTAGGTAAATGAAGAAAGTTTGACCTAGATATAAGAATGATGAAATAGTTACTTATCAATCATTTTTACACTGAATTAATGTATTATTGTAATCTTAAGTTCTTTTTCATCTTTTCTACTTGATCTTAATGGATATTTCTATTCTTAGTATTGTTTAGTGTGCGTAAATGACAACTATGGACATTATTATTATTATTTTTTTTTGAAGTATTCTTAATTGTTCACTCCAAATATCTGTCCCATATTTCTTATTTAATTAGACAGAAGTAATTAATTTACTTAATCAGTTCAATAAATCCATGATTTCAGGTCATAAAACAACTTGCAAATTATATCAGGCTTACTTTCTTTAAAAAATTCTCCTAATTTGTGACATATTGTTTTATACATCTCTGTTAGTATTATACACAACACTGTTAGAAGTTCATGTATGTCAGGCTGAATGTTACGTTTTTGTGAAGGATAATGAACCGCTAGCTGTGGAATAAGAAGATTTAGTATAAGTATCCCAATTGGCTTACGTGTCAACAACTTTATGACAATTTTTGGTAAGGTAACTGTTATCAACAAGTATTCCTCTCATTTGATCAGTGAGCACATTGGATACTGTGAATTATCGATCGAAAGATCACAATCAATCACGCATTTTTAATGATCCTTCATAACTATTAACTGTAACATCACATTACGCATATTTGTCAAACTGATTATATAATTTACACTAAAAATCAAATTTCTCAATTGTTGAATGTAGAATTTAATCTTTATCATCATAACGATCTCATTATTTTAAACAGAATTATTCGATTGACACCAAGTGAAAAATTCACAATTTATTCTTTCAAGTTAAATATTTATGATAATTTATAGTCTTATTGTCAGTAATCTATGCAGAATGTGAAATCGTTTGGCTTATTGAATTATTCATTGTCTCACAATATTCTTCTTATTTCTATGTGATTAGACTTATTTGGATTAAGACGTACGGACGGTGACTGAGGTTAATTGAATAATTCAAATACACTCTATGGCTTACTCATATTTTCATTCGATTTGTCTTACGTTAATTGTATACGATGTATGAAATGCACATCGCTCGTCTATTGCTAGAAAATCATAACTTAGCTTATCTTGTAGTACCATTTCATAACACGGTTAAATTTGATCAGCTACTGATTACTCAGTGATGAATTCAATTGCATGATAGATTATTTACTATTTCAATAATGAATACCGTAATGTCAGTCGATCTAGTAAAATTAAGCATTTTTATTTGATATCACATATTCGACTTAGACAACCACTGAAAACCAGGAAACAAATGTTAAGTTCTGGCATTGGACTCCTAGACAGTTCGAATCCACGACCATACCATGGAATCGAGACTAGGTCCTACAGGTTTCATGGCACATCTTTGACTGTTGAATTGTTGAGCCGGTATTCAAAAGTTGATATTTCTAACTCAGCCAATTCGCAATTTATTTGCGTGACCTCACTCATTACCGTCGGTGGGTAACCAACTCACATTCGACATGAATGAATTCTACTTGGTTGAGATATGTATTTAGCATCACCTCAGTCAGTCAGTCATAAACAAGGCGGGTTCGACGTTTATGCACATAAGTCCAAGTTACAAGATCATGTTAACATAACGAGATCAATTTTACATCATTAACACACAATATAATTCAACACAAAGGAATGAAGCAAATGTATGGGCCAAAGATTAACGTAATTTAAAATCATAAGAAGTAAATACATTTGCTTCACTGCGACCGATCCTAAGCAGCATCACTCAGTGTCTCCAGCCTCTGATCACGATTATTACGCGGACCCCGAAAGGTAACCTGCATCTACTACCGTAGCTTAGGATAACAACCAAACATGTTTATAGACTGACGCTATGTTTTGGTTTGGCTGCTCCTTCTACCCAAGCCAACATCATTAGGAGAGACAGGCAGTGTTCAGGGATACTCAACACATTTTCCAACCATCTATGTTGATAGAATTTCATGATCTCTGTGACTGATCTACTATATTTTCCTAGTACTCTATACCTAACACCAATCCTGCTTATCCAGTTATTCCATGATATACGGGTAATACAACGAAGAATTCTAAGATTAAAGTCGTGTAGCCTACTCATATCTTATATTTTCACAGCCCATTTTTTTGCATCATTAGGTTAAAATAGAGCGGACCGCTGCACAATACACTTAGTCTCTCATCGAAAAACAGATATCCCGTATACCCCGCAAGTGACGTTGGTTAAATCCAAATGAGCTTTCTGAATCCGGTTCAGTATTTCGTCGGGCACCATCTTGCCAGGACTGATTAGACTTTCGAAGTAAATGAAGTGATTAACGTGCTCGACTAGTTCACTTCCTATTACTAATCTAGGCAATGGTCCAGACCAGTGCTGAAGTAACATTTTTCACTTAGAGGGAAAGAAAGGCATTCCAAATATGCTTGTAATGTTACCCGAAGTATTGAGGAGATTACGTATTGTCAGCGTCTTCACTGAATAGGGCTGTATCGTCTACGTATTTGAAGTTGACAAGTGGGATTATTGAAAAGAAATAAGGTAAACAAGGATATAAGTGGCGACTCTAACAAGTGCCACTTGAAGCCGACAATTCTCATGATAGTTTACTATAAGCTTTAAACTGAACAGTCTTACTTGAGTAGAGAGCCTTTCTGAGATTTATGTACTTTTGAGGTCCGCCTTTAAATGACAAACATTCCCACGGAATGTTTCGATCTACGAAGTCAAACGTGACATTTAAGTCAAGGAATACGACTACTGTCGAACAGGGGCAGCTATGCCTATGTTCTAGGATCTGATGAAGAGTATGTATCTGGTCAATACATCCTAGTCAAAGTCCGAAACTAGCCTGGTTTTCCAGAGTTTGTAGTTTAATAGCGTCAGGTAAACTTCCAATGATTACAGAGGCCAATGGTTTAGACACTATGTTAGTGGAATTAATTCTTCTATGGTTATTTCTGTCTCAATAAACTCGAATGATCAGCGATTGAGGCCAATCAGATGGGAATACGTTCAGTTCCCAGACTCTGGCTGATATATCAGTCAACCTACCTACCAAAACTGTTCCACCATCCTTAAAAATATCTAGAGTCAACCATAATGTCCTGTTGCTTCACCTTGCTTCAAATTAATTATCGCTTTTTCAACCTCATTGAGTTATGGGACATGTGTCAATTTCGCACTCAGGTAGTTTGGATATAGTCAGTAGTATCTGGAGGCCAGCTTAACTAATTCTGACAGTGTTCTTTCCATCGGTCTAACATTTAAACTAAGGGTGTATTATGGGCCCATACTTTTCCGAATCTATCTCACTAACAGATAACTTTCTAATGCCGATTTCCTTAATGAGTCAGAACAGTCTTAAAATTGTAATTATCTCTACAGCTGTTTTCATTGCTTTTGTTTTTGTCACCCACCACTATTCATGATTTTTCAGAGACATTCCGTCTACATTTCAGTATTCTTCGATCTTCATCATTTTCCCAGCCTTCATCAATTCATTAGAAATTTTAGAAATTCATTGGTCTTTCCTAACTGTTGTATTGAGGTTGAAAACAGATATCACTGCTGTATATACAATCGCTTTAAAGTTGTTCCAAGATTTTTCCAGATGAACCTGCTGAACACCATAGACTAAATGTTTAGCTATTTCTTCTCTGGCATATGTAGGAGAAGTGGTTGATAGATGAGGATGGAAGTAAAAGTAGAAGAAATATTGAGAGCGGATTTAAGATTGTGAACCATACTGTTAGAGGTTTAGGGTGGTTATCATTTCCAGGTTACTTAAACTGTACAAGGGTCCTTTTTTTAAATGCACCTGTAAAATAACTACAGTTAACATTGGTCTTAATTACTAGGAAGTGAGACTCCAGTACCTACGTAACATCTGCTTGAGTTCAGTTACACTTGACCTTTTTACATGTGGTTTTTTGTGTTTTAGCTTTGGATTCGTCAAAGACTTGCCCTAGCAGACGGGAATCTGTGGAGTGTACGTTTTTAGGGTCGACATTTATTGACCGTACCCTTTATTGGCGGAAATATAAAATTGCGGTCGTTCTGATCACCTGAGGTACACACCTTGTTGGGATCGCACCTCTATACAGTCGGCAGTATATATATATATATATATATATATATATATATATATATATATATAATGAGATAAAATAGGATCTGTTGAGTGAACATCACGTCGATCACGAATCCTAATATTTTAAAGATCTCCATGAAGCAATTACGAATACGAAATACTTGAGCGAACAACGTTTTTCAATGTCTTAATCATTAAGCTTGAATGACCTATGTAATGGAGCCAGATTACGGCTACTATACATAGTTGAAGCTATCAGGATTGACTGCAGAAAATCTAACTTATGCATCTAAAAGTGGTATGTTCAGCCTCTCTGTCTACCATGGTTCACAACTACCAAGCATTGCATAAGCTGACTACTGTAACCTGTTACTCTACAAACTTTTTTTATTTCTACGTTGTCTCATTTTAATTACACATTCATCTTTCTTAATTTCCATAAAATTATTATCATCATTATTAACCTGACAATGTCTACTTCAACGAGGAAAAATTTTTAGCATCATTATTTTATTATTCTTATTGACATAATCAACTCAAAATACTATTTTACTTATTACGTTATTGTACCCATATGAATTGATTTATCTTACCGTATTATTAAAGCGCTAGGGTTCGCGAATTAAGATAACATCTTGATACCAACAAACGAACATTTAACCAGAATCGCAATGACAGGTGGAGCTAAGCTATTCCTCTGCACCCCACCCCAGCTAACTAGAGAAACAAGCCCAACATTAGCAAGAAAGGTTTAGTTTCACAGGTAACTCAGAGAGATGAATAACAATCACGAAAATGTCCTTGGAAGTGCCACAGATAGCGTAGTAGAATAAACGACGGACTAATGAGATTTAATGTCTTACTAGGTCGGAAACTCGAACTGAAAATAGTATGTGTGCCTACTGTTTAGAAAATGAGGAATTAAAACTTTTACAAATGAATTGCAAAAATAATATATTTCCCAAATGAATTCTAGGGATCTAGCATCCACAACACATTCCCCTTTCAATAGCATATGTTCATCGGGTTTACGTGCATCGTAACTATTTGTCGCCGTTGTTTAACTAACCACCTACAAAAATAAAGATCGATTAGCTTCTGGACTGTTTTATGCACTGGGAGTTGGATAAGTTGAAAATACTTACCTGAACTTCAAGTGGAAGAATTTTGTTTGATGATAGGCAATCTGTGGATGACTGTTTACTCAATTGGTTGCATTGTCGAGTCCATCTATACCTCTCTAGCTCTCTCCTTACATCCCTTAACATTGCCCTCTTATCACACGAGCTTTCGTCCAGGGATCGTAGATGGGTCTGTAATCCAGAGCATATGCTGGACACTTAACTTAATACGCTCTCACCTTCTGGGTAGCTGTTCTCGTGTTTCTGCTTAGGGACATCAGGTTGTGGAGCGCCCTCAGTCTTCCACCCCGAGGACCTCTGCCGAGGAACTTTTGTTCTGGTTATGTGTCATTTGGAGTTGTTTGATATATGAATTAGAAATTCTGTAGTAACTCGATTGGCGTCTCCTTTCCTTTTGCCATTAATACCTCCGTCTTGAACATATTCACAAACCTTCATGCCTAGCCATTTAACTGCGAGTGTTAAGGTGGGGAACGGAGATATATGATTGCCAGTGGTAGTTAGATTTCTTGAAACTTGGTACGAGTAAACTAAGATCCATGATGTGATATAATTATGTGTGGCAATCCATTCTGTCTGAATCTGTAGCGTCAGAGTATCGACTTTATATAACTTTTATTTACACACTTTTAAGATGGAGAGAGGAATGATCCTCAAAGCCATACTTTTAGGAGACTAGTGCTTATAATTTCAACATGTGCATTTACTTAAACCCTTAGTTTACGATTATTTGTTATATATAAGCCTGTTAGTTTACTTTTTTCCACTTTGAATGTTGTTGTATCATTTTTGTTGGAACTGCTACAGTTAATTAATCAGAAACTTGCTATTCACATTTATACCAATAATACTTTAGTTTAATAGGCATCATATTTTACTATTGACAGTACTTTGTGATGTATCCAGTCTTTTGTATTTCTGAGTCACTATAATGAACTTCGAATAGATTATGGATCATCCATGTTCTTCTGACTATTTGTTTCTAATCAGCATAAGCATATCAAGTCACTGGGTAATTAATGTCCTTTCTTACTGAGTTGATCAAGGATAACAGATACAAGTTCATATCACCTAAATAATCTTATCGAATTCAGTTACTAGTAATAACTATATAATTAGTGACAATCGTTTTACTTAACATACAATAGGAGTCTATTCATATATCGATATACAATTCAATAATCCCTTCATTCATTAATAATAATTTGCAACAGAGTTAATTATTTAAAGAATTAATACATGTATTTCATACGTTTCTAGTATTTGTCAATCGTGATATCACGAATTGATCTGAATCAGACAACCATTGATCGCCTGGAAGCACTGGACATCCGTTTCGTCCTACTATGAGACTCTTCATCAGTGCACACCCACGACCCCATCGAAGACGGAAACCCAGGACCTTCTGGCCCCGCATCGAACAAAACAGCTGTTCAGTGCTTCCAAGTAATCAATGGTTGTCTGATTCAGATCAATTCTTGATATCAGGATTGACAAATTAACTATCTCCACAACCCCCCCTCACATACCGATTGTTTCTAATATTGACAATATGTGCTGTATCTACTCACTGAGAATAAGTAGCTTCTACTTCTTTATGCAATAAATTCATATCCTATTTCAATATCATGATATCGAAATAAGTTTTCATTTTCAATAATAAAAAAGGAATCAGTCAAAGTGAATTTTACGTCAATAGTCTCATTTTTGTGATTTAAAGGAAGTTCAATTTATTTAATTTGACCGGTAACAAATAAGATTGAAATTGATTCAATAAAACTACCAAAATAATCTACATGAACTTCAATATTGAAATATATTTAACTGTATACTTCAACTAATTTTCTTTTTTATTTACAGTTAACTTGAGGATTTAATGTATTTTGATTAAAACTTTTCTTACTACAACTGGTATGAGTTAAATATTCAAAGTCATCATAAGTGTAACTTTAATTATAATTGTGATTTCGGTATTATACTTTGCCATGAATGAAAATAAACTTTTGAGTAGACTAAAATGTTTAATTATTGGTGTTATATCTAAAATATATTCGGACCAATTACAGTAGTATGGTGAATATGATGTGTGATCTTGGCAATTACCAATCAGTGCCTGTATGCGTCTGATCCGACACTACCAATTCTCAAACCTTAATGAAGAACACGAAATGAATGGACCAATCAGACAGAAACAGAATTCCTAACCATATTATTTTCATACATTCCTTTACATATACACAAAACCAGACTGGATATCGATGTAATTAGGAATTTTACATTAATACAAAACAAAGGAGATTGTGGCAGTGAATAGAGGTAACCAGTAAACAATCAGCTAATTATAGTTCATAATAAAAGATAATATATTAACAGCAAATATACTAAACGGGAGGAAATGGCAGGGGGAACGTAACAATGATAGAAATGAAATGTTGACACACCACAG
Organism: Schistosoma japonicum; assembly: GCA_025215515.1. Classification (NCBI taxonomy): domain Eukaryota; kingdom Metazoa; phylum Platyhelminthes; class Trematoda; order Strigeidida; family Schistosomatidae; genus Schistosoma; species Schistosoma japonicum. The sequence continues at coordinate 7,463,746 of CM046067.1, read as the reverse complement.
TTAAAATAATTGGAATTGTATTCTAAAATACAGTTCTGAGAGTTCGTTACCTCTACTTTAGTCTCCCGATATAACAATAAAATGTAAATGTCCGCCTAGGATTTCACTACTAGTCTCAATTTAAATTTACTAAAAAATATAAATAAAAGAAATATAAAGACGATCAACTGAAATGTACGTAATGCACTAATCATTATTCAGTCTGTAATATGAACAATTGGATAATATGTATTCCTAACGGATAACATCAGAACTGTTGAATAAATTAGTAGTAGCTGCAAATTCTGTTGACTAATCAATAACCTACTAAGATTTTAAGTGATAGCCACTTGGTTCGAGTCTCAGTGTGAGTATCAACATTGGGACGTTGGTACTTCCAACTCATAGATCGAATAAAGTACGTAAGGTGTACTCTGGATCCCACTGTTAGTTACAATCTTCATTAATATTGTTGTCCATTCATAAAATAATCATCTAATATAATATGACTGTCGGTTAATAACCAAATAAAAGGATAGTCACAGAATATTCAATATGACTGCTGTTCTACTCATCATATAACAAAATAATAACAGGTTGCAGTTGACTGGATATGACTCATGCTTTAAAGAGATAGTTTATCCTTACTATGAAACTTTCCATCAGTTTGCATCCATGTGCATCTTCACCCTCGGTTAAAGATTTAAATGTACACATCAAGATGAACAAGTCATTTGTGAGATTCTTAAATAAACATTTTAATTAGTTTCTATACCGCACCACATATCAAATCGTTGTACCAATTTATTTTGCCTACGTCGCTTAGGATCATCTCCAAGATCTTAAATTGTTATAATCCAACCACCTCATATCGATTTATACTAAAACTAACGCCTATAATAATCAAGAGATTTCTCCTCTACGGCATTCAATATCTGATGCAAACTACCGCCACCAGACCTTAGAGACAAGAATTGAGAATGGTCTTAACACTGTTTTTCCAACTCACAGTCCTATTATAATTAACATTTGCATAAGCGATCATAGTCTTGACAAGGGAAATTATATATTTAGTATATCTGATTTGATTTACGTTATCTGATTCATGTTCGTAAATGATGGACATCACAAAATCACTGAAATTTAAAGAGTAATAAGTAAGGTATCACTCCTAATTAAGAGTTTTTTATCGGTGGAATATCTTGATCTTAACTAAATCAAATTTATAACCTTTAACATTATAATATTCAGACACATGATTTTATTCTAATGTGTCTGTAACTTCCACTTCCGGTTAGTTTGTAATATATTGCAACTTTCATCGACTCTTATTGCTTCTAGTTATGCTGCATTTTAATCTGGATTATTTAATTGTGTAGCTTTCGTCATCATCATCGATCGTTAATAGTGTAGCACGTTCAACAACTCATTCCATCATATACTATTTTTGATTGTTAGAATGCCTTAATCTCGACCTCGCATCAATGACAACTGATTCAGATCTATTTGTGTATTACATACAAGTACATCTCACTTGCACTTATTGATTTATTGGGTCACTTTTTGATTATTCTCCTCTCTTACAGGTCCTAACTTTTATGACGCGAGAAATTTGGGGGTTGGTTGGCCGAGTGCCAGTCACTTGTGCCTAGTCGATTATTGCGCGTCTGCCCTATGCCTACTGAATCATAAGCCGAAATAAGGAAGAACACGAGATGATAGACCAACCAGACAGAATCGAATTACATTACATACATTCCTTTATATATACATAAAACCAGACCACACAACGAACCAATTAAGAAATTTACATAACAAAAGAAATAGTGGCAGTGAATACGGATAACTTGTACATAACCAATTAACTGTAGTTCATAGTAAGAGACAATATACTAAGAATATGTATACTAATCGGGAGGATAGGGCTAAGAGGAATGTAAGCAATCATAGAAACAAAACGTTTACATTACCCACAAATAGAATAATTGAAATAGTGTTCTAAAACACAGTAGCTGAGAATTAGTTACTCTTCTTTAGTGGTCCAGCATAACACTAACAAATATGACTCACTAAATACTGTCACCAAGCAGACTTATTTCTTCCAGGCTATACCCGACTCTGTAAGCAGTATTCGTTAGATAACCAACTTGACTTTCCATTTGATCGTATTCTACTAAAATATTACCCATGATCACAAATTGATTAAGTGCCACAACTAAAGGGTAACTAAATGAATCCAGTCTGATGTCTAATAACAAAAACTTAGTGTTTTGTTTAATGTTCTTACTGAATTCACATCAGTAAATATGCATGTTGTTGTTCGCAAGTATGCTAAACTTATCAAAAGAATTATGAATTATTGGCTACCTGTCCTCTATTTTAAGTAATATAAGTCGATGAAAGCTGCTTATCTCGTTTATTTGCTTGTATATATCGATTAATAGGTATTTCTGAAAGTTTCATTTTCTCAGAAAAGAAAAACAAACATTAAAAAAATGTCTTGAAAAACCTAAATAATAATTAATTTTAAAACTCAATATTATGAAATTTTATTCTAATTACTACATTCATTAATTTCTTTCTTAGTTGGTTAGGTAGATAAATGTGTTTGTATGGTAGTTTTAATCTCTATGATCGAATCTATACACGGTTACAGAAAAAAAATCTTATTGATTTTCTGACAAATAATTTCTATTGAATGAATTATCTTAAGTGTATTTCTTTTCCTTGTCAATTGTTTAGTCGTTTCTTTCATTTTTATAAACGAATTCCAAACAATACAAATACAGTTTACAATTCACTCTTGTTATTGTTGTTACTGTTGGTGGTAGTGATGGTGGTGGTGTTATTGGTTTTTGTTGTAATTGTCAAAGTTAATTTGAAATTCTAGAAAGTAAATCAATTTGCATTGGGATGGAACTCTTACACAGCCAACATCAACAAAATTATGACATAACTAAGTAAAAAGTTCAATTAAGTGTAATGGTTTTTTTTGCAGTAAGTATTTTTAAAACAATAATAATAACAACTAAGATGTGTAGAGAATAATAATAAATGAATGAATATGTTGACGTAATCATTGATCTAGGGTTATTGTTTTCTCATTCAATTAATATTATTCGACCAATTAGATCAAAATAGTTCACCATGTTTAATTGAAATGCAATCAATCTGATCGAATTGACTTTCGTGTAGGTATCCTGAAGTAATAAGAAGTATTGGAAGCGCTTTGAAGACGTAAAACAGCTGAATATTGATTTAGAAGGGTTATTTTTAGTGTGATAATGCTTAAGCTTAATGGTGTATTTACCTGACATTCATATTAAGTCAACGGATTATTAAAATAATGTAAAAATCCAGTGGATAATCGTCTGTTTATTGATACGTTTGTGTTTTACGTCACAATCTTTTAAGCGTTTCCGATGAAGTCAGTGTAGATGGTGCTTATTTATGCTCAGAATCGTTCTACTTCTTTATTAGATGTTTATAGATAGTTTCATGGTGTAGATGTTAGAAAATTTTTTCGACATATCTATGTATAGATGTTATGTTGATAATTCAACGTTATTACAATAATTATAATCCTGAAGTATGATTTAAGTTAAAATGACTTAACCTAATTACTCTAAGTAATATACGAGTAATCTAAAATTTTCTCAAGTAGATTACATAAATATCATTTCATGTGTTAATATGTTTCGCATCGAGAGCATAAACTAGTACTCTCATTAAAGACTGGTATTTTAAGTTTGTACGTGTATTCACGTTGAACATGTTCAGTATTGCGAAATTATAATTTGATTATTACCTTAATTTAGCGTCCCTTTTACAAATCAAAATATACACACGATGGCAACAAGATTAAGAATAACGCGTGTTTAAAAATCAACAGCAAAGCAGTTTTCGTGTACCTATTCACTAGCTCGAAATATAAATATTACGACTAAGGACTTTGGAATGAGAGCTCACTCTTAGTTCAACACATTCCAAATAACATCATGTATTCAAAATCTAGTTTGCTTATTTATGAATAACAGTTTATTTATTTGTTTTCATACTTTCCGCTTCTGTCGATCAAATAAAAAGCATATTAATATCACTTTAATTTTGCTATATTCTGTTGATCAGTAGCAGACTATACAAGAATCTGTGTAATTAAGTCTTCATGTTAACCATGGTATGTCCAGAATTTAACGGGACCTGATGCTTTTCGTATTATTTGAACATGAGTTAACCAGCTTCATTCACTATCGGAGATATCACCAGTAAACTAATTGAGCTATAACAAAGGTTATCCGTTCTTTAACAAAAACACTGATGATAAATGTTTCTTTTAAGACGTATCACCACTATAGATATGTACATTATCTGAGTCAAGAGTCTTTCTCTACAAGTATATATTTTGTGCTTATATTTATAACACCAGCTGTATGAGAGATAGTAAGTGATAATAAGTCAGTCGGGTTGTCCGACATTCAAATTCTATTAGGATCATTCACTTATGATTTATTTTCGTAAATACGTAGCAGCATAACATAAATGTCTTTTGCATTAGCAACAGAAGGAAAGCACATTTCATGAAACTGTACCAGCCAATACGGAAAATGGGTATGAGAATACCAGCTCCAAGTTCAAATTTTATGGTTAGGATCATGTATTATTGATCCAAACTAAATTGTATTAATTTGAAAGTTCTTTCATCTCCATGTACATTTTAAAGTTCACACTTTTGATGCAATTTAGATAAACCATTAACGGTTGACGCTGAGTTTCCTTTTTTAAATTTATGGTCTATACACATCGAAGACATCAACTGTCTTTATGAACAATTGTATGGGTGTATAAAGTTATTTAAGTACGTCTAAATCACTTCAGTATTCCAAATATAAACGACAACTAAGTGTATTAGACCGTCTTCTGGTGAATGTATTTCGTCATAATATAAATAATTACCGAAGACTGTCGATTTAACAACTTTTTTCAAACGCTTTCTCATTATAAATCACATTGAACAATAAACTATTTGAATCTGCTATTATCCTCCTCTCCGAAATGAAGTAACGCAGTAATGTATGTCGTAACTGTCCAATTCAACAGCATAGTAATATGGTTACCATTCTACAAATTAATTAGTTCACACAATCGCCTACATTAATAATAATTATAGTCTAAATGCAAAGTATAAGAACTGATTTTTTTGAGTATGAGTTTTTTTGACGATACTTCATAGAATGTTTAGGAGACTCAATGATATTGGTTATCCTGCGTTTCACCAAGATACTCTGATTTAGACATTAAACTCCATTCCGTAATATTGTCAGTGGGAAGACAGCAACGTTTACAAATTATGTGAAGATAAAGACGAAAAACAAACTGAATCGATTATTTATAACATTAATTGAACGTGAATTTTATTACTTGATTGTCAAAATCTGTTCTCACTCATTATACGTATCTGCTATACTAATAGCTCTATACTGATATATATCTAAATATAAAGCCAATAGGTATATTAAACTAAATTAGCGTAGTAAGTGATCATCAGCATTCAACAAACTTCTGCTATTTATCAAAAGTTGATCACAGTTTGGTACGAAATGAAATCGAGGAACATTGAACAGCTATTTCATTGTAATATGGGACTCTTCAAATGTAAGCACCGTCGATTCTTTCAGGCAGTTGAGCTTAAGGTCTTCAGACAAAAGAGTAAACCCTTAACCGTCAACACCACTCGGTTGTTTAAAGTTCACGTGTATAATTCCAACTTCACTCAATTTATGATATAGAATGAAGCCACATCAACTCAATTATAATAATCAGTTTACCAATGACTGACTCCAAGCTGTCCCTAAAGTTTAAGTGACAAGTTATCATTGATGGAATTTAAATATGTCTGAAGTAAGACAGTTACCAGCATTATAATTGGTTAGTAGTCTTGTTGTATTATTAACTGATTGAAGTGGGAATTTTATGATTGGAATACGGTCGATATACTTGTGTTGCTAAACAAGTGTTTTCCGCCAAACATCAAAGTCTCAGGTTTAATCCCCCTGGTGGAAGTCAAGAGTGAACACTGGATATGATTTTCTTATCAGAATGAAACAACTGTCTAGTTTTCCATAGTTTCCAGTGATACATGATTGAGATCAACGTATAAAAACGATAAGATTCAATACCGATCTCCATAAAAGTACGTTGAATTCAGTAGACTACGAAAATATACAGGTATGTTTTACATTTTCTGTCAAAATTTGTCAACTTTGATTTTACTCACATTGTTTAGTTTTAATATTTGCACTAAATTTGAGAATTGATTAAAATGAAATTAAAATTAATAAAAAAAACACTAGAAAATCTATAAATGTCAACGAGAAGGTAGAAAAACACTTAAATTGTATATACTTACCTATTGAACTAATTTAGCTATCTGAACTCAATGGTTCAGTGAAGAATGTGGTGGTTTTTAACGTGAACTGATTGGGTTCTAGTCCTTGTTTAAACATCAACACTGAGGTTCGGGTGCGTTCAGTTGTAGAAATACGGAAAAATGTATATCTTGTTTACCACCTAGTAACCACACTGTAACTCCCTCCTTTATTGAAATTATGAATAATAAGAGTAAGTGGAAAGATAGAGAAACTCTGGTGAAGCTTAATATTTACTTATAGTATGTATATTCGAATACATGTTGACTTCAGTATTCCAGAGACATTTCAAAAAATCAGTTAAATTTTTGAATAATACGTTCTTCATAATGAAATTAGAAGTAGCTATTTCAGTTCCTTACAGAGACTTGTATTTTCTGCTTACATAATTAATATAATCAACTTACATGAAATGTTTTTTGTTCATTAATGCAATCGTCAGTTAGTTTACATATTTACACTCCCTATACTGTATAATCGTTTGCCAAACTGTAATCAATACTAATTCATATTCTAAAGATAAATATAAAAACTGTAGTAATCATTGGTCGATTGTCACTTTGTATTATAAATCAATTAAAGTTAGGATGCAGAACTAATTTAATTATGAATTATTCTAAAAATATGACTTTTTCAAAATAAAGAAAAGTTCTGTTTTCGACAAATTCATTTTTAACTTACACAAAATCTCTGAAAATGAATCCCCTTAAAAAGCAACTCTTCACTGTAACACTTGCTTGTTTTTCATGATACAAATGGATCCCTCTCATTCATTTGACAATAATATACATTCAAGTGAGTTAATGTTAAAATAACTATTCATTTAGAAGATAATAGTTGTCAAACATTGACTATGTACCAGCTGAAGCAATCAAGTCAGATATAGATGTAACGGCAAGAATGCTCCATGTTTTATTCAGGAGGGTCCGGGAGGAAAACAAGTGCCGGTAGACTGAGAAGAGAGACAACTTACCAAGAAACCAAAGAAAGGAGATTTGAGCAAATGTGAAAACTACAGAGGGATCACTCTATTGTCAGTACCAGGGAAAGTCTTCAACAGGGTGTTGTTGAACAGCATGATTCTGTGGATGCTCAGCTTCGAGATCAACAGGCTAGTTTCCGTAAGGAATGATCGTGCAGTGACTAAATTGCAACACTACGGATTATCGTTGAACAACCTATTTGAATAGAACTGGTCACTGTACACCAACTTCATTGACTATAAGATGGTGTTTGATAGTGTAGACAGAAGATCGCTATGGAAACTTTTTCGATACTACAGTGTACCAGAGAATTTCGTCAATATCATCCGGAATTCTTACGACGGACTGTAGTGCGAAATTGTGCATAAAGGACAGCTGAAAAATCCATTCCCAAGTGAGGACCGGAGTCAGACAAGTCTGCCTACTCTCGCCTTTTCCCTTCTTTTTATTAATTGACTGGATCATAAAGACCTCCACATCTGAAGGGAATCACGATGTTCAGTGAACAAGAAGGATGCAATCTTGATGAATTAGACTTCGCGGATGATCTAGCTCTTCTAGTCTCATAGACACCAAAAAACGCAAGTGAAGACAACCAACGTAGCAGCAACCTCAGCATCAGTAGGCTCTGAATATACACATAAAGGAAAAAGGCGAGATCCTCAAAAATCAATACAGAGAGCACCAACCTAATTGAACTTGATGAACAAATTCTGGAAAAAGTGGATACTTTCACGTACCTGGAATGCACCATCGATAGACAAGGAGGATCCTATGTAAAGGAAAGGATTGGCAAGGCAAGGGCAGCATAACTACAGTTGGAGATTAAATGGGACTCCAAACAACTGCCAATCAACCTCGAAGTTAAACTCTTCAATTTGAACGTCAATACAGTTCTGCTGTATAGAGATGAAACGTGGCGAACTACTGCAAACATCCTCAGAAAGATACAAGTATTTATAAACAACTGTCTACGCAAGATTACAGAATGTCCGTTGGCCGGAAACCATCAACAACAGCCTACTATGGGAGAGAACAAACTAACTTCCAACCAAAGAGGAAATTAGGAAAAGACATTGGACTTGCATCACGAGATAAGCACTAACTTGAAATCGTGTTGAGAAACGGAAACAGGAATGCAAAATAACACACTGCGTTGAGAATTCAGAGCAGATATCAAAAGGATGAACAGCAACTGGAAACAGCTATAAAGGTTTGCTAAGGATTAAGTTTAATGGAGAATACTGGTGAGAGGTCTATGCTCCTCTGTGAAGGGTAACCGGCATAATTAACAGTTGTCAAACATACTTTATCATACATCAATCTTTCATCAAAATAATTCCACTATTGATGATTGACGTTGAATATTATTTCTTATTTATTGATTACTTGTAGTATATCTAATTTAATCTCCATGATTATTTTCAAATTATTTATCTATCAGTTGAAAAAATTCAAAAAAAGAAAAAACAACTACCTGTTACTTCTTGTTTGATTTTCTATAGTTGTTTTCTTTATTTAACTTATTATCATTTTAATCGTATTAATTATTGACATTAAAGAACATAAATTTGCTATTCATTTTCCTTTCTGATGATTCTCTATTATTATGACCTTGAAAATTTAATTTCTTTTCTTGTATTAAATCTGAACACAAAATTAACAGAAGAAAAACAAACAAATATCCCACTGATTACCACATATTGTCTATTGTTAATCAACTTCCCTGTCTTCCTTTTTTCTATTGTTCATATTCTGTAAACGTTCATACAAGTACACTTGCATGCATTCATACATAGAAACATGGACCATATGTATTCGTTATGAACTAGAAGATATTTAATAAAGTGAAGAAACTATTAATGAAGGTTGAATATTAGAAACTAAATGAAGAAGAAACATGTTTTACTTGAAAAAATCATCTAATTCTTATTAGGCATTTAGACAATTTTAAAAAATAATTAAAAGGCATTTTGTAGAGAGCAAACTAATCGACATTTCGAATTCGAAATATTTCAGTAAGTTTAATTTGTTTTCAATTTAAAGTAACTTTTTACTTCCTCGATCAAACTATGAAAGTCATAGATTTATAAATAACACTTTGTTTCTGGTTGGAGACTTTTTGCCAGTTCATACTGACGATACTGTCAGTGATCTAAGTTTTTACATCTGCTTCATGATAAGTTTGTGGTTGTTAACCATTAAGGAATTTCATAGTATGAAGATTTAGTAATTCACTGTTGTTTGATTTTTAAATTTTGCCATGCTAAAATCAACCCAAGACATAAAATAACTTAGAAGTCAAAAGTCTGACGTATCAGTAGTAGTTAATCCCGTCTGAAGTTGTCGAACTTAGCAATCGAATCAACAATAATAAAAATAATTAACTTGAAATGATGTATTAAACTGCCAATATTTCGAAACTCAGTTATTTACATTGTCATGGTTTGTCATGACTTGAGATCACATTTTCTATTATGGATATAGTAAAAGTGTTATCTAACATAGACATTAAAGTTGAGAACAGAATGATACGGAAGAACATGGCACACAAAAATAACAAAAATGTGACACTAATATTATGTAACATAGAAGTTAAGATTAAGGCGCATTTATATTTTGAAATTGAATTATATTAAGAAGGAGTAGGTAGTGTCGCAAATACATATGATGACCCGTTTTCAGAGGTGAGCAACTATGTTGTTAGGTTACGATTTCGAGTTACAGTACAAACAGTCATCTAGTATGGGTTACGCAGATATTTTGTAGCGGTTAATTGCTTGTAACCGTTCATCGAAAAAAAATATGGTTGTAGCCGCGGTGTCTTTAGAACCAGAGATCATCTAAAACTATATTTTATTTACGTCAGTTATTTGGTAGGTTCGGTGCCTCATATATTTCAGTTTCGGATAATTGGTCACAATTTATTTCAGCTGAGTTTGCTAACTTTTGCCAACGTTATGGAATAGAACATATTCGAATACCACCTTATTACCCACAATCGAATGGCCAGGCTGAGAGGTTTTGTGGATATTTTTAAAGGAGCTTCGTTAAAAGGGGGAGGAGAGGCTATCAATAATGTGGAAGCCTTGCAACAATTTCTTATTTCATATTGAGCGACGCCAATGGGGGATGACTAATCTGGAAGACATGTGATTGATTAATATAGTGTGACAGACATATGATAAAAGGCTAGACCTCATATATATATATATATATATATATATATATATATATATATATATATATAGTATATTAATGGTTTGTCGTTGTGATGCATACTTGTGGGTGTTTAGTTAGCTTCTTGATAAATCAATTGGATCCTTGTGCCTGAGCAATTGATTAAGGCAAGGCTAGGTGCTAGCTGTGAGAAATTGCGCTGCGGTTAAAAGAATTCATAATATCGGCCATTCCTGCTTGAGATACAACACTCAAGTTTTTATCAGTAATAACAATGTCGGTTTATCAGTTAGATGACGATAACTGTGCATACTTATTTGATAGTAGGTTGTTGGATGCAGCTCTACTACTGACTTTAGGCCATTATCTGTGATCTAAATTTTAGTTTCACACATGCAATTTAATCCAAATAATTTTGAACGGAAACTTTTATTTCTTTGACGATCAATAGAATTCAGTCAGTGTTGAATGCTTGAATCACCTATGGCCTTGAGTATCTGTAACTTCAATCTAAAGACCATGATTAAGTACTCCATTGTTTAGAAGGCTGAAAATGTGGACAATTTAAATTGATTCTAAAGTCTCAATATCTTCAGAATGTCGTGAGAATTTCATGATGAAAAAGGAGGTATTATCAGAAATGTCAATCACTTAGACCACTGACCACGGTCGTCGATGGAATTCGACCAAGAGAATACAGCACTAGACAAACGTCACATTAAACAATGCGGCGGCTAAACTATAGTATAACAATGAATGATTTCTAAACTATCTACGAAGAGTAATGATCATGACCAATAAAAGAGTGACTAACTAACTCACTTACTTACACCTGTTACCCCTCTCGGAGGAGCATAGGCCGCTCACCAGTATTCTCCATTCAACTCTGTCCTGAGCAATCCTTTCCAGCTGTCTCCAGTTATTGTTCATCCTTTTTTGTATCTGCTTCCAGTTCTCGACGCAGGGTGTTCTTTGGCCTTCCTCTTTTCCGTTTTCCAACAGGATTCCAAGTTAGTGCTTGTCTCGTGGTACAGTCTGATGATTTGCTCAATGTATGTCCTATCTATTTGCAACGTCGTTTCCTGATTTCCTCTTCAGCTGGAAGTTGGTTTGTTCTCTTCCAAAGTAGGATGTTGCTGATGGTTTCCGGCCAACAGACATTCAATATTCTACGTAGACAGTTGTTGATAAATACCTGTACTCTCCTGAGGATGTTTGTAGTAGTTCTCCACGTTTCAGCTCCATACAGAAGAACTGACTTGACGTTCGAGTTGAAGAGTCTAACTTTGAGGTTAGTTAACAGTTGTTTGGAGTCCCATATATTTTTCAACTGTAGGAATGCTGCCCTTGCTTTGCCGATCCTTGCCCTTACATCTACATCGGATCCTCCTTGTTGATCGATGATGCTCCCCAGGTATGTAAAGGTATCGACTTCTTCCAGAGTTTCACCATCAATTTCAATTAGGTCAGTGCTCTCGGTGTTGAATTTGAGGATCTTGCTCATTCCCTTATGTTTGTTCAGGCCTATTGATGCTGGGGTTGCTGCTACTTTGGTTTTCTTCACTTGCATTTGCTGTTGTGTATGGGATAGAAGTGCTAGATCATCCGCGAAGTCCAGATCATCAAGTTTCATCCTACTTGTCCATTGAATTCCGTGCTTCTCCTCAGATGTAGAGGTTTTCATGATCCAATCGACCACTAGGAGGAAGAGGAAGAGCGAGAGCAGACAGCCTTGTCTGACACCAGTACTTACTGAGAACGCATTTGTCAGCTGTCCTCCATGCACAATTTTGCACTGTAGTCCGTCGTAAGAATTCTGGATGATGTTGACGAGTTTCTCTGGTATACCGTAGTGTCGAAGAAGTTTCCATAGTGATCTCCTGTCTACGCTGTCAAACGCCTTTTCATAGTCAATGAAGTTGATGTACAATGACGAGTTCCATTCAATTGATTGTTCAACGATGATGCGTAGTGTTGCAATTTGGTCTGTGCATGACCGATCCTTATGGAAACCAGCCTGTTGATCTTGAAGTTGAGCATCCACTAAATCTTTTATTCTGTTCAACAACACTCTGTTGAAGACTTTCCCTGGTACTGACAATAGTGTGATCCCTCTGTAGTTCTCGCATTTGCTCAAATCCCCTTTCTTTGGTATCTTGATAAGATATCCTTCTTTCCAGTCTGCCGGCACCTGTTCTTCCTCCCAGATCCTTGCCGTTATGTTTATGTCTGACTTGAGTTCTTCGGCTGGTATATTGTCAGGTCCTGCTGCTATCCCACTTTTGATCTGTCTGATGGCTATCTTGATTTCTTACATCCTTGGTGGATTGGCATCTATCGGGAGGTCTGTAGGTGCTGCTTCAATGTCTGGTGGGTTTGGTGGAGCTGGTCTATTCAAGAGTTCCTCAAAATGTTCTACCCATCTGCCTCTTTGTTCTTGAATCTCGGTGATTAGCTTGCCTTTTTTGTTCCTGACCGGTCGCTCTGGTTTACAATATTTACCTGCCAGTTTCTTCGTTGTGTCGTTTAGCTGTTTCATATTTCCTTCTCTTGCAGCTTTCTCCGCTGTCGTTGCAAGGCCTTCGATATACTTACGTTTGTCGGCTCGAATGCTCTTCTTTACTTGTTTATTTGCTTCTGTGTATTCATTTTGTGCTTTGATTTTTTCTGCTCTAGTGCGGCTGTTGTTGATTTCTGCCTTCTTGTTCCTCCTTTGTTGAATTTCTCTCAGGGTCACAGTGGAAATCCATTCCTTATGATGGTAGTTCTTGCAGCCCAGAGCCTCTTGACAAGTTGAAGTTAGTGCCTTTTTGGTTCTTTTCCAGTTGTCCTCCATAGTGGTTTCTTCCTCGTTCAGCAGATCTTGTAAGGCTTGAAACCTGTTGTTGAGAGTTATTTTAAATTCCTTGAGTTTGTCAGTATCCCGAAGAGAGGCTGTATTGAACCGTTTTAATGCTGTTGCTCCAGTTATCCATTGCTTCTTTAGCTTCAGCTTCATTTGGGCAACCACTAGGTGGTGGTCTGAAGCTACATCAGCTCCTCTCCTGGTTCTCACATCTTCCATTGATCTTCTGAATTTTTTATTGATGCATATATGATCAATTTGATTCTCTGTAGTATGATTCTGTGAGATTCATGTAGCTTTGTGTATGCGTTTGTGGGGGAATATTGTACCACCTATGACCATTTTGTTGACAGCGCATAGATTTGTAAATCTTTCACCGTTTTCATTTCTTTCTCCCAGTCCTTGTCGTCCCATGATGTCTTCGTAACCGGTGTTGTCCATTCCGACTTTGGCATTTAGGTCCCCCATCAGGATTGTCAGATCCTTTCTGGACACTTCGCTATAATTGACTGCAGCCTATCATAAAACTGATCTTTGTCCTAGTCGTTGCCGTCGTTGGTGGGTGCATAATACTGGATGATGTTCATTGTAATCCCCTTCTTCATTGTCTTGAAAGATGCTTTGATGATCCTGGGTCCATGTGGTTCCCATCCAACAAGTGCATTGAGCGCTTTCTTAGACAGCATCAGAGCAACTCCTTGGGTGTGTGGGGCATTTTCCTCTTCGTGCCCGGAATATAGTATCACCTCTCCCGTAGCTAATGTTTTTTGTCCAGTTTGAGTCCAATGCGTTTCGCTGATCCCGAGCACAGTTAAATTGTATCTCTTCATTTCTGCTGCTATCTGGGTGATCTTCCCGGTCTCCCCCATTGTCCGAACATTCCATGTACCTATAAAAATTTTTGCTCTGGTCGTTAGAAGGGGTGGCATCGGCCTCATGACTTCCGAAGAATCTCGGCTTTCATCACGAAGCGTCATATAGATTCCTTTCACTACCAGGGCAGAGTTTAAATGGCTAAGTTTGTTTATTCTGGTTAGCGTTTTTTTTAGCAAACTTGTGTTTTACGGGATAGGGGTGCTAGCCCTATGCCCAACCCTCCTCCTTTACCCGGGCTTGGGACCGGCAACAACCCTAGAAGAGCTGCGGGCGGAGTTAAAAGAGTAACTAGTAAACCAGAAATAAGTCAATAATCAATTATTGCAACACCTAAGTTTAATTTTTTGAGAGACAACCCTGTTTCATCATTACAGAGTTCAATTTATAGTGTTAAATGCAGCAGATACCAGGTTCTTGTTAGACATACTACATATAACCCACCATATTAATCATGAATTTAAAATAATCTCCTTACTATAAATGAACACTAAACTAACTCTAATCATTAACTTTAATCACAACATAATACCAACTATTAATCCTGACTATGGACATTTTAACGGTGAATCCCTTGCATTGCTTAGATAGATTCCAGAATGAAAGTATTATACAGCTATATGACTGAATTAAAAAAAGTTTTTAATTTATAGGCAGGGAAGTTAACAGTAAGTTTGAATGGTTACCTCAACCATGGTAAATTATATATCCTTCCTAATATTAACGTCCTTGCTGATAAAATACTCATTTACAATCACTGTTTCCTGATTCAAATAACGCCAACCACAGTTTCCTAAAACTGATTGGCTTCTTTAGATATTTTGACTTTTGTAATCTGTACTGGTCATCTAAAGGGTTTATTTATCGTGAATCTACTAATTAAATACATGATCTATAAAGACTGTGTAACTATTATGAAGTTCCTGTGGAGTAATCAATGATACTCATTTACAAATGAATCCAATCAACAATTAACAACCACTTCATCGGACCATGATTAAAAATCCCAATTCTTAATAAGCAATCAATGAATAAAGCTAAAAGCAAACCTAAGTTACTGTAACAATTCAGCTGAATTAATCACTTAATATTCTGTTGATTGAGTCACGAGATCCATTTATTGATTAAATTGTACAGTTGTTTCTGAATTCCTTGAAGACTATTACGTTAGTGAAAGGTTTTAGAAAATTTGCGATTTAGGATTTAAACCCAATGATTAGTGAGTTTATGAATGGAAAGGAGAGTCGATTAGAGAATGCTGGCCGTCGGCAAAACCAGATTGTCGCTGATTGTGTCTGGATAACGGACTCGAAATGTCTTAAGTAAACAACTGTTCATGAACACCCGTATCTTTTGGATGATGTTTATCATAGTTCTTCATTCAATACAACTATAATGACGTTTACATTGAAACTCTGACTTAGGTGTTGGCTGGCATCTGGTTTCAGTTCTAGATGTTCTTCAGTTGTAGAAATGCAGTCTTTGCCTTACTTTACTAATACTTGCCTTCACATCAGCACCAAACCCTTCTCCTTTGTCTGTTGATGATGTTGATTAGGCTTGTAAAAGTTCCAACAGTTGGTATGTTGTATAGCTTTGCTGGATTGTTACTCTTTATTTGTCGGATGGCCTTTCTGATGAATATGATTCATTGTTTTGAGATCTGACTTTCAGTGATATTTTACTTTTGGTTGTTTTGTAGTGATGATGATGTTACATACAAAGTTAATACGTTTTTAATAGAAAAAGTAGGGAAATATTATGGATGGCGTGTTAGTTGGTTATTTGTCAAAAATTTTCCATGGTTATACGTGCTGAAGACACAACTTTGACATAGATGCACATTCCTAGAATATAGTCTCGGAAACATCGTAAACATGGTGAGAATCATTATTTGTGAAAAATACTGTAATGAAACATTTCTCAATGTGAGGTAAAAATGAATATATTGATTGTAGTACTTGGAAAAAGCCTCAATTTTGAAAGGTAGTTGAGACTATAGATTACTTGCCATACCAACTGAGCATATTACAGCTGATTGAATATCGTCTACTAAGTTTGAACATGGTCTTTTGCAATACCGTGGACTCAATACAGTTTTATTTATTCGAAGATAATTAAGAGAAATACCAAAGCCAAGGATTCTTACTAGAAGGTACTTGTCTACAGTGCATTTATCGAATCTTGAAGTAACTGTTGTTACTAGTGGGATTCTTGATACGATCTACGAAACAGGTGTATCTTTATTGATTTGAGAATAAGTGGTCAACAGAATCCATATCAATCAGTTATTTATGATAATCAAGTTATTTTACTTTTAATGTTTTCACTAAGTGCATATTATTTTATTGGATATGTAACTCTCCTTCTGATTTAATGCGATTGTTTTGATTTAATTAATTCGGTAATAAGAGATTCGAAAAAGCTCAGTAAACAATACTTTTTCGTGTACTATTACAAGTCATATCACATCGCTGGAAGTCATCTGTCAGTGAATATCATATTACTTGTATTAATGTTGAAACCTCTTTAGTTTATCAAAATCCTTATACATTACAATTGAACCCAAGGTACATAATAACACTTGCCAGTGAATTATTTAAGCTTCAAGAATGTGAATTCACTGTACTTAAAATTACCAGTTGACACAAAAATTCTGTTAGAATAGATTATTCCTAACGTCTTTGAATATACTTACGGTTATTACGATAGGTTGTAGAATCACATTGTTGCCAATTATCATAAGTTGTGGATTGTCGGTTTCTTATGAATCAGCTTTAATTTGATGAAACCTAAATCGTTATAAAAAGTTACAATCATATCGGTTATGAAACAACTATCCACTAGTGTCGTTAAATAAGGTTGTACAATATCATCCGATTTGAGTAAACTTGAAATGTACATCATTAGATATTAGCTTAGATGTCTAAACCTTAAGCCCAAGTGCAAATACTGAACGTCTTCGGATCGATTTTCCCGTTGGGGACGAAAATACTTAACACTGTCCTCTACTAAAACAGAATAGATGTCTTAGTAAGATCAATTTGTATATTCCCATTGATTTGTTATAGACTGAAGCTGGTCAGTCACTGTTGCTATATGTGCATCCTGAGCGGATTGCCTCGATATAGCGATTATTCACAAGTATTATTTAATTTGTACTGTGACTGGCAAGTGGAATCCAGGACGAGCGTTTCTTCCTATTTGGGACTCATCGGCTGGATGTACCTCCATCCCAATGTTGATGTTCACAGTGGGATTCGAATAGATGTCTATGTTATTGATATTCTAGATGAACTCATTCCGTAACGCATAATTAGGTAGAGACAACATTTCAAAAATATTTAATTTGAACAAATTCATAATAACACTAATCGTAAGTTAATTAATTTAAGTTTCTTTGAAATACTGAAATTATTAAAAATAACATCAGTGTGTAACTTCTAATTTCGCTTAGTTATTATGCAAACTATCTTAAAGTATACGCGAAAATATTAGTCTGTTTTTTTTGTGTCATCTATTCAATATTCAAACAAAATGAGCGTTGATTGAAACAACTGAATGAATGATTGATTGATAAATTATTTCGTATAGGTTAGAATGAACAGAAGAAAGTTCATTAGTTCTTTTCTAATTACCATTGACTTATCAATATTTAATGTCATGTCGAAACTTGAACTTTGATAAATTCCTAAGTGTAATTAAATTAAATGGAGAATCAACTAATTTTAGATTGTGCTTGACAAGTGAAATCCGGAAACGACATTTCCTCTTATTCGGGACAAGTTAGCTGGAATTATTTTCATTCCAATGTCGATGTTTGTATCAAAACTTAAAATCAATCATTTCGTATCAAACAATGGTGAGTTCACCATTAAGTTACTCAGTCCAAACAGTTAGGTTGTGTAACTTGTAATTATTTCTTTTTTGAATCTAGAATGGTGTGAAAATCAACATTAGGATTCATGTGCAATCAGATAACAAGTCCTAAACAGGATTAATTAAGTGTCCAGGACTACTCTTTCTAGTCACATTCTAACTTTAATCACACTTGTGAATTGCAGCTGCACCGAGACAACCGCTCACGATGTACATTTAGTAACAGAGACTCATCAGTTTAGATTTTAACATCAGTTGGAGGATAGGAACATTTCCTTATTATGGGGACACAATCTTAGATGGACACAAATGCATTCAGTTGATGTGTTACTAACTCTACAAAAAACAATGTGATCTCAAAATTTCCTGTTTATTATTTTTTAAAATTAGTCTATAGGGTATTATAAATAATTAGGAAGTAACTATAAAAGTAGTTGCTTTTGCACCTGCAACTGATTTTCAAATCCACTATAGGGAGGTTTAAACTCAGCTACTAAAAATAATATAAAATGTTTCAAAATTTACAAAGACAATCGGAAATTCTGGATCGACTAATAAATATGAACGCTGGTCTTGTTTCATGCTCCGAATAACTGGGTGAGGTGGGGAGGGGATACTGACTACATATTAGGTTACTAATGGACACAATTTGTGTGTATTAAAGTAAAATAATGTGTTTTTTCATTGAATTTCTTCTGTTAGTCCATGACGTGAGCTACCTTCGTATAAGTTGGTGACAGCACCACATTTATTCGATAAATAGTCATAGATTAAAAATGTAGGATTCAAGAATTAATTGAACTACGTTCAGTTAGTCATTGATTAATAATCGACTGTTCTTACTAAGTTGTAAATCTCCAAATGGCATTTAAACTGTCCACATTCATTAAAAAATGTCAACAGTCAGTCATAAACATCCGCCGAAACAAAATGAGGCTGAGTAAATACAAAGAGTAATGATATGAGCTTATGTTTCAGTTGTGTCGTTTGTTGGCAGGCGAAATCTCTCCATAACTACTTTCTTTTTCTTAAAATATACGTTTCAGTTGTCAATTAAAAGTTTGTTCAACTGTAGAGTACTGTATATTTCGACAACTTTAGAGCAAATTAACGCCTTCAGATTCATTGGTTCGATCACAAAGTTGTTGAACATATACAATGTTTAGTTGATCCAAGTGAAGAGGTCTGTCAAAGGGTAACGGCAAATCACAGTTGAACTTTTGCTAACATTAACGTTTAAGATTTAGTGCATTTAGTTGAGATGAGAAATGTAATTATAAGGGTACGTATCAATACAGCTTGATTTATTAGTCAATAATATCAGGAACGAAGGCCATGTATTTGTTTATTTACATACAGACTTCTCTCACAACTTAATTCCAGGCTAGTGAATCTCCTCCTGCAATCTACACAAAAAAAGAACAACGTTGGAGCTACTCACATAGTATATTTGTCATACACGAGTACCATCCAGTGTAATACATAAAGAGATCATTCCTTTAGCCTGAATAATAGCATCTAACTATAACTGACTTTGAAAGGTTAAATTCTTTCCTAAACTGTATACATCACCATGACCCTCTCATTAAATTGATTATCGTAAAGTTCTACTGTTACATAGTACTTTAATCAAACTATAGGATTGTTGCACAATCAAATGTTATTCCCTGAAACGTTGTGTAAAATGCAAATTAATACGATCATTTAGAACGATTTAGAACAATTTTCATCAGCCTACAAATAAGCCTAGTTGTTTTTTTTCCTTTAGAAGTCTAGACATTTTGTAATTGTTTCGCTTTACTTTAAATTATTGAAATCATTCAGTCAATTATGGACATAATTCAGTTATGAAGTAAATTGATTACGATGGTATTCAAATATGGAGAGTTCACTTCACAGGAACTATATACTTGTATGCATGTGTATGTGTATAATTTATAGAGAACTCCTGAAAAAAGCTAATCAAAGCTGTATTTTCCTAATAACAATCAAACACACTTGACGATGGTGCTGATTACGGTATTCAATGGAGTTGGTTGTCAGTACATATACGAACAAAAGTGTTAAAAGTTATACTGTAAATTTACTAGAAGATTCTTTCGAATTAGCAATGCACTACAAATGATTGTAGTGATCTAATGGATAATGTAACCTAATGAACCTGACTTCTATGCTGAATTCAAAAGAAAGAACTACTCACCAGATAAGTCAGTATACACAATTTTTTTATGAGATGAAAGCGATTATTTCTGTTAACGGAAAATAATCAACAACAAGGATTTCATATAACAACAGTTAGAGAATAAGATAAAATTTATCGTCACAGGACAACTTATTGTTATCCATCCTTCTTTGTTGTATTCAAGATTAGGAATATTTTATTTGAGATACATTAAAGTATTGAATATCTAGTTGATTAAATCTCTGTCCATTGCATAATAAACATTCTATAGATCATAAGTATGCTTTATATTGGAGACAATATACATCGTAAATATGATAAACGTTGAGGATGAATTCAGCCCAATACTAATAAGGTCATTAAAATATACTGAACTGGTTAAAACTGATCAATAACAAGATAAGGTATATGAACATTCGTTCAAATTTGAACGGATAATTTAACGAAAATTGGGCGCCAAATTTATGGAAGACTTTAGAAGTAGATTATATTGGAAACATTTTAGCGATTGAACAGTAAATAAGTAAATTCAAATGTTTTACCAGACAAATTGGTTCGAAGATTCTTCAAAAAGAAAGTAATCAAAATCGAAAACCATCAAGGATTTATATAAAGTCGAACAACTAAAGTAAGACCAATCATGTTCTAAAAGTGAATTTTTATACTAAAATAAGGTATATAGGACAAACATGATATTTATGTATGAACAATTATTAACATAAATTGTTTGATTTGGAATTATGGCTGGTAAATGGACTCCAGGATGCGCATTTTGTTTTATTTGGGACTCGCTAGACGGATGTACCTGCAACCCCCAGTGTTCACACGAGGACTGAAACCCAGTTCGTTTCGTGTCATAATCCAGCTCCTTCACCACTGGGTTACTGAGTTTAGACGTGGATTCTAGATTCCACTTGCCAGCCACAATTCAAACAAAACAATACTTGTGAATCAATCCATTCAGAATGCACATATGGCAACAAAGACTGATCAACTTCAGTCCATAACAAATCAACGGGAAGGTCGAAATACATTCTAACTATTAACATGTTTGAACATGTCTGTGTGTATTAATATTTGAAATGACGACATTTACCCCAGGCTATTTATAGGTAATTCGAACAATTTGACGTATAATTAAAGTATGTGTCAAAATAGTAAAAAAAGCCGATAAACAGAATTGTCATTCGTCAGACTGAGTGTAACAATGTTAAATTAACTAGAAGTAATTGAAAATAAATGCACACCGGAAAATTGATTAAAAATTTTGGACATCTGTTATTGTTAATATTTATGTTGATAAAAATATTCGATTGATTAGTTGTATAGACTAACATTTTGGCCTGTTATTCAATAGTTTCGAAGGTTCAATTAATTGTAATTCTTCCCTTTTTGTTAACATTATCTTCACTTGCCCATGTATGAAGTGCTTCAGCTGTTAATCTTTCTTTATAAGCTCCAAAACCTTCTTAAAGGAATTGCATGTTGTCAAAATTAATTTGATGTCCTGCCTCCAAAATATGTAAAGATATCTCTAACTTATTTTCAGGTCTCATTGACTCCTCTGAGAATATGAGAGAATTTGTCTTATTTTAGTACTTGTGAAAACTTGAAGTGAACTACTTATGAGTAGTTACATTTGAATCACGAAATAATATCATAACAACTTGTTTTATTGTACGCTTCACTGTTTCTATGTACATTAACATAACTGTTAGAGTAAATAAAAGCATATTATTAAAATGAACACCATGTAACTTCTATTTCACATCCCATAATTATATTTGAAACTTATGTATGACTAGATCATTTAATTTATAATTAACTAGAAGGATAAATCATTAGTCCACAAAATTCCAATATTAACTAGACATGCAAATTTTATTGTTAACACAGAATGATTTCCATCGAATAATATTGAAAACAGAAGGATGCTGGACTGCTATTTTGTCCCAGTAAGCGACTTCTCAGTAGCGAGAAGTCTTGATTCCCCAGGGAATTGAACTGAGAAATATTTGGGTTTCTTGGAAAACGCCTAACTAACAGAAACACTAGGCTAATAGATACCCATGAATAAAATGCCCACATTAATCAATTTGTGGTACAGCACGAAAAGTCGGCCAATGACATTATAAGAAACTATCTCCTTTTCTACATATCTGAACTTCATCAGTCAGACTTATTAAATGATCTTTAGCAACTTTTGAAGCTAGTCACAAATGAACTGATTACAATCAAAATTTTACATAAATTGATCTGTCACAGTTAGCTTCGTCAAATAAGCCTGCTTTTAGACAAAAATTCTGTTTTAAACCAATCATCTTAACTGCAGCGTGCAATAAAAGTATATAGTAAAGCTTTTTAACAATATTTCATGTATCCTTACTGCTAATTTATGAAGGCTAACTTATTTGTTTATCTGTACTACTATGATAACCTTGTTTTATTTACTCATGAATATTTAATAGAATTTGTGTTATAGATTCACAAATTTTGAAAATGCAATTGTTGATTGGATCGAGTGGAAGAAATAGTATTGATTTTTTGTAAGCTTGATTTGTAAACTTAATTTAATTTCAAATGTGAGTTTTTACTCCTGAGTACAGTTTCACAACATTTAATCATAGTAATAAAATGTTGTTGACTTCACTTGATGAATAGTAACTATAAATTAATTGATATAAAAATCCATGCATTCATTGAAATGTTGTTTGATAGCCTCATCTCACGTTTTTTTGGCTCCACAGTAAGATCTTTCTACAAGTTTATTCATTTGGAGCAGCTGTGGGTTGGAAAGAAACGAAATGTGATTTCCTACTGAAGTACAAGTATCAAAGATAGCGTTTCGCGCCAACCGTATCGACTATCAAGGGAATCAGACATTTAATCCGGTTACTCTAGATTTACTAGCTGAATCCAATCTTACTAAATCATATAGAACTCACGCGTTGGTACCATCTGAAAAAAAACAGTAAAGAACTTTTTTTTACTTACTTGATTACATATGGGAAGAGTGAATTTGTGATTTCAGCTTTGAGCTATTTCGTCGGACTGATTGCCTTTTTTCATTCGAATAATTGACATTATTCCACAAATTAATGTTTTCCATTGTTGGTCCTACACTGCCTAACATAGTAAATTTGTTCCATTTCATATTAAAAAAAACAGAAGAAATGAAACTTATCATTTTATTAACATCAGAAACATTAAAAAGCAGCGTAACGTCAAAACCTACACGTTATGGAAGAATCGAGCAATTCCTAGGAGACCTAAATGAGTATAACACCTATTAATTTTTTCTCAACTTCACACTCTCAACGTACTAAAAAATTCTGTTATAAGAATTACAAGCAATCAAAATCTTTATATTTACTGTAAGCATTTTACATATTTTCATATGTTAAATACGCAAGAAAATAAGGTTCTATTCATATGAAAGTTATCAACAATTTTTACGTCTTCAAATCTACATTGGGCTACTAAATGCATTTTTTGAACAAAAATACGTATACTATAATTTTTTTTGGTTTTCAGACCGTCTAGATACAAGACGAAGAAAACTGAAAGCTGCGATAATATATAATATAAATCTTTTTTGAATTGACACAATGACCAAATACAAACGTCCAGAAGATGTACAATATCGCAAGCTATCATAGGAATACTTACTAATGCACAACGTATTGCGTTTTATCTCTTGACTGCATGTTCTAGGATCCTCCCAACTCACTGGTGGGAGGAATGGGCAGCGACGGTAAATAATCCTACATATTTGTACAGGCCCTCTCATGACTGATGTTGACTACATTCGCTGTAGCGGACACGAATAACTTAAGGGGCTCAGTCAAACATCATCACCAGATCACAACACGACCCCAATTGAGAAGCAACTCATCTAGTCCGTCAGGCTAGACGTTGTTATCCTGTTGACATTTTATTAACGATCAAATATGTCTTCTTCTTCATTCATCACTGCCTTCCAAAATGTTCTTATTCGTAGGTGTGTGTTTAACTGCTACAAGCTACTCTGGTTATACGACATGCGTATCCTGGTCATATACATGGTACACTTCAATACCGGTAGTAAGAATGGTCAGATCTAATTAGACTACAGTACTAATATGAAATATTTTACAGTAGCGTCTAAATCTAGAACAGAATAGCAAACTTTATTTATGAATACTGCTATACCTAAAAAACCACCAAATATATCCCTTTCCTATGATGGAACGTAACTGTGGTGTTGCTGCAATAAATCCACCTAATATTTGATCCTTAGAAGTATTTCGGCGGTGGGTATTGCTTAACAGCTGCTAGTAGAAAGTAATGTGATAACAGATGTCGCTTTGAATAATAAACCATGGTTTCACTTTTATATGATGGTAGGAACAGCAAAGTGTGTTAACAGTTTTTAACTCTTGATGAAGGTAATCAGATTCTATGCGTTGTCTGTTCACTGAATATACCAAAGACCTTTTGTTATTAACAGTAATAGTTCAGATCAAATCCGGAGATTTTCTACTTTTGGTGAGAGAGCACTAATGATGTGTCACTATTCTGGCTGAGCATGGAATCCTTCTCACAGAAATTATAGACGATACTAGAGTTATTTTATCAACTTAAACCGCTTGTCTTAAGAAAAATCCCTACTATAAACCGTTGCCAGTAAACAAATAAAACTGTGAGAGCTCTTGTTACTCTTTACATATATCGGCAACCATAATTCTCGTACTTCTTATACATGGTTTTCCAGTCGTTTTGCAAATAGCACTTTCCGCGTCACACTTTCCCTCCACTAGTTATCAGTGGGGCAAAAACAATAGTCTTCACACTCAGAACTACGAAGATATGAATTACAGTCGGAATAAAACTAAGGATTCGACTAACTACAACCCCTAATTGTAGGAAATGTTTACGGATGTCTCTGTTAACAAACATACAAAGTTAATGGGGCATCAGAAAAATGTGCAACTACTTTTTCACTTCGCCTCTAAAATATCTTGTAATCTGGACATTCCGGAAAGTACGAGGGAGTTTAAATCTAAATAACCAATCAATTTTTAGACAAAAACTTATTACGAATGTTTGCAATAGTAAAATGTGATTAGTGAACTCAAGGGAAATCGTATCTGCTACTTTTACATAACACTATCTTTAAATGTTTACTATTCTGTTCTAGATTAAGACGCTACTGTAAAATATTTCATATTAGTACTGTAGTCTAATTAGATCTGACCGTTCTTACTACCGGTATTGAAGTGTACCATGTATATGACCAGGATACGCATGTCGTATAACCAGAGTAGCTTGTAGCAGTTAAACACACACCTACGAATAAGGACATTTTGGAAGGCAGTGATGAATGAAGAATAAGGCATATTTGATCGTTAATAAAATGTCAACAGGATAACAGCGTCTAGCCTGACGGACTAGATGAGTTGCTTCTCAATTGGAGTCGTGTCATGATCTGGTGATGATGTTTGACCAAGCTCCTTAAGTTATTTGTGTCCGCTACAGCGAATATAGTCAACATCAGTCATGAGAGAGCCTGTACAATTATCTGTTGGTGGGATTATATGTCACTACAAACCTACTTACTGTAATAGTCTATAAATAGTGTACATTAGTAAGTTTACCAAGTAAGAACCAAACGTGCTAACAGATAAAGCACTTTGAAGAGTACAAAATAACTTGTTGTGATTGTATTGTTTTATGTAGTGAAGATCCAATCAAAGCCGAAAAAGTAGTCCAAGTTGAGGTCAAAGGAGTTCAAGACCGATGAAATATGTAGTATTCTAATATAATGTACAATCGGAAAATAAATACAGTCTCAACACACTGTACGACACTTCAACTTCATCAGTTTCTAGTGAGGCAAAATTTGTTAATTGTGACGTTTTAAGCATTCAAAACCAAGTAAATTCACTTAATGAATGTAATATCACCATAAATTTCGAAATTTTCGCACGATATACGTTACAATATTACCCACGAATTACTAAGCACTATTGCAAAGACACAAAATTGATGTGCAATAAAGTTTTAATTACTTATATCTGGATGTTATCATAATGTTTGTAAAAAGTGGTTAGTTAAACTTGTTTGTTCAGGCTAAATAGTAATTCGCTGACCTGACAACCTTGCCAACAAGTTAACTTGAAATTTCTTCAGTTTACAAAGTTATAGTCGAGATGAGTGGCTCGGGGCCACACATCAGCATCACATTCCGCAAATCAAAGAAACCTCGGCTAAATGACAGTGTTAAAATTGTACGAAACAGAGGATTATTAAATACTTCTCGAAGACTGCTTCAAAAGTCAAGTAAGTGTCTATAATTTACTATAGCTGTTTGGCCATTTCGTAGTGCGTTAGGATTAACATTAGATTGATTTCTGGATTCGTAATGATCTGATTTAGATTTTTGGCTGACACATAAGTCAAAAGCTTTTGGACTTATAATTTTACTGTTAACTAATTTCATTTCCCTACTGAAGTCACTGTAGTTTGAGACTAATACCTTGTCATTCCTACGACTTTTTAAACCCAGACTTTTGTAATTATAGGGCTTTTCATATAGGGAGTCAGATTTTAGGATTGTAGTTCTTAGAGTTATCTTGTATTCAGGAAGACAATGCAGCACATTAGTCGATAAGCATTTCTGCATCATAATCTTGTCGTACTTCATAAACGTACGCATAGATCAGGTTTCACATTGTTCTTAATTGTCCTGGATTCCCTTTTGAAACATTAGTTTTTTATAAATGTATTCGTTTGAAATTCATTGGCGACACACGACAAGTATCATGGTAACTCACCTTTCGCGATTAGTTTAGTCTATCTGTCAGATTTCATTGACGGCTTGGATTTATATGGCACAGATCACAACTAATAGCCCAAGCCTATTAAAAACCTGACGGTACATTGGTTTATGTTAACACTTAGTTACTTTTGTCCCCTATCTTAATTATAGTCCAGGATGACCCTACTCACATATTTTTCTGAATAAAACAGCTCGCACTACAAAACTAGGTTCATATAAAATTTTTAGCATTTATATTAGTGTGTTCTTATTTGACAAAGAACAATGGTGCAGTTTTGGCCCAATTAAATGCAGCTATATATCACTAGTGAATCTTATGTCAAAGGTAATAGCATTATTGTATTCTGTCCACGATAATAGATGGTATATAACTAGGCGACGTGGCTCCGGACCAGTCACAGTAGAGCAGGTGCTTTTCGCTCAAGTTAGAAGTTTTTTATGCCTTCTCAATGACTAATCCTTACTTTATGAATTGTGTTCTCGGAATCTGTTTCTTAATACCACTTTTCAGTATTGTTTCTATGACCTTAATGTAACCTCGTTGTTTATCACTCCATCCTGGTTAATGGATTCTTTCAACTGAAATCGCTTCACCAAGTTTCTGAGGGAACAAAGCCAGTGCTAATCTGTTTTCTAAAACCCACCTTGAACCTATTTAGAAAGGCTTACTACACTTGGTGTTGAACTAAAACATTATAACGACTCACTATGGTCTTATTATCTGTATTGGAAACCTCACTCTTGCGGAAATCAATCATAGTTGATTATTAGAGGATGATTTTACAACCGTTGTAATTAGTGGGATGCATTCTGTACAGTGTTAGAAGTAAGCAACAACCAATCACGTAGTTTCTTTCTGTTCTGTCTTTGCATTGTCTTTCTCCTTGCAGGTTTTCAACTTTCCTGACTAATCTTTTGTATCTTGTCGGTGTTCGTTACTTTTTCAGTAGATTTCTTGTATTATCATCTACTACGATGATCGTCAATTGTTTCCTTGCTTGAATACATTATCTATTTATATCTCAAGTTTCTAACGACCTATCTGATTGTCGCCATAAACTTTCTGGAGTTAAGATGATGATTTATGTTCGGTGCATATTACACTAAAAAAGCTAGCCACAAACGATGGCGCCAAGCCTTATTTGTATTCACTTTATTTACAGTCATGTGATTACGTGTTCGCCTGCATTAGTTGTTTTAATGGTAGGATATTATGGTCAATTCTCATGATATATTTGGTCATTTAGTATTCTAACGTACCTAATTTGTATTTACTATGTAAATTTGCGGACATACGATAGTATAGAATATTGTTTTTTTACAATTCACTTAACACATCTGTGTGGGGGGAAACGACAAAAGAAGGAAATAAAATGGTAAAATTAACTGTGATGAAGTTGTAAAGGTGGGTATATTGATGCTTTTGTGTTGCTGCAACCAATTTTAACTGTATCACTGGTTTACAAGTATAAGTCACGACTTTTTTATTAACGGAATTAAAAAGGTGCATCGTCTCCAGACAGTTCCCACCGACATTCGCTGATTGGAGAGAGCGGTTTAAGTTATTACGGAGTCTGTTGGCTGTCACTCATACTCTAATTGAATAGTCTACGCCTACGAATATGGTCGACTGACCTCATAGGTTGGTGCTACTACTTAGTTAAGGTACTCATAGCTTCCTCTCTAACCTACTATGCCAGTATACATTACTTGTTTCAATATATAGTGGCTAGGCATGCATCATGCGTGTTCCTGATACCTCAGTCGTTAAAAATTGACGGTCTCAGGTTGGTATTTTAATGAACACCGACCCACTATGACTGATAAAACTTTTATAATAAGTGAGGTTATCAACGACCTTGGTTAGAGCACTGGCTTATAGCCAATTAGGTTGACCATATGTTTTTATTTCAAACTGTCTGTTATTTGTTTTATTAGCCTTAATACGAATAGCTTCTACTTGAAATCTGAAAACTTGTTCTTGGTAAATAAACAACCCGTCTATAAATTAATAAGAAAATAATTTCCATCGTGCTTTTTCAGCAAATTGTTAACTTATTTGACATAAATGATCAAATTAACTGTGTTTCTTCCTTGATTACTTGCAATTTTTTAAAACAGTAAATCAGTCTATCAATTCAGCCACATCACTTCGTACAAATAATGCTTCATTAGCAAAAAAACTAGCTGAATTGCAAATTGAATTGAATAATCAGAAATTGGCTGCGCAACAAGCGAATATTGAATTATTGAAATGTCGTATGGAATTAGCTCGATTGCAAGCATATAAACAAGCAAAAGATAGAATGAAGGTACTAATTGATTTTCATTTATTTATTCATTGTTGTCTAATAACTATCAGTTAACGTCGGTCGTTAGATGTTACAGAGATGATTAAGTGTATGTTTACATTCCTATGGCATTCGCTTTTTGAGATCCATGTCAACATAAAGTATAACAGTGGGACCCCCACTTTCGTCGCTTGTTGTGAATCAATGTACATATTCCGTAAAAACTAATACAAAACGAAGTGTCACTCCACCAAAAGTTTCGTTATTTTATGATATCAAGCTGATGGAGGAGATCGAACAACAAACTATCCCTCCTCGATTGCTTGACTGTAAGAATAATGCGAAATGTATGTCTTATCAGTCGACACCGAAAGATATCTTATAACTGGTTATGGTTTCTGGGAATTTTATTAACGGGAGAATTCATCTTATCATGGAAACGAAAGACAAACATGCTGAATTACATTTAATCTTTATAAATAACTGTCCCAAAGTGTTTTTTCGGAAAACATAACTAAAAGTAAACGAAAAGTTGGATCAGAATGTTTGTCTAGGATTGGCTTAGTATTTTTTATCTTGTGCTGCAAAGAAATAAAATTTCAAGAGAATTTTAAGTAAATATTATGCAGTTTTCTTTAGTGCGAGTAATACGATTAAATTGGTATTAGTCAAGTATAATATCCCACAAGAAAAAAGTAAAGGCCTTCTGAAATTAAATGTAATTCTGCTGTGTTCACTTTAGAATTGTTCTAGATTTTATGTCTTAAATAATTTTGGTTTTGGTTATTTTCCTGAAGAATTCCTGACCAAACTGTCGGGCTATGCAGTGAAATTATTTATGGATTTTATCATAGAGACTATTTCAGACGTCCAACTATTGTCAAGTTATCCGTTCATATTTTGATAAATTTTCTTAGAAATTATTAATTATTTGTCTTGAAATTTATACTGCTACTATTTATGTGTGCTCATTTTAGTCATTAATTTTAAATGTTCATGAATCATTATGTTCACAAATTGAAATGGGCATGTCTGTGATGAATTATGTGAAAGAATCAATGTCTTTATTGGATAAAGATGATTCACTAGATCAATTAATAAATCCTATGCCAAGTATACTTGGTGAAACAACCATCGATCTAGATACATTTGATTCTGTTACTAGGTAAGATTTATATTTATTTGTTTCTGTTACGATGATTTTGTACGTATTTTGACTGTCAATGAATTGACCTTAAAGTGCTTTCAACTGTTATGTTTTAGGTTCAAAGACCACTCCAATAAGTTTGTTTTTGAAATCTGCATAGTATCACTAAACCTTATAAGGAAAATGTGGCTAATATGTCGAGTACATAAACGTTTAGCGACGGAGATGTACAACTCATAAGATTTTGGTGGTGTTTTATTCTCTGAGTTAAATGGTATAATTGCACTGATTTCATTGTCATTCTGGAGAAAGTCATCAAAGCCTACTTCATGGGTTTCCAAAACTGATAGTTCGTACAATAGTTTGTGCATTCACTTACAGGAAACCACGTTACCTGCTAGTGTTAAAATTTGTCGACTGTCAATATTTTTTATCCTGGGCAACGAATTTTTTATTAAATGTATATTATGAAACATAGCCCAGCGTTTAAATCGCTTGGCTCTCCTAACAGCTTGTTAGGAATTACTAAATCTTGATCGCGTAATGCAGAGACCGAGTTGATCTAATGATAATTTTTCTTACAATCCGGCTTTTTCCATGCAAATCTAAATATCAATTCAATAATGGATTCAAATGATACTACAGTAATAGGAAGTAACGCGGTCTTGCATTATACCACTTGACCAGGCCTCCTAATTATTGAAAAGATTAAAAGTCAAGGTTTCCTTCCACTCCTACAGATGATAATGCAGGGAAAAAT
Source organism: Schistosoma japonicum (assembly GCA_025215515.1). Classification (NCBI taxonomy): domain Eukaryota; kingdom Metazoa; phylum Platyhelminthes; class Trematoda; order Strigeidida; family Schistosomatidae; genus Schistosoma; species Schistosoma japonicum. Next base: position 7,432,382 of record CM046067.1, on the reverse strand, counting down.
CCGCGAGTATTTGTGTGTTTTCGAAGTTTCCTTGAAAATGCGAGTTTCATAGTACCCGGTTCAACGCGCGATTTGAAAGTCCTATATTTTTTGACGGGTTTAAATTTCGGAGAACAGTGCATGTTATATGTCTAATGCTTAAAATGCTGCTTAACATAGATCAATTTGAAATTTGTATTTATTTCGTCTGGAATGTATTTAAAAGACTAAAAATCTTCGTTTCATTTACTATATATTATTAGTTAAACTCATCTGGTAGTGAAAGTACAACAGAATTTAGACAAACGTCTTAACAGTAATTATGGTGTGACAGTTGAATTCATCTTGTGTCTTCCTTTAAATCTTGAGTTTCGCATTTTACTTTGTGTTTTATATTGCCCGGTTCCATTCGCTTTTTACAGTTATCTTCGAATGTCTGTTTCTTTACTTCTACCATTCATGTTAATGTTACTTTTTTTATTTCCTCCTTCATTGTGTTAATGCAAATTATGACAACTTGATGCAGTCCACTTTCTTTACTAGGTCCTGCATTTTTTTTTACTAATAACTGACTGACTGATGATGGTTTGATAATCCTTATAACATTTACGTACTGTCACATTTACTCTAGTGAATGCTTCAAGTTGAAGTAGACATATAAACTAATAGTAGATTCATAAATCTGTTAAGTGACTTACTTTCCACCTAATTTCAACATAGCGTCATCTATTAAACTGAAATCATGTCTCAACGTTATTAGTAATTTTACAATGATGTCAAGTGGGTTATACGGTAACCTTGGTCAGCTCATCTTTTGGTCGATTATATTTTATATTTTTACATGCCATTATTTGCTAGTGAATTTTGGAACTGTGGCTTGGTAACTGTTAGTTAACAAGGTAATCTCGAGTGCCTTTAGAAGTAAGAGAGGGGTCGTCTCATCCCGGTTACCCATACTGTAAAATAATACTACCATTCGGGATACCTGAAGACGAGACTGGGTTACGTGTGATGTTAGCAACCTGGGAGCATGGTGGGACAGCTTAATAGGCAGCTGTCTGAAGCTGATTATCCTATTAGTTAGTAGTTTTTGATATGCTAGATCAATTCTTGTATTACCTTACCTGCGGCAGCGAAAGCTCGTGCGGGAAAATGAGGTATGATGCTTTTAGATGTAACTATTTTTTACCTTCTACCGTTATAGGATAGCAACACCTCTCAACTGCTACACTTCACTATAGTCAGCAGTACGATTTCACACTCGTGTCTTGAACTTTTGGTGCTGCTACTCTCCAATTAACCTGTCTAACACTATAAGGGAACCTGTGTTCTATTCAATATTGTCTTATTTGATTGTCACTATAGACGATCGAAGTAGTATCTTCGGCCAGGTCCTAGATCTGATACCCTATCAACCAACTTTAGTTTGGATATCTACATAGTTTCACTAGCCCTTACGGAAGATGTAATGACTCAAATCCGTTTACACAATTATGTTTATTTGGTAAATGATTTGTGTTAAATTAAACAAAAACTTCATAATTAGCTTCATTGATATTGTTTTTGTTACTGTCATTGTTGCTATTAGGAAGGAATTTAAGAAACCTGTTCTACTGACAACAGAACAAAATGTTTGTCAGCGACCCATTATTCATCCTGAAATCCAACCTTCATCATCTACTTCATTGGTGACAGGTCGTCCAGCGAAATTCGTACTTAGTCCTAGAAATCAAAATGATGTTAATGATAGCAATAACAAGGATTGCGATATCACACTTAAAGTAAGTAAGCTCGTTAAAAATGCTGAATGTGAGTGTAAACATACTTCCTTAATAAAGTGATAATTTACAGAAATTTCTAAAATTGTAGGAGTGGAGGGGTACTAAATATTTTCTAGTGCATGACGCCACTCAACTATTTGTATTGTATTTTTTCGGATTAGTTTTAAACTTTTTAAATAATTTTATTACTTTAAATGATCAATTCTTAGGTTTCTAATGCTAATGATACTAGTTATCAATCTAAATCGAAGTAGGCGGATCGTAGTTAAAACCTGCAACCTAGTTGTTAGGAGTAGATTACATAAAAAGTACCTTTATTCGGGGAATGAGTTATATTCATATGTTAGAATTAAACAATTCGTCCTTCGTCCCAGCCACCTCAGTCGATTGAAGATTTACAACTTTGTTAACTGACTTAATATCCTTCCTCAATACTCTGTGTCTAACCTCATTATTACTTATTCGGTGATCCCAGAAAACGCGAGGAATATTCCGAAGTCACTGATGATTGTTTATCAATAACATATGCATCTGCTTCGTAATATTCACATTCCACATCCATATCGTAAGACCGAATGCACTACCGTGCAGTATACTCGTCATTTAATTGATAGCTGGATACCTCGCCTACGCCATAAGTGACGTAAGTTGGCAAAGTAGAACCAGCTTTTTAAGTCCGCGCCAAGATTTCGTTAGACGCCAACCCATCAGGGCTGATCAGACTTCCAAGATAAGTGAAGTGGTCGTTGCACTCAACTACTTCTCTCCCTATCTTTAGTCCAGATATTGATGCAGACCAGTCCTGAATTAATTAAAAGATACATCGCTAACATGTTTGTATTGTTACCCAAAGATTTTAAAAGATTACACATCAGTGTCTTCACCACATAGGACTTTCACTTGAGTATTCTAAGTTAGTGAGTGGGTCTACTAGTAGGAGGAAAGCACTATTTCTAGAAGTCTGTGATGAAATTAAACAAAAATAAGGATAGTGGACAGCCTTGATGGACATTATTTGCAGTTGCAAGTTTATATGGCAGTCTTTCATATTATCAAACTTGATAAGTAGTATTCGAGTAAAGAGCTTACACAGTTTATGTACGTATGAGGTACGTCTTTTGGTAACAGACGCTGCCATAGAATATCACGGTTTGAAGAATCAAATGCTGCTTCCAAGAATAATCACAATAGTTGGACACCGAAATGTATGTTTGTTTTTAAAATTGGCGAATTTCTCCCAACTTACAGTCTTTTATTACGACTACTGATGTAACTTGCACTACTACTTCAATTTTGTCTTGCTGCGCTAATGAGGTGTAGCAACTTTAATCAATGCACATATATACCAGGCTCTACAATGTACGTGACTATCTGAGAGTCTGATAACTTGTTCTATTTCTCAATGACTGGACACTGAGGAATAAGGACAAGTTTAACAACAACTAATTATAGCCGTACAGTAAATCACATTAATGTTCATAGAAGTATTTTATATGTTCTAGGTGACTAAACATTAATTAAATTTAAATTTGCATGGACGGTTTGTAAACCACACGATTGCAGTCTAGTTATTCCCAGCGTCAACATTCATTTACGTTTGACTTAATAATCTACGAATTTTAAGCACATTAACTGACCTTTTTATATGAATGTAGTGACACCTGTCTGCTCCATAGAATAAATTACCTTACGTTAAGAAGTGATTTATTATAGGGCGTAGTTGATTTGAGATATATTTACCCTGTAGTTATACATTTAATCTTCATAAATAACGACACTATTTCACACGGTGATATTCCAATATTCTATGATTGTTCCTTTTAACCGTGAACATATCGTATTGATTTTCTTTCTTACTGTTCTGTTGTGAAGTGTGAAGCTATTTAATCCGATACATGTTTATCCCAGTTCGTAGGTCATATAAACAGTCTAATTTTTCGTCTTCATGTGTTCAAAAAGATTATTTTCATGTTTTGTAAAAAAATATTTTCCTAGGTACAAACGATACCCCTTATTGAATCGTCGAACACAGACACCTTGTCATCATCAGAGTTGATTCATAAAGAACCATGTGAGTTATTATGTGTACTACCACTCAAAATTAATATCATTCATTATTTTTTATTCTCTTAATAATTACTGTGATTTGTTATTTATTTAGGGCGCATTCCTATGATGTAGGATGTGTTAGACATAACCCATTGACTAATGCCTTAAAACTTAATCATTTTCTTCTCCATTTCTGTCTTAAACAATTGAATAGTAGTATTTGTAAGCATCGCACAGTTGAATTTATGGTGTTTTACATGAACTCAATGTGATTATGAGAATAAGAATGTACTGGATAAATAATTCACGAAATATCTTTATATCCTTATTGAGATTTAAAATAAAATTAAGATAAAATGCTGTAGAACAAATATGATCAGGTTTCTTGCCATTTTATTTCGTATATTTCAACTTGGGAACCGATATTATAATAAAACTAATTTCAGTCATGATCGTTAGCAGTAACTTTGAACCTTATGTGGCTACAAGCAATCAAATAGAATTCATAGTGGTGACGGTACTCGTTTTAGTGGTACATTTTCGAGAATTAGAACTACACACAGAGTAGTATTCCTGTTGAGTGAACGACGCCAAATCGTGGAGTTTTTCATATTTAATTGCTGTCTGTGAAGCTGCCAACTTTTAGCTTGAACCATGTTAATAACTGCAGTCTACCTAGTTAAAGTCCATTCTTGTCTCAAACCTTGTGTTTTAGAATTATTGTATTCATCTTATTGCACGGGTTTGTTCTTTCTTCTCGAATTATATTCCTCTTGTCTAATTATTTTATTACCGATTCTACTACTTTAGCATTTATCTTAATAATTTAATCTCATAGTGCTGGTGTAGTAGGACAACTTGAACAGATAGAGAGTTTACGTTGCTTGTAATTAACTGACTGGATATCAATTTTAGTAAAATGTAAATGATCAAGACTAGTTACAAGGGAATAAAACAGAAGAACAATTTGTTTGAAATAATTAAACTTCGTGATCTAAGCGAAAATATGCAGTTTATATATTCACATCTTCTTGACTGAATTTCTGATTAACTTCACCTTAAGGACGATTAATTAAATGATCACAAGCATAAACTCTGAACTTTTCAGCACTATTCAAATCATTTCGGTATATCTATGCATGACTTTCCCATCAAAGTTAAAATTACAATAATTAACAAAGCAGTCTGACATAGATATTCACAGTGTGTATTTAATTAACATTATATCATTCCGAAAATTCGTACAAAATACTTTTTAACAGTGACTTACTGCCATTCATCGTCATCTAAAAGCATTTTTTCTTACTATATTTACTCTTAACAATATGTTTGACACATAAATCTCGTTATAGTCACCCGTTGTTTTTCGAAAGAATAGAGGAAGAGAAAAAGGAAAATACTATCCACTGTGGTATTCTAGGTTGAATATTTTTCAGTAATAAGCTTCATGTAAGGTTGTGAAGTTTTTATTAATAGTTCATGAGTACATTATGTAGTTAGTATACTTTAGTAATTAATGAAAATAAATCTGAAGCATAAAAGTTTACTACAATATTATCATTAGCATGATTCTCGATACTTACTTATGAATATGTTTCACCTTTTTGATTGCTTCATTATAATTAAGGACCGTTTTTAAAACACTTATTCATTCACTTTCAGTTGTCTGAGATTTTCCGAACAATCTAATTCGTTAATTGTTGTCATTGTTTTTTCAATCCTTCTCTCATTTTTCAGCAACAATAGTGGTTGTACCACCCTCTAGTCAACAAGTTTCTGAACAAGTTTTACCTGAAATACTTATAAACAGTCCAATTACTTGTATTCCTCAAAATGATATTACAAGTGCTAAACATCTTCCTACAATAGATATCATCGATCGAGACAATGATGATGGCGATTATGTTAATAATCACCATGGTCATATTAGTCTGATACACTCTTCAGATCAACATTTGCAACATATATCAGCTTCATCACATATAGCTCTAAATAAGTCTCCTGTTACTAATTCAAAAAATAGTTGTCATCATCCTGTTGTTGCTGCTGTAATAAATATCAGCAATGACAGTAGTAAGAATAAGCAAGATATGAACACTGTTGATGGTGACCATGAAACAAAGCCCACTAGACCTCATCTAGTTCGTCAAGCCCGTTTGAATTCGAAACCGATAATTGATACATCGTCATTTATGGAACCAGTTGTCAAAACAAAAAAAAAGAAAAAGACAATTAAACGTCGTTTGATTCGTGCCAGAGAAAGCGATGATGAAGAGGAAGATAATAATGCTAATGATAAAGATGACAAACTGAAAAACAATCTCGGTTGTAGTCGAGTTATTGAAACTTGTTTCCGTCGACCTGGTCAATTTGTGTTTAGAGTTGATTCAAGAAATATCAACCCATCAACAACCACTTCCGATAATCAACAAATAAATGAAGCAGCTCGATCAAAGTCGGCATTACCACCACCACCACAAAAGACAACCAACCAACAACCACGATCAAGGATCTAGACCTAGTACAAAATCTCACACTACTGCTACTACTACTATTTACAGTAATAATAAGTCTAGTGAAGAAGCGAATGTAAAGGGAGTGAAGAAATTGTCAACATTAATTGGAGCTGAAAATAAAACAGTAGTAAGTTGTTTTAAATATATTTTAAAAGTGTATTATTTAACCAGATGATTTAGTTTCAACAGGCTTTGGAGAGTGATAGCTATATCGTTCATGTAATACTCAGCTATTGAGGTGAAGTTTCAAACTTAATTAACCATTGGGTTTTACAAGCTGTAAACCGATAGTCTTAATTTTTCTGGTTTCAATATTACTGTGGTCGTTGTCTAACAATCCAAAACTCATTCGTTCAGCAAACTCCTCCTACGTAACAGCGATGTATGTTCAGATGTGTTAGGATATTTCAGCGAAACACTCACCTTAATCTGTCTTTCATACTTTACGGATGTCATCCTAACTGCTTCTATGTAACGCAATATTTATTGACACGGATTGAGTAATGAATGCCAACAGTGGCAATCAGATTTTCACATTATTCTGTAAATAGTTGGTTCATTATGGTTTCCTGGATGATATTCAAAGGTTGTACAACTCACTAACAATATGTTATCAGACATGGCTCAGAATAATATTTATTACTGGTCCTGTTATAGCTTCCTGTCATACCGCTGTGGATTAATTGTTTCGCCAGCTTAGTTAATTAGCTTTCACCTAGTAGGCTATACTTTCGAATCTCTCTTTTACTTTCACCTGCGTAGCTGTATAGAGTTCCTAACCCTCATATCTTCAGTGTAGCTCCACATTGAGTATGTAATCTTGTACTTAGTAGGTGAATTTCGCATTTCTGTTTTGTCACTCTTTATGAACAGTAAGGTGTACCTTTTTTTATCTGGAATCAAATTTACCTTAGTTTTGTCATTCATTTGAATTATATCGTTTAGTATTTATGACACTCATTGTTATTAACACACGTTTTTATGTGTTTACAGTCTTTTGGTTTTTCTGTCAATTTAAAACTTCATTACAGAATGTTTTTGATTTATCAATGAATCAAACCGCCAATTTATCTGTTCTTCCGCCTACTTTGAACGATCTGCGCATTAAACATAAAGAACAACAAAGACAACCAGTGAACTCAAGAACAGAAGCCCAAAAAACTACGACAATTCCAGTTCGTGAAACGTTCTATTCTCGGTGAACTACAACATCAGCAACCACAGAATGAAAAGCTACATTCTCTAGTGAAGAATTTTGAAAATACAAGTGAACATCGTCGCCTGTCGGTTGTCTTGACTCCTATGTAGGTTTCTTGTGGTTTAATTCATGTTTTATCTCAATCGGGTAGTACAAATATGTATGATCGGTTAAACATAACCTTTTAGGGAGCCAGTTATGATATGATATTTTACCAACCAATTTACTATTGTTTTTTTTTTCTGAAATATTTCATTCATTTGTAATAATATTGATTGTCGTCACACCTTCGTTGTATGAAGGTGAAACAGAGTTTGGAACTGTAACTTCCTTTTAATAAGTTAGATTTAACTACTGCTCTGATGTATACATGCAAAATATAATGCAGATATTTAGCTTCAAAATCTAGTTTTTTGGATATTCCTGGTACATTCAGACAAATTAAGAGTCTTTGTTTCAAATAACAAATGCATGGAAATTTCATTAACTAAAAAACGTGAATAGCGCATTAACTGGCCGTATAAACTCGGTTATATTGTGAAAAAAGCCAAGTAGGACAAGCAAATTGTATATTTGGTGAAAACAGAGAATTTCATAAAATATTATATACATTACTTTTAATCTTCAATTTGCACATCATTTGTGTTCTTTGATCCGTGTAGATTGTAGGCTTTCTTCCCTTGGTTGTCCTCGATTCTCCTATGTATTATAATCATGCTCTGCTTCTTGTCACCCTGCAACTCGCCTCATACGCTGTTTACTGATTCTTCCCGATTTCACGCGACGTTCCGCTATCTACTACTTATGGACGACTTTATGATTAGTATCCACCACAGTAATACACCATACATCCTAGAGACGTGCATTCGAAATTACAGCGTAGTATTGTGGCTGTATTCTTCAACCGTCACAGCGTGCTGTTCCCTCATTTCCGATACCTTAACACCAGCTACGGCAATCTGTCGAGTAAAGCGAGTTGTGCTATTTTTAGATGCGACCACTTCGTACTCTCTTCTATCATAAGAAGGCATTACTGCTAGAGGTAGTAGCTTGCTGAAATAAGCATCTTACTGTAATGCCTCTGTATCCTGATATTATCATCATTAGGACCTTGCTTTCAACCTTACGTTGGTGAAGAAGTTAAGTAAAAAGGGGAAGTGATATGAGTCGACTCTGACGAAGACTACTTAACGATGTGAATTCAGTTGATAGTTTCCCATAAGTTCTAAATCCACCAATAGTGTTCGAGTACATAAGCTATATATATTTCATGTGCTTTTGGGGTATGCTTTTTAATGGTAAACACTGTCACAAAGCCTCTACAGAGTCAAGTGATGCTTTCAAGTCAATGAATACCATTATTTTTGGACGTTGGTAAGGATGCCTACGTTCTAAAATCTAACGTAGAGTGAATATCTGATCAATACCTCCTCATTTAGGCTTAAAATCACCCTGGTTTTGCAGAGTTTGTTGTTCCCTATCTCCAGATAAACGTTGGACGTCTACAGAGGCATAGGCATTCTTTTCGGTTGCAAGAGGATTTTGGTCGTTTCTCATAAACTAGTGACGATCTGTGATTGTGACCAGTCAGGCGGAATCGTATGCAGCTTACAGCTAATATATTAATTAACCTACCTACTGAAACTGAATTTTGAAGATACCTGCAGGATATGTTGCTTTTTTCGCTTTAACTTACAGTCTTCCCAACCTTGTTAGGAGTTTTCGAACTTCAATGAATTCTCTACTCTAGTAGTTTGAAGATAGTCGGTAACTGAAGAGTAGTTGAATTATTCCTGAAGATCTTCTAGACTGAGAACAGATCATGAACCTGTCAGTTTTCATCATTCTCCGAGCCTACCAAAATGTGTTTTTTTGCGCCTCCATCAGTTTAATAGAAGTTTCAGAAATTCATTAATCTTTCCTAACCTTTAGGTTGAGTTTGGATGGGAATATCGCTGTGTATTTGTAGCTACTTTACAACTGTTCCAGGCCTCTTACGGATGAATATTCTGCCTATGATCGTCGAAGCGCGTAACTAGTTATTCCCTTAATACATTTTTGGTCTTCTCGTTCTCAAACTTACATTCATCTAGTCTTCATGTTGTTGTGACCTTTTACCTCCGGTAAAACACATGGAAATGTGTGTGATCTCACTAAGTCTTGATGTAAGTCCAGACATATTCTCAAGAATAAGCGAGAGTCGTACTGGGGTTTCCCAACGATGACTGGTGACAATATTATGTAATTATGTCCATCGTTGTATTGATGTCGGAAGTTGCCAAGTTAAGCTATATCTCTATACTTGAAGTTTGTACTTACTAGGTGTTATAACTGAGAGGGGGGAATTGTGTCGAATGTATTGGCTTAATATATTTAACTGAACTGATTAAGGCCGAGTGATAACTACTGACAAATCTGACCGATTGATGCAAATGGTTCCAATGAACGGATATTAGAAAACAGAACGTCTAGTAAGGAAATGAGTTGTTTTTCATAGCAAAATAATACACTTATATATAAAATATGTTAAACAAGGTAAACACGATCAGTTGTTCATTAAAATCACCAATAGTCGTTAGATATCAATCTCTTAGGTCATTCAGTGAGTTAATGCTCACCATATAACCAAGAATATGAGGGAATTTGTGGCATATAAAGAGGTGTGCATTGTTAGAGTTGATCTTTTTTTGACCTCGTGCTTTGTTGAAAAATTGTTTGTCACCCACTTGTTCACAGTACTTGTCGACAGTTACATTCAATTTATTTTTCTGATCATTCATTTTCAGATCCAATGAAAACCAATGTATGTACGATATGGAGGATGACAAAAAACAATCAACGTAAATTTCGTCGATTGTATGTACACGATCAAGAAAATGATAATAACAACGTTGACATTGATGATGCTTCAGGGAAACAGTTGAGATATGATAAACTAACTCCATGCATTAATAATAATAATAACCTACCACTAACTAGAACTAAGGAAACCAGTCGTTCACGAAAGAAGAATTTATGAAACAGTATGTATTTATGTAGACAAACAATTTTAACTTTAACTTGAATTATTTATCTCAAGGCAAAAGATACAGTATTCGTAAGTTGAGTAAATCTCCTTTTTATTTTAATACTTTATGCATTCAGCACATTTTTTAAATTTATTGTTTGTAGTCATTCACATTCACTTATTTTATAATTCGTTACTACTATTATCACTAAACGATTGCCATTTAACATTCGGATCACTGGATATCTCTAATGAAATCTTTATAACAGCATGTGAATTCATGCATATGTTTATTTAGAGTTGACAGTAGCAACTAGCCATTCAGACTAACATAGTATTTAGTCTAATATGACATCGTATTTAAAACAATGTGACTAATCTCTGTTGCCCATAAGATACACCACTCCTAATCTAAAAGGGAATGCCGATTCTTTGAGGATTGTAGGTACGTGTTTCTGACAACTGTCAAACAACGCGAAACTTACATCAAATAGAGTTTTCTGCTGACTAGTTTTAATTAATTAATATCAACTGTTCTGTTACGATTCACCTTTCAATATGTTACGTAACTTCTCCCAGCTTGTGTAATGAGATTCATATTTTGCTAGGAATTACTTACCCATAACTGACTCCATGTAGGAAGTAGGTCTTTGTCCAGCTGATTATTATAAGCGTTACTTAAAAACTTCAGTATACGGCTTGCTGTTATATATATTTAAATTTAACTATCAATTCTCTCTCTAAAACGATAGCTCAGAAACTAATACATCTAACTTGTATACCTTCGGTTATTCATTCATCAACAACGTAGAACCGGGCACATGCCCGTAGGTTCAAGTTGCCATACCATATTAGCACTACGAGATTACAGAGGTAACACAACAACAGAATACAAGAGGGGGAGTAAAGTAAAGTTGTGCAGAAAACAATGAATAGAATTTAAGATCTAGATAAAAGTAAGGAGTGAATACACTTGCGCCACTGTGACCGATTCCGAACCATGTCGCCCAGTGTCTCCAGCCATTCGTTACGATTATCACATACCGTAAGTTATAGACTGAAGTCAATTTAAGTGTTCTGAAGATCCTGATTTCTATTGCTCATGAGGTCATCCATGTACATCTCTGAGGAGTCCTATAAAAAGACGAAGCATCACTGCAGTGCTTGTTAAAATTTTCTAGAACTCTAATTCGATAGTTAAGAAATTTGACTTTCATCCAGTTAGTCGTTGATTCAGATCCTGTTGCCTCCTATTTTTACATTTAAGCAATTAGTTAGTATCAGGAGTCGTAACATTTAAAGTTTGGATAGAAGCCAGGTGCCAGGTAAATGACACAGTAGCATAGTGCTTACTGACTGTAAGCTGAATACATGAATATACTTTTAAGTGAAGTGTATTCAGTAATTGTTTTTATAAAATAGAATGATTAAGCGATCACTTTAATGTTAACCAATTATTAAACACCATTTTAGTTTACATAATATTGAAAAATTATTTCTTTCTTTTCAGACTTTCGACTATTGGATATACAATATAACCCTGACTTTGTATATTTTCTTTTAAATAAACCTATAGTTATTATCATTATTGTTTTATTATTACCTATTGTATATAGTGTATTAATCTGCCCTTGGTAACTAACTATCACTCATTAATATTTCTAATATCTCACTTATTGAAATATTCAAATAATGAATGATATTTTCTTTTCATAAAATGAAAGAACAGTAAATTTGCTTCAAATCACTTTTATGCTTTTCATTGTACATTGAAATGTGTTTAATTAAAAGAAAATAATAAGAAGTGTAAATGTTCTAATTAAAATTCCTTTATTACTATTCTATGTCTTTATTGTTGTTAGTTTATTTTTTAAAGCATTTTGTTTTATATTGTCATTTGTCTTCATAATTCTTGTTTAAATTAGTTACATTCCCACTATCTTTGTTGATTAGTGTACACACATACAGTAGTAGTCTATGTCTATTTATTTGCTTATTTCTGTAACATTTCATATGTAGCTGGAAAAAAAAAACGATATTTTGTTATTGTTAATTGTACATCTATTTAGTGTTGGTAAGTTAGATGAGTAATATGAAAATTATGTATATACGTATTTTATAGTAACAACAGTACTAACTGGTACTAGAATGTAGGTTAGAAGTAAAAGTCTTAAAGGCAGTAGTGTTAATTCATCAATTTTTTTGTGAAACAGACTTTCAGATTATATATCACGAGAAAATTTCAATCCTGTAGTTGGAAACGTCATTCTTATTCTAGATTTCCATTGGAGAAACATTGTTTTAGAAGAAGCACATGGTAAAATTCGTATTTTAGGTGTTGCTAAGTTCTTTTAATAACTAATAGTATTATACGCTCCTTGTAGCTCCTTACCTTCCTTTACCGAGAGTTACAAGCACCAAAGTCGATGTTGATATGACTGTACTTTCTGAGATTTGTTCCACTATAATACCGAATATATGAGCGTTCCTAAGTACTTTTCTTTCCTTAAACTGTATGACATCTACGTAACCTATATGGTGCTGAGCAAATATAGATAATTTGAATTTTTTGGCTTCAGCAAAGTCCTCTTGAGTATACTAGAAGCAGGGGAAATGATGAATCACTTTACTCCGTCAGTGTTTCAATCGCAACGTTTGTATTGTCAGTTTGTTGCAATCAGCGTGCTGATTTATAACTTTAAGCTTTTACGTGTGTCACATTCTTATTGGTCAAGTTTACCTTAAGTAAATCATAAATAGTGATAATATCTTGTATACATTCGCGACAGAGTTTCCATTCTTCACTAGCAACTTGATTTGAGGGTTTCCAGTGTTAATATTCGATGAAATCATTTAAAGATCGCAAGTTAATAGCTTCAGTATTGAAATGTAATTCTCGTCATATGTATAATCTTGTGAGATAGTTTCTGGGTTTTTATGATAAGTCGAGGATTCACTAGACTCTTGTCAAGATTTCTGTACTGTTTAGTTCGCACCATTAATACTCACTACGCCGATTTGACGGATAGAAATGATGGTTTTATTATCTATATATATATCTTTGAAGATACAACACTACATGTTACTCAATTAATCTCATTAATAACTGCAAAAATGGACTATCGAAGTGAAGCAAGAAATGACTGATAAAGTCTGACCAAATCACAAAAATTATCACCCGATTGACATCAAATTATGCAGACCATTACGTTGTTGATCATTAATTTAAGAGAGAACGCAAGAATTGCTTGGGTTGAATTATAATATAGCACCGATCTCAAATGACTATTTGGTCAGTCGGCAGACTGGTTGTTTATAATACTAAAATAGCGAGAATCCAATGGATACATAATTCGGTGGCCATTACCGAGTTTCTCCAGGTTAGAAATGAGTACAGTAGCGACAAACACATGACACGTTCAGTAGAGAACCTAATCTGTATGTTAAGGACAACACAGTTTGTGGATGGGAAGTTGTATTCCTTTATTTGTCACTTAGAATAGTTTCTAAGTTACTTTTCACTGACAATGAAGTCACACATACAGAGGACCATTCCGGACATTACAAGCACATTTGGTTATACCTTGTAGTGCACTCAACGAGTAATTTACTTAGATATAATGTGTATCATAGGTATCAACGTTTATCCTGACTTAGCTTTCACACTACCTACTTGTATCTCCTACAAAATGTCACAAGTGGTGGTTATGCAGTAGACATGTTTATCAGTCTTAAACATCTTGACTAAATAAATGCTGTAGATAAGATACAACCCTGCTGTCATAGTGTTTTTTTGTTTGCATAACATTTTCTGGATTGGTAAGTATACAGTTTTAACTTTATCAAAAAACAACGGCACGGTTTTATTAATTATCAAAGATTTACTGCTAAATGTCGATACAAACTCTTACCAGCGGGTATAAATAAAGTTAAATTATACAATTAGGGAATATTCTCTGATTTTTCTCTTTACAGTATATAAAATCAAGAGTTTATTTAAAAGCGTAGATTTATTTTACTGTAACCAGGAAAGATAAGAATATTATATTCAAAGACTTTTAATTACAAAGAAAATCACAAATGGATATGTATGTAATAGTTTGTTGAATACAAAGTTCTTCATAATATGTTTAGTTGATTCATCTTAATGTACACTTCATACATAGGTATAGTAGTAGATACTAAGTCACTTTGTGATTGAAATAATGAATTTCTCAAGAAAAAAATGCTGAACATTTCATTGTTTAACGATCATTGATCTATAATATAAAATAAATTTAGAAAAGTTTAACTTACTCAACTCATATATGATATTTAGAGCAGTTCCTCATCAATGAAACATTAAAATAAATTAAAATCTACAGCTTATGTAGTAAATATATTTTTTAGTATTAAAGTAACCGATTTTGTATGTACATATCTGTCAAATCATTTTTTAAGTTATAATAAAAGTATTGCATATGTTACCATCTAAATAAAAAATACATCCAAATTCGTTATTAAAAAAAAGAATACTGTCTTAAATAACTCTCCTTTTTCTATTACATTCATGTTTTAAAATATACTGTAAACGTTTGCTAACAAGGATATTGCTCAGAGCCCGAAGTCACTCGATGATATTGTCCAAAGAAATAGATTTAACGATTATTGTGCATTTATAGCCACTTTAGCTAAGCATTAATGTTCCCTACTTATTGAAACCTTTAGATATTTTTACTGCCTTCAATGTAACTGTCAGTAATCTTCATGTTGTTTTTGAGAATGCTGTGTTTTCTGAGATCGATGGATTAATTGTATAACTTTTGGTTTTTCTAGATAACATCATCATATACTTGACAAAGAAATAAACTAATAGAATATTTCCAAAATTTGTCAAAAGCTTTCTCTATAGACGATAAGCCTAAATAGCTGATGTCTATAACTGCTGTACTGTTGTTTCCACACATTTTGAATGTCAAAGATCAAGCTAAGTGCAAACAATTTTATAACAACTATACGTTAGAAACAGTCAGATTTATTGTCTGCACAGCAACCTGTTAATCATTTCTGGGAAAATCCTAACAGCTTGCAAAACCCTTGTTGTACTTTCAGCAAATAATATATTCTTGCGTTCTACACAGCATTCTAGGGTTATCAGAATGACTGACATATGAAATTTTAAATTGATTATTCAAAAGATTTCAATTTACTAACACTTATTAACTCCTCTCACTTTTAAAATGAAAATGTTACGCAGTATTTCAAAGTTTACAGCATACTCTTGCGATATTAGGATAATAAGAAGCTTTTAATTAGGTGTTGTGGAGATTTATGAATTTTATCTGGATATCACGTATTTGTTTGGGCTACGAAACCATTTGAAATCAGGTAGTACTAAGCGGCTGTTTTGTTTTGGTATGAAACTCCAGGAATTCCTACCGGCAACCTCATTAAAAAGCCAAGCCTGATACTTTTAGTCTTGTAGACGAATACTTAACCATTAGACCACTTTGTCGGTACTAAGTGTTTAATATTTATGGCTCGGCCAATTCACGATATGTTTGTGTGACGTCATTCAATGCCTTCGTTGGGTAACTACATTATACCTGATTTAGTTACACTCTACTGGTTTAACTCAGACTAGTTTTCAGTATTAAATTGAAAATTACTTAAGTTAGCAGATTTTTTCATAAATACAATACCAACTTTCCAAAATGGAATGCAATTCCCAAATATCAAATGTTCATACATCATGTGTGGCCGCTTTTGGAAAGCGAATACTCTTACACAGTTAGTTAAGTCAAGTGTAATGTTTAGGCAGGTTAAGAATCACAATTTACCTATCTTTAAAATACACTAAAAGTTAAAAGTTCTTTTTACGACTCTGTCAATCTGTAATTTCTTCACAATTGTTTAACAAGATACAGATTAAATTGTATATTACGCAGTTGATTACGAAATTAATTTTAAAATCTGATTTCGGCTCATAGAGACATTGTCTTTCTGAAAATTCGATTAATTATAGTTTCCTTAATTTAATCGATTTCATTCCTACGATGAATCAATTTCATACTTTACAACAGTAGTTTAAATTTTACGAAAAAAAAACTCCTTCAGTTGCAAGCAGTCTGTATTAACCAATATAACAGCGAACTTACAAGTTAATAACAAGTTTTAGTTTTGTAACTGAATCACGCAATTTTCCAAACGATATTCCACAAACAGATGAAAAATATCGTTACATGTAAAGGAAAAGTCGATGTCCGTGTAGCACCTCCCTGTGTCAAAAGTAAAAAGATTACTTAACAACTAAGTATAGTATTTTAGTACTCTTTAAGCATGAGATTCTTTCATAAATCCCATTAACGAATTATTTCTTTAGAGCACATTGTAAATGAACAATCAAAATCATACTCTTGGTTCACTATGTAGTCAGTTAGAAGTGTGTGTACCTCTTCTTCACCTGTTAACACGGTGAGATTATTAAGCAAATTTTCCGTAAATGATGCATACAATCTTAGTCAAATTTAGCATTTATGTAGAAACGTGTATAAAATGTTCCCAGTAAATTCTATTGTAGTACTGAGAAATTTTACATAAAAATATTAAAGATGTGTGCATGAAAGAGTTTTATCAGATCGACAAACACCAATCGACTCCGAAAAAATGAAAAAATAAGAGCTAAGGAAACCAATTGGTTTATACTAGCTAGTTACGATGATATTGCATACGCTTGGTTAATTTTCAGCTATGAACATAGATTAATATCATAATCTTAAAAAGCGAAATCTAACCAAACGATCCTATTATAACCTCATAGCCCTTGGTATACCTACTATTAATCAAAGGAATCCTGTCAAAATACTGTTGTATCAATGTTCGTACGTTTTATTTTCATAAAATAATAAATACCGAATTAATTATTTTCTATATACTAACACTTATTTGTTGTTTAAACATTTGAGGTTGTTTGTTGTTGTACTAACATATAAATTACACGCTTGTATTTGTAAACAACAAGAAAGGCATTTTGGCATTCCGACCAGTCGCTCTGCTTATTTGTGGAATTTATTTAGTTCCAACACAACTTTTAGATAATATGCATATTCTAGAATTTGTATGTGCATAAGTCACTGCTGTTAACAAAGACTTATATACTTAAGAGACATGTAATTGACTGAGCTGAAAATAGTCATAATACTACATTAGCAATTATAGTGAAAGTACAACAGAATAGATCACCAATCCGTATTTTGTAATTAAAATAGTACTAATTACAGAAATTTAATTTTTCTAAGATGTTTTATTTGAGATGATTGCATAACCCACCAAGTCCTAATTAAAAATGACCCCAATTAGCCTTCCTTAAAATTATCCATATTATATGATCATACAGTTTCATAAAATGTATTGCTTTGCGAAATAGGAATAACATTCATTTTATCAGAATGCCAAATAAAAGCCAATCGCCCTACTCACGGGTACGTAATAATTGCACCTATCTGCGTTGCAACAATAAGAGCAAATCCAGTCCCTAGTTTTTAATCGAGAACATCGCTCAGCGATAACATTCGATGTCATTTGGCATGCAGACATTGTTGTGCAACCTTTAGTAACAAATGCTCTTCTTTCAGCAAGAACAGTCCAAAAGGAAGGGGCTAAAACACTAGAATAAAAATACTGTGTTACTTCTATATTGAACAATTGACTGACAAGTGTCTTGCAACGGTTCACATGTTTGTGTAGTTCGGATACAATCATTCCAGTTTCCCTCCTCGTTTGTGCAGATATAGCACTCAAGAGCAACTAAACTTGTTTAAATTAGCTACATTATTATTAGAATTCAAACCTATGTGGAAAGGAAAACTTAAAATTAAACTTAAAATTTTAAATGTCATTTCCTCCTTTTTAAAATATTGCTATTTACATTTGAAGGGTTAAACAAATTAACACAAAGTAAAAGGAGTAATAAATTTAATTTTACTAAGCCATGACTCACATTAAACATGCAATTAATCTCAATAGATATTTGTGTCTAGTAGCAATAACTTGTCGAATTCTCTAGGTTAGGACACAAGTATGTTCAATATATTTATGAAATCCAGTTTAAAACGGTTGATTTCTACACCTGTTGTTGGAAGTGAGTTTGTTACCTCAGTGTAACTAACATTGAGACATAAAAATGATAATAATAGGTTGGCAAGAGATCCTGTTCAGCATCTTTATGAGTCCTGGATACTCTCTCTTCGATAGTTTTACAAAGTAGCTTGGCTCATTTCGCATTTCAGTCAGCTTGTGAAATTTCTTTCATACGACCGAAATTGTGGAGAGTTCGACCACCCTCTTGAAATGCTCTAATATGTCCACACATTCAGCAACTGTCAGAATCGTCCTACTTACAGCCTTCCCACAACAGGTGCAAGGACAAAAGCAAATGACCTTTGCTTAACGGAATCGGTGGACATGGAGTTTTAACCTAGGGGATTGGGAACAACTAAATTGTAAACGAATGATGCATAAGGGCCTCATGAACCTTGATAACAAATGGCGTTAACATGGGTTTGCATTTCTTGAAGATATTCCACTAACTTTCGGACTAATCATAAAGTCACCGGCTAAGGAAATATCCCCGAGAAAAATCTACCTATTTTGATCTGGAAGTTCGAGTAGCCTATCAGCCTGCACATAAATATATAAAGCAACTATGAATTATGAAATAATTCCGTTTTTCACATTACTTCTTATTTGATTGACATTTATACTTATATGGTATTTATTGTCATTTCAATGAAATCTTTAACCTCACATAATATTCCCCTCCTTTCATCATTTGTTTATTTCGTCTGTATCCACTGCTTGTTCTGTTTATTTTTTTGTGGTTTATCTACGAGGAAAAGCGTTATTGTCAGCCTGGTTTGAAGTTGTTGAGCAGCGAGTTATCGGTTTACTACTGTGGACGTCTATATCTGATATAGTCTAAGGCCACGTATGCTACTTAAAATGACATTCGACGTTCGTACCTTGATATGGATCAAGCAGAAAAAGGTTTAGGCAGGCTCTAGAAAGCTTTAACCTCGATGTATTTATTTTATTTCTGAGACTCGTATTCAGGGCTCTACTGATGTACTTTAAATTCGCCACCTCATCCTTCAATTCGAGAAGAGTGGCCTAGGTGACTATTCAGGACTTAATGATTACAAATTAGATGACGGTGTTGCTTAGTGCAGGCCATGGCCTGATTCTGACGTCAGCAAGCTGTTATGACTGATGAGCAGGATTAATTAAATGATGTCAAATTGTGCACCCGAGAGTACAATGGAAAATGCAAATGAGTGTTTAGCTAGTTCCTACACATCTGTTGAATGTCCACTCAGTTCTCAGTCGGCATTAAACGAACCCAAGTTTGACGAATAACTAGACAGAATCGAATCGTATTATAAACAATCTTTGCATATTCATGAAACTTGACTACTTTGTCAACCAATTATAAAACTAACATTATTACAAAATAAGAGCAGGAGTAACTGTGAAACAGAATAACGTATACTCACTTTGATTAGCCATGGTTCATAAACAAAAATGATATAATAACAGTCAGTGCAGTAAACGGGAGGATAGGGCTAGGGGAATGCAATTATGAAAAAAATGAAATGTTTACTTTGCATACAACCGAAATAAATGAAATAGTCTACTAAAATGAAGATCTTAGGTCTCATCGGTCTTCTTTAGTAGGCCGGCATACAACAACACAAACTTCCGGCACAGCCATCACATATATGCCACTTGGTATCTTTCCTCTGCAACACAAGACTACACAAAGAGAGATCGCTTCTTGATTATCTACTGCTGTACAATTGTGTTTAAGACCGTCATTTCTTTACAGACACCTCTGATAATTATTTAGTATGTGCCACGCTTATCTTGCGTTGCAGTGTCTAGCGATCGCATTTGCATAAACGGACTAATACTAGTGAATTGGCTTCAGCATCTGTTCTGACCAAATATCAATCCAACTTAGATTGTAGGCCAAATGTAAGTTTGTAGAATAGCGTAGATTAGCATCGGATGCGTTTACAAGACGCTATAAAAATGGTGAATCATCTTGTAACTTTGAGAAACAGTCCCACTTGTAAACAGTCACGAATTAATACCCTGGTGTAAAGTACAGTTTCAAGACTTCCAGAGGCGTGTGCCTGATGCCATAATTTGTGATAAGCAGTTACAGTTAGTTGAAAGTAATTGTATCCGGGTTGTCGTTAGAGTGCTGGTGATCGGTGTCTGATAAGACCAAACCACGCAAAATAAAATCTATATCAGCTTATGCTGCACTGGATCATCTTTGGTACCATTGTTGTGTGAATTTGGCTTTAAATGTTTTGGTCTGCACCACTTCCACGAGAAACTGCATCTATAATTTTTAGTATACGATCACTGTTGACTCCGAATGATAGCCGAAACACGGCAGGTAAAACGTTAGGCAAACTGAGCTTCAGAATCGTGTTTTCAGAAGTGGTGATGAAAACTCCATTGGTATCGTTATCTTAATTAAACGGTTTCAGTGGCATGGTCATATTTTTCAAATATCACCCCAACAGCTTTCATGTCACCATTTGTTTGCCAACTCTAAGTACTGGTTGCAAATGTTGCGGGAGACCAGTTTATGACATGGTGTCGTGGGATAAAAGAGAACTATACAGATGCTGCGACTGTCAATCAATTTTAGTTTGCAGGCTGGGTTCCTTGGAATAGTGCATGACAGTGACTTGAAACCAAATTCAGATATGGCGCAGAATAATATCAAGTAGCGTTAACGTCGCAGTTTCATAATGCAACCGACATAAAGTTATGACGACTTCTCTTAACATGAACGAAATATTATTTGTATTTATATCCGTACAGTCCTGCATGCTTTTTAACTCGTCTTTCTTCCTATTAAACATGAAATTTTTATTTGGTTGTCTTCATTCGCCATTACTTTTTTTTACTTGTGTGGCTCATTCGCCATTTTGCAATAATGTGTTACGTTTAAATATACAAATAATGAATGATATGCAATTTAAGGTTATATAAAACCAAAATATTTATGTCGTCTACATAAAGAGAGTTGCCTGACGAAAAATTATTCAGCATGTGTTCGTGGATGACCGTGATCTGCAGATAGATCACTTAGCATTTTTGAGTTGCACATTATCTTACTAACATCGCCAGATAACAATGTAAGAATTTGAACATAAGGAATCCCATGGCCAGAAACGCTATCTAAAAGACGGTCAATGGTAGCTGGTTCACAGTCTTCCCGTTTAAAAAGTGGACTAATGTGCCACAGCTTTAACTTTTGAGGAATCATACTATGAGTTAGGAAAGTTGAATAAAGTTAGGTGAGTGGAGGTACCAGTGTTAGGGCCTCTTCAAATAGAGTAAATGGACGAACTTGTATCTGGGTCAATAGAAGTATTTATATTTGGCTCCTTTTCCTTATGAAACACTGTCACTCTTTAATTGAGGGCATCAAACCTGTGATTTATGGATGCCATTCAAAATGTTAGGTGGAGCTTATTTTCCAAAAGCTCCGTGGCTTCGGGTCAATCATCGGTCGGTTCACTGGAAGAAAACAGCCTGGTGAATCCAAACCTCTTAGAAAGAAGTAGAATGACGAAATTAACCCTTCGGTTTAAATAACATGTTCAACAACATGTTCCCATAATAATGTCCCTCCACTCTAGCAACTCTTTTGTAGACGCTTCTATTCCTTATTAGAAAGCTCGTATGAGATAGGAGTGTCCATTTAACATTCAGAAAGGTTACTAGAATGGCTGGTTAGAAATGAGTGGTTCAGAAGTGTTCTTTATTTGTGCAACTCTATAGTAACTTTAGCATATAGAAGAATCACATTCGACACTGTTTTTTTCGTTTTGGTAAAACAGTGAGGTTTCAGATGTCTCGAAGTAATTACTCAGTGACTTACCGTCTCCAAGATTTTGTTACTCTTAATGGATGGATATTAGGGACAGTAGTTAATTCGCATTATTCAACCATATTGTTCAGTATGCTAAACGAATTCATGTATAGGCAGTTTGAAATTTCTACACAAAATGCATGAATATCAATATCTTCCTGCTGTGTGTTTTTAAGGGATCTCTCAAACAATCTATGTGCTAAGAGGAAATAGAGCTAGCTATTCTTTTTGTAAATACTTATATTTCTGCTATATATTTTACTAATTATAAATCTAGCTTTAACCAGTACCACTATTTGTTCTCCTCTGCCCTTGCTGTTTTTGGATGGTTTCTGCAATTCTTAGCGTCGTAATTATCCTAATTATTACAAGGTCGTTATTGTATGTATATGTACAGCGCTAAGACAAAATAAAATCGAATCTGCCGAGTGCAGCGTTCGTGTCTTTTTGATTTGGCGTCAAGAACTAATTAACTGACCTAGTGCCTCATACAACAACGGCATTACCCCACCCCACTCTGACATTGTCGGTAGTGGTTAACACTATTTAGGATAATAATGGCAAGAAGTATTGCTAAATTGGAACATATGTCACGCTAGAGAAGACGATACAACCAGACTAAGTGACCTGTTTTCGTCTTTATCTCACTTTTTTTTAAAACAACCTGTTGTTCACTAATCAAATAAAATGCAAGACGATTGATGCAGCAGTGCTAAATGTTCCAATAATTCCATACCAGTACTAATGTGATCACCAAAAATAAAAATTATTCAACGGCTCTACCTCAAGTCTCGAGAAAACCATATCAAAAGTTTGTTATCCACATTTTAGGAACAACGAAGATTGGTCGTACTTTGAAAATAAGTTAACTTTCTGTAGAAACAGTATGCTGTCTTACATAGGTCTGTCCAGTAAACTTGATAGGTAAGTTAGCTAGTCTGTAGAAAGTGACCACATTACATCGAACACATTCTCCTCTACACACTTGCAGTTCATTTGAGTTTCCCGTTCACAGTTTATAATAACACAATCTTTGCGTTACTAAATTTGTAATAGTGGCGTATAACTGGTTACAGTTCCCATGATTCGTGGATTCATTCACCAGATAGACCTTCTGAATTTTCTGACTACATTTTAGCCTATTTGGCCAATTTATTTACAACTGCTTAGAGATCTGCACTAAGTAGTAATTGCCGTTATCAACCTTGATGCGTAATCAGTGATTAGTTAATGGAAAACATGTCAGTATAACGGATAATGTTGAAGGGGTTAAAAACACATGCTACATCAACTCGCTTCCAAATCCAGCTACATAATATTCAGGTACGGACATAAACTTATTTTTACTTCAATACTTATGCACCCGAAGACGTAAATCCTCTAGCTCCATACATATATGCAATAGACATATCACACATAGTGAGAAGTTAATAACGATGATTTACAAAGGGATGTATTTAGAATTGACTGATACACAAGCGACCAGAAACCAACTAAGCCGCTAAATCACACATTAAACGAATACCAACATAAAGATACACAAGGCAAGGTTGTTACACTCAGGGGTAACCACGAATCATACAAATAGTATATATTTGTATAGTAAAGTACTTGACAACAGCTCATGTCATGTTCTACACATGACATTTTATATGCCACAGCAAGGTCTGTAAATGGTTTATCAGGCAGCAGACTGCCAACATGTGATGCGACGAAGTCAGATCTCCCAGTGAGGTAGTTCTTTGTGTAATAACCAGCGCATGAAAATTACGTCAACATAGTCCCAACTGTTGTGGGATTCTGTACCTCAGAAAGTCATTCAGAATGCTTTATTTAAAACAGAATAACATCTATAAGTCCTGCATCTAGTACTCAGTAGTTGAAATAAGACAAACTTACAGTCTCTTGGTAGTGGATGTGAGTGAAATACATGTCACACATCCATGCGTTTCTCAACTAATGCTTTACAGGAATTTTTCAGGCAACTACATAAACGTCCAGAGTCAGTAACTTACCTGGGTCGTTTTAAAGCCAAAAAAACTGGTTAATATGAAATTTCCCAATGAACCCAAACCTTATGACTGAGCTGCGTGCTAGGGAAAAGGTTCCCATAAAATACCTTAGTGCATTGCTACAATAAAATTTTTGATGGAACCTGACTATGTTTAAATCCTCATGTGACTGTACATGTGAATGCTACCTACATTTCTATGTTTGTTTGCCAATATGGATCTCGAATCCATGTTTTAACTGACTTGAAAATTCGTATTATTAACCCAACCTTAACATTGTATTGTCCTAGCTTAAATGATTTGCGACATGGAGTTTTTACGGTATATATGTAATTTTCCAGCTCTGATAAGGCTAAGAGTGGGGAAAAATGTTATTTGTTACTTTTTTGAAAGTGATATTAAGCTTATTTTATACTTATACAGACTATAAAGTTACAACACCGACAAGCTTGCTAAAAGAACTTGAATCCTGACTACGGAAATATTTTCTGAAAACGCCGTTGCGCGTATTCATAAAAATAAAAGAAAATCGTAGATTCTCGATAGAACTGAAGTACTAGCCAGCTTGCTCGCAGGATGAACACAAAGCCTTCTAAAGCAATAAAAACCAATATGCAACGCTTTAAGGAAATAAAACAAGACACAGTGCACCCTACCTAGAATATTTTGGTCGTTGTGAACAGCTATAACCAAATATAAAAATGTAATCAGTCGGTCAAATCTGATTATCATGAAAACAACTAACACAGTACGATTTTAATTTATTTTTTCTAGTGATATCATTTTGTTTTATTAAATCAATGTATCGGATGTGTACAACCATTTGACTAAATGTGATATTCCTACACACACTATTACTATGAACTGATAGTGAGAGAAAGGTTAAATAAACGTTTACAAATGATTCAATTACGAATGAAAAGATAATGACAACAAAAATAAGTCAAACGATAATAGCAAAACAAATATTATTGTACATGGAAATAGCAGAAAAAGAAAAAATAACCGCTTATTTTGTATTCTTCGTTATTATCATTTTATTCTATATCTCATAAACTTTTATTCTGTTAAAATGCCTAAACTAATACGTACACTTCGAAGTGCTAAACTATTGAAACGTGCTTTATCCTCACGCCACGTTTTAGCTGCATCCACATTAGCCGCACTCTCATCATTCGGCTCTAGAACATAGGTGATTTAAGAGAAAAAACAAAGATGACTTTACACAAAAGGTAGCTAATCCATAAAATACAGATTAATCTATTTAACATTGAGTCACGCTCTTTTCTAAGATGAGTTACACAACTCAATCATTTAAATCGAAAATTGTTGGAATGGGTTGGGACTTACAGTCTACTGGTTGAAAATCAAGTATATTATTCACCAAAATAAAAAATCACTTAAAATACACTTGCATGTTTTAAGCAATTTTAAACCTTATGTGTCTTGAACAAAAATAACAACAAAATGCAGTTACTCATAGTCTCCAGAAATCAAAGTGACAAACAAGTTGCTTAAGGAATAAAATTGTTGAGTTCCAGTTTAAAATTCTACACACCAAAAACGTACGTCTCAAAGCTGATTTCATAATCCTGTACTTGGAGAATGATTTGCATCGATTATTGAGAAATTATATCTTGATGATTGTTAGGTTTATAAATGAATTATTTAGCTAACTTACAACTGTATATTATGCTTAAAGCTGTGAAAATTGATTGCAAGTGTTAGCATTAACTGCTATTATTATTCATCTTATTTCAACTTTATGATCACAACAAAAACTTGAAATGTATGACACAATAACCCAATAGTCGATACTTAATAGTAAAGATACTAGTGCTCTCTAAAAGAAAAATAGCCCTGAAACACTATACGTTTGATCTTCAGAGGAGTTATGAGTAATCATTACACTGAAGTATCCCATACTACAAACTGGACATACCTGTTCCGTGTTTACCGGCTGCAAATAATTTTCTAGCTAATGCTAACCTATGAATCAAACTAATACGCTAAATTATTTTAAAGACTATTTCATTACAACACTACTGAGAAACAAAATCAAACTTATTGGATTTGCTATCACTTATGAGATTCCAATAAGATGTGGAAGAAATTAAAACCTAACAGTTATGTCTATCGACTGGGTAAATATCTGAGTGACTTATGAAACTTAAACGTTCATGTTTTCAGTGACTGTAAATCTTGTTTTTCATAGATTTTGCATTTACTATTGTGTATACATCAATAGATTATTTACCATATAAGGGTGAGTTTTGAAGAATGACTGAACCTGAAGAACTATTTTCCGGGAGATAATTTTATATACCTTGAATGTTTTTATTATCCCTTCATCTTGGCCTTCTACTTGATCTGCTAATTGTTATTATGCTGTTTTCTACTAATAAACTAGAGTTAATAATGTGTACTAATTACTACATTTTTCTATCTTTGTTTTATGTTATTCTTATTGGTCTGTTGCATAATCTGGATTTGCATATATACATATAAACGAGTGCGTGAAGTATGATTGAAGAAGAATTGAATCGAGTAGTTCACAGATCGTGTGTTTTCCAAATTCCGTTCGGAACTAGTTATTATTAAGCAAACTATGCAAGTACAAAATATTGGTTCTTTGTTGTCCTCAGTAGCTGAATTGATTTTGGTAAGGTCAATACTCATAAATAGTCAGAGCGAGACTATAATATCATTTTACTAAATTAAATATATATTGTAGCAACGAGATGTTCGATCCTTCAATATCAATTCAGTCGAAGAATATTTGCATCGATAATATGGTATAATGTGCAGTTATCAGTCAGTAACACATTGTATCATTCAGCCACATTACTGACTTGGAATATCATTGTTACTATAAACTAGAAACGTCGTTCACCTGCTTAACAAGTTGTTGATAAGACCTCTTCAACGATAAAAAATCTAACTGAATTACAACGAAATAGTTAATTAAGTGTACTATGGCCTATCACCAGTTCTCTAAAACACAATCATCACATGCATCCTAGATGAATAAAATACGAAAAAAGACACTCTACAAAGGTAAGTTTGATTCGTATGGAATAAATTCGCATTCATTAAATCAATTTACCTGCAAGCATACTAACAACAGATAAAAGAATCTTTTCAACTGATTGGACTGGACTCCAGCGTTCAACAGAACTTTCGTAACCCATTGGATCATCACCAGGAGCATGAAGTATAGAAATACAAACACGTCCATCTGGATAAACTATAAGACAAGCGAGAAAAATCTTTGAATACAGTAAACAGTACAAAACAATAAGAAAACATATTATTCCGTGTGTTGACTTGAAAAAAGCCAGAAACAATGAATGATGTAGAAGAAGGTGAAAATTCATTCTCAATGTAAATTATGGAGTTCTAGTGCGAAGATGTAACCAAAGAAGTTAAAAAAAAATGTTAGGTGTGAGGAAGTTACCCACCGATGGCAATGGATGAAGTTGCACAAAAGCATATCGTAAAATAACTGAATTAGAAATATTAACTGTTATGTGGTATCTCGGTGGTCTAATGGTTGAGCGTTCGACACGTAGTCAGAAGGCCTGGGTTCAGTCCACGATAGGGTCGTGGATGCGCACTGCTGAAGAGTTCCATACTAGGACAGGACGACTGTCCAGTGCTTCCTGGTGGTCAATGGTTGTTTAGTTCTGTTAATTTGTGTTATCTCTATTGCCACGATAATATTATATATTAATCCCACTTAGTATTCTACGGTTCGACAACGACAGCGACTTGATTCCACATCAAAACAGGTGTTGAGCAGTTAGCAAGATGTAGTGAGAAAATAACAGTCGAAGGCAAATGGCAAAGCAAAGCAAATAATTACACTAGAGTTTATATAAACACAGGTATAGAGAATTCCAGAAACTTCTCAATAGTTCCTTGATCCTGATTGGTTAATAATGAACCAATCATAACACAGCTTCGTGAGCACGTTTTGAGCCATTCATCCAGAATAATTTCCATGATAATCCCTTGTGAGTATTTTTTGACCAACAGTGAAATATGGTTTCTGCGCCCCATGATATCGGTCAAACTGCATCTCCATAGGTATGTTTCGTTGAGACTTTCGCTGTTACTGGCTGGATAACGTCGAAAGCTGTACGCACCTTTCTACCAAGTAGTGCTTCTGCTGAAGAGATACCATTTGGTGTTTGTGAGTTTGAAGTAGTCAGATAGGAATCTTTCTAAGATATCTTCCGTTGTCCCCTCCCTGTTAGATTTTCGCAGAGCGTTTTGAAGGTACTATGTATTATGTAGTGCCGTTTGATGCAAGTGGATCCTAATAACAAATCCTACGGATCTGTTCAAAGGGGAGGTGTTAGCACGAAACGAGCGTGATTAAGGCATGCTTCAAAACATGCTCACGAAGTTGTGTTGTGATTGGTTCATTATTAATCAATCAGGGTCAAGGAACAATTGAGAAGTTTCTGGAATTCTCTATACCTGTGTTTATATAAACTCTAGTGTAATTATTTGCTTTGCTTTGCCATTTGCCTTCCACTGTTATTTTCTCAATACATTTTGCTACCTGCTCAACGCTTGTACTGATGTGGAATCAAGTCGCTGTCGTTGTCGAACCATAGAATACTAAATGGGATTGATATATAATATTAACGTGGCAATAGAGATAACACAACTTAACAGTATCACTCACTTTTACAAACAACCTAACTATAGCTCAACTTATTCGAGGAAGGAAACTAAGTAAAAGTAAAATTAACTTACTGTTTGGATGAAATACTTCAGTTAGAAACTGCATTTTCGGCGGAGATAAGGGATAATCTGATGGGAAATTCAAACGTACAGCGAAAACACCACCTTCGAATGGAGTTCCTTCAGGCCCACTATAATATTGCACATAGAATACAATAAAAAGCTATGACGACTAAAACGTCAAGTGAATATTCCATAACTCCAAAGTCAAATTATCGAAAACATATCAATGTGGAATGCAATTCATGAGTGAATAACTAGTATGTTTAAATTAATAGACAAATCGAAAATTCACTAAATAATGCAAGCAAAGTTGTTATAAAGTGACGTCATTTGATAATTTACTAAAAATAGGAAAGAAATGAACGTCTTGTTTCACTAATTATGGCATTTTTTTTGCAATGTCTATTCAGTATAAAAGAACTAGGGATACCAAGATTGTTATGTCGTAGAGAGCATTGGGAGATTGGATGGCCGAGTACCAATCACTAGTGCCTAGTTGGTTATTGCGCGTCTGCCCTGTGCCCACTTAATCCCAAGCCGAAATAAGAAGAATGCGAGCCAATAGGTCAGCCAGACAGAATCGAATCGAATCCTATTATATTTCAAGCATTCCTTTTATATACACATAAAATCAGACCACACAGCAAACCAATTAGAAAATTAACATGAATACAAAACGAGGGAAACAGTGGTAGTGAATAGGAACAACTTGTACACAACTAATTGACTGTAGTCCATAACAAGAGATAATATAATAACAGTAATTACGCTAAACGGGAGGATAGGGCAAGCGGAGCGTAACAATAATAGAAACAAAATGTTTACATTACAGACAGTTCGAATAAATGAAATAGTGTTCTTAAACACAGTTCTGGAAGTTTGTAACGCTTCTTTGTGGTCCGACCTAACAAAGATGTTACATCGACAGAACTATTACTAAATCTCAAAAAACAACAATATAATTTTTTTTAGCCAGTATATGTTTTTGTACTTGGATTTAGGTCCCAACTTCAGTGTGCAAAAACTAGTGACTGCACAAACTGAAGTGAAGCAAAGGCTGAAACAGTGACTCAGTAATTGAAATTTGAATATTTAAAGTAAATAAGCCATCAATTCTTTGTTGGTCTGAACATTAATGTCATTAAGATGGGACTTTATATTATGCACTAGTTGCCGACACGGGTTAGATGGAAAATGCAAGTGGTCAGTACATAACATAGACCCGCCGAATGAAGGATACCTCAAAGGACTGACATCTTCCGGTTCATCGTGAATCTCTGGTACTAGATATGATGTAGCTTAATAACAGTACAGAATAGACGCTAGTGTCGATCATGTTGTGGTGTATTTTTACATTTATTATAAAATGAGTGGGATTCTTAACCGAATGAGATCGTTTTTCGATTTCATATTCCAGTGAATAATATTTCCCACTACCCGATAATCTTCACAATGTTATCCTTCTGTTAGTGTGACGAATATTCCTATTTGATGCCCAATTTATGTTTACATGAAATGAAATAAAAATCAAGGTTTTGTTTGGGTAGAATACCGGAAGTGAAACCAGCATAAAGGAAATGCAGGTTGTTATTAACAATTAAAATAGTAGAAGATTCAAAATTTGTGCTATCTTCAGGATAGGCTGTTTATAATAGTGAATATCATTTTACAGAAAGGTGCAAAAATGTACTGCATAAAACAAACAGATAGCATTGAGAAAACATTTGAAGGGTTACTCAGTTGTTCTTCAGGTTATTATTAGTACTAATAAAATGGATTGATGACCTCACATACACTAGTAATTTAAATACCAGGCAGGGTTTTTATAATCTTGTCGACCTATCAACTTTTATTATTATTATACATTTAGCTTTAGCACTGAAAGTATATTGACGCACGTGACTTATGTATACTTTCTTAATTTTCTTTAATGCTGAACAAGAAAAGAGACCTTATGGGGATAAATGGATAGCTGCAGTAGTTTTTACTTTCAGTACAATATAGGACGTTATATTGAATATCATAAACTGATAATCCAGTTTACCGTTTAAATGATTAGGGAACTCTTAAATACTAGATTTTCAGTTTAAACTCTATCCCACTTACATGAGTTTCCATATCCAAATACTAAAACTAGTCCTCAAACAAGTATATATGGATCTATATTAAGCTGATGCAGTGCATTAACTAGTCAGTCACTGAAAGTAACAAGAGTAATTCTATAATAATATTTTATGCAACTACTGATCAATAAACAAGATAACAAACTTTATTAAGTTACAAAGTTAAAAAGATTGTAGGATATAATGTTAGCATTGTTTGGAATAGAATAAGAAGCATCAAGCCTATATATAGCATATTAGTGATATGCGTAAACCACGCTGAAGTTGTGAATCAGTGATTTAGACATTTAGGTAAAAAAACATATCATTATGATGTAAAATCGTCTAGAAGTGAACACTCAGCAGTGTACAGTTAACACTAATATATGTGTTATATTTTTGAATATCAAGATGTTTCATTTAGTTATGATCATTAATCATGATCAATTAACTTACGCAATCAATGCTTCCCATTCGAAAAAGTTTCTTTCATCGACTGGTCCGGCGACAATACCTTCCGGTGGATTGATTGTCAACTCTGAAATGTGAAGGTAGATAATATAAATCAATGCAGGTTTATTTATCCGACTTTAAGTCAGTAATCCCAAAATATCCCATATACGTTCTATGAAACCCGACCGTAGCTGCTACCTTGACGTGGTGGTCGGGCTTGCCTATCGTGATGACCCAACCGAGCTATATTGGCTGGAACATATGTTACTGTAGGTTCTACCATGCCAGGCAGGTCGATTGGAGAACGATGAGACTAAAAGCAGCTACTCAAGGTCTGAGGGCGAAGTCGTACTGCTGACTGCAGAGGGGTGTGACAGCAGTAAGGTGTTTCCCTCGGACAACCAGCATCTGCAGCGATGCTGCCTTCTCACAAGGAAGGAGGGGTTAGAAAAGGTCGGCCCTAAAAACGTCACACTTCACCCTACCTCACGGATTTCCGTCTCCGGCGGTATGGGTGCCCACTAAGGGATTTTAAGTGCGGAGCTAATACTCAAAAAACTTTTCATAAAAAGGCCGTGCGTGACAGGCCTCAAGCAGTTGTCCCTTGGGCTCTGCGGTCACGCTCTCAGGTCTCTAAGACCAACACTAATCTACCTTCTTTTTCAGGTTTCTCAAGAAACACCCTTCCATGGTGTGGGCAGCCAGGAAGTGAAAACCGCCCTCATACCTCTAACAGCGCACGAGATAATCTTGTTCGAAGCCAAATAACTCTATGAAAATCGGTTAAATCTACCTCTATATCTACAATCCAACAAGAAGCATAGTTTACCCCACGTTGGCAAAATCTTTTTACAAAACTCACTGAACAATGCAAACGGATATAAACATAAATTGCCCGAAGTTACGCTAATTCATTTCAAGAATGGAAATTCGCCACATGAAGAGTAAAAGAGTCAAAATAATCATGCCAGTGATGGAGAAGAAAATTCGATCTGAAAAAAGTATATGGATTAAGAGAGTGAACATGATTAGAAAATATATGAAATCGAGAATAAAGAATACATTTGTATGACTTGAACCGACTTCAAGCCATGTGACCTAAATCTCAACCATCGATTGCTGTAAATACCACAGTTAACAATACATCTGAATTACTGAAACAGACATAAATTCGGAAAACGAAACAAGATAAATAGTTAACACAGCAAGTGGACAGTTGACGTTGCGGGAGGGGAAGGGGGATAAATTACGTGGTAGTGGGTTTGGGTGATCATCAAGTCAAAAGTCATGCCGGGTAGGTAACTGTATGGCAGAACGTCACAACGATACTGAATATTGGAAGTACATCACGAAGACTACCTTAAAAGTTATATCAGCTTTTATTGTTGGTGATAACTGTTTCTCCAATTTGTAGTGTTAGGAGTTATATCAAATAACTCATGCCATCGTAATGAGTTTATGTAGATCTTCAGTCGCAATATGAGCCAGAAACCCTTTGAACTTTAGTTTTACAATCCTAATTATTGTTTTCTTCACTACCAAAGTCACTACGTATGTATGCATGATCGACATAGAACCTCGGACATGTGTGCATCGGTTCAAGTTGTCATACTTCTATGGCACCGTGAGATTAATAGCAAATTAGTAGAAGTTACTTCAATGATAATGATAATAATAATAATAACAAGGAGTGTGAACATTTAGAATATGGTTCAGGGAACGTGCAAAGAAAGTTATGGAATAATTTAAAGCTCATGATTTAAGGAACGACAATAAGTGAACACATCTGCGCAATTGTGACCGATTCTGAACTATATCACTCAGTGCTTCTAGCCACTGATTACGATATTCGCGAGGACCCCAACCAGGCAGTCTGCAGCTACCAACATGACTCAAACCAGCAGTCAGTAACTTCATGGACTAACGACATGTTTTAGTTTGACGGCATCTAACTCTCATCCTGCTCCTATACCAACCAACATCGCGCGTCAAGGCAGACGGTGGTTGAGCAAAGGCAACATATTCCAACAACTTCAGTAGATGAAGATTCATAACTTAATTAACTGATTTATCACCTCTGCTAAAACCCGTCTAACCTCGTTATTACTTACTCGGTTAATACGAGCAATCTTTCGAAGACATCGGTAGTTAAGAACTAATAACCTAAGAGTGTCGTTCACCCTTAATGATCACGTCTCACACGCATACAATAAGACAGAGCGAACTGTTGTGCAGTTCACTCTTCCCTTCGTTGAGAAACGAATATCACATCTACGCCATAAGTGATGTAAGTTCACAAAAGCCAAACGAACTTTTTGAATTTGTACTGAGACCTCATCAGAGACCAACCCATCAGGGCCAATCAGACTTCCAAGATAAGTGAAGTGGTTGACGTGCTCAACTACCTCACTTCCTATCTTTAGCTTAAGTGTTGACAAAGACCAGTCCTGCAGCAATAGTTTGCATTTAGAGGGGGAGAAAACGCATTCCAAACATCGTTGAATTGGAGCTTATTGCTGTTAAAAGATTCTGCATCTTATCATCGTCTTCGCCAAACAAGACTATGTCATCATCATATTCTAAGTCAATAAGTGGATCTCCTGGTACAAAATCGATTCCTGAAAAGTCAAACGATGCGAGAGTAATTTCCAACGGTAAATTAACTATGAAATTAAATAAAAATGAAAACAGTGGGCAGCCTTGACGGACACCACTTCAGGTTACAAGTTCGGATGACACTTCACCATAAGCTGTGACACGACTAATAGTGTTTGAGTAAGGAGCTTGAAGAAGATTTATATACTTCTGAGGTACGTCTTTCATTTAAAGACATTGTCCCAGAACTTCTCAGTCTACAGAGTTAAATGCCACTTTCAAGTCAGGGAAAACCACCATTATCGGGAGCTAAAAAGTATGTCTGTGTTCTGAAACCTGACAAATGGTGAACATCTGGTCTATACAACCGCCACCAGGTCTGAAACCAGCCTGGTTTTCTCGCATTTGAAGATCACGAGTAGTAGTTAAACGTCTAATAATTATAGAAGCTAGTATTTTAGACACTATATTAGTCAAACTAATTCCTCTATGGTTATCGTAGGACGACTTTGACCCTTTCTTATATACTGTGACGATTAACGATCGACACCAATCAGATGGAATTATGTCCGGTTCCCCAACATTAGTCAAAATATCAATCAGCCTAATTGTAAAAGTGGGACCACCATTCTTAAGACCTCTGGGGATAATCAATCCGGACCTGCTGCTTTGCCTTGTCATAGGTTGGCTATAGCTTTTACGACCTCTACAAGAGTACAGGGGATCTAAGTCAACTTTCCTTTCCTGCTGCCTTAAAGTAGTGAGTTGTCTTGGAGCAGCTGAAGATCAATTGAATTACTCTTTGAAGTGTTCAGCCTTTCATTCTAAACGCCTTGACTGAGAGTGGATAAGCGTTCCATCTTTTTCGAAGATCCCCTCACTAACACTTGACTTGATTTTTCAACCCCGGTTTCTTTTATTAGTCTAAAAAGTCGTTTAGTGTTATCTATTGCTACTGCCTTTTTTATTTCCTTTGCTTTCGCTATTCACCACGTCTCATGATCATTCTTTAGACTGTTTGTCGGTTTATACTTGATTTCTCTTAGCTCCTCATCGTGTTCGAAGCCTGACGTGATAAGTTTTCGGGAGTTCATGAACTTAAAGAACGTCGCCAAGATCCACTGATTTCTCTTGACCTGTTGATTAAAGTCCCTGATAAATGTCACTGCAGATTGTACAGCTACTTGGGTTTTTTGTTGATGGACTGAATTTTAATGGGTTTTCCTGTAGTAGTACGTTGCAAGCAAATGCGTGCTCATATTAAACATGATCAGGATCTAAACATATACTCCATAAAGATCAGCAATCTTCTATGGAACCCCTCTAACGGTGACTGATGGCGATATGGTCTATTTGAGTCCACCTTTGGGTAGGTCTAGGTCACCATATTAAACGATGTCACTCCTTATGCTTAAAGTTTGTGTTTGCTAGAAATAAACGATTGTCTGAGCAAAGTTATAGAAGACGTTCGCCGTTATTCGTTCTGTGAGCTGGAACACTGAAGCATCCACCTAAATGTCTTTCAGACTGATTCAAGCTATCTATTTGAGCGTTAAAGTCACCAGCCATGAGTACCAAATATGAGTGTTGGCCCTATGAAGAAGCTCAGAAAGTTTTCGGTAAATTCATCTTTCACTTTATCCGAGTTGCGGTCAATAAGAGCGTAGGCAGAAACAACGAAAAGACAACGGCGTGTGTCCCTATCTTTCCGAGTTCTTACTGAACCATTTAGTCAGACGGCACATAGGCGATTGTCGACAAAAGTCTATTCGAGAAGTGCCTGTTCTGCTCACATACTTAACGCAATACCTACACAGGCTAGCCAATAAAAAGTTAGTGTTGAGTAGCCAGATAAACGAAGTGTATCGCGGTTGTTTACTCTGACTAGGTGACGTCAAGTGAATGACCACGCTAAAATCCTGTATGTGTGTTTCGGAGACACAGCATACATCAATGGCATGGGATTCTAATTTCTTAGATGGGGAGGTTTGCTGTCCTATTTGACAAAGGGTTCGCACATTTAATGCACCAATGTGAAGTTTGAAGCGTGATCTTAATATACTCGGGACATTATTTCGTGGGCCGGAATCGTTGGCACTGATGGCACAGGGGATGTCAAAGAAAGAGATTTAGGCTTGAAGATAGGACAGGATAAAAACTAGGAATAGAAGGAATTTGATTGAAATCGTGGTGATCTTGTAAGTTGTTAGATGTATGAGGTCGGCTATCTCTTCTCAGTTTCCCATACTGTGGAAGAGTTCTTAAAGTACCTGAGAAAAAAATTGGGTTAGGGTCGGTCTGAAATACCAAGGAGCGTGACTGCAGTGCCCAAGGAACAACTACTTGAGGCCGGTCACAGACGGCCTTTTTGAGAGAGGTTTTCGTTGTTGTAGCTCCATATTTGTTGTGTAGTAAGATGAGATGTGAACTTTTAGGGTCGATCACTTCTAACTCAGCCTTTCCTTTGTGGAAAGGCAGCATCAATGTTATGCTGGTTGTCTGAGAAAAACACCTTACTGCCGTCACACCTCTGTACAGCCAGCAGTACGACTTCGTTTCCAGACCATACATTATATTTGCTGATTTTGGTGTTACCGCTCTTCACCCGATCTATCTGACATGGTAGGACCTTCAAAGACGATTGATCCAGCCAGAATAGCCCAATTCAGTCACTACAATAGGCAAGCCCGACGACCACGTCAAGGTAGCAGCACCGAAGTCACTACAGTCATAATTTACTACGTTGTTTGTTTGTCTGTCTAGTAAATGAAAACGCTGAAGAATAGTAATCTGCTTTGAAGACAGTCTTCGAAACAAATACCAAGTCATTATATCTCAACCTTAACTAAAATATGGTGGGAGTGATCAACATCCAAATCAGTGACATGTGACCTTAAAACTTCAATCCAGTATTGATAGATAAGAACTTTTAACAACATCTAGCAAAAATGAGTCCATTACATGACCCTTTCGACATCTGCTTAGTGCACAAAATATATTAAAACAACTAGCTGTAAAGAAGGACAAGATTACTTTGATTAGTTTGCCATTAAACACATTTTTAAAAATACTGTTTTCAGGCGTCATTAAGGTTAAAGCATAATAAATAAGTTAAATCGAGTACAATAGATTGATAGACTATTTAGACATACGTTTGTATTCTGCCATTAGTCTTTTTAAGGCATTGCCTGCCATTCTGATGTAACGTTCCCGCGGAGTATGGCGCTAGATGAAAATTTGCTATTCAATATTCATTAGACAAGCTACTTTAAAATAGTTAATCCATATGCACTCACATTTTGATTTCGGGTTAAGGATTGGTTTCTTGGTAGTATCCAGTGTGGAAGTTCTAGTTACTAGACTGCTCAATACCTTCCGGATGTGACAGTTTGTCCGACAGATGATATCGCTTGAAAGTGTATGTATGTCTCAGAACGGCGAATTTGCGAAAACCACCAGCCATTACGCTGCTAAACAGTCGCTTAGACAACAAAGCATTAGAAAAGAAACACAAAAAGAGAGGGCGAAATATAAAGAAATAGAAGGTTAGAAACAGGGATATAAATTACTACAAAAAGACGGGTAGGTAGATTAGGTAAACTAACGGTAATGTGCGACATTAGCGAATAGTAAATGTGCCTCTTGGGGAGCTGAAAAGACGTAGTTAGCCTCTGTTTCAGAAAGCCAGCTGAATTAAGTGTGTATATATTTTTGTGCGAACGCTTCCTGAAAGCTTCATAGTAGTTGGAAGAACATTTTAAAATTGGGAAGACACTTAGTGAGAAATGTGACCGGATTCAAGTGTTTGCTATTTGGTGCGTTATCCTGTGAATATTGTTTAACTGTAGACTACGCTGTGTCCCAGACAGTATCGTTTCGAAAGGAAAGGCGAATCGCTCAGTATTTTATAAGCGTCTAATAACTTTACTCTTGATCTTGCGCAAGCTAAACGAAAATAGACAGTGGAAACTTGAGTGGTCTTCCTACGACCTTAATTTGAGCCATGTTACTCACTTCGTGGCCTGTCTCTGTACATTTTCTAGTATCCTTGCATTTCATTTTAGGACGGAAGGAGTGAGCATGTTGTGCGGCTTTAGACTTGGTTGAATATTGGCCTCATGGGTGACAAGGAAGCATTTGAATGCTGAACACCATTACCCTATCTTTGGATGAACTGGAGTGTGGCGCAGGTCATGACAACAATTTCCTCATAACCATCGCTTGTATCAAGCTTGTCGATTAAGGCGAGACGCAGGCCTCTTTCTGCTAACATAGTGCGGTGGCATTCTTCAAGAAGTCAGTAGTGGCTTTTTTACTCATCTGGGGTGTGGAGGTACATTGCATTACTTTCTTTGAGCTGAATTTCGGACCACTGGCTTGTGACCAGCGATCGAACTGCAACGTTTCTCGTTTTCGTACCTGAGTGTCGCTGTGCCAGTGTATGGCTATTTATATTTTCACGTCTGCGCAAATCAGCACTGATAACTTTAGTCCGTTGAGATTATTGGCGCAAGTAGGAAGAGTCCTAGCTCTTCGGTGGCACTATGCTAAACACTCAACGGAATTTTTCCCCAAGTTGACCGTACTCTGTTTACATCGGTACAAAAATCATAGTCTCGTAGAAGGTTCTGCAGTGGGTTCTGTAGTTCTGTAATGGGTTAGAGGAGCCCATGTCTTAAATATTCTCCAGTAAGAGTTTGTGAAGCATAATGTCAAACGCTTAGACAAAATCTAGAAATGCTCTGAAACTATGATTTTCTGATCCCCGAAGTTTGTCCGGCTGCGTTCATAGTTTAGGATCTACCCTTTCTGAAGTTGCACTACGTCCGATAAAATATCTGGAGTTTGTCCATAAACTTTAACATTTGCTTCTCCATCAGGATTTATAATATATTTGGCAGTATCGGAAACAGGTTAAGTGGCCTATAACAAGTTGGTTCTCGTCTTTTATCTCCTTCATATATTGGGGAAAATTTCCTTCCCCATTCATTTGGAATTCGTTTACTATCTGAGTAAAACTAGTAAAGATTGCAGATGGACGCTCATATAGCCTCTGCATGTCACATTACAACTGCGAGGTGAATGCTGTCACAGCCTGGGGACATGCCTGGGTGAGGTGTCTCCAGCTTGTGTCGGACTAGCTCTAGTGTAATGCGTATCTAGCCTGGAGTTGTACTTAGTGTTGAATAGGTGCTGTGAGTTAAATCAATGTGAGCTTGGTTTAACTACTTTGTGAATTGAGATTGTAGAAATATCTGCAATCTCTTGGTTAATAAGGCTTTTCCTCCAGGTCCCTTGATAACGAAGTCTCCAAGACTCGTCTGTTTTTGCGTTGTACCTTAAGCCGATACAAGATCATTAAGATTTTTGTACTCTTCTGGTCAGGTCGAACTGTTAAGATCGATATCATCCCCAAGTGTGGTGTTACATCTATTACTATGAGCCAAGTAAGTGGCTCGCTCCGATTCTTCGAGAGAGACCTTTAATTTGTGCCAGACCCTACTTTTCTACTGGATTATCAGTACTGTGGCTCTTCTCAACTAGATGGCTTCCTTGACTGATCTACTTGTCAACATGAAGACGTTATTATAGGTGTCTTCCAAAATTATTCCTTGATGGCTTGCTAGTGATCAATTATAGACAAATGCAGCCATTCCCATAGCCACAGGGCATGCTGTAATCATTATCCGATGGCTGCATAGTTCACCTTGCTGAAATA
Source organism: Schistosoma japonicum (assembly GCA_025215515.1). Taxonomy (NCBI): domain Eukaryota; kingdom Metazoa; phylum Platyhelminthes; class Trematoda; order Strigeidida; family Schistosomatidae; genus Schistosoma; species Schistosoma japonicum. The sequence goes on along the minus strand of CM046067.1, from coordinate 7,392,278 downwards.
GACACAAAGTCTTTTGTCCCATGGTAGTCATTCACTGGTGACAATATAAAAGTTAACTGTTCTATGGCTGATCTTTTGAAAGGAGCCAGGACGTAAAAGCTTTTCACCATAAGTTAGCCGTTCGTTTCAGGCTGTCCAACCTTAGTGGTGCGCCAACACAACATATAATATCTCTTCATATATCCCCAAACAGGCTCCTATTTGTCAATAGTTATTGTGAACTACCTTTCGAACCATCCCTTTGGCGTTATCTTCAGCAATAATATGTTGAAATTGCAGCGGTGATTATCTGGTGGTACTAAAGTCATGGGACTATCGATAGTATATGAAGATTTGCCCTTTTTTTGATTGCAGAGAAGATGGTATATGTTTTCAAACTAAAGTGGAACACAATGAACTCTGATAGGTCGATGAATACGGGGTGTAAAAAAATCATTGTAGCAACTTAAGTTGACTAGTTAAGAGTTGACTTCAAACCTTAAGCATACGCTAAAACAATAAAACCCAAGTATTCAATTACCTTATATTATCGTATATTGAAGTTTGAGAAGTATTGTGAGTTTGAATGATTGCATCACGTTCCAATGTTTCCTTCGCACGATAATAAAACAAAGACTTATTCCTTAATGATCTGGTGTCTTCTGTAAATAGAACGAGTTGTACCAAGTCGTTTAACGATGACATTAGGTTATTTAATTGTGTTGTCAAATTAGCTAAGCAAATTTGTTAGAACTGAACCGCTTGGGGCACCTCTGAATACTATGAAAATCTTGCTCTAGACAGGGAGTGAATCTCGAATGGCAACTGATGGAAACTGTATTTTTTTCCAGTCACCTAATAAGAATAAAAGACACGCAGTTACGATACAATATATAACTTTACAACAAATAACAGGATCACACAAAATCTTAAGCAGGACAGTAAATTAAATAGGCAATGGATAAAGTTATGCTTTTAAACGACATCCGATGCGAGCATTAACCCGAATGATTCGCTTTGTCGATTTCTGAACGAATGTCAACCAATAGTGTAATTCAGTCTGACTAAACAACGTTCAATAGTATCAAATCCCAACTCCTTTAGCAGATCCATGTCGCCATCCTTCCCCATTCGGTGTATTCCCTATTCTACTTGAATAGTGACATGTTCTCGATGTACACATTCTTAACTACAACGCCTGTATTCGGCCACGTTTTTGTTACGATCATGATCTGGTGTCTGAGGTTATATCAAATGTGATGGGGTTCAGTCACCTTACTTCTGAGCTTCCCTCTCCCTATAAGTTTCTATAAAGGCATTTAGACGTATTTTAGCTACGTTTGGCTGCAATGAAGTGACCTACGTACGAAAATTTCAGAATAGTTGGGAGAAATTGTGGCCAGTTCTCTGGGGACTGACTCAATCTAGTGTTTTTTCCTGCCTGTATTTTGGTGCAAGGCAATTGATTAAAGACAACGTATATTAACGTCACAGCCGCCTTTTCTGCTGCCTCTAACGCAGCTAACTCGGTTTGCTATAGCATCATCAAATGCAGTAATTACCGCCACAAGATCGCATCTCGTACCATGTGCCATGTATTTTTGTAACAGTTACTACCACTACCGTGAAACACTTTCGTATCTTAGTCTCATGTGTCGTAAACTTTGCTGTTATTTATGCAATCCACCATATTGTGTGCTTAATCCTCAATGCTTTTATTTTATTATAACACCGTGGCAATACCTGTGAACTAGGTTGAAATCTGTAAAGATTTGTAGAATGCACATATTTATTTAAAAGATATCATTTTGAAACTGCTAGGATATACCAGCTCAAGAAGTTATAAGGACAAATGCCATGAAGTTGATGGAATAATGTTATGCATAGAAGATGAAATATACACACGTCTGCTTACTTGTAAGTTCCACAAGAACGAGACTTGCAAAGTCATCAGGTGTAGACTCTCTTATAAAGGGTGTACATTTACAGTAGGTAGAATTTATCACACCCCGATCTCTTCGGTCTATGATTTCACTCTAGACTACATCAAGCTCCGAAGTAAAAGTAGTATATATCTGACACTAGGTGATTTCAGTGCATACAATGTAAATTAGAAAAACTTGTTTTCAAATGCACCTGAAAATGGATTTGTTGATGAGTTCCTTATGAATACAACAGAACATGATTTAGTGCACGTCTTTTGATAAAGCCTTTTATATGAATTTCGGAGTGAAAGTAACAAGCTTGGAAAGTGGTTATCACGTTGTAGATCGAAATGGGGGACCCTTTGAGTGATAGGTAACTACCTGTGAGAGTAAAATGTTATCCTGGGAATCAGTAATGAAAGAAGTCCCCCAAGGAACAGGCTGTCTTCTTTCCTTACTTTAAATAAATGATTTCCACAATTGTTAGCCAACCGGTTCTGTTATTCGCGAATGATATTAACGCCTGGTGATATTATAAAGGAGAATGATAGAATAAGATCACAAACACATTTGGATGTTCTCGTCGAGTAGATAAACCAGTGATTGTTAAGAAGTAACTTTTATAAAAGTGCAGAATGTAAATTGATGAGTATGACAGTAGTCACAGCAACACAATGAGTGGAACACCATTACCTGAAATTACGAAGTAAAGGAGTATAGAAACCAGTAGTGACCTAAAGTCACGAGTTACTGTAAGATGGCTACTGGGAAAGGTTTCGGATCATATGGGGTATCCATAGGAATTTCGAAACTTGAACGAAGAGATGTTTCGGATATTATACTCTACATATGTAAGACTACAATAGGGATATAGAATTCAAAGAGCTGATTTATGTTTTATGTTTTGAAGCGAATATTATGAACCATTTCAAATGGTTGCCTGATTTTGCTTATAAATGTCTAAAAAAATACGTATTTATAATACTGTCAAGTAATAAAAAAGAGGTTATTTATATATATATGCAAAATTTAGTTGGAAGTTCTATAATGTATGGGAATTCCTACAATAATTAATAGTTCGTATTTCCAAGAACACAGACTTACATCTTTGTTGTCGTGTAATATGTCTGTCAGATCTTGGATTGTAGAGCTTTTATACATTCCTGTGTGCGCATTACTTCTGTTGTATTTGTATCCCATCTTGCCAGAACATTAACGGAGTGGAAGATAAGAATTAAGTAAGTGATCAACATCTAACAGAATTATACGCCCCAGTTGTTGGTGGGATACAAAATGTTAGTCCAAAACCATACACATAATATTGTTGAAGGTTCCACAACACATCCTACTGATAGTCTTCAAAACCAAGCCCAACACCATATAGTATTTTCCCAAGAGCCATGTACAAACTAAATAAGGAATTATATAAAGTAATGCGTAATATATCGAGACTTACAGCTTAAAACAACAAGTGTTTGGTAAAGTTAATACGATGTGATTCTTCGCATCACAAATTAAACGAAAAATTTGTGATAATAGTGACAAACATGTGTATCTTAAAATGGGTAATAATAAAATCCACACCACAACAAAAAAAGCTCGATATTGTTTGTATTAAGGAATTTTTGTGGCAAAAGCATCATGCGGATTCACAAATGAATATTCATGCTACATATTCAAAGAGATATAAAATGCCATACGCTGACTTACAAGGATGGAACAAAGTCAACAAACAGCTCTCACCATAAGCCAGAACAAACCGTAAATGTAACGTCTTTCAGTGTGACAAGCGAAGAAAGTGAGTTCGGTAGTTTAAAAAGTTATATATATATAATGCAGAAAGTAAACAATATCCAGTATTTAATGCTTATGCCCAGAAATTAGCTTATTTGATATTCATTACTGATTCATAAAGATTGAACATGTGAACACTGATGATATAAAGATGTTAAAACATGACCAAAAGAGCTGAGACCCTACATTTCTAATACACTTATCAAAGATTAGAACGCCTTACCAAATCAAGCCGTATCAGTACCTTCAATAGACGATTTCAGAAAAAGAGGAATCTTCAGAAAACGCATTATAAGGATTATTACAGGTCAACAAACCTGCAATCCTCACAACTAAAAATAAAACACATCTAATAAAAAGCCATATTTCAATGTCCCCTAACTTTAAGAAGGCTACTGTTGTCTTAGAACGTTTTCAACTGAAAGAAAATGGATTAGTTTGAAGTGTACCCGGGTATATAGGCAAGTTACGCTTGTAGTACAACCTGAGCCACTTCTGTCGATTGGACCTACTCTTACGAATAAGAAGAAATCAGAAGGCACTGAAGGATGGAAGAAAAATTATATTTGATCGAAAACAGAGCTTCAATGGAATAGCAACGTCTAGGCTGACAAACTAGCGAGAGATGCTACCCACGGTGGGGATGATGCGTGAACGCGTGTCTTCAGTTAGTTGTGTCCGCTAAAACAAACATGGTCAGCATCAATGTCGAGAGCCTATGCAACTATTTATTTTGGGAATTATTTACTGCTACAAGTTAAATACAAAATGTACTCAACCTGGCAGCAGACCTGAATATGGTGGGGTGTGGAAGGATAACGATTATTATGCTATAGTGAAAAAAGGTATGGAGTGCTTAGATGCGAGAATTGAAATGCTAAATCGTAGTTGCAATTAGTTCAGTAAAATGTAAATCTTATGTAGGTATAATTCTCATGAATTAATTGAATTCAAGCTCAAATATAGTTGGTCGAATGCACGAAAATGAAAAAAGTAAATAGTGTAGCGGTAAATAATCCCCAAAATAAATAGTTGCATAGGCTCTCGACATTGATGCTGACCATTTTGTTTTAGCGGACACTACTAGTTGAAGGCGCGCGGTCACGCATCTTCACCAGATCACGACTCGAACCACCGTGGGTAGCATCTCTCTCTAGTTTGCCAGCCTAGACGTTGCTATCCCATTAAAGCTCTCTGTTACGCTCAAATATAAATTCGCTTCCATCCTTAATTGCCTTCTGATTTCTCATTCGTAAGAGTGGGGTCCATTCGATAGAAGTGTCTTTGGTTATACGACAAGCGCAACTTGGTCATATATCCGGGGAACGCTTCAATAGGAAAAATTTGATAGGAATATGTGTTGAAGCAAAAGCTATCCAGCAGGCAACAAAGGTTCAAACAACCTGAGGAAGTGAGAAAGTTTAAATATACATTGAACACACAGACACAAAGTAATGCACAATGTAGAAGTAGATGTTCAGGTAACAATTTGGTCTTCTTCAACACGTCATACTGGACATAGCCATCCCTACCTCAACAGACCACTTACAAGTCTTTGCATCAAAATAAACCTATCAAGATAAACTTTTTGTGAAAATAACTTTCGAGTGGTTCAAATCAGAAACATTAAGACTCTTTACCCGGATAGATAGGGATGTAGCATGGTAGCAAATATTTTAGAAAAAGGCTTGGTTTGAATATAGGATTTGGTGGTACTGAGGGATAGAATCATAGTAGCTACTCCTTTGTTACACCTCTCAACTACTATTTTACTCGTCAGTCTTATATAGAACACGGCAGGTATTATACCCTAGAATACTCACCTGTTATCTAGAAGTAGACCTTACGGAACAGTCGGTTTAATAATTCTTCCAAGCGAAGTTTAGAAAGTTAAGAATACTACTTTGTGGTTACTATTTTCTCTAATAAGGTCACACGGAAAGTTTCGGCGCTATTTGAGTTCTGTATTGCAGTTGTCGTAGATATCGTCTGTTTGATGCTCAGTTCGTTGCAAATGATCGACTATTTATAATTTTGGTGAAAGCGAAAGCTTGAAAAGTGTGTTTTTTGAATTATGGTAATCTAGTTTTTTATGTTTTTCTTAATTTTTCATAAAATTCTAAAGCATCTCCAGATGATTACCTGCAAGTGAATATACTTCATGATTTATAGGATTTCCCTATTCGCTTTACTTACTTTTCAAAGCTTAGGATTTTTTCAAATCAAGCACTTAAGGTGGATAATCCAATAACGAGATTGCTTACTTTCATTGTGACTATTACAAAACATACAGGCTTTGTAATATCAACTACAGCTAATAGCTTTCTTTTTTATGAACGGCTTCAGAGTTTTAGTAGCTTACAATGAAGTCCGTTTGGTCACTTAACTCCACAATTGTAGTTCTGCATGTATTTGAGTGTTTACGCGTTTAGTAGCCAGATAGATGTATTCCACTCATCACATCAGTGTTACTGTATCAAGCACCTGTTGCGTCACGAGGGGGGGGGATTGTTTTGTTAGCCTAATTAGGTCCTCCAAGGTAGGATTTAAGGAGATAAGGATGATTTCACAGGTGCACAGAGTTCCAAGGTAAACAATGAAATAACAGGCGAAGCGAAACGATTTATAGGATTAAAAAAAAACTGATTGCGTCATGTGGCATCCTGAGAGTGCGACTATTAGACTTAGTAACGCCGTACTACACATTTTGGTCTGTTGTTCTAACAGTCTGTGGATATACGGGTGGTTGTTCAGTCTCCTGATGCAATCTCCTGATGGAACTGTGGTCACATTGAGTGATAAGATACCTCTGTTTGCACGTGGGGTGCAGAGTGAGATTCCACTTGTGTTCACTACTTGATAGACAGTTTTTCGAGGTTACTTAGGTGTCCGCCGAATAGAACTACTTTTCTGGCGTGACGTGGACTGGTCAGTATGTTGTAAACCAGGATATTCTTCTATCATACATCAGCACGAAGAGTTTCAGCTGATAAAGGTGGTATGTATGCTCTTTTTATTAATTCTGCAGCCCCTTTCCATTCCTCTGAATTTTCTTCAAGATATTTGTATCATTTCTGAGAATCGATGCAAGAGTATAACTGTTTTTGGTATGAAGGCTCGAGTACATTCTAAGCAGCGATAAGAATATTATGGAGGTGACTCATTTAGGTGTCATTGAAGGAAGTGAAATGCAGTACGAACTCCTGCCTCTCCTAAATGTTGTTGTCCGATAATAATACCAGACAGACCAGCCCATTAACCTTTAGTCTCCAAAATCATTTGATGAGGTACTATGTGAAATTTAATTGAAGGAATATCAGTAAAATCATGCCTGTCACTGCTAATCAGTTTACCACTTATTTGCTGTTAAAATGATAGCTACAGACGGCCAATATCATTGCTTGTATTAGTAGTAATTACAACTTGCTTTTCTTTTAAAGTAGTCACTGAATTACACGTAATCTATCGTTATTTTATAAAAAGAATGTGAGTCAGACCCAATTACTTAGGTCAAACCTCACTCTTGATTTTAACCATTATGGTTAATTATTTAGTCATATCTTCCGTTAAATGAGTATAGTGCGTGTATGAATACACTAAAGTGCAAACTACCTTTAAACGTCAGGTGTCAAATTATTTGGTTCGACATCATAGTTTCTGAATACTCCTAGCCTTATGCTTGTTAAATGACAAACACAGAATGTAGATTATGGTGATCATAAAGGAGAAAACTAAATGGAGCTCTAAACTTATTGAGGTATAGCGGAATAATTTGTTTTGTTCGTTTTCCAGTTCTCCGTGACAAATGTTCCTTAGTCAATTGGGATTAAATTTATTCATCTAGTCATATTCAGAAACAGTGGTGACGAGATTTATGAAAGTAATTATACTGCATTTGTAAATTTTTCTAAGTGGCTGTTACGGCATAAAAAAAGCTAGCTGCAGTATCAACGCTAATGATTGCCTAGCTTGTTCCTGTGTGTCTGCCCGATGCCCACTCAATCCCAGATCAGAGTAGGAAGAACACAAGTCGTCGTACCAACCAGACAAAGTCGTACTATATTTCAGGCATTCCTTTATATGTACATAAAATCAGACCATCCAGCAAACCAATTAATAATTCAATATTAGTACAGAACAAAGGTGATAGTAGCAGTGAATAGTGGTAACTTATACACAACTAGTTAACTGTAGTTCATAATAAGAGACATACTGTCAGCAAATATACTAAACGGGAGGATAGGGTAAAAGAGACGTAACGATGATAGAAATGAAATGTCTGCATTACAAACAAGTAAAATAATTGAAATATTACTTTCAAAACATAGTTCTGAAAGTTTGTTACTCTTTTTTAGTCGTCCAACATAACAGTAGCTCCATGTAACTCCTTCAATAATCGCTAGCTTGAGTGCTTCAGTCACGCATTAGTTGGAATCGTGAGTGCACGGATAAACCATGTTTGAGAAATTTGGGGCTACAGATGATTGACTTTCATTAAAACTGAATGAACATGCCACCAGACCTATTAAAGACGATAGAGCTTTACACACTTTGTTAGGTCTCCAGTCTTTTGCTCCTTAAATATGTTGATAATCTTTTCACTAGCGTTCAGTTCATATTAATAATCTCAGCCAAATAAAATAAGATGTATGTTACTAACCCTTTATCACGTATTCCATGACATTATCGCCCCCAATTCTTATTTTTATGTTCAGTTTAATCTATTTTTTACATCAATACGCTTCGTTTAACGGAACTCAACCAAATTAATTAACGAAGAAGTCTTAAGATTTTTATTCACATGACTGACGAACCCATCAAAGTTTGTAATGCAACAGTAGAACTAACTGATGGACAAAATGATCAACCAACAATTGAGGATGTAGACCAATTACAACGCGAAGCAAGTGAAGACAGTACAGGAAGCGAAGATTTGAGATTATTTTTAAAGGTATACTCTAATGGCCTACAGGTTTTCTGTTTATATTTTGTTATTGATATTTTTCCGTAATATTGTTTTACGTCAAACTATGAAAAAGTAATTTAATGGTATATTCTTACGTTTCAATTAGGTTAGACTCAACACCTAGTTTTAAGCTACATTTATCTAGTGATCTTTTTGGGAGGATTTTCAGCTCCACTTACGTCACACTAACTACGTGAATGAAATACTTACTCTAGCTGCATATTAAAACCGTAAGAAATGGCCTCCGTTTATTTCTAAATGTTCCTGCGAAACTTTTTTGTTGTGGTCCTTTTGTGTCTGATCAGTTTGCAAAGCTAGACATTCTGCGTCAACGTTGATAATGGTTACCATATGTGATACATATTCTATCCGCCTCATATGGTAACAACTAACAGCATTAACATGATATTTTGCCTAGTTTCGTCATTGCTCACTATATGTGAGTGGTGCTTCAAAGAATCTTATGAGTGAATACTAGTTTCATTGTTTCAGAGTTACAACAGATTGTTAAGCAATAAACTAATTATTTGTTAGTCATCTGTATCTGACTGGTTCTGTAAATGATATTATGCAATTGTTGCTGCTACCTTGACGTGGTGGTCAAGCTTATTAGTTATGATGATTTAGTCATACTATACTGGTTGAGACATTCGTTCCTTAAGGCTCTACCATGCCAGGGGACAGTAAGACTTACAGCACCAAACCTAAGGTCTTAGGTCAGTTTTCTGCCGACTATACAGAGGTGTAGTGGCAGTAAGATGTTTCCCTCAAATGCCCATCATAGCCACGATTCTGCCTTCCCTTAAAGCTAGAGTAGGGTTAGTAAAGGTCGTTTCTAAAAATGCACAGCCCACCTAATTCCACAGATTCACGTCTCCTGGGACAAGGCCTTGACACACCCGGAGCTAGAGCACCCAAAACCACTCGTATAAAGTGCACGTGTGCTGAACTCAGGGACTTGTCCGTTCGGTACTGCGGTCACACTCTCAGGTAATTAAGACCAACCTTAACTGAATTTTCTTTACAGGTACAACGAGAAAAAGAACCCTTTTAGGGCGTAGTCAATCGAGACGTTATAACACCCCTATATCTCTAACAGCATCGTTCACAATCACATCTCCACTTCTAATATTTCTTCTACTTTGCTTCCGACCCCCACCTCTCTCCGACTTCTCTTTCATACACCACTAGTAACTCGACTCTACGAAGCTGTATTCCGTGTTTCCTGAAGTCACACTCTAAACTGCAGATTGGGGCTTTTAATATGTAAACCCACTGTCAAATTGGTCAACAACGCTCACTAATTAAAACCCTTGTCATGCGTTTTTACGGACGTAGAAGGGTCACACTTGGAAAGCCCCTTGGTTACTAGTCCGTGATCAAAACAGCCAACAACGCTTTCAGAAAAGAATTATCTAAACGTTTAGTCGATCATATCCAGTAATTTTGTCCCGACGAAGCTTGGGACGATTTTAAAGCGGCTATAAACACAAGTACGATACTCACATCCAAACTAAATTCAAAAGTTAGAAAAGATCATTGGGTTTCAGTAACTTCTACTAAATTGATAGAGGTTTGTAGGATGATAGAGAGTGACGACAGCTTAAATGTAAGCTGACAAAAGCCTACGCAAGGATCGTGAGTAGTGGTGGGTGATAAAAGCAAAAGCGATGGAAAAGGCTGTGGCAATAGGTAATAATAGACGACTCATCAAGAAACCGCTATTTGAATAGTCGACTGTTAGTAAAACTGTTTCGGGAAAATATGGGTCGACAGTCAAATCTCAGTCTAGTAGATTACACAGAAAGGTGAAACACTTTCATGAACAGTTCAACTGTCCTCCAGCCACCCTATAGTTTCCGAATATCCCTAAACTGCCTGAGTGGAAATTTGATATATGTCCTCCCCCCAACTCAGTGTGGTTAAACTGGCTATAAGTAATCTGAAGCGAGGTAACGGCTGCAGAGTCTGACAGGTTGACTCCAGATATTTTTAACAACACCCGTCTAGTTTTCACAGGTAGACTGACTGGTATATTAGCTATAGTCTGGGACCTGGACGTAATCCCATCTGACTGGCACCGATCGTCAATTGTCCCAGTTTATAGGCAAGAACAGAAATCCTCTCGTAACAACCACAGGGGCATCAATTTGATTAATGTAGTGTCTACGATACCAGCCTTTGTAATCCGATGTTTGTCGGAAGGTAAAGAACAAAATACTTGGGAAAACTAAGTTGTTTTCAGACCTGAACGACGATGCATTGATTAGATATTTATTCTTCGCCAGATCCTAGAAGATAGGCATACCTAACAATGTCCGACAATAATAGTATTTATTGACTTGAAATAATGTTTTTACTCCGTAGATTGAGAGTTTCTGTAGTAATGTATGTCATTAAAATGTCATGCCTAAAAAGTACATAAATCTTATGACAGCTCTCTACTCGAACGCCACTAGTCGAGCTAGAGCTTATAGCGAATCGTTACGTAAATTGTCAACTTCAAGTATTGTTCATCATGGTTCCCTCTTTTTACTTAATTTCATTATAAATGTTCTCCTAGTTGCCTGATTTTCCTCATTTAACTTTTCAGGGATTTATTTTCTGGGAAGTCCACTTCTTAACTTAGAAAACACAGATGACTGTCTTATTCTGTGAATACAGTGACAGTATGCAGAGTCTTCTGAACACCTTGAGAAACAACACAAGCATATTTATTTCTCTTTAAGTCCAAAATGTTACTTCATGATTAACCTAATCATCACCTAGATTTGTCATAGGGAGTGAAGTAGTTAAGTGTGTTGTTCATTCTACTTGTCTCTGAAATCTGATCAGCTTTGTCAAGTTGGTCTGGCGAAACCTCAGCCCAGATTCGGAAAGCTCGCTTGGCTTTTACCAACGTCACTTGTAGTGTATGCAAGATATCTGTCTTACAGTGGCTGAAAACACTGGGTAGTATGGCTCAGAATCTGTCACAGTAGCGCAAATGTATTCTCTCCTTATAATCTTAAGTTCTGTTGTTCTTTTCAATATATATTTGCTTCATGCCTACCTATTGAATTATGTAGTGTTACTGACGTAAATGTGATCTCATCTTGCTTATGTGGTATTGTAACTTGAACCTATGAGTGTATGTGCTGGGTTCTACATTGCTCATGACTGATTAAATAAATATGATATAAGTTGATTATTAGTTCACCTAGGAAGATGCACCATGCTATTCGAGTAAACTGGACCATCCATTCAGCAACTTTATCTCCTATTTCTAATTAAGGTCTCAAGTGAAGTCATTTTCAAGTATTGTTACAAGTGATAAGTGTATACCAAAGCTCAAAGTATTTTAAAATTACTGGATTTTGTTAGCATATACACCTAACTCTCTTTGGTTATTGTTATATTTTCTATTGGGAGTGTTAAATTTTTTCTTCAGTAATCAAGACAGTCATCGTAAATATCTCGTAAAATTATAGATACACCTTAAATTGGTATTTGATGTTCATTTGCATTCTACCGTTTTCTTTTTCCTAGAAAGGATTAGTCTTTTGTCTTTGCAATAGCGAGATATAAATGATGTACTATATGGTACAAATGTATATCCATCGGTGTTACTACTCCACGTCAACACAGAAAAGCTAACCAACTAAAAATTGCCGGGTGAAAATAATAATACTAAAAGTATTTATAGTAAAGTACATTTTTAGTCCTTGAAGTGTATGTACTTTGTAAATATTTTTAGTTCAAAGTTCCATACCCCCCTCCTGATATTTATAGTCGTATTTCAATTGAGATCTAAACTTAGATGTCAGTTAAATGTATTTTTAAGATTGCACACATTATGGATTGGACATAACCAGAGAATCATTGATGGCCATAGTGTTTTGAAAAGCTGTTTCACTGTAATATGGAGCTCTTCAGTAACGCGGATTCACGATCATGTCAGGGATCAAACTGTGAATCCCTAAATTTCGCGACAAGCGCATTGCATTTAGACAAACTAGCTGGCATTTAATGGATTAGATTTCCAACTACTGAATAATCCAATTATAAGGTATCAAAGCGATTCAAAACTCTTTGTTTCTCACTTGTCTAGTTAGCTTCAGTCCGTAATGTAAACTGATTTTAAATCAAACAATTAGCACGTTTCTATGGGAATAAATGTATTTCGTTTTGTTGTAGGAACTACATGAAAAAGTAAGAGAAGACCATCATCAACAACAACAACAAATTCAACAATCTCAAGCTCATGCTGTCATTCCTCCGTCAGGACATTTACAACCAACTTATATGATTAATCCTGGTGAATTATCGATCGGTGCGTCGTCAACAGCTGTTCCATCTTATTATTCATCGCAAGGTAATTTTAAAGCTAATCAAGTGATACAATATCAAACAACCGGTCAAGGAACTACTACTGATCAATATTATCATACTTCAATTGGGGGTTAGTTATACTCACCGTTATTATTATTATATGATTAAATTTGTTGAGGTGTGATTATTACACTTAGAGGAGGGGGAGGGGAGTTCATCACCATCCAAGAAATGGTTCGGAAATTTGCTGAAAAGTAACTGGCGCTAAACAGCTGTCTTTCATTGTCACAGCTTCAAAATCCTCAACATATCTTATTGACACAATCGAACTACGTTGGCTGGGGACATCCATTCCTTTCGGTCTTATCATGTCAGATAAGTTAGTTGGAGAGTGGTAAAAGCAATATTAGTAACTCCATGTCATAAGGCATAACTTATTACTGACTGTACAGGAGTATGATTTTAGTATGTCTCTTCCTTCAAACGACCAGTATCTTCAGCTATACGACATTGAAAATAGAACACTGTTCCACTGATTACCATCACCGATGGTAAAGCTATAGATATATACAGCTAACACACTATTTGCAGAAAAACTGCGTATGACCGGTTCTAATCAGTAGTCCTTTGAGCTATGCAGCCTCGCCAACAAATTGTCAGGGTTATCCTCAACCCAGTTTATTTTTTCAATTTTCTCAAAAAGTATCCTTCCACATTGTGAGAAACTAGGTAGTAACAACTGAAACTGCTCTCGAGATCTGAATCCTCATTACGGTACATCCACAGTTCCACACAGGATCATTCCAATGATCTAATTACAGTGGAAACACAATGCTTTTAAACCATCTTTCCACTTGGATACACTAGTTCACATATTTGTCTTTTGATTGCATTTCATTTTCTTCCAATTTTAATCAGTGTTTATCATCATAGTAAATATCTTTAGCATTCACCAATAAATGATGCTATAGTTTTGAGGTCAAATCCTATTGAAGATCAATAAAATAAAAGATATTTTACAGTAATAGTGTACCTACTCTCCGAAGAAAAAAGGATAATTGCTTATTTATTATTATTATTATTATTATCATTACTATTATTATTGTTATTATTATTATTGAATTTCATAAAGACCTAAGGTTTTCCTACTTTCATTACATAAGACGAAGTTTGTTGGTACGTATTAAGATTTATTTTTAATGCCTATTTTGAAATTGCAGAGTTTAAGTTTTTGTTCTGAAAATTATTAGTTAAGCGCGGTTGGCGTAAGGTTTAGAAGAATATTCTTAACTTCGAACCATTAGTTCGCTGGTTTGAATCCTTTAGCACTGAGTTCAGTTTAGACATCTCACGAGAGTGGGGAATGTTAATATCAGGGAATATTGTCACATAGTCGAACTCATGAATATAAATTTGCTTTCTTACTGAGTTACCTTGAACTAAATGCCGGATTAACTAGCGAGGCAACTTTCATGCAAACTCAACACATTCGCAATAATAGCCGAATTGTTAATTTCTTCTTAAATAAGCCTCAGATGTATCTGTGTGGTTTGTGTTCGATATTCAATCAAATTATTACAAATCACTAACTTTGTCACTTTGCATAATAATAATTCTTATTCAACCGTTTATTTTAGTCTGACGTAGTTTCAGCAAAGACTGTCATTTGTAATCATATCAGTATTCTTTTAGGCCTCCGATTTGTATAAGATAAGTAATTCCCGTTTCCATCGGAATCAACTATTAAATGCTGTCTGTTATCGATGGATTTACATCTAGTTTGTTGTTTGAGTAATCATCATTTACATGACTAAGCTGTGACTGGTTCTTGTTATTGAGGTAGAGTTTATGATTTTTAATGAAGGATATTTGGGGGAGGGGGGGAGTGTCCAAATGAAATGGAATGATACGATATGACCTAGCGATGACTATTAACGAGATTGGATTATTAATTCATATCCCTTTGAATGAACTAGGATCAAAGAAAAATAGAAATTTTCACATTATAAGAGTAAGTGACACGAAAAACTATTTTCGATTGTGAGAAAATATGCCTTCCTCAGGTCGTTCGAGTGCCAACAGTATTAATATCTGACATTTATATTAAATTCCTGCCTGATACATCATTTCTAATTCATTGAACCATATAAGCAATGTATTATTTCTTGCTTTGCTGCTTAGTGCACAAACCAATACGTGTCGTCAGTTCATGGTGTCACATTGACTGTTGACCTGGACCATGTTATTGAGTATAGACTTACCCCTTTAGGGTTTGCTTAATTACCGTTATCATTGGTTGGAAACTTCAGATGACACCTCAGAATCAGTCACAATGGTGCAGGTACTTTCGCTCTACTCATTATCTTCCTGCTAGTCTTAGATTCCTATACTACTTCTTACTTTTTTTTATTGCTTCTCAAACTGTATTTTCAATGTTTAGTCACTCTTATGGTCACTCCTACTATTATTTCATCTACTGTGTTATTTACTTTGCCAATTTCACGTTATTGTGTTGATATTGCGTGGCAACATGTTTGAATGCCTGTTGTTTCTATGCGCTGCATTCATTGTAAAAGCACTGAGTTGTAGGTTAACAATGTTTGAATACACTTCAAAATCTTTTTTTTTTCAAATCATTCAATCTATTATTTGCCTGTTTTAAATGTAATTATGTGTATTTCATCCTTTTTTTATTTTCTGTCTCTTTTATATGCATATTAGAACTAAATGCCCAAGAGGTTGTATCTGACGGTGGTTGGGGTTGGTTTGTTGTACTTGGTTCTTTTTGCTGTATGGTGTTAGTTGATGGAATATGTTTTACTTATGGTTTATTATTGAATCCAATCTGTCCATATTCTCATTTACGTGTATTATCGTATGAGTGGAAATCTAATGAAACTGGTCCTATTAATTATCCTCGCAATGATCGTACTATTCAACCGCTTATTGGTAGCTGTATACCAATATCAGAATTAGGTGAAGATTTTCAAACACAACAACGTTCAATTCTACTAATTCCTGGTGGTTTAATAGTTGGATTATATTTATTTCTTGGTGAGTTGGTAAACATTATCTATGTATTTTCTAAAACATTCGTTCTATTTTCATCTGTTTATTGAAGTATGATAGATTACTGGTTAAAGTTACTCCGCTTTCAACTTTTAACATGCCAACTTTCGAATCATACTTCATCTACATTAGTTTGGACAGTTGGTAAATAGCATCACTAGCCTTCATGCAAAATGTATTGTCCAAAGCTAAGAACATACGTTGTTCATAAGTTATATGGTCTATTCAACAAATAAGTAGGCTGAAATTTTCTAAAGGAACTCAAAATATCTACGAGAGTTTCTTAGTGATAACATTTGTGCAGTAGTTCAGTGATTAAAACATCAAAATTCCACCCTCAGGTTCAAATTCATTGAATCCATTTCGTTTGTTATAACTGAGTAGTATTCTGTGCCCTCGGTCTTAGAGTGTATCTGGAAGCCATTTAAGCGGATTTGTACTTTGTAAATGGGTTCTGAGGAAACTACACTGAGAAAACAACTCTTTTCGATTGGATCAAGTCTTTCAATGAGAGCTATGAAGAAAGCATAGATAATCTAAACCTTGATTGATCACCAACCTTCTGTGTTAATGATATAATCGAATCCATGGTGTTTGATACATTCTAATCACGTATTCATTATCAGGACAGTTTCTGATGAAGTGAATTGGGGAATATCGTCTGTACACACGGTTAAATGAAACATTTTGAGATGATTAATTTGTGAAACGGAGTAGCAGTTGAATGGCCTGGTTTCCGAAGACTTCCAGAAATTGTCCAGACAACAAACTTGGAGTTAGGGTGAGTATATTGCCATATGTGATGAATATCTTGAAGGGAATAAGATTGACCTACCCTACTGCTTATGACTTCAGCCAGTGTATATTTTGGATATACTTTTTCGGATATAATTGGAATGCATTTGAATCTTCTCGTTGATTAGCCATGAACTGGGATCGATCAGTCTTTGTTGCCACATGTGCTTCCCGAGCGGATCGCCTCGATGCAGAGATAGTTCGCAAGTATTATTTGAATTGGATTGTGACTAGCAAGCGGTATTCAGAACGCGCGTTTTGAACTGAGTTTGAGTCCTGATGTAAACATCCAGCTGACGAGTCCCAAATAGGACGAAACACGCATCCTGAATTCCTCTTGCTGGCCACAATCCAGTTTAAATAATACTCCAAAGTACAACTATATATATTATGAAAAAGCGAATCAAGGCGATTGTAGGGTTAATTATAACGATCAAATAGCTTACCAAACCAATCTCAGTAAATTCCTGTTTGTAGAGGTTTGTATTTACCCGTTTATTTTATGAACTGCAGTTAATCAGTCTCTATCAACATATGCGCGTCATAAATGGATTGTTTTGATATTACATTTCTTCGAAAATTTTATTCTGTGGAAAGCTGGATTGTAGAGTGTGTTTCTGTCTAATTTTAAGTTATCAGCTGAATGTACCTGCATCTCATAGTCGATGTTCACACTGATAATTGAATCCATTACCTATCGATTCAATCTCTAACTACTAGACGCTACTGTTGTGGCAACTAATTTGTTAAGCTTTTGTTGCAATTTTTCCGGAAATTTAATCCATCTCTTACCTTGTGGTTATCTATGATTGTTCTGATTGGTAGAAAAGTCAATTTCACTGTTTATTGATTGCTGATTAGTGTAACTAATAGTGTTCTGTAAGTTCCCTAGTTTTCTTCGTGTTTCGTATGTTCAAAGTTTCCTCATCGACATCATGTTCATAATTGTCTGTTTGAATGGATAGATTAAAAGATTTGTCATGGCATTTTGTCAGCTAATTGATGTTCATGTAGACAAAGATGGAGAGGACGGCTATTTTATCCGCCATACCTTTATTCACAATTTGAGAAGTTTATTTTGTAGATTATGTTTATTTTGCCTTTTTTGTCGTTTCGTCTGTTAATTTGCTTTGAATTGACAGAAGTAAATCTGTTGGCTTGTGAAAACGTCGCCTATTGCTACTCTGGTTGTATTTTCTGATATATGGTAGGATAATGAGTTAGTTAGCTTTTACATTCGATATTTTTTGTTGCTGGGCTTGACAAACATTTTTTGTGAAGTTGTGTAAACAGCTGTACATTTAAAACTAATTTCTCCCAGTTGATTTCTCTGCTCTTTTGAACAAATTTTGTACACCATTGATTTTATGAGCTGTTCGATTGTTATTGTTTTTTAATTGCGAATTTAATCTGTTTGGATGTGAAACTGTTTGACTGCCTTTCGAACATACCAGAAAGCATCAATTTCTTCAAGATCGCAGGTGTTTCTTACTAACGAGTGCGTGCTTTCACAAAACCTAGGTCTAGGATTTCTTGTCTATTATTTCCAATAACCTAACGCTGTATATAATTGAATAATCTAATTTTACATTATAAACGGTGTGTAACTTTTTATCACAATACATACAGTAGTGAACCTTTAAAATTTTACTGTTTTCCATTACAATGAACTAACTGTTTATATAAATTATTACATATATTTCCAAATGTCATATCTATCAAGGTTGGATCTGTCTATCACGTATGTATTTACTATTTATGTATATAAATAGGTCACGAATTAAATGTTTGAAAACAGGTTCATGTATATCCGTAAATAATTATTTTCCGCTATTGAGTATGCGAAAGTTTTCTAATTAACCTACATCAATTATTCTATTCCATCAGTTGTCTACTAAATTAATTTTGTGACATAAAAGAAAACACTAAAACGTTTATGTATGGGAAGGCATCGATTTACACGTGATTATCCTTTATAGTTTTATACATAAAACTGTGTATCCACCTTTCAGTTTCATGACTTTGTTTGAACACATACTAAAGGGATTCAAGATAAGAATTAAAAACAGTCGACAGCTTTTTCGTTTTTGTTATTTTATATCAAGGATTGATTTTAGTTGGATAAACATAGAAAATCATAAAAACACTATTCGGCTGCTTCGTATGAGACTTCTCAATGACAGTACCCACTCATGACCCATTTTCGCCGTTCAGCGAGTACCTGATATTTAGTTCACTAAAGTAGTATCCAATGCATTTCCTTTTTTAACTTTAGTCAACGTATGATATCGCATAACTATCATTTATTGCTACTGGTGGCATCTGTCTCATGTCCGGCACAATATTGAACCGTAATGCAAATGATCTTCAAGACCAAAGCCCTTTTTTCTTATTTAGTTATTTGGTTTTGAAAATTAATTTGTTTTTACACGATTTTCGCCCCGTATAAATTTATCTTTATTGAATAAAATCATTAAAAGCTCAAATAAAATCGTGCAGGTGCTTATGTGGTTTCTTCAGTAGTATGTGTAGCTTATACTTCCGTTTCTAATGTTTCAATGATACTTTCAATTAATGTTTGTTTGCGTTTTAAAACCACTTGAATATTATGGAATTACATGTGAAACTATAAGTGTTTATCATAATCGTAGACATTAGGAAGGATGCTTTACACACATCGTATTATAATTACGAAGCTATAAGAAGATATGCAAGACGAATATAAACAAATTACATCATCGATTAGGCTGCAAGTCATCCTTCATATTATAAGGGAAGTTAGTTCCCTTAAATAATCTTTTCTAAGTAAGGTTAAGCATGATGACTGAAAAATAGAGTTCCGAACCTGCTGTCATTTATTCATAGGAAGTAAACTCAAGTGTAATATCGAATTCAAGTTAGAAAATGTCATTTAAATCTACTTTAAAACTTTAGCGTCAAAAATCTTATAATGAATAATTTTGCAACAGAAGGAAAAAACATTCAAGGAAGTAAGATACTAATATGGACATCCACTGATCACTCTGTGACCTTTTATTTCAAAATACTGGAGTACTTCCGAGCGTGTGAAGAGCTATCTCTCCTTTTTGAGTTTGCTCTCATATATTATTGTTTCTTCCATGGTTATTCTGATTGGCTTTACTTGCTGGATGGGGTGGGTGGGTGGTGGAAATTGAATATTTTATACGTGTGTTGCTGTTTAATTGGGCGTCTACCCTTGGGAAGTTAAGAAACCTCTATTTGTATCAAGCATTGCACACAATCTGTAGGATTCTTAAGAAAGGTATAACATCACTAAGTGTTTTAGTGATCCAGCTACCATTAGATTGCATTTATTGACGTTATTCCACCATCTCGTAAATTGAACTCTCAAACCTGAGCCTAGAGCTATCATCAGATGATCATCTATCTGTGCTTTTGAGCCTACTCAATATCATCGGCCTCATATGAATGTGAAATACAATTTTCATAACAACTACTCATTAATTATTTATAATATCATGAAATATAAACTATTACTTTAGATTTTTGTAAATTTTTCTTGTTGGATTAGAAAAATGATTTGTGATCAGTTCATCATTTGTGTTTAATAAAATGTCGGAAAGGGTGGGTTGTGAGAGATCGAAATGTGAAAATTATTTAAGAAAATTAACACTCGAAACTTTTAATCACTAATCTACTTTATTTTTTCTTAATTACTTTTCTATATTTATTATCATCGCTTATTGTCTGTTTTTCTTTTGTTATTATAATGATTGTTATAGGTCCACTTGTCAGTGCATTGAGTAATCAATTTGATTTTCGCCCTGTAGCTATGATTGGTGCAATTATTACTACAATCGCATTGTTGAGCAGTGCTTTTGTAACAAGCATTGAATTGTTCATATTAACATTTGGGCTTCTTGGTGGTAAGTAGTACATTCAGTTAAGAGTAAATTTAGCAAAATTTGTATATGTTCCGGGGATATTTATGATTAATATCAACATTTCCGTTTTGTGATTCTAATCGTCAACAAAGGCAGGCATTTTGTTAACATAACACTGTTTATGATATAAATTTTCCCCACTGTGAGCAAAATAAGTTCACTAAAGTTTCGTCCATCTAGACGTTGGATCAAAAATCAATCTATTTTACAAATCTATAACTTAAGTTGTGCATATTTATTGACATTGAAATGAGCTAAATTCATTATGAAACTGTTATGTAGAGCAGTTAAAGTAGTTGATTATCAGCCAGTAGATTAGGATTTTGGTTCTGTGTCTTCTACGTAGTTTTAGATGTGCAGTACTAATCGAATTCTATTGATGAATGTGCAATGTTAATGAAATGAATGAAGAAAGAAGAATTTGGCGTAATATATGAGGAGAATAAATCCTGTTCTAACTTCACGAGACATTTAATTTTCTAATCCTGAAATCAATAATCTCCATAACCTAGTTAAAGCGATGAAAAATTACTGTATGTTAGGAAAATTGTCGTATTTGGATTATGCATCATAAGATAACTTTAAATGTTACACTATTAAAAATTGCGAAGCTTTAGAATATTGTTTTATTTCATCATGGGACTACTCATCATTCAGTGTTTTATATTTCTAAATGTAGTCAATTCGAACATTATTGAAGAATCCCATACTAGAACAAAGAAAAACCATTAAGTGCTTCTTAGCTCTCATCGGTTGTTTGTAGTCAATCCGCGATGTATAATTCCAAAAGAAAAATGATATGTTTCACTCATAACAAGTCATTTTCGAGGTCGATTCAATACCCCATTCCTTTCTGGTTGCATAAATGACAGTAATAGCATTCATTTCTATCATTTCATATCCTCTTTTTCGTTAGTGAATCTCGTATTCTGTAATTGCATATCTTGTCCTCAGTAAAACTTATCCCAACTAGTTAAATTCTTTTAACTGGTTCAACCAATCAAATATAGTTTATAGTCATTTTACATGTAACTAAGTTGAATAAATCTTTTATACTAACAAATTTAACATTAAAAATTAAAAACTTTTAGAAAATTTCCTCTTTTTAAATTTCGTTTCTATCATAACTCTTCTATTGGTTAATTTTTAATTGATCATTTAATTTAGTCAGTTAATTTAATTGATTGACTGTAACGTTTGTTAGTTAACTTTCCCAAATATATTTCCATCTTTATTTATATTGTCTATTAAGTAGTATCGTAGGGGTGGGCAGGGATAAGGAAGATGATATCAGAGATCATCGGTTTGTCTTATATTAGATTTAGTAAATTTAATACCCTTTTCAAAATTGGTATTTATCACTAATTGTTCTCATTTAAAGTGGGACTGAGCAGCTTGATAGCTTGATAGCTGTTTTATCCTAGAATGCACGCACTTTTAACCCTCCCTGGAATTGAACTTCGGACCTTGAAATCTCAAAGTAAGCACTCAACGATTAGGCCATTTGTTTAACATCCAGTGATACATATTTCCGACTTGACTTATTATGCAAAGCGATAATCATCCAATGATTATTGTTTCTCGAAATATTAAAATTCTACCAACAACGATTTCTTACTGAAACTCCAGAAATTCATCTTGAAGTCATTGTTGAGTATACGATTATAGTCTTGTTGAAGGGGTTTTGTGAAAAAAATTGTTTAATCTACAGGCACAAATTAAATGGTCTAGTGGTTAAGGAGTTGGTTAAAGGCCTGAACGTCGTGAGTGTGAAACCTGGTAAAATGTGCTCTTCATGAAATTCCTACATAAGTGTCTTTTATCGCATTCACTTTTCTTAAAGAGTGAATTTCTAAGCAAAATACTCCATATGATTCTAATTTTCTCCGAATATTCTCACTTATAAGTGTCTTAATAATCTTCTTTGTAGTGATGTCAGTGGTAATAACTTTGATACTTATTTTAACCGATCGAAGAACTGTTTGCATGTATCTACATGCATTCACTGCAAATTAGATAACGGTTTTTAACTTTATGATGTGCTGCGTGAGTCACAGTGATTTATAGGATGAGCTTTGCCCTAGATTCTGATTCCACTCTACCTAATTTAGTTTAGGAAGCTCATGCTAATATCAACGACCCTCACTTTACAAAATGCGGCTTAAAACCAAATGCGTAAATCTGGAAAATATAAATTCATCATCTTTTCCGATTAATTCTTAGTAATGTAATACACCAGTCAGATAGCCTGCTACTTTCATCTTATTTCCTAATAAATCAAGTCATTGATAAATTTTATATTATTTGATTTATTTGTATTCCCATATAGGCTCATGAAGTAATTCCTATTTACTTACTATCTGTAACATACCCACCTGTCTCTATGCTTTAAGCCGAAATTTAATCATGTCTTCAGATTAAGCTGTCCACAATGTAGCCTGCTGCTACTTTAGGATAAGTTATTTCGACTTAAATTTTTGTCTCCCTCCTATGCATCACGTTATTAGCGACTCTTCCATATCTATCAAAATATACCGTTTTCCTACCTTCATTTTATGACAACCTTACAAAACCTGTAAATTAACATACATTATGTAAGAGATTTTAGAATAGGTTATTATTATTATTCATCGGTTGATCTCAAACAGCAATTCAGTTAACTAAATGCATATATTGTGATTCTTCGTTTTTCTTTCTACATTCAACAGGTATTGGTCTATCATTTATTTATTTACCGGCTATAGCTACTGTTGGACATTGGTTTCAACAGAAACGTCCATTAGCTGTTGGTTTAGCATTATGTGGTAGTGGTATGGGTTGTTTAGTGGGTGGTCAAGCTGTCCCACGGTTACTTGTTCTGTTCACATGGCGTGGAACACTAATCATAATGGCTGCTGTTTGTTTTCAATGTCTTGTAAGTCACAGTTTTGTCCTTGTATTATTTTGCAAGCCTTTGTACTTATATGCACATTATTAAATACATGTAGTGAATTCAGATAATAGATTTGGATCACCATATATTTCTTTGTTATATTTGTGCATTTATTTGTACGACTATTATGTGTTGTTTCCCATGTATTCTTATGATTTTGTCTGTATGTCTACCAGCACCCCTTTTGTTTATTAACCTTCATATTCGACACACGATATTGACCTACCCCACTTACATTTTATTAGGTGATTCACATTCTGGACATGTGGTCTCAATATATATCACTTCGTATTGTTTGTGAGCTTGCTTGTGATTCTACTACTGGTTAGTACGATACTAGTATTAATACTACTAATACTTCTGAGCTCGATCTCGGTTACAGTGTAACTGCTATGTGGAATACCAAGTACTAATAAGAATATATATATATATATATTCTATAAATGTAAAGCATGATCTAAGACAGCAGAAAACATGCGTAAGCTACACAATTTACACCATGAGTTTACTCAAAACATTGATAATATCTTGTGGAACGTAGAATGAAAAAATGCTGACCTTCGGAATAAGGCGTAGATAACAAATCATGCGATGAGCCTGTGAATCTTTATTGGCTTAAGTGGTTGTGACATATGCACGTATACCTAACCACATTGAAACGCTACGTTGACCTGTATAACATTAAGTTGAATGGTCTTGGTGACAAAACTAAGATGTAAAATCACTATATAAAGCCACTGACTATTTGTGTCATGCTTGTAGATTGGAGTTTGCAGAGGATCGTGATCAGTGGTAGAAGAAATTTGAGTGATATGGCTCATAATCGATCAAAGTGACCCAGATGCATTCTAAATCTTCAGTTCTATTGTTCTTTCATTCATAGTTTTCCACTCTTCTTCTAGGACAATATTTCCACCGTAGCTATGATTGCTACTGCTTTGTTTTTCATTCTGTTTATTTCATCTCATCGAGCTGACATGATATAGCAACTTAGGCAATGGATATTCGTGCCAGTTTCTACGTTAGTTATTGTGTGACTGCTTACTGAAGGTTTGTAGTGCAATAGATAAGATAAGCTGCGCCTTAGACTGTCCAAATGTGTATCAGTTCAATGCTGTCAAATTTTACATTTTAACAGAATCATTGAGTGTAAGGTGTAATATAATTTTGAAACTTAAAATTTAGTAGTGGGAGATAATGCAAATGAAGTCCGTTGCCATTGTAACCAGTTCCAAAGTATGTCACTTGAAGTCTTCAATTCAGGTATACTTATTATAGAGTAATCTTTAACCAGAGGATCTACTACACCCGATACTGTTGTGCGCTTCAACTGTTTCTCCCTCCTTTGGATTAGACCCTCAAATTACATACACTAACTTGTCCATCTTAGTAATAGCTGTAATTTTCGTTCACTAAGTTTTGTTCGTAGCCCAGTACACATAAAATTATGCTCTATTGATATGCTGAAATGTTAATCCGTATTTCACTAATCCTATTAATTTCCTAGTTTGGTAGTTGGTTTTACAGAAATCTAAGTACACTTTTATATCTGTTTTTGTGTTTTACATATAAGAGGAAAGATTTGTATAACTCTATGATTTTTATCTTATTTTATCCTATTTTTATTAGACACTTATTTTACTATTTCGCCCATGGGATGTTCACTTTCAAATAACTCAAGTACAGAAAGTTAAACGTCTAGCACGTGAAGCTGCACGTCGTGCAGCCGCCTTACGTCGCGCTGAAGCAGAACGCGTTTTATTAGAAGCTAGACGACGTAAATATTTGGCTGCGCTTGAAGCTGCTGCTACAGCTCATTCTGTAGGTATGAAAAAACACTCCAATACAACACCTGTTGTAATGAATAATAATACGAGTGGTAAAACAGGTCGTTCAGATTCATCTGACAGTGGTGTTAGTGGAGTTAGTGGCAGTCGTCGAAACACTGCTCAGTATAACCGTATTCATAATATCAATCAAATAAATAATGGACGCCAGAATAAGCATTTTATTTTCAACACACATAATCGAGCACAACAAAGTGCAGGTGTACAGAATACACGATCGAATGCTACAACCGGTAATCGTCCAGTGAACCATCATAATCCTGGATCTAGTAGAATGGCTAATCGGAAAAGAGCTCCAAGTCGTCGAGTTATTGTCTATCGGTAAGTTTACTTCATCTATGATTCTCTCTCATTTACTTCCTTCATTCGTTGTGTTGTTTCTTTCTATCGATATGTATGCAACTCAGTGACTGTACAAGTCCATGTATTTAGATTTTAACGATACTTATTGCGTAACAGCTATTTCAATAATTGAGCTATTTAAAACAAATCAGATGAAATCCTGTGTTTGTACCTAAAATCAATTGGTTGAGTGTTAAACGCTTAAGCCAATAAGTTGTTGCACTATTTTACTTTCAAGATTCCCATTTACGAAGGAGGTAGTTGACTAAGAGAACAAGTCGATCGATATGGCTATAAAATTAATGATTGAGTTAATTAGAATATATGTTGTGCATATCTATCCACCTTCCACTCAATATGTAGTGGTTATTGGTATGGTAGAAAGTTACAGAAAAGCAGTAGGTAGATGGACCAAGATCTGGAATGAATACATGATATTATTGACAACCAGGTTAAACGATATTGGAAAATATCAACTTCAGGGTTAAGGTCAACAAATTAGTCTCAATCTATGATTCATTGCGATTGATATGATTGAAAATCGATTACACTGGCACATTTTTATTCACGTAAAATTTGATATTTGAACACAACAGTTTTATGTATCAATCTAATACCCCACAAATTATGTAAATCTCTTTCTATTTTGTTTCGTCCTTATTTCTCCCCATTTCACTACTCACCATCTTGTTTATTTCAGTGGATCAATTATGCAGCGCATTATTGAAGAAAAACGGCGTCAGCGTACTATATCTGTTGGCAGTTTGGATGGTATGGTTATAACACGAGATAATGAATTGATAGCTGCATCGAAAATTGTCAATCAAGATAAACCATTATATGATCCAGCTACAATACAAAAAATATCTGAGAATGTCGCACGTAAAATTGAAGCCAAATTAAGTAGCACAATTGCACCGAATTTATCAATCATCGCTGGAGGCAACAACTGCAACATTAATAGTACGAATAACAGCGGTGCTGTAGTTACACCGGGTGGAACTCCGATATTAGGTAGTCGGACTGGTGTAAGTAAAGTGGTACCTTTTATGTATTTCCTTGTTGAGAGTTTTTCAGTTTCTCTCGTTACTAAAATCAGCTTGCTTCGTTGCTAATATTTTCCGTTCTAATTGTCGTATCAAGTTTAAATAAAGGATTCTTTTGACTTGACTTAGGTTCCATTTTGTTCAATAGTTTTTGGCAAAACACATCAGGAATTCTAAAGAGAAGCTAAGACACTCGAACCTGAGTTATCTAGTTCCAATGAACTAATCAGACCGTGACTTATTTTCTGTGAAACTGATATTCATATTGACTGAGCACTGCAGGTATACTACCCTTATGACTGCCAACTAGTACGAAACTTAGATCTATCGTCTACTGCCAACTACTTTCAAATACACAACCCTAAAACATAATCCCCGCCATGTTGAGTCACTTAGACTAGTTACCACACATTGCAACTCGTTCATATCTTTAAGGTGTTTCGTGTTCGTAGTTGGAGGAGGGAAATTCCGAATGAGTAATGCTAGTACTTAGCATATACTAGAAAACCTGTTGATGAGATTGTATCACCTTCTACTCTAAAAGACTACGCTATCCTGTTGCTGTAACTCGTTTTAATAGCAATAAGCTTTTGTACTCGGTTTTAAGCTGCATTCGTCGTGTAAGACTGACTATACTACGTGACTATCTAAATCAAAGTAGATGAAGTAAAGTTCTTAATTAATAGTCATTGATTAAAATCGTGAATGCATACTACTTAGGAGTCATATACTTGAACAAAACATATGTCCGATCTCCCAATTTTTCATTTGTACTCTGCCGAGACTAACGGGTGATGAATACAAACAACATATTGAAAAACTAGTCCCCACAAAACCACTTCAGCCTGACTACAATAAATAGTTTACTGTTGACTAATTTCAGTAGTCTATCAAAGTCTCGTCGTGAAGTCGTTACTGTTGGAATTCTGACGAGCCCAAACTATAACAGTTATCTTCAATGGAATTAGACAATTGTTAGCTATGCCACTAAATGATTGAAGTAAGAAACTTGCTGTTAAATGTCGATCTAGTAGTACTGATGCTTAAACATTCACTGCTAGAACTGAAAGTTCATGGTTCAATTCACTATGGGGGGGGGGTAGACGTTGCTGAAAAGTCGTTTACTATGACGAAACGGTTGTCTCTGGATTCTAGTGATACTCAGCCGATATTAGTCTGCTGCGAATACGAACAACTAATGTACACTAGATTGTCACGCGTATGAAGTATTCTTCTCCCCTATACTATACATACTGTTTAAATTGCTATATACAAAGTGGCATGTGGTAACATTGACTTTGTGAATAATTCACTTCTTAATGGCCTGCCCACGCTTGGGCTTCACACCTACTACTATACAACCTTTTGGTCAGTATGTGATCTTCCCGATCTTGCAATATCATACTTACTGTCCTAGAGTAGCATTATAACTACCTTGTCTCCAACATCTTGAATAATTGAATATTCGGTACACGAAATGAAGTTTAGATGCAAACGTAGTGCACAAACGTATAGTTATTCTTTGAATCATTGGGGAGGGGGTGGATTATTCTGTTATATAGACGGCTCAATAGACTCCTGTAACATAATGAAGTTTGACAGAAAGAACTGAATGGATGGTTTACTCACGAAACCTGAATACTAAGTAAATAGTCATCAAGAGGCAGATCACTGACCGGTTGTATTATGGGAATATAAATATTGTCGTTTATGTTGTTTAAAATATTCTTTCTAGATCAAATGACTATGTGTGATTTATTAGAAAACATAGAAACAGTTAGGATAATCACAAAATGTTTAATAATGAAGCTTCATATTTATTAATTATATCCAATTCATTCAGTTGAACCTGTATATCGACTGATCACTGAGTAATAACTAATGTAATGTTTGTCTTGCACTTGCTTGGTGTTGATCGATTTCTACTGAATCACCCTGTATTTAATTTGTAAACAGCTTTCAAGACATTAATACAACGTGTAAAAGTATGAACTAGGTATGTAGATAATAGACGATGATGTTCAACGAGTCGGTTGAGTAATATATTCTCTAGCAACACTTTTTATTGTTTTTACCTTATTACACTTAAAAATTAATTATTATATATGTGTGTGGGTATGTGGACACCAATGAAAACTGGAGATTACTAGATATCTGTTGCGTACCTTCTAACAATCTGCAATCGTATACTCACTAATGACTATCTTTGAAATTAATTTCAAATAGTGTCTTATTTTCTTAAAGCACTTTTGCACTACAAATCAATTTTTTAAAATTTTCTTTTCAACTTTCTTATTCCATCTAACGTGTACACATTCTCTATAATTGGGATGTCGATGAAATTGAAGTTCTGTTTCTCAGCTACTTTGTTTACTAGTTGCATTTCAGTCACTATAGTAACTATCAATGACAGGTTCAACACATTAGTTACCTCCGTTTATTCAATCGATACAAGGTATTTCATTACATTCTTCCTCCTCCCTTGCTGCTACAATGTACATTAGCTATGGAGTTAAGTTACTTCAATGTGTGTGTTAACAAATGTTAGCATGCACTTGAAAAAAAAAACACTTTTTTGCATCAGAGAACAGTAAAGAAAGTATAGAGGGTAAATTTGTAGTTCAGTATAACTAAAAAAGTTTTAAAGGGATTTTTCTACGTAATAAGCAATGTGAGTAATGTTATTTCACATAATGAGTAATGTTGGAATTGTAAAACAAAATATTACTATTCAAAATTTACATTTGGCTATTGACTCTTTTAGAATACACATTAGCTAAGTTTATTTCGCCTTTCAATTGTTGATAACCTGCTAGAATTTCGCTTGAATTAAACTGTTTTCAATAAGTTTTGTGATCAACATATTGCACTTAATTGACTTCCAAAACATGATAAAACTGTGTTCACCAATATTTTAAAGCTATCACTTTAATTACTTATTTAATAAATACTTCCTTCTAACTTGTATTATCAGAACTTCCTCAAACTTTGACTTTAGAACATACACGATGACCAAACATTCACGATTTGTTGAAGAATAAAAGCCATGGGTACTTTGAAATCAGGTCGATACTTTTGGTGTTGTTGTGTTCTTTTTGCTAGTTATTCTTGCTTCGATGCCTTCATTGTTTCTCTGGGCAAAGTAATTAGCTCCTATTTAATGTACAAGTGTGCTTTCCAGTTATTTCGTGTGTTAAATCAACTTGTCACAGTGCCCTTGTTTGTGATTGGTAGGTTCTGTTGTCTTCATTTGTCATTCCATTCATATTGACTGTCTTTTTTGGCTGACCTCTAATCACGTAATTAATTGGTATTTTCTATGTGTTGATAAATTGAATACATATCACTGTTATTATTGATGACTAATTTATCCGAGTGCCATTATCTTGGAAATTGTCTACCATTCTTGTAATTTCCTCAATCCAGAATATAGACATGTTTCCAATGAAATTCATGACCATAGTTACCGACATTCATTGATATCAGTGTTAACGTATCATATCGTCTCATTGGTATTTGTAGAGTTGGAATTTTCATGAATAAAAGTGATACTAGAATAGGTAACTGTTTCAATAACTAACCAATCTGATGCGTGTTAGAATACAAAATTGACTCTGCAAAACTTTTTATGAAATCCTCCCTTTGCCTTCTGATAAGCTGATTTACTTAGGGTACTTTTGATCACTTCTTCATACTTCTGGTGAATTCCGCTTGCCACTTATTTTCATTCCTATATCATTTTTCAAGTACGCTTATACTTATTAGTATTTTCAAACTGACTAAATTCTATAGCTTGCATGTAAAACTGTCGGATGAGAATGCATTGAAATATTCATAAGAATTCTTTGTATATTATGCAAATGTTTACCGTCCTATTTACTTAGCTCCAAGTTTTTATTTAGCAACATGAGTTTGCTATCTTGGAATACTTTCATGCTGCATATTTAAACTAGATCCCACTTGTTCATATTTCGTCAACTTGATAATATCACTAGCTCTCGTATCTAAAGCCTAACTCAACTTTGAGTTCATTAAAAACGTACTTGTTAATCCCAGATAGTCAACTCATGAATGATATGAAATCAATTCATGCAACGCTCTCTATCATTAATTAATTAACAAATACGACTGCAGGATAATGATTTTTCTTTTGTTGTAGAAAATCGTAACTGAACATTTCATCGATTTTCATATGATTAACCAATCAACTATGCATATTTTTCTTATTTATACTTACTAAATTTAACTTCAAGGTAATTATTATTATCATCATCATTATTTTTGTAGTATCATATTATAATCGAATAGGAGCTTCACATTAAAATGTTGTTTTCTACAAAGCTTCAATCATTTTTTGTTTTCAGTAATTGACATTTTACCATTCTTGTGTTCAATCCATCACAGGCCTACTCATCTTCATAGAATTAAGTCATATATTTGTAATAGTCATTGAATTATTACAAATACATTACTTAATTCTATAATCGACTTACCCATTGCTCAAATTATATAAAATTATCAAGTCTCATCTTGGTCATTATAACTACTATTAGTTTTTGTTTTCTCCCCTTTCAAATTAGTACAGAAATTTAATCGGATAAACCCATTGAACGTAAGTTATCAACAATACGAATAATTTTAATATCACCAATTGGTTTGAATTAGACAACCACTGATCACCTAAAAGCACTGGACAGTTGTTTTTCCTAGTATGGGGCTCTTCAGCAGTGTGCATCTACGGTCACATCGGGGATCGAACTCAGGACCTTCTGGCCCCACGGCGGATGAAACAGCTGTCCAGTGCTTCCAGGTGATCAGTAGTTGTCTAATTCAGACCAATTCGTGATATCAAAATTGACAGTCAACAATCTCTACAACACCCATTTATAATACAAATAATATCTACCTTTTGTATACGTTTATAGCTGTTATTCTGCTTTGATCTGTAAATTATTCTCTTTTTCTCTTCCTAATGTGGTTTATCTAGGTATAAGCATTACATGATGATTATGGGATAGTCAGTGTTTATATTACACTCTTCAGTTAGTGATGTGATATCATTCTAATTTTAATGTTCATATTTAAACTTGACTCTAGTCGGTACTCATCATTTCAATTCATTAGTATATGATGATGAAATAACTAAATTTCAAGTTTTCCGTCAATGAAAATTTCCAGAGTTCGATTAAGGAAACCAATCCAGTTTAAATGAGTAAAGAATTTTATTAGTAGAACATTTATAAGAACACAACTGAACATAGTTCAGCTTTACACATGATGGATTGGATGTACATTCATATCTGAACTTTCTAAGTCACTCAATATTTGTTGTATCGATAAATTTATGTGATTGTTTTGAATCAGTGATCATAATATCTAAGTTTGATCATCAGTAATTCGTTCATAATTTACTTCTACCTTGGAATTTAAAGTAAACCATGATGACGAGCCATTAATATGGAATTGTGAAATGGAGATTTTTAGCTTTGGTGGATGGTTTTAGCAATGCTTGATTCTCTAAGTTAATTGGTTAAATTATGAAGTTCTTTTTATCGTTCTGATTAGATGTCAAAGCCGAACTTCTCCGAGTTTGAAAGGATCCAGAATGAATAAATATCTAGAGAAAAGCATATTTTACAAGTATCCTTATTTAC
Organism: Schistosoma japonicum; assembly: GCA_025215515.1. NCBI lineage: Eukaryota > Metazoa > Platyhelminthes > Trematoda > Strigeidida > Schistosomatidae > Schistosoma > Schistosoma japonicum. The sequence goes on along the minus strand of CM046067.1, from coordinate 7,359,692 downwards.
TGGTTCATTGTGTTGGTCCAGTATATTCGTCTGATATTGATGTTGCTAACTGATGATATTTCATGTTAATGTCTCACAAATAAATACATTGGCTAGAGTGTAATATGTAAAAATATTGTTTACGGATGGTGACATCATTTATGCCTACCATAATTTATTGTGTGTATACGGTAGATCTGCTCCTAGTGTTAGGAAACCACATCGATCATGGTAAGCTGGCACATGTACTGCACACCTTTTTGGCCACCTATCTCTCTATCTTTTCATAACTATTACAAGTATATTACTGAACTACAAATTGTTGTTATCATCTTCTATTGAGAAGATTAGTGATACTATGTAAAATGCTTTTAGATCGTGGTATCGATAACTTAATTATGTTATACACTCTTTATCTATACTTAAAGTTTATATTCCAACCCATCTTCACTAGTTTCCCTATTCTTTTCTACATGTCTGTTTCTTCTTACTATGTTTTGACTTGAACTACAGTTAACATTTTTCTGAAGTTTTACATTTGTTTAAACGAACATGATTATTCGTTTGTTTATTTTTCTACGCTATAAACTTTCTTTTTCCACCGTGAGTCCACTGACCCAGTGATTGATTACCCACATAGAATATCCCTCCGGTCCTTAATCTGTCAATCACAATACAAGAAAGCGATCTAAATACCTTGCATTTATTATTCGGCTTAAAACTCATGTGATTATTTATATATAAACAATCCAACTCCACCATGCGCCATTAACAATAAATCATAATCCGCACATAATTAGAACTATTTTGGGAACAAAATCTGAGTTATAGGTTTATAATTTTATTAGCAATAATTTATCATTGGCAAATCATGTGACTATAGGCAATTAGTCAAATGAAACGATACAATTAGGACAACATCATAAGATTATAAATCCATTATTTCGTAAACAAAAATGTGTGGTTATATACTAGAGAAAGACCTTTGAACTTTTTCATTCTCACTTATTCACTCAATTATGTTTCTGTATTATATATGGTTGGGAAACCCAAGAACATCTATGCGTTAGTCGTATTTGGTCACCAGTATCTTTGAAGAATTGCTTGTCTTTTTCGGGATCACCGAGTGTGTAATCCTGTAGTAGAGTACTAGGTGATAATGGTCAATGAGCTGATAATACTGCGTATCTTCGATGAATGAAACATTTTGAATGTATGTTAAATTTTCTCAATTTTCTCAAATTGGTTTTACAGTTTCGTGTTAGTTTACCTCAACTTGTTCAAGAATACATACAGTCACAGTTATCAGTTACTTTACAACAACAACAACAGCTGCAGCCCAAACTTTCTTCTGTTGCAAGTCTCATGAATACTAATAATAATCATGTTAATAGTCCGTCTACGCCAGCAGATAACTTCATTCGTTCACCGTCAGTTACGTCGAGATTAGTAAGTTCTTGAAATTTTATAATTCCTTCACTGTATGTTTTTTATTATTATAACAAAAGTTTCTATAGTTTAAGAGTTAGAGAAAGTTAGGAATGAATGGGTTTAGTACATTAGTTATATGCACTAATTTGTAGTAAGGTAACTTGTGTCATCTATTTTGTTGATGCCGACTGTCTGACTGTGAAGGTCATTTAGTCAGGATTCATTAGAGACTACCAGAAAGTCTGTTTTTCATAATGTGGCTAAATGATTATACGTTTCATAATATACTTCATTCCTATTGGATAAGTTGTGTTCAAGTTAACTATAAACGCTAATTATTTTTGTACATATAATCTTACTTTCTGGTTTAAATCTCTTTATATCTACCGTCTTTAACTACCTGTTTGAAGTAGAAAAGTTCAGGAGTACTAGGAAATCATTATATATCAATGTCAATTGTTCTCGTGTCAAATATTTCAGTTTCTTTACGTCTTTTCGATGAAGCTGAGCAAGATGCAAATAATATGCAATAATATATGTATTACGAAAGCATCAGCTTGGGAACGATTAAAAGGATAGAAAATGTCAAATCACGTTTCAGTTTAGGCTAAATAGATATTTCACTATATTATACACATATGTCAATATTGATGAAGTATTACAGTTTGAAAATAAAAGTAGCAGAGACAGAAGGAGATAGCAAAGCTCGTATTTAGTCTGCAATGACAACTTTAAGTTGACATTCATTATTTTCTTGGTTATTATTGCCATTTCATATTTGTTCAGTTATTACCCACAAAAATTTAAAGTCAGTTCTCGATTTCTCTAATTCTTTTTTACTAGAATAATCTATAATACATTTTATCGTTTTTAAACTTTACAATCAGCCTCCCTGTTCGCTGAGTAACAATTTTTATGAGTAACTATTTCTGTTATGATAATGAATGTAGTTATTTGTAACAGTGTTAATGTCTCATACCTCTCTTTCTAACTGCAGAATGTTGTTTCATGATTAAATTGCATCAACGCCTGAATTAACGGAAAATAGTGAAGGGATCTGGCCTATCGTCCCTGAAGTGATTGACTGTTAGTGTATGTCAGTAGATATAGCTTACCTTGTTGGGGTTTTCACGATAATGGCAATCGATAGTTCCCCTTAGATTTCATAATTATTTTATATCTTTCTTTTCAGGAATGAATTCTTCCCGAATCATTATTTTTACCACTGATACCATTGATTTTAATACTACTTCTTTTGCTCTAGTATTCATTTTACTATGCTGATACATTGTTTCATCGTGAGCTGTTCCACACATATGCCTAGTTCTATAGTCCATATAACTGAGTGTTAATATAGGGCCCATTACTTGTAATGGAATTCCAGCTAACTGCAACAAACAATTGTGTTCATTCTTTGCCGTATGTTTGTGAAAATTCTTGCTCCTACAGAACTTTTTTTTTCATTACCGAATCCATTTGATGTTTGATCTACATAGTAACCGCCTTTCATCTCTCAAATTACTTAGTAATTAAATTCACTGTAAGTTGCAAGCATTTAATATAGCGCACTTTCTGATTAGTAGATACAATTAGTTAATTAAAATAAGTCTAGAACGGATAACTTTTCTATGATATAAACAGTTTTTCAAAAGTTATGGCCCAGGATTTTGAGCGTTACCCCCTTGTTAAGTTTTTTAAAATAACTTGATGGTGGGTGGAATTTACAGTCATTTGATAAGTAATTCTACTTGGCTTAGGCTCATTTTTATGTCACTTGGCAACCAAAATTAAAAATGTCTTTGTAGTTTTAAAAATTTCATACCTATAAAACTTTCTTTCGTACAGAAATATAGTTTTACTTCAAGATTGATCAGTATGTCTGTGTATGATCAAAATAGAACCTGACACATGTGTGCATCGGTCCAAGTTGCCTTACTTTAAAAGCACAGCGAGATTAATACCAAATCAGTAAAGTAGAAGTTACCGCAATGATAATAATAATAATGAGATAAAAAAAAAGGACATTAAGAATATGGTTCAGGGAGTAGAAAATGGCGCGTGGAAAAAAAACAATGAAATAATTTTGAGCTAGTGACTTAAAACAGGACAAGGAGTAGATACATCTGTGCCATTGTGACCGATTCTAAGCCATGTCACCTAAAGTTTTCAACCACTGCTTACGGTAATAGCGCGGACCCTAACCAGGTAGTCTTCATTAACTGACACGACTCAAACTAGCAGTCAGTGACTTCAAGGACTGACGTTATGTTTTGATTTGTCCGGCCCTAGCTTTCTTCCATCCTACCCTTTTATCAACTATCATCACGCGTCAAAGTAGACGGTGGTTAGGCATACGTAACGCATGTTCTAACCACTTCAGTGTATGAAGATTTACAACCTCATTGACTGATTTACCACCTCTGCCTAACCCTTCGCCTAACCTCGTTATTACTTACTTGGTGATTCCAACCGACATCCGCAATGTTTCAGAGACATCGATTGTCGGATACCAATAAACTACGAGTGTTGTCTACCCTTAATGATTACGTCTCACACGCATACAATAAGACAGAGCGAACTGTTGTGCGGTTCACTCTTCCCTTCGTTGAGAGACGAATATCACATCTACGCCATAAGTGATGTAAGTTGACAAAAGCCAAACGAACTTTTTGAATTTGTACTGAGACCTCATCAGAGACCAACCCATCAGGGCCAATCAAACTTCCAAGGTAAGTGAAGTGGTTGACGTGCTTAACTACCTCACTTCCTATCTTTAGCTCAAGTGTTGACAAAGACCAGTCCTGCAGCAATAGTTTGCATTTAGAGGGGGAGAAAACGCATTCCAAACATCGTTGAATTGGAGCTTATTGCTGTTAAAAGATTCTGCATCTTATCATCGTCTTCGCCAAACAAGACTATGTCATCATTATATTCTAAGTCAGTAAGTGGATCTCCTGGTACAAAATCGATTCCTGAAAAGTCAAACGATGCGAGAGTAATTTCCAACGGTAAATTAACTATGAAATTAAATAAAAATGGAAACAGTGGGCAGCCTTGACGGACACCACTTCAGGTTACAAGTTCGGATGACACTTCACCATAAGCTGTGACACGACTAATAGTGTTTGAGTAAGGAGCTTGAAGAAGATTTATATACTTCTGAGGTACGTCTTTCATTTAAAGACATTGTCACAGAACTTCTTAGTCTACAGAGTTAAATGCCACTTTCAAGTCAAGGAAAACCACCATTATCGGGAGCTAAAAAGTATGTCTGTGTTCTGAAACCTGACAAATGGTGAACATCTGGTCTATACAACCGCCACCAGGTCTGAAACCAGCCTGGTTTTCTCGCATTTGAAGATCACGAGTAGTAGTTAAACGTCTAATAATTATAGAAGCTAGTATTTTAGACACTATATTAGTCAAACTAATTCCTCTATGGTTATCGTAGGACGACTTTGACCCTTTCTTATATACTGTGACGATTAACGATCGACACCAATCAGGTGGAATTATGTCCGCTTCCCCAACATTAGTCAAAATATCAATCAGCCTAATTGTCAAAGTGGGACCACCATTCTTAAGACCTCTGGGGATAATCAATCCGGACCTGCTGCTTTGCCTTGTCATAGGTTGGCTATAGCTTTTACGACCTCTACAAGAGTACAGGGGATCTAAGTCAACTTTCCTTTCCTGCTGCCTTAAAGTAGTGAGTTGTCTTGGAGCAGCTGAAGATCAATTGAATTACTCTTTGAAGTGTTCAGCCTTTCATTCTAAACGCCTTGACTGAGAGTGGATAAGCGTTCCATCTTTTTCGAAGATCCCCTCACTAACACTTGACTTGATTTTTCAACCCCGGTTTCTTTTATTAGTCTAAAAAGTCGTTTAGTGTTATCTATTGCTACTGCCTTTTTTATTTCCTTTGCTTTCGCTATTCACCACGTCTCATGATCATTCTTTAGACTGTTTGTCGGTTTATACTTGATTTCTCTTAGCTCCTCATCGTGTTCGAAGCCTGACGTGATAAGTTTTCGGGAGTTCATGAACTTAAAGAACGTCGCCAAGATCCACTGATTTCTCTTGACCTGTTGATTAAAGTCCCTGATAAATGTCACTGCAGATTGTACAGCTACTTGGGTTTTTTGTTGATGGACTGAATTTTAATGGGTTTTCCTGTAGTAGCTTTTATTCGCCCAGTACGTTGCAAGCAAATGCGTGCTCGTATTAAACATGATCAGGATCTAAACATATACTCCAGAAAGATCAGCAATCTTCTATGGAACCCCTCTAACGGTGACTGATGGCGATATGGTCTATTTGAGTCCACCTTTGGGTAGGTCTAGGTCACCATATTAAACGATGTCACTCCTTATGCTTAAAGTTTGTGTTTGCTAGAAATAAACGATTGTCTGAGCAAAGTTGTAGCAGACGGTCGCCGTTATCCGTTTTATGAGCTGGAACATTGAAGCATCCAACTAAATGTCTTTCAGACTGATTTAAGCTACCTCTTTTAGTGTTAAAATTACCAACCATGAGTACCAAATCTGAGTGTTTGGCCCCATGAAGAATTTCAAAAAGTTTTCTTTAAAATTCATCCTTCTTTTTCTCTCTGCTGGAGTCAGTGGGGGCATTGGCATAAATAACAAAAAGACAATGTCTTTTATCCCTATCCTTCCTAGTTTTTCCCCAGCCATTTTATCGGACGGAATATAGGCGACTGTTAAAAGGAATTCATTCAAGAAGTGCTAAATCCGCCCTCTTACTTAACTACACCTGCCATCCCACGAGAAGTCGCTGTTGTGTCACCAGATATACAAAGGGTTTATCGCGTAGGTGCTTCATACTGACTAGGTGACGTCAAGTGAATGACCATGCTAGGATCCTGGGTATTTTAGAGACATCATTCATCAATGGCGTGGGATACTAATGTCTTATTTAGCGAGGCTTGCTTTCTAATGTGACTTTGGGTTCGTATATTAAATACGGTAACACGAAGTTTGAAGAGGGGTATCAACAAACTCAGGGCATTATTTCGTGGGCTAGAATCGTTGACACTGATACTATATGAGGAAGTTAAAGATAGAGAATTAGTCCTGAAAGTAAGAGTAGTAGAAATACTAGAAATGAAAATAGGAATTTGATTAAAATGACGGCGATTTTGTATGCTGTTAAAGGTGTGATAGCTATTATCACTTCCAAGTTGCCTACGCTGCGGAAGGGTTTTTCTTCTGGATGTACCTGACAAACAAATCGAGTTAGGGTTGATTTTAAGCACTATGAGTGTTACTACAGTGCCCAATCGACAACTGCTTGAGGCCAGTCACACGGCCTTTTTGTGAGTGATTTGTGTTGTTGTAGCTCCGTATTTGCTAGATCCTTACTGCCGGAGACTAAAATCCGTGGAGTTCCGTGAGGTGCATATTTTTGAAATTGACCTTTTACAACCCCACCGTTTATGAAATGACAGCATCGCTGTTATGCTGGTTGTCTGTGGAAAACATCTTACTACCAGTCACACCTCTGTACCAACCGTTAGTACGATTTTACCCTCGGACCTCATATTTGCTGCTTCTAGTTACACCACTCTTCAACAGATCTGCTTGGAATGGTAGGACCTGGAGAAACGATTGCGCTAACCACCATAGCCCGAATGAATTATCGCGATAGGCAAGCCCAACCACCACGTCAAGGTAGCAGCACGCTTGAGAAAGTTTGACCTGCTGGATTGTCTAATCTAAGTGAAGTTGACATTTGCTTGGAAACTTGGATCAACTTCAGTATAGTCAAAGGATTGATTAAATATTAGTTCGGATAGGAAAAGTTCGTTTCTATTTTTTCAACTTATCCAATCTATCGTGATATATTTCTACCATCACTAAGGACTTCTGAAAGTAGGTGCATTTAAGTTTGTTGATATAGGTATGTTCGAAGTATTTTTCAAACTTTCCCAAACCATCAAGTGTGCAAATTATGCTGAATGTAGTTCAAACATGTTTGCAGTGAAACTGTAATCTGCAGTGGTAATGGATAATAGTCATGCTGTCATATCATGAATTGATCGGGTTTAGAAATATTCACCATTGTTTGTGTGCAAACTCAAGAGATACTCATAAATCCACAGACGTAAGTACGTTTCTTTGAAAGTCGTAAGTGCTTCGATTTAATGATGCTAAGCGATACTTCGTGTTTAACCATCTTTATCTCCTAGGGATTTCTGACAGACGGTGGTAATACCATACTCGTAATACTGGGGTTCAGGTCAGTGTCACCGCCTTAAAACAGGTGACTTTAACACAATTCACGTATTTCATCTCAGCTACTTTAATATCTAAATTGAGTGGAAAAGCGGTGAGCTGGTTAGTTTGTGATATACCATTATGGTACGATAGATTGCTGTTTTGGACTGCAGTTTTTTATTCGGGGTCCCAGATATTGTTCAATTTACCACCTTGTGACATTATCAGATCTGACTCAGAATCGGAAGCAGTGGAGAACCTGCTCTGGATTTCTATTACACCCATCATAATAATAATATGGTCTTGGTTGTATTTCTATCCAAACTGTGTCTACTACTATAAACTACTTTTATCCACTTAGATATTCCTACTGTATTATCTTTTAATATAATTATTTTTCGATTGTATTTAACTTCCTTTCTTGAGTTCTTTACAGTGTGATCTTTTCATTTGTTTTGGCGCGCATTTCTGTAATTTATGAGTGCTCATTGTTATTGATAAGTCACAAATTGTTTCTTGATTTCTTTGATCAATTATTGTTTAGTTCATAGCGATTTTCCTCTACATAGTCAGCATTCTTAGGGTTCTTCCATTGTTCAGTATGCATAGTATGTTGTACTAAGTGGTGAAATGTAATTGTGGAATGTTTCTTTGGAATGTTTCTTATAGTAAACGTTGACTAGTTATCCTGTGATATCAGTTATACATTTGTTACATCGATCCAAATATATTAACTGACACTGTTCAGTGACGTGATATTTTTTACTAAAAATCATATTCATTATGTATGTAGAGAAAAATGACACTAAGTATTTATTATTGTGCATATCGGTCAAGGTTATATATGCATATGTTCTATTATCAAGCAGGATATTCATCTGTTATATACGTTTTACTTATATCCGATTCATTGTTTAACCTTTATTGATACACATTTCGGATTGTATGTAATCTATTTCAAAACTAGGTATTGGAAAATGATTTTGCTTATAACTTATGTGTATGTGTATTTGTATGTGTGTAATGGTGACTTTGAGGTTGATTTACTTGGGTTCTAAATATTATGAACCCTGATTCTAACTTTGCTTACGTTGATTTTGGCAACTAGAAGGTGGTATCACAAACAATTCTCACACAAAACTATAGCTTAAACTTGAGTAAATCGTGTTTTCTTTGATAACTGTGTAATGACTAATGTCGTGTTTGTCTAGACATCAGTATTAGTTGTATTATGTCTATCGAATTGCAGTGTATTGTCAATAGTTTAGGTGACTGGATAGCGCATTCACTATGGTATAAGTGTGGATATTTGGAGGTAGTCAATAGGAAAACCGTGGATCTAGTTGTAAAGTTAATTTACAACCGTTAGCAAGGTGTGCATGTAATCTCGTGGAAACTAATGGTCCACTTTTGTTTTCCTTTTAAATCCTTGAAAGTCTTGAGAGATTCTTCCTAAGAAAATGAACATTCATTTTTTCAGGATAATCTTTTGTGTAGACATATTTATCTCACTTTAAAAAGAAGATAGTTATTGACTGGATTCGCTCAGTTTCTGTTGTTATACGTACATTGAGAGCATTCATTATTGCTTCTTTATATTTGAACTTCTGCGTGGACACCACCAACAATGGAATACAGGTAGATCCAGCTGACGAAACTAGTGTTGTGCATCTTACGGCTAATTGTTTACTAAGCATACTGAATTTTTGTTTTTTACCTGTAAAGTTTGTATGAGAAGAGCAGTAAATGAGTATTGTTATACTTTATCTGACTGGTATGTTCTTCCGTGTTTATGTTTGTAGAGTACAGCGATTATTCCGAATTACGATCCTGCCACTGTTCAATTAGCATCATCAATAAATGAAAATGGAGCGCATTCAGATAGTGGTAGTGGACAAGGTGGTGGACTCACTCTAGCTAAACATGTTCTACCTGCAGATAATGTAAATACTGCAACTAATGCTTATCATCAAATGATTCCCGTCAGTACACTGGGTACCATAACAAATTCACCAGCTTTATCGAGTGGTACTACTAATCTGCCTACAACAGCATTACCAGGTCATGATGTCACTTCAACAAGGTTGCATCCAATCCGATCTATATCTGAGGTTTGTATGTTTGTGTAGTCGAAGTTCTAAATATATTATTATGTGTTATTTGTTTATTAAATGGAATAAAGTCTTAAGAACTTAATTTTATAAACGTACATACAGTTTTAGTAATATACCTATCCCAAGTTTCGTCTCCATTATTAAAAATATTCTAAGAAATAAGGCTTTCCTAGTTCATCGTCCTATCACGTTTGATTACTTGTGATTTCAGGTCGATGTCGTCAGTTTTTAAGAGATTTTCGAACATAACCGTATGCATAGGCTTTTTATTACCTAGTCGCAATCATCTGCAATCAATTAGTCAATAAATTGGTGATCAAAACAAAACAAAAGCAATTCGTATACAATGTCTTCTTCAACGTAGGCTATTGACAGTTGTCCGTAACTAATAAACCTTATTATCTCAGTTTGTATATTTACCTGACAAAGTATCATCTCGTCTTTTAATTTAAGTACAGTTTTCGTCACTATACCTATTTTATCACTGAAAGGTTGCGAGCATTAGACTGATCACTCAGTCTCCATATCAATACTCATTGTCGATAGCCCATACGTGGTTTATTTCAACAGCTTCAATTTTTTCCCATCACAATAGAACCCATTATTGATTCACAATATTTAACTATGCTCAGATTAAGATCTAACTCTACTGTAATTGGTTTTCGTCGTACTGCGTTTTACCACTATCTTGTATTCTACGACAGCATAACTTCGCGGAATTGATCTCAAAGTAGATCAAGACTTTAACAAGTAGCAAAATATATTCCAAAGTAGAAATAGCAGAATGCTGTGTGAATAAATACATCAGAGTGTGTATGAAATTCCGATCGAAACCTTCTATCACTTTCTCGATTGTCCATTAGCACTGAGTGGCCGAACATGGACCTATCACCATCCATCGCTCCAAGTATGTTTTGAGCATGGCTTGATCAGGAGTGTATCATGCTTACATGTTAGTTAGTACTTTTCTTCACTATCAAACTGTCATACTAACCTCTAACAAACTATCATATGTAGTCGGAAAATATGAATGATTAAAGTCTGACTACATGTCTGAAAATTGTCGAATCTGAAGATGCTTAGAATCAGTTAAAAATGTATCCAGCTGATACGTGTCCTAAACAATTCATATCATTTTTAAAAATTATGCGCTTATGATTGAATGTTCTGGAGATTGATGGATTTGAATTTGATGTGGTAAGTTAACCTAAGTTGGACAACCACTGAAAACCAGGAACTATTACTGTACAACTGTGTCATTCTTATGTGGGATGGGGTGTTGCTTAACAGATTGTTTCTTCACCAAGTACACACGCTCGACTAATTTTAACGTAATTCACACTAACAGTTTGATATTTTCTTTTATAAAATTAACCAACTCTTACGTTCTCAACAAAGTAACTGATTTTGATTTTATTGTATATTATTATTGTCATTTTCACCAAGAATTACTTTTGGATTTTATCGTTCATCACTGGTGTTTCATGCAACAGCAATGTCGGTGAATATTATATACTTGTCTAGAGTTACATATAGGTAATTTAAGATAAGCAAAACATGACGACTTTTTTCTAGTCTTCTTTCAGTTTTGTGCATCACTAACAGCCACCTGGTAATCTCTAACCATATGGCACTCTATTGGTCATTTTAAGGCCACTGTGTTAGATAAAGTAATTGTAGGGATTTTATTGTTGTTTCGGACATCACCAGTTCTTATTTCATGTAAAAGTGAAGCAAGCGCTAAAATGTCTAGAATAACAACAATAGCTGCACAATTACACCATCAAACACATAGAATTTAACAACATCTATATAATCTACCTAAGATGCATTTTTTTTCTTTACTTGTTGTTGTTTCTAACATCACCCGTAGTTATTTGTGTATGATATTCATCCCTTTTGCTTTTAACATTCTAATTGTATACACCTGTTTATATAAAACTTATCTATCATCAATATTTTTCATCCATCCACTATAATGAAAAAAATGTTGTTTGAATTTTAGACTGTTAGTCTAAGACGTACTACATCTGATGCAAGTTTAACCTCACATCTTACATCATTCGGTGCTGTAGAATCGAATTATAATCCTGCTGTTGTTGGCGATTTATTGGATGATGACATTAAAGCTGATATTCAGCTACTTGTACGCAAAGAAATGTCAAGACCACAGTATAAGAAAGATTTCTTTTATACTGGTTCCATTCGTCATGTTACTGGTGATCCAACATCATTGTCAAAATTACCAACTAGTCATAAGTTAAGTGTTAACTTACCAATTTTACCAACAACTGTTGTAGAGAGACCAAATCGTTCTAGCACTTCATTTCGTCTACCGTCAACATTTTTACCTTCCGATAGTAAACAAGAGGTGTGTTTATTTGCTTTGTGTATGTTGTGAAGGGCTTTCCTCGTTGATGTTTTTAATTGGTGGTCGTGTGTAATATTTTTGTGTATTCAACCACTTAGCGATTAATAACGTGTGCAAAAGTACATGCTTCCCATCTTGATTTAAAATTTAGTAACGATTTTAATTTACTATGTTTATTTATGATAGTATATCTGTTTGTTTTGTTGTGGCAACATATTTGTGTTTAAGATTTCACAGCACTCACGAACTGACTTTGACTAGAAAACCATTGAAAATCTATAAGTACCAAACATCTACTTCCTCCAAGTATGGAACTCAGCAGCTCTCATTCGCAACCCCACCGTGGGACAAACTCAGAATTTTTAGGTCTCATAGTGAGTACCCATTCTTCAGAGTACCCACTCGGCACCAATTAATTTATATTTTTCTAACTTAATTCATGATGCTTCACAGCTTTCATTTAGTACCACTGGTGCTGTTTATCTAACTTCTGACGTAGTCACTTGAACTCCTATTGTCACAACTTCCCTTTAGATCTACAAAACTAACACTTCATGCTGTTCACTAATAAGCTGTTGATAATTGTTACCATAAGATGTTATGGCGATTGTTTAATATGGGGTTTTCATATCAATGATTTGTAGTGAAATTTATATTATTGTTATTTATATGAGGATTATATATTCCATTGTTATTATAACCGTCAGATCTGTGTTTAGATAGTTTTATTGAAGAGTAGGAATTGTTTGGACGAATGCCTATATATACGACCTACGTATTTCATTATTTTTAAAGCTCTAACCTTCTGTTGTCGTTCTACAACAACTGACAAACATTGTTTTTCAATTCTATCACTACACACTCACTATCTAAAAATTAGTCAAGTTTATTCAAAATTTAATTAATGCAGATTTTTATCGAACAACTGTTCAAAAAAGACAAAATTGAATGTAGTAGAGTTTCATAGAAAGTAAGTTTTCTGTATTAACACCATGTTAAAAACCAAAGAATGCATTACTTGAGGGTCGTCAGTTTAATCCTGTGTGTATACAATTGTGATATACTGTGATTTTTAAATAATATCTTGGAACGAGATTGCAAACAAGACGTGGTATCAGTCTTTGAAGGCGTTGGCTTTTGTTCTGCACAAATTTCTTAGTTACAATTCATACTATAACTAAGATTATTAATTAAAGACGTTGAGTGAATTGTCCCGAAATTGATCATAGGGAATAATTTTACTCCCTACCTTCTGTATCTTGAGCTATTCTATTTTCTTCTATATACGCTGTCTATTCGTTTCTTCCTTTCACAAAATATCGTTTTAATGTAGTTTTTTATTACTATTACGAAACGGTATTTTGTCATTTACATGTTGCGATTCTGACGCAAGGTTGCAACTTGAAATAACATCTATTTGTTATTGGTTTTATATTGATTACAACTGCCTAAATATTAACCCTAATGAGACCTCAACCAATTCAAATGATAGTGAAATGTAGGAATATAGGATTGAAAATGACAATTGTAGATTTAGAGAATTGTAGATAATTAGTACAAATGCACGTTTTGCGATTGATTCCCTCTTATATTTCCTCTCATGTTTACATTCATAAATTGTAAATATTGTAATTTGCTTCAACCAAGAAGTTTCCTTTTTCGATATGGATCAACTGACGACTGAATGGATTGATACGATATTCTCATTCGTCTAATTTCTAGTTTGTTCAACTTACACTTGTCTAATATGAATAACTAGTATGATAATTAGACATATAAAAATACATAATAATTACGAAGTAACATTATTCATTAGGTTTCATCATATTTAATTAGATAATCACTTAAATAAATTGTATTAACTCTTTCAGTCATTTTATTCATGTTTTTGTTAGTTACTCAGTCAACCATTTTGAAAAATACTGATTTTCATCTTATATTCGATATTATGTAATATAGTGGTATGTTGCATGCTTCTGTTTAGTTTACAACAATAAAGAATCCCACCACCGAAAAATTGATAACTTACCTTTTCACCTAACACTCCTCTAACGATAATTAATCAAATCTAATTTAAATTAATTTAACTTCTAACTAATTCCTCACTAATTTTACAAAATGTGAAATATATTTCTGCACAATTCACGTACATTTAATGGAGTGACTTTAATATGTTTTAGCTTTATTTTTTCTCTCGGTATGACTACTCCTTAAATTTATTCTACGAACAATCGTATACATTGCTGAATAATCCAGTGATTATACTTAAAATCTGTTCCTGACTGTCTATGCGGTTTTATTTACATGTTGCTACCTTTTATTATATACAGATAATACCTGATAAATCGGCTCGAATAGTTTAGTAGTAATATCTCATATCGTAAAACTGATTTACATGTTTTCAAAGCTCGTGAAGGCATCGCTTTTTTAAAGACTGTAGGTGCTTTTCGCTTACAAGTATCATACACTACATAAAGCAACTTAGTATTGTGTATTCCAGATACACTGGATCATATGATTTTGAGGGTTGATTAGTCGGTTATATAAATGGTAGATAATTATTTTATTTAGACCGATAAAATATACGTAAGAAAGATATACACTTCTTTTACGCAAATATGCAAATATATTATTATGCATACGTTGAAATTCAGACATAATTATTTTGCTTAGCGTTAGTAAACTGTAAACTTATTAAACAGTGAACATTTTTCTAAACAAACAAAATACACCTGATAACTGTAATTATATGTAACAAAATATAGTTTGATATCACGGATTGGTATTGGTTACGTAACCGATGAGCAGTTGTTTCGTTTTCATGTGGAACTCTTCATTATTACTCCCCTACTTTCCACGGATCAAGCTCAGGACCTTCAGGCTTCTTGGGGAACGCTTAACTCTTAGATTTCTGAGCTGGTATCCAATGACTGGCATTTCTAACGTGAGTTGATCCTCGATTTATTGCGCAATCTCACCTACTGCCGTTGGTAGATGATTACCACATGCTTTACATGAATTCACTAGTGACTCAATTCATGCCTTCTTTTTAACAGCATTCAGTATCACGTTATTCTCACATTTTGTCTAAACTATTTTAGCACTGCAGTCAGACAAATTTAAGTGTTACTAATTCAACCAACTTATTTGCTAACCAATTCATACCACCAGCTCCATGCCCTTCGATTCCATTCACCAGCCAGCAATCTGTTGTGCACAATGTTCCACTAACAACTGGACTGCCACTGGTAAGTGTGTATATGTATAGAATGCATTTATATTGATGCTTTTTAGTTAGCTTGTGTATATCTGATACCATATCGGTAGTCGATCACTGAGTAGTATAATGTTTGTCGGATATTTGTTAGATTTAATTTGATATATCTCGAAATTTCACGTTAATTTTCAAACTTAGGCTCTCCCGATGCCTGGAATTTGAACCATAATAAGTTATTGGTAAAGGTGCTCGGTTTACAGTCACTAAATTTCATATTAGAACCCTGCAGGTGGGTATCATAATTATTCTTTTTACCTCTCATAGCATACACCTGGACCTCAAACAGTTAACTCTAATTGTATTATTCCTTATCACTTTAGACTATTTACAGTTTGCAATAAGAAGCCTTACAGTAGAATGATGAATTCTTCCTTTTCTACAGATCTTGTGTTTCATGCTTTGTTCAAATTTATGTTGTATCAAATGAGTAAATACTATTTTCGATGAAACATCAGTTGGTAATATTTACGACGTACTACCTCTGTCATAGTTAAACTCGTATTTTGTGGTCAAATATTTGACAGTAGTTACACTGTGTAATATCAATTGAATGGAACTCGTCACTGTACATCAACTTCATTGACTATGAGAAGGCGTTTGACGGCGTATACATGAGATCGCTATGGAAACTTCTTCGACACTACTGTATTACAGAGAAACTCCTCAACATCATCCGGAGTTCTTGCGAAGGACTACAGTGCGAAATGGTGCATGGAGGACAGCTGACAAATGCGTTCCCAGTGAGGACCGGTGTCAAACAAGGCTGCCTACCTCCACCTTTCCTCTTCCTTCTAGTGGTTGATTGGATCATGAAAACCTCCACATCTGAGGGGAAGCACGGAATTCAATAGACAAGTAGGATGCAACTCGTTGATCTGAACTTCGCAGATGGTCTAGCTCTTTTAGCCCATACACACCAACAAATGCAAGTGAAGACAACCAACGTAGCAGCAAACTTAGCATCAATAGGCCTGAACATACATAAGGGATAGAGCAAGATCCTCAAATTCAACACAGAGAGCGCCGGCCCTATTGAACTTGATGGAGAAACTCTGGAAGAAGTGGATACTTTCACGTACCTGGGAAGCATCATCGATGAACAAGGAGGATCCGATGCAGATGTAAGAGCAAGGATTGGCGAAGTCAGGGCAGCATTCCTACAATTGAAGAACATATGGGACTCCAGACGACTGTCAACCAACCTCAAAGTCAGATTCTTCGATTCGAACATCAAGACAGTTCTTCTGTATGGAACTGGAACGTGGAAAACTACTGTAAACATCCTCAGGAGGTTATAGGTATTTATAAACAACTGCCTTCATAAGATACTGAATATCTGTCGGCCGGAAACCATTAACAACAGCCTACTATGGGAGAGAACAAACCAACCTCCATGCGAAGAAGAAATCAGGAAACGACGTTGGAAATGGATAGGACATACATTACGGAAATCATCAGACGGCATCACGAGACAAGCACTAACTTGGAATCGTGTTGGGAAACGGAAAAGAGGAAAGCCAAAGAACACACTGCGTCGAGAATTGGAAGTAGACATTAAAAGGATGAACAGCAACTGGAAACATGTAGAAAGGATTGGTCGGGACAAATTTCAATGCTTCTCCGGGAGGGATAACGGGCGTAAGCAAGTAAGTAAGTACACTGTGTAATTCCGTTTAAATGGATATTGAGTGAGTGAGTGAGTGAGTGAGTGAGTGAGTGAGTGAGTGAGTGAGTGAGTGAGTGAGTGAGTGAGTGAGTGAGTGAGTGAGTGAGTGAGTGAGTGAGTGAGTGAGTGAGTGAGTGAGTGAGTGAGTGAGTGAGTGAGTGAGTGAGTGAGTGAGTGAGTGAGTGAGTGAGTGAGTGAGTGAGTGAGTGAGTGAGTGAGTGAGTGAGTGAGTGAGTGAAGGTAGGTTTATCAATCTCACAGTCTTGGTACTAGTTTCATACGGATTGTAAGAATACTGTGATATTTATCCTATCTTTTAAACACGTGAAAATAGTTCTTTTCGAATTTCGAAGTAAATGAGTCTTGCCCTCTTCCAAAGACAATTCATCTGTTCAATCTTTGTCTCCAGTTATTCTAATATTCCCAGAGGTCGTTCACTCTCTCCACCTGTTTTGCCATCTCAAGGTAGGGAACATGTCATGACCCTGTCCTCTAGATTCTATTTGAATATTTGTTTGGAAACACTAGCCCCTTACAAATAGGACATGATTGAAGGCCAGGTACATGCACCCGTACTTTATAAGTGGGATATTCAACTCCTTGTCGCGTCTCGGTCAAAGATCCATTTGTACATATCTTTTGTCCAAACAATTTCCGTATCCCTCAAGTTTCATGTGCCTGGTTAACGAACTCACGATTTCGAGTAAAATTTAGGCATTTAACCTTTGAAAGAAAAGCTAGAAAGATTTTCTTTCTAAGATATCGTTCGCTTTGTGATTACGTTTTACAATGTTACAATCGAGATAATATGGACGTATGTTTTGCTTGTTGTGTTTCGTCACGCACACTTCATAACCTCTTTATGCCGTGTTTATCTTTCTAATGTCAATAGTGTGGCACCAATGTGAATTATTGTGGAGGAAGTATTAATGCAGGTAGGATTGATTCAGTGTTACACTCAAATTACACAGACAATCTAGAAGCATCAACAACTGCTACTACCAACCAACCTGATTTATGTGAGAAAGTCGATTGTGGGAATTCAGTAGCAAATGCCAATGAACAACAGCAGCTACCTGAAGAACTTATAGATTTTGGGGTCGATATTGATATTGGTGATGAGGAAGATGACGATGGTGGTGTTGTTGAATTGGGCTTAGATGATGATATTGAAGGAGATGACGATAATCGCGATGGGGTTTTAATGGATGATGATGACGATAACCAGGCCCTCTATACACGTTGTCCAAAATGTTTGCATCATTGTTGTAGAATGTGTGGTAATGTGTTATTTTGTTGTTGGGGATGTAGCCCAATGGGGACGTTTATTCAGGATTTGCTATCACCAAAAATATTGTCAAGTTTAACATTCTTATTTTTTCTTTTCTCAAGTATGGCTGCTATGCTTGGTAAGCGTGGAAATCTGTTTTTATTGATTATTGAGGTTGAAGATCCCTTTCTTTCTTTACGACTGATGATAATTTTTTAATCGTAGGACTTACTTTAACTAGTGACAGACATCTTACATTACAGAATACTGAATGCCTGTTTCGTTCTAATACGTGCCTGTATAGTGACAGTACACATCCACAACCCACCATATTCAGCATCTTGAGGTCTTAAAGCAAGAGTATCGAGTTAGCATCCAGTAGTCCACATTTTCAGTTTGTGAGGTAGTGAAGCCTATAAAGACTCATAGTTTGCGATATGAATGTTTGTATTGTATTTCTAGTGTTGGATCTTCTCTTACGCATTCTAGTGCCATGCAACTTTAATAAAAATCTAAGCGAATTGTCAATACTAACCAAATAATCCTACTTCACTTCACTTTCATAGGTTGATCTGAGAGTAAATAAATGTAGGACATCAGTAAACCAGACGCTGCGGTTTCCTACTAATGAAATATTAGCAAACAGTTCAGTATGTTATGTTTGTATAGAGAGCAACTAGATAGTGTTTCAAGTCCTCTACAACTAAAAAGAAAATGAAAACAGAGACCATTGAATATGACTGCCAACATACGTTGCTTACAGATATCCTCACTCATTTCCCACAATAACCTAACAATTTATGGTATCTACAAAAAATACAAACTTCTATGAACTATCGAAGTTATCATTCAAAGTGTAATAACCGGAGGTTATATATAATTATTGTCACTGATCAAATCAGCTAGACAGAAACGTATATGTTTATGAATACGAGTATTGAGCCACTTAAAATTTTAACAATGATGGAAGATGATATTTTAGTTTGTCAAGTAGTTGTACTTCTATTGACCTTAATAATATTACCATAGAGTGAACGCAAATGTATAACATGAATTGTATACAATTAATTATTTGATAATTTTTGAAGTTTTACTATTTCGATTTATCCTTGTCCTGGTAACATTAGGATTCTGTTCAATTTGACCTTGATAGACAATTACTTAATCAAGGGAAAAAATTGTAACCAGGTGATTCTCATCAGGTGTATAGTTTGTACAATTTGCTCAACTTCATTCTCAAACTCTAATCATCAATTTTGCATAAAATTATTTTGATGGAATCGGTTTTTGTTATTGTTTTTGGCATCAGCTGCAAAACTATTGACAAGCAGGAAGCACTTGACACTTATTAAGTATTAATATTCTCGTTGGGTATTCTTCAACAATGCACCTTCACGACCTAGCCAGGAGTCGAACACAAGGTTTTATATTCCAAATCTAACGCGTTGACATTTTAAAAGCTTAGTTGAATCTCAAAGATCTATATTTCTGACCTCAGTAAATTTAAGATATAGAGCGACATCATTCAGTATCATTGGCGTGTATCTGTCCTACTCTTGACATCATTGAATTCAACTAATCACCTTATTATTATTAAGAATTTGAGGAATCTACTGAAAATTGCTGATAATAAAAGGTTGATTAACATTACTATTGAGCCGAAAATAAGGATATTGTCAAATTAATTTTAGTGAATAATGAACAAGCAAAGGCAAACAAAATATTCATTCATCTATTAGAAATGAATGACCCTGATTTCTATCTTGTTCTTCTGTCTGAAAATCATCTTCAAATATTTTGCCTCTTTATCCGACGATTCCATCTCCTTGTTAAATCTATTAAATACTGTTTTTATCGTCTGTATTGTAGTTATTGTTGTCATTCTTAAAGAAGTTAACTGATATTTAGGGGCATCTGATCTTCAACGATTGGTTGTAAAGGTTGAATCACACGAATAGTATAATGCTCTGAACGTATACTGACTAGCGGATGGAATCCAAACACACAAGTCTCACAGTGTTTGAATACTGCGTTATAGTTTAAGATCAAAGCGTAAATAGGCTATCGTTTGCATACATTTTTTGTAACTAAAGTCACCATCTATGTATCATTATCGCGATGAGTTTAATTTCTAGTTCATGCACAGTAACAGTCGTACTCCAGTTTTTGGACGTAACACCTTCCTAAATAAACTTTGTTAATTTACGTTACTTTTTTTAGCCCAATCATTAATAGAGTAGCTAAATCAGTACAGTGTCCATAAAATAATTATTGAAGTTTTGCTTAGTTTTGTTTTTTTATTTAGCATTTATTTTGTTCACGGTTACCGATATTTTTTTAAAATTCAGGACTAGTTATTCCTTTTCTAATGATACCTGATCTGTTAGCCGAAATGAATTGGAAACTTGAAGATTCCGGTTTTATCATATCGTCAATTGGTGCAGGAAATACATTTGGACGTTTATTTGCGAGTAAGTTACATAATGCATAATGAGTTAAATGAATCGACTTATTAGCCTTCCAATCGTAATATCGATCATTTATTCATCTATTTTGTAACTTGTCAAAGTACTTATCCACCCAATTTGTGATTCTCTAGAGTCATATTCTCTATTGTTAATCTTTTCTTCCTACCACTGTTACTACTTTTGTTGTTATTACTATCATGGTGTGATGCGACACCTTGAACCGATGCATACTACTGTACTTATGATTGAATGATGTATATTTCATCATAAAACCTGTCACGATCATTCAATGTAAACAACTTAGTCCTGTAGGTTTGCTATACTGAAATGTGTGCCAGCATGGATTAAAATCAACGTCAAGGAGGATTTCCCATCTTATATCTTCGACCACCTGTTATATATAGTGATATTTATATACTTAAATTAAAAGTATAGAATAACGAATTTAATGTAATGATAACTGGGTTAATGAAATATGTCCCTAATTGACTTTTATCCCTCTCTGAAATAAGAGTATTCGAGTACTTTTATATATGAACAAATAATTTATTAATATGTCATATTAATTAAAAACAAGGCCTCAAACTTTCATTGTTTATGTATTTAGTATTAGGATGAATGAAATCGCCTTTCTCGACTTATAGTTAGAAATTAAGACTTGTTTTTTTCTATTTATCAGCTCAATTGGTTACATAATAGTGTCTTTTTTTATCTGAGTACTTATTATTTGCACCAGCATATATAGTTTAAACATTTTAATGAATTCACCTGTTGTATAGTTTATTCTGTATATGACTTATAACTGCATCCAAAATGCACTTTTCATCCCATCTAGGGCTCTTCAGTTGAATTTACTTGCCACATCGCAATGTTTCTTTACGGAAATTAGAACCTCGTACCTGTCACTTCAAACATTCAGTCAATCATGAATAACGTAGAACCTGGCTTATGTCCTCATAGACCCAATTTACCACAATAGCACGATGAAATCGAATTTACAAAAATAGCATGATAATGGAATACACCAGGGTAAAATAAAGCTAAGATGTGCACGAATGAGTAATCGAACTTATGATCTGGTATAACATCACAAGTGAATTCACTTGCACCACTGTGACTAATTGAGAACTATGCTACCCAGTGTCTCCAGCCACTAGTTGCGATGTTTATACTGACCCCAGCCAAGTATTCTTCATCTACTAGCATAAAATAAGCCAACAGTCAAAGACTTCATTGATTCATACTATCATTTGGCTTGGCCCACTCCTAGCCTCCTTTTTTCTTACTCCCACGCTGGCCAAAATCGTGTATTGAGGTAGGCATTGTCTGAGCTATACTTAGTACACATTTAAACCACAGTCGATTAGAGCTCACACCTTCATCCATTGTGTTTAACAACAATATTGCTTACTGGATCATTCCATGATTTACGGACGATACTTCTAAGACCTCTATGATCATAGACCTGGAACCTACTCATATCTTCTATTTCCATAGCCCATATTTTACTCACGTTAATATTGAGCTAATTGTTGCACAGTACACTTGGCCTTTATTTGAAAGTCAAATATCTCACATACACCACAAGTGACGCAAGTTGACATAAACCAAGCGAGCTTTCTGAATCCAAGCTATTGTGAATATCAACAACAGAAAATTACCTACTGCTGCTTCTATAAACTGTCAGCTAGCATAGACTAGTACACCTGGCTGTACGGCTGATCACTTGGATCGTAACTTGAATCTAAAAGTGTAAATGATTCAGTAATTGAGGCTTAGTTAAGTTGTCACTATATGGAAACCTGACAACTACGTCAGAATAGTGACCACGGTTGAGAACAATCTCAATATATGTCACGCAAAGTGCACTGTAATTTCAATAACACAAACAGAAACTCCGACGATGTGTTGTATTTAGTTATCAAACACTGAAAGTAGTGTAAGATCATCATTTTTTGTAACTAAGCTAAAATTTGGTGACAATATCTCGCTATAATTTCATTCCTAATGTAAAGATAAGTTCCTCTCAGAGATGGAGATATGGATAAGAGAAGACTTAGAAATTCTAGAGTAACGGCGATATCATGTATACCAACGATTGTGTTACGTGAGTTTAACGCAGCCATTTAAGCCAACATTTATCATCAACTTAATCAAACTAAATTTTAATTATCAATAATAAGTGATATTTATTTATTGTAGGTTCTTAGCTACCGATTTTTCGATGTCACCTTATATTTTCATAGAATCGCTCATTACATAATATATACCACTATTATTGAATTTTAATTGCATAATTACCTAACTCATTAACCTTTTTTTGTTTATTTATGTTATCACTTCAACTCTACTCATAGCCTTCTACATTGAAAAAGGTAGGTAAAGATGATTGCATTTTATTTGAATTGCGTTTGAATAGTTTATTTCCTAATGGAATATCGAAATTATTAGTAATATCATTCTTTAATGTTTGAAGTTTTCTGAATCCCATTTTTATTTAAGTATGCTTGTTGTGCGTACATATTTATTGTTTTCAGCGTAAAAATTTACTATCTTCATCTTCATTCTTCTGTTTATTCAGCTTACTGGTTGGTGTTTAACGTCGAGATGAATCTTCTGTAAGATTCTTTTTAAAAAACTGAAATTATGCAGATAAGGTTTGACTGTGTCGGCGTTAAGATGAATTTCATCAATGAGATTGATTAATGGTAGTGTTATGACCCGAGTTACCTAAAATGGAAGAACTTTCAATCACCCAATTGCAACTGATGTTGATTGACCTATTCCTTTATGAATTGATAAATTGTATCTCTCTCGATAAATGATGTTGCCTAAGGATTGACTTAAATGCAAAGCCTATCTGTATGCTACAACGCTTTGGTCGTAATGGTGTAATAGCTAACCACACTAGTTGATTATTCTGTTAATGTCTTGCCGTTTGAGTTCATATCGTATTTGTTATCTTGATTCTAATGATACTGACATGATAACTAGTTTCGTAGACTTTTTGAAACCTACAACATTTGAATTTTAAGCAAACATTAAGCAGAAATACTGCACAATGATGAATAACTTAACTTATAAAAATTAAGATTTGTTTGTATTATTAGTAACCATGAGTTCTTAGTTGCATTTAAAAGGATTACTGAAATGTTTAGTAATTCTGGTGTCTGACTTCATAAATTATGAAATGACATCATATTTGTGTGAACTATTAGATTAGTATGAATTTCTGGATAGTTTATTCGAAAATTTCTAAATGTGCTCATTGACTGCATAGTTTGAAACCATATTTCGTTTGCCTTCGTAATATCCTTACAAACGTACATACATGTAACTACTAATAAGTCGAAAGATTATTGGTATAGCTGTCGTTGTGAATATTTGTTGTTGTTCTGTAGCGTTATTTTTGTATTTTATTTCAATTTAAACGAGTTTTACTTGACCCACATTTTCTTTGGTAAACGTGCTTCGAACATAGTCGCATATTCATGTGGTAGGGTCCTTATATATTAATGAAATACCTTTAGTGACTGATTGGAGTTTGTAACATAAATGGTAGTTATGTTTAATTGAAAACAATGAATTAGAAATATAGGCTATTGGAATTCAACTCAGTAGTCTGCAAGTTATTAGTTCAATCTCTCAAGGCGATCAAGATTGTCCATAATGCTTTCATTGTTTTCCATTTGACTAGAAGTTCCAATCATTTGTTCTTTCATTTGCTGGATATCTGTTGCATATTTAATCATAGTTTTTTGTGAATATGATTTCAAGCTCTAACTTTCATTGCATGTATTATTTTCATATCTATCGTATTTCTTACTCTGCGTTGGATATTTTTCTTAAAAATCGGCTACAGCTGAAATTTGTTATGGCATCTACAGCCTAGCATGCAACACTTATCTGGTAAATAGAAAGAGGTATGACATTTAACAACTTGACTGGTTAACATGAACTGATCCCCCCCCTCCCAGTCAAACTTAATTACTTACTAAGTAATATTTTACACTACTTGTAAGTAGTTCAAATAATTACATGAAGCAGATTTTAACTGCAATTTAATTTTGAAATCTTATCATCTGTCTGATCACTCTATGAGAAATATTCTCCAACACAATATGCTTTTTCCCGAGGCAGAGTAAATAATTGTCATGAAGATCAAACCATACTTTATCGAAGAACATATCAGATTGAAGTTGGCGATCTCGTCTTTTTTTTAACAAATTTCTAGTCATATGATAGCTTGTTCATTATTACAAGCCAGGCAAAGTGCATCCATATTAAGTTGTTTCAGCGCTTGAAATTAATAATTTCCTTGTTTTGAAGCTATGCACTTCACATTGTTCAAGGTCTAATTTACAAGGAAATTCCACTGAAGATTAAAATCTGAAACAAAAATTACAAGTTGCGTAAAGTTCGATAAATTCGTGAAGCTGACAATGTATTTTCGTGTCACTCAGGGTTCTGTACGTAGTATACCCTTATCGACACAAAAACTGACCTTACTTCTTTGGGATATCTTCGGTTTATAGGATAATTCATTTATTGATGTATCTTGTGTTTTGAGTGTCCATTCGAGAATTGAAATTCAGCCATAACACTTTTAGAGTTGCTCAGGATGGTCTCTGAAGTGTAGTTGCACCAACAAATTTCACTGATTTGTCCATAGAAATTATATTACATATTACATATTATATTACATCGTACAGTGGCTGATTTTATGTTTGATTTAAATATTTACATTGAGTGATCTTCAAGTTGTTCCAAATATTATTTTCTTATCTATTCCGTCGGCCACTTTGCAACCTTACGTGTAGAGCTCAATAAGCACTAAAAGGATTAGATAAACATAGTTGTTACTCAGTGTCCAGTCAGCAAACAGATTTGATTATTTAACTCTTATTAATGATAAGTGCTTATTGAAAGACTTTTTTGTAATTTACATGAGATTTTCTTCACGGATTGACTTTTGTTGACCTACGAATAATAATTAGTTATTGGTAGATTTTTTTCATCCTTAGTATAGGATTTGTCATTAGGATCTTGAACCGTCGATCTAATTCAAGACATTCAGCGTTTCACAGAGTGTATATTACTAATTAGTTTGTATTTAAACGCTGACAATACAATATGACCATCAACAATTGCTACTGGTGGTACCAAATCAAAACTCCTTGAATCTCCAAAAGTTGATAGTGTGTTCTAACTCCACATAATCTGTTTCGGTTGCTGTTTACGAGCACTAATATTGATCCGTATTATATCTTTCACAGTTGGAAATACTTGCAGTTCAAATGAATTCTAGTTGTTTTTTCGATGAGATTGATAAATTGTAATCTTGTATTCGAACAATCATGTCAGTTTAGAATGACAACCTTAAAAATATTGGTGACTAATTAACCTGTAAATGTTGTATGTTGTTACAGACTTTAAGCGAATAGGAACTACTATGGCTCATCGACTGTGTGAACAATGCTATAATAAAGTTGCTATATTTGTTGCTTTTAAATGTAACTCATCAACTAAGTATGCTGTTTATTGTATCCGATCTTCAGCCATACATTTTATTTGATGGATGGGCAAAGCGAATTAGGCGGGGCGTAATTCGAATATGTAACTAGGTATTTTAAAGTAATGGGCTCCATACAAACCTACATAAAGCGTCTATATTCTTTAAGTAATCAAGTACTGTAGTATACTTCAATGCCATGTACACAAGTTGATACCAGGTGTTGGAATTTCATTTGAATTTCGGTGTAAATGACCTAGTACAATCGTTATTGTTTCTGAAATTATAATTCGTATTACTTATAATCATAGTCCTTTCAAATCGATTAGTTGGTCTGTCTCTTAAATGTCATTAGGTGCACGGTTTTCAATGTGCTTCGAGAAATAAACTCATAAAATAATGATTTTTTCTGGGTGTCTACAACTTTATTTAAATAAACAAAAGTTTTACGACTGTTTGGATAAGACTAGTTTCGGTAATGCCTAATAATATTAAACTATCTGGTAAGTTGGAATTCCTAGGGATTTCTCTAGTAATTTTATTAGATTAGTAGATTATTTGTAGCTTTTCAATGTTAAGTTATTATCACTTATATATAGAATATGAATGTAAACTGCTTTTAGTCCAACTCTTTAATGGGATTAAGCTTACATTCTCAGCTTTATTATTTACTAGAGTTTGCACAATTTATTGTCAGAACTGTCAGAACTTAGTAGCTTAGTAGACAAAGTGTTAGGTACCAGATCTGAGTTCCATTTCAGAAAGTACCCTAGCGAGTCTCAGGATGAAACCCACGTCTCGAATCCTATAGTTTGCCACAGTCCTATGTTTGTTGTGTAGAAATTGGGAGGAACAATAATGAAGTTTATCTTATTAGTTAAAACAAGAATGACCTACTGTGTATTTACAAAAATCAACGTTACTTCATTACATGTAGTATTGATTTAGACCACTTAATATAGACTAAGAAATAATCGGATAATAGTTACGCCGATTGATTGATTAGTTACATAACGTTCTAGTTTTTAGACATATTATGTTGATCAATTTGTCATTTTGTTCTATTGTTGTTGTTATGGTTTATTCTGTTGATTAATGTTAAATAGAGAAATGTTAAGCATTTTTCTTCAAGGTTTATCATAAATTATATTTTCATCATATTGGTAATTGTACGCAGTTCTGAATTTAAAAGCTCATTTACAAAAGATAGATGATTAGAATTAATTGACATCAAGTTTTACTGGAGTGATTCAAGTCACATATTAACGTCAGGCTATTGCTTAAGAGACACTAAATTGACATAGTAGTCATACCTGGCTATGGTAATGATCCAGTTGAGCTATATTGACTGATAAACTTATTTTTTAATTTTCTATCATGCCAAGCAAGTTAGTTGGTTCGCACTATAGCCGAAAGCAGCGAAATACATTTAGGTCCGTCGGTGTAATCGTACTGTCATGTATGTTGGGTTATTATTGTAATAAAATGTACTTTGCGGATGACTAGCATATCTGACTACAGAATGAATGAGAAGTTAATGTTGGCATTCTTTATCTTTCCTTCAAAGGATTCTGTCACCGGCAACAAGTTTTGGAAAGCGCTGAGCTAATACTATGTATAATGAGTCTACCATTTTTGTTTCTGCTCCAAGTCTTTCTAAAGAATATATATTTTTATGTTATTGGCAACTAGAAATTTACAACCGCCCTTAAACTTCTAACAGCAGTCGCGACCACCCTGCTCACAATCAAATGAAATCCCGGAAATGAGTATATTCAATTGATTCATTTTCATTAAATTAATGAAACAAGAACACGTTAAGTCGATTGAGATGGCGAATCCGAAAAACACCTACGGTCATATGCACCATGTTTGTTGTTGGTGTTCCATGCACTTATTTTATTACAACTTCATTAAATCGAAGAGACTTTATGTTTAAACAGATTTTTTATCGAGCAATCTTCCTTAACTATATGTGTTGTTGATTATTGTTGTTATTCACTTATTAGTTTGTTTACAAAATCTATTGAGTAAACTTTATTAGTTCACAACAGAAGTTTTATGACTAAAGACAGATTTTTATGGTTGAGTGATATCATTTGATATTATTACCATGTAAAGCTTATATACTACAACAATAGATTAGAGTAATGAAATGTCTAAAACTGTTTGTTTTCTCCCCATAACCAATCTAAATATCTCACCCCGAACAAATTGAAACAAAGAATAAACTTAGCATTCTTTGAACTATGAGTTCATCTCATTGCAACATAATTCAAATTTGTCGATGCTACAGACGAATAAGGAAAGCACTCATTACTGTCAATCATTTAACATAAATTGAAGAAATGTGTGGTGATATCAGGAGTTATGAAAAGCGTTGTCTACTATACCTTAGAGGTGTTGTTAGCCACTAGAGGTCAGCGTCTAAAGACGAGCTCATGAAGCTCGTTTGGCTCTCACCAATTTGCACTACTTGTGGCATAAGATGTTTATCAACCAATTAAAGGATGAGTATACTGCTCAGCGATTTGATTTATATCACTTTACAGATATGATATATTGTCAGGAAAAGTATAAGGTATCTTCAAAGCATTATTTCTTTGTCATAGGATACCGCGTTCACGATAAAATGCTGGAAAAAAGTGGAAGATTGATTTGGTATTCTGTAAATGTTGATCAACTGAGGTGGTTCGGACATGTATTACACATTATTAACCATCACTCGCCTAGATGCACAATTTTGAGTGGCGTATGTGAGTACGTTGGAAAAAAGTTAGGAACAGCCAAATCAAGGTTGTATCAGTGCACGAAACTATTGACTGTTTGCCCGAACCATACTGGTAGGTGCAGACTTACCGGTTAAATTTTTCATGTAAACGCTAGTCGATACTTAGAAGCGTCTTATCACACAACTTTGAATCGATCACTTTGGTGCAGATGCATTCATCCGATATTTTCATTTATATCTTGTGTGGTAATCTGTCCTCTTAAACCATCTCAGTGTCCAAGTTTTCTTATTATCATTACTGTCACTCAAATCCGACTCCTCAGTCACTTTCTTAATTTCGCCTCGTCTTGTTAATATAATATGATAATTTGATCTGCTGCACATTTGTACTCGGTTCTGCTTTGTCTTATAGAGGATTTATACTGTGAAAAGTCTCAGTACTTGTAATGTACAGATCACCTTATTTTAAGTAATATGGATTTTACTTTATTTTCCTATTGATGTTTTAAAGTTAGTAAAGTTTACGTGTCATTTTCACTCAATTCATTGTCGTTGTTGTTTGTAATTTTTATTAATTCTAGAACAAACCTGTTCTGTAGGAATGCTACGTCTGTTAGATTAATCTTTTAGCCTTAACATATTTTCTTAAAATAAATATAGTACGAACAATAACATCTATCCACTTGTAATATAGTAAATACTGCATTCATTACTAGTTAATCAATCGATTAGCGTTAAAATATCTCAATTGTGCAAGAAAGTTATTCGGAGCTTCAATGCTACTAAACGTGACACAAATTTGAATCTCATAGAAAATATTTCAAGCTGTCAGATTCACTTTTCTGTTAATTACTTCTAACTAATATCATTAAGGAAACACCGTTATATCAAATGAATTAAATTGATGGGCGTATCATCAGTTGATCGATGAAATTCTACCAGCACTAAGAAATAGATCACATTGAACTGACAAATTATCAACAGACATATTGTTATTGCATTTATATAATTATTACGAACACAGTATGTATGGCAGTCTATGTTTTATAGCATAACACAAAAATATAGACGAAAAAGTAAAATGAATAAATTGCTTCATTTGGTTTTGCGCCATCTCATCTAAAATCTCAAACCATCAGTCATGTTCATTGTATAGTATTTTAGTTCAACCATTAATCAATAGACCTTTAAATGACTGTAATGATAACCTTCAAATTTAACAAAATCATTACTCTGTATTTAAGTAGTTTCTTTTGTTTATTCTTATTGTTATTGGTAGTTAATAAATATATATTTTGTTTTAACTTCCAGCCTGGTCTACAACTTATAAATGGGCTGATTCATTATGGATGAATAATTTCTCTTTATTTTTAACTAGTGTAACTGTATTTATACTTCCAGCTGTAAGACGATATTATGCAGCTTTAGTTCTAGTCTCCTGCGCTTTTGGACTTTTCTCGGGTATGTTGATAATGATATTGGTGATACTAATGATAATGGTTTATTCATTTAAACATTCAAGTATTTTATAAGTAATACTTTATGTTACTGAAGTAGTTGGATTGGTGACTCTTTACAATCTTGTCTAGGAATTATCGTAGGCCTCAAACGGTATTAAGCAACCTGGTAGTATCGTTATCCCTCATAAAACTAAAGTTTGTCTTATACCTGAGTACATAAATCTTTACCTAGTTTGTGAATGAATTATATGGTTCATCTACTCTAATATTATCAACAAGCAAACAGAGGAGTGGTAAGCCATCTCCCGTTTGAGTCGATCCAGCCTGTCTGTCCTATCTTCATTCGGTTAATTACAGGCCATGTGTAAAACATAAATTGTAAAGTAACAACAAAACAGTTGAAGGGCCTAACGTATTTGAATGTTTTTCAGAATAGAGTCGGTGGTTGAACAAGTGTTTTGTCAGAAACTGATGCTTTTGAAGTTGATAAAATGATACACCCTCATTTTCTAGAGTAACTTTATCACTACAATTTGCTTATTGGATATATTAGTATACATATATGCATATTTGTGTTCTCTGTCTTAAAGTGTTAAACTGATATACACATTGTAAGGTACATATAACTGGTGATAAAAACTCGTTTTGTACATCACTTTATTCATATTGTTCTTGAAAAATTCAATATTTCGCATTTTGGGTTCCTCATTTTTCCATTTGCATTTTGATTAACGAAGGTGGTCAAATTATAGTAGAAGGCAAGAAAATCAGAAAGATGAAACATTTAAAAAAAAATTGGAGATAAAATGGAAAGGTATATATAAGTAAAAACTGGAACTCAAGATCGAAATCTATCTACGTCACTGTGAGTTGTGTCATCCAACGTCTCCAGTCACTTGTCAAATTTATCGCACTGACTGTAATCACACAGTCTACACTTACTAACCCGAATTAGACCAATAGTCAGTGATTTCATTGATTATTGTCATGACTTGGTTTAAACGTCCATTTGATGTTGAAAAAATGGTTTGACGGTTTATGTGGTATCGTAGCCTGTTGCCGTGCCTCAGGTGTATGTTGGGTGTACACTGTTGATGATTCTCGCAATAGAGCTAAGCGTTTTTCTAATTAGTCTCAACAACAATTCTTAAAATGACATCACTTAGTGATAAGGAAATATTTAAGAATTTTTCTAGAGGAAATTTCATCACAATGATTTTAACCAACATTTTTGTACTTGTCTATTTTTACCGTTTTTTATTTTCAAAAAATTCTAGCCGTATTCGTTTCGTTGAAAAGTATTTTAGTTGTGGAATTAATTGGAATAGATCGTTTGACTAATGCATTTGGTTACTTACTCTTATTTCAAGGTTGTGCAGCTGCTATTGGTCCATCAGTTGCTGGTGAGTCTTTCTTGGTAATTTATATATCCACTTCTAAATATGAAAGCGCTCTGATAAAGTAGGACCCACTTTATATATTCATTTCTTTTTATCTGTGTTACAAGCTCAAAGTAATTTCCCGAAGTTGTTTGACCGAGGATATAGAAGTAACGAAAACATTTAGATTAGTCAGCCTTTTGCTATAACCTACAAACGGAATTGTATATAATATTATATTATGTTTTTATTATCCTGATTAAAGAAATTATCAAATTTTAACTAAAACCTCTTATATACTTCCCGCTTTCTGTTTCTTGTTCGGCACGGTTAATGTGTGACAAACTTCTTATGGAATAGATTAGGAAACAATCAATGTCTAAGCTTTCTATTACAAATTTACCACTCTGTAAGAAGGCGGTATCATTAAACATATTAGCTATTTAATCTGAATACCTTACTGTAGTTGTTCATTTGTATCTGAAACAACACTACTTCATTATCGTAATTCAAATGTTTTGTGCTTATAATGACATACTACTTCCCTGTCTCTTCAAGAATTGAACATATTAACTAACAATATCGTCTGTTGCAATATACATACCGATTAGGCCGCTATCACAGTTCATATAGGCTTCACGTTAGAACAAAGATTAGTTACTTAACGTGAGTAGTTTAATCATGACAACTGTCGCTCATTTGTTTCTAGGGTTTTACTTTTTATATGTTTCAGAATACATCCTCATTTATGTTGTTCGAATTCAGCAATAATTCGAACAAAGTTCTGAATTAATGAATGAGCATTATTGTGGATCTTCTTCCTTGTACATATATATATATATATATATATATATATATATATATATACTACTTACAATGATGCTTTTCTTTGTGTATCTTTTAATGACTTTTCTCACATTTTATTCTTACTACAATCTAATTAAATTCGTTTTAGTTAGAAAATCATGGTTTTATTTCAACATATTACTATGCAGAGACTTCTTAAAAGCATATTTTAAATATAAGGGTTTCGTAGACGCAATGATAATTTAGTAAACTAATGAGCACTAAATAGTTATTACGTTGTGTTATGAGACTCCTCGATTGTTAGTACTCACGACACTGAGAATCGAGCCCTTGAGTTTCAAACGTCGCAGATAATAAAGCTGTGAGAACATCCATGTTGTCGCACATTGATGCACATTTCTAATCTCAATCAATTTTCGATATATTTTGACGATTATTAGTAACAACTGTTACACTCCAGACACGTATGAACTCTCCTAATCCATGACTTCCCACTATAAATTTACAAAACTAATCTTGAACTAATTCATTAGTAATTGATATTCATTACTGAACTTTCTCAGTTGGAGTATGATTGAAGACCAGTAAGTATTGGATATTTGTTTCATCTTAGTAAAGGACTTCTCGACAGTATGTTCTTACGACCTTTCTGGAGATTAAAACCAGATATTTTCGTGATTTGAACTACTAATCGCTTATGCCGAGGGTTATATATACATATATATAATTTATTTAAGATGCAATGTCTTTCATATCGTTCGAATCTAAAAACAATTCTAAAAATCCATAGATCATTAAACTGTAGATTAATTTTGTCTGACTAGTTTATCATATATTGTCTTATAGGTTTTTTCCAATCCATGAATCCTTTTCTATGCAGATGCGTTTGTTTGTGTATTGCAATAATTACATCATTTCTTCTCACTTTTTGTAATCTAATTTAAATGATTTAAGGTTGAAGACAAATTTGTTTCATATTACGTTATGTATACGATGTAGATGCTGATTAAAATCATACTTGATTCGTTATCACTTGTTACTGTGGTGATACATGCGCTCTATTGCCTATCATCCTCCTTCTTTCTCATTATCATCTTTTGACATTGATAAGGCTAATTCTATCCATAAATAGTATGAAGAAGAATGTGACATTCGCCCTTGATTGTTTTTTACTGTTTCTTCTGTTTTGTATGTTTGTTTATATTTCCCAGGTTATTTAAGAGATATGCAAATTGATAAAACACCTGTATTCAGTATCTCTACTGTGCGTGGTGCCCCTGTGCATGATGCTTCTAAAGTGGCTTTTTTATTCTCAGCTACTGCTTTGTTAATCTCTTGCATTCTTGGATGTCCATTACGTTGGCTGTCAAGAAGAGAGTTTTCCTCCAATAGTAAATCGATACCGTACAATCCAAACGAGTTTGCTCCAAATCATGTAGATTCTACAAGTTATGGTCATGAATATAATGCCATGTCACCACCGGTCATGCCGATGGATCATGAATATCATCTACAACCTCAACAACAACAATTGCCTAATATTGTCAATGAAAATCAAGCCGTCGACATGAGTCATATGGCTACAATTGATTCTGGTTCCACAAGTAGACGCTTTGATGTTGGCGATCACTATATAACAAGTCAAGCGGTGTTGGTTCCGCCTTTAGCTTCATTGACGTTTATTGACGCATTGAAACCACAGACTGCTGTTGGTCAGCTGTCACCATCCGTTATGCCTCAGCCATCTGTAAATGGTCTACCTTTATCTGGCCATCATATACTGTTACCAGCAGCACCAACGTCGACATTAGCTTCAGCGACTACTGTTGTTGTTGCTGGACCATTGGACACTACTTCTGTTACGGGCTCTATTCCTATGACGGATGAATCTGTTTCCCTAGTCAATGTTGCTGGTTCGGTCCCAACTCCTGTGTCGTTATCACTTCCAGCTCAAGCAGTTGAAGTAAGTGGAGCTAGTGTTATATTTTTTGTTTTTTGACATTATAAATTAAATGTAAGTTATCAAATGTCGAGATACTATTCCTAATATATTGTTCGGTTATTTTATGAGACTGCCATCACGGACTGGACTTAGTTAAACAGCCATTTTAAACCAAGAACAGCTGTTTCATCCCAGTATCAGACCCCTCAATAGCGGTGCGCACCAATAAGCTTACCAGTGTCCAATAACTACAACATTTATGCTTTATAGCTAGTGCTTAACCTTTAGAATAGACATATATATTTATAATTTTTTCTGTTTTCCAGTATCTGTTTGGTTCATGATGGGAACTATGTATTCAGTAATGCCCACAATAACTTTCAATATTTCGAGTATATCAACAGTTGTTTCATATCATATTTGAGTTTGTTTGATTTTACCAAAATAGTATTCGATTGGTGTGTAGCTTTAAGTTACTGTGAATTTTACACATGTATCCATCCCTCATTTTTACTTTGTTTCTCCTCCACTCAAACTATCCAACGTTTTCAAGGTTCTAGAAGTCAAAGAAGATTCTGGTTTAGAACCCGTTGTTGAAGAAGAAGAGGAAGAAGAATATGACGAAGATTATGAAGATGATGAACATGATGCTTCTAATCAATATACAAGAGTTAATGCATTAGAATCTGGTACACTTTCTTTATTAACAGAACAACCTAACAATACTAACAATATTGATAGTAGTATACCTACATCACAATCAAGTTTTAATCAGGATACGGGGGATTTAATACCTACGAATGATTCTTCTTCTCTACACGGTAATAATAATTCACGGAAAGATGTTTCCACGAAACATAAACGGCGTAGAGCTTCTAAACCATTTGAATTAGCTGCACCGATTGCAGAGGATAAACCAATTGTAAATGTGATAAAGGATAATGATGCTATACAAAAAATTACTGTTACGACAGAGGGCACAACAGCACTGACAACAGCAGTAGCAAATGTTGAATCATCATCATCACCACCATCTACCTCTAGTGCGATTGTTGATAATAACAATATTCTTATAGGTAACATTTGTGATGAAAGTAGTAACAGTAGTAGTGATATTAAAGAGGATCCTAACAAAGACCAAGCTCATGTTGATAACAACGCCAAATAAAACAATATTCCTACCTCTTAAATCCTATGCAATATCTTTTTGTCTACATTACCTGTAATTTATTGAATATATTTCTTTATTCCATTTTCATATTTGCATGTGTGTATGTTTATCTTGAATGAACGTCTCTTTCATTCGATCTCCGTCGTTTGTGTAATATACAATATACCTAGTCAAATATCGTGTTCAAGATATCACGTTATTTATTTATTATTTATTACTTCTGATTGTTATTTTTTTTCGTCCTCTAGCTCATTTATGTGTTTCTGATTAACATGAAATCTTAAATGTTACAGCAGAGACTGTTTCACACTTCATCATATCTTTACACTTGTATTGCACAATATAATCACTTTTCGAAGTTTATTCCTGGTTTGTAATCCATTGATCTAAATGAACATGTGTAATCGACCTTGAAAATTGTGTAAATAATCGGTTTTATTTTTGGATTGTTTCCGTTCTTCGTCCTCCCTTTCGCTTCTTTATTACTAATTCATTGATTTGTACATGATATGACATTATTATTACTGTCACTATTCTTTTCGTCATCACATCCTTTTACTTCACATATGTATCTTTTCCTGAAATCTGCTTTCGTATTTCATAGATGCATCATCGCATTTCTGTTTTCAAGATGTACTTTTATCCCTTATAACCATCGTAAACTTCTCCCCTGTTGTTCAACTTTCTCTGGTTTTCATATTAATTACATATTCATTATCCTTATTACTATACATTTAGTGTTAGCGATGATAACTTGGTTGTTATTATTCTTGTTGTATTTATTGTTGTTGTTACTTTCGCTGCTTCTACCGCTACTGTTTCTCCTGAGAAGAGTTTTCTGTGGGTCTGTTTACTTTACTTTTACATTTTGAACACACGAATACAAATTCTATTGCCGCCGCCGCCACCACCACCACCAACATTTTCATTATTTTGTTGTTATGCAATATTTATTTATTTATTTGATTATTTCCACTTTTTATGCATTGTTTCTTTGTTAAAATGATGAATCTCATAAATGTTATTGTGTTATTGATGTCCAAGCTTCTTTATTTAATCTCATTTTTTCATTTTGATGTCAATGCATGAGAATATGTGAACGAAACTGTTACAATGGAGGTGAGAGGTTGTATATAACTTTGTTAAGACTGATTAATTGAAAGATGAATAATTTCTCCAAAAATCTCTTAAAATTTACCGACAGCATATAGGTGATTATGGCCATCACTGACAATAAGAAAATCTGATCAGAGTTCATTTGATATATTTCAGTGCTATGAGTTGTTTTTTGCTTCTTGTTGTTGAGATTATACAAGATCTATTGGAAGTGAATACTGGAATCCATGAGATTGATTTTAACCGACCTGTGGTAATTAATTTATCAATCACAAATTTATGTACATTTCGTTGGCTGCTAACACTTCTGCACATTTAATCAAACTAAATTACTTGAAAAAGGTTTCTGATATTACTTGGTTGGGACTAGCTGACAAGTAATTTGTGTTGACCTAGTTTTCATCACCAATGTATACCTACAATATTGATTTATTTGGTGCCGCCAGTGTAATTTAAATCCCCGACACAGTCTTACATTATTACTGAGCTACTTAGGTTACGACCGACCTCCTATAGAATTCATGTATTAACATTCATTGATCACTATGTGATAAGCATTATTATTTTCTCTAGTATTTTAGTTCTGTCGATCAGAGTTCGAACCAATGGCCTGTTTTAACTGTTAATTGAATGTAAAATTTGTAGTACAGTTTGATTTTGAGTCACTCAAGCTATATAGTCAATAAGCAATAGTTGCTTAACAGTTCAAGTACCATGTTACTAATCTACAAATTCCTCTACAATTCATTCAATGAAGCTGGTTGAAGTTTGGATAAAAATTTAAAAAATCATTTGAATTATTCTTGGTGACGTTACTATTCACTTAGTTGACATAGATATACCTTATTCACTAGCTATTGAAAATGCAACAGATTCACAATCCTGGCAAGTTAGATCTATTTGTTGGTCTACCTACCTATCTACAAAAGTTACAATAAATAAACATAAAAGTAGAAGTATGTATGAAAAAATTCATTGGTGAATATCGAAAGTGAATTTTTCCTTATTTCTCAATAGGACTTGTTAGAAATATATTCAGTATATTCGTTGTTTTAATAATGATGTATCTATTATCATACTTCCAATAATGTATAAGCTACTAGGTAAATGGTGAAAAATAGTTGATGAGACTGAATCTTCGCCAATTATAATGTTTGAGACGTGTACTTAACCATCTCCTACCTCGACATGTGATTTTAGCTGAAGTAGGTGTAAGTTGAAATGAAGGAGTGACTAATTTCAAACATGCCATCTCTCCAGTTGTTTTCTATTCAGTCATAGTTTTATATAAAATGATCAAAGATGTGATTCACTTTGATTCTTGTTTATTATCATCGATTTCCTTAAATGTGTATGTGTTAACGTAAAGAGTTCGAATTCACTGGGTCTATTGACAATATGATTGTTTTACAAAACAAAAGTATTTTTCAGGTAGCAATCATCGATTGTACACCATAATGCTATTATAGCTAGATTATTTGTTAACGCGGATCTAATTAATAGACTCGGTTATTCAAATAGTCAATTTTTTTGTTTCTTTCATCTTCTGAATTGACTTCTTTTCAACTGAGGTAAGACTTATCAATAGACACAATCTAATCAATTAGTAAACTGTAGTTGCGATAACACTGCATACTATAAAAAAGCATATTGACAATTCGTCGTGTTAGCTAGTTTCGACAAGGAAACCATATTCAAGTTTTTAAAAGAGAATGGACTACTTTGAAAAATTTTTTCATGACTTTGGTGAACACGTGCCAAATTGAGTGTTTACACAGGAGGGATAATGATATGTTTTCGTGTCATGTAAGTCAACCAGATCTCTTTTGCTACAAGCTTTATAAACTTGCCCTTCAATCAATCATTATTTTGGTAATGCATTGGTTAACAGAAGCACCCGTATCTAACACATTATCTATAGTTCGTGTCAATGAAGTAACATTAGTACAGTTACATCAACTCTTCAGTGGTGTTTACTCCGGGATCTCGATGATAATACCATTATTTATTATCTATGTGGATCGAATTATAGAAACCGATGAAACCATAATCTAGAAGAAAAAGTACATAATAATCAGAAGTGTGCATAGAAATCAACTTTTATATTCCCGATACAATAGATTTTCGCTATTTGTAATAAATTTGTTGACAATGAACATTTTGGAAATGTAACAGATATGACGATATTTACCAAGGTATCGATTAGTAGAAAATGTGTTTCACTTAATACATTAGCTGTTACATATGACTGAACGATTTGCAGGTGCACGAGAATACTTGGTTGCATGCAACTTGTTGATGTTCACATATGTCACTTTTGTGAAACCTACTACAGGAGTACATACAAGTAACACAGATGTAACGTTTAGATTAAAAAAAAATCAGTTTTACAAGCTTTTTATAGGCACCAATTAAGAAATGGATTATAGTTGCATGGATGATTACTTATACTGATGTTACTCTGAATTCATATAGCTACATCCTCTTAAGTTATCTTAAAACATTCATTAAAAATTAATTATGTACATTTTAATTGTATTGCATCTCTGTGAATTTGTACAATAAACATAACTTTTCTGATTGTTTGAAATAATTATTGTCATTGAGGGTCATTTTGAAAAGTGTTCGCATCTATTCTTTAGTACTATCATATTGCGCGAACTTCTATGATACACTAACAAGATTCTCAAATCAAAGTAGATAGAGTAAAGGGTTCAAGAATGCGTTTTATTAGATGAAAGCTAACCAGCTTTACAAATTATGCACTCACTCTTGATATAAACTAATGTTAAAAGGGATTGCGCTTGACTTAAATATTAATTCGTAGTTCATATCAAAGACTGACTTTAGCTTAAAAATTATTTAAAGCCAACAATCGTTTGGTGTCTGTTTCTTCGTAGTATGAGATTCCTTAGTGGAATTGATCGCCATGGATTCACATTACGGGTCTATACCAAAATATGCAATCCAGTTGACAAGTGCTTAACCTACAGATCACTCAATTGATATTCAGTTGTTTGTGATGTAAACTACAATATTCAACAACCTCCCTGCGTAAATAAACATGTGTTCTCTAGATAATACAGTATCTACTTAAAATCATATTGTTTAATTTCAAGTTATACGTCATGGACTGACATCATACAATCACTGAAAACCAGAAAGTACTGGACAACTACCTCATTCGATACAGGAATTTACACTTATGTTTACAGTTAAGCAGTTAATCACTAGTTGAATTTGATGAGGTTCATAGCTGTTACAAATTGACTGAATTTAAAACTAATAACCATTGATTACCAACTCAGCACTTTAAACGTCAGGGGCTACAAGCTATGA
The DNA here is from genome assembly GCA_025215515.1 of Schistosoma japonicum. NCBI lineage: Eukaryota > Metazoa > Platyhelminthes > Trematoda > Strigeidida > Schistosomatidae > Schistosoma > Schistosoma japonicum. Next base: position 7,319,423 of record CM046067.1, on the reverse strand, counting down.
GATTCATAGGTCCTAATTTCAACTCTTAATGGAAGTCGTAGATGTACACTGCCATTAAGGAATTTTCATTTTAGAATGAAAAATATGTTCAGTGATTTTCGGATCTCAGTGGTTATCTAACTATTACCAGCTTGTGATATATATTACAACACTGTATATACACTAATCAACAGTTGATAGTAAATTACAAGTAGCATATTCTGAAGGCGATGAACATAATGAAAACATTGTCATGCTATGTCCATCTAGATAATGGTAAATTGTTTTCATTGATAATTTATTTGTTTGGTCGTATGTTATTGTTAAATACTTCAATGTAGTTTGATGAATAGTGATTATTAATTGGACGTGGATATTTAATGATCAGTCATGTATGATGATGATGATGATGATGATAGTGACAATAATTTCTATTCATTAACTGATAGAGTAATGATCATAAATTATTTACTAACTTAATTAAGTGACAAAATTAATTGATTTATGATGTAACCTAATAATTAAGATAAAACAGAACGTTGTTATTTTTTGTCGTAACCATAGTTACATTATCGATTAATAATGTATTTCATTAGAAAAAAACAAGAAATTACTAAAAATATTGTTTAGTAGTATTGGTAAATTATAAATGGATGTGATGGAGAGGGGAGCAGGTTGTCATCAAAACATGCTGTTCGATCAGAACAAAATAGTTTTCCAGCACCAACTAATTTTCAACTGATATAAATCTCTGACAAAATCTATTCATCATGTGGTTTTGTGTTACAATTATCATCCAATGAGGATTTAATAGAACATATTAAATGTGGACAATAATGTAGAATGCTGGTTTTGTCAGGAATTTGTATTAGAAATTTATTGAAGTTTCAAATGAATAGCTGAAGATTACGTGGTCACCTCAAATTCTTAATTTCCTGCATTCCATACCTGACGCGGTCCTAGACGCACAGTGGGGCTAAAGAGTCCCGTACCAGGGCAAACAGCTTTATAGATTCGCATATTAGTTCAAAAGTCTTTAAACACTACCATAACATGGGTAAAAATACGTCTGGTTATGGGACATCTCTTCCACTTTTTCAAGCTAAGCTAGCTTATGACAAGGTGTAATCCAAGCTAATTAGCATCATTAGATTACTGATTAACTCCAAAACTAGCTGACTTCATAGTTCATAAGAATTTTCTTCTTGAAACTAGTCTTTAGCGAGTATAGGAGCAATATAAGTTTAAGTCATTAATAAGACTATTATAATTTGCTTCATTCAATATCGCATACTTGAGTACAGTGAAAACATTCCTAGGATAAAATATGTTATATTTCAACAAAACTTTCGTTATGTTAATATTTAACTCTTAGATACTCAACATGCATGCCAAAAAGTTCTAAATAACAATTACGATCTAGTTATATTCGTTATCTATCAATATCTATCAACAATTTTACCTCTCTTTTCATTACAGAATATATTTGATGTACGTAAGACAGTGTGACTTGTAGATATAATTAGTAAAATAAAACAATTTATGGCGCGAATCGCACTTTTGAAAGCAGTTGTGTTGCAGACATTCAAAAAGACAGCCAATTTGTAACCATACATGAATATATTTAGTTGTAAGTAACATCCAAATACAGCCAGCTGACAACTCCCAAATAGAACGAAGCGCGCGTTCTTAATTTTCAGATTCAGTCGTAAGCTGGTACAGCACAGGAGTATACATAAACTTGAACAAAAGAGCTCTATTTCGTATCACTATATCGAGGCGATCCGCTTAAGATGCTGTTAGGTTGGACCACTAAAGAAGAGTGAGAAACTTCCAGAACTGCTTTTTAGAGAACTAAATCATTAATTCTGGTCGTGAGTAGTGTAGGCACTACATTTCTATTATTGTTACGTTTCTCTTACCCTATCCTCCTGTTTAGCATATTTACTGTTATTATATTGTCTCTTATTATGGCCTACAGTTAATTAGTTGTGTACAAGTTGTTTCTATTTACTACCACTGTTTCCTCTGTTCTGTATTAATGTTAATTTCCTAATTGGTTTGCTGTGCGGTCTGATTTTATGTATATATAAAGGAATGCTTGAAATATAATAGGATTCTGTCTGGTTGGCTTTCCGGCTCGTATTCTTCTTATTTCGGCTTGGGACTCAGTGGGCATAGGGCATACGCACGATTATCGACTAGGCACAAGCGATTGACACTCGGCCAACCAACGACTAATTTTCTCGCATCATAACAGATGCTCATATAACAGTTTCAGTCCATGACAGATCAACGGGAAGATGCAAGTACATCCTAATTATAGCTGTTTATTGCATTACAAATTTTAACAGTTCATCTAATGATATCATATATTTGTGAAAATCAAAATGTATAATAACCGTTAGGTTTGAATTGAAGTGGCGTGATGGTATTAAGTTCAGTTATTTGTATTTGCCGCATATTAATATTGATTAGGTGCCAATGAGAATGAAGGAGCACTACTAGACAACTGTTTTGTTCTAATATGGGACTACCGAGAGGTGCGCATCCTCAAATACAAAACACTAAACATAATATCTGTCTCCGCAAAACTACCTTAATTCAGCTATAACAATTAGCTTGCTAGTGACTAACTTCAGGATACTCTTGAGAAGCGTGACTAGTGTAGTTTACACTTGTACGGAGTAGGACAGTTGCCACCAGCGCCATTCGATGATAGTAGTGCTATATCACAAAATGACGGAAGTCAGAATCCTACGATTGGACGCCGGTTGACTTAGTGGTGTAGGTGTCAAAGTGCTGTACATGAGAGCCATAGACACTGGGTTTAATTTCGTAAAGAAAATCGGGGTGTGATATTCTGAGGAGTCCTATGTGAAGGCGAAACAGCTATATAGTGCCCCTCCCCAACCAACATCAATCTGTGAGGATTACGAACAACTAAACTGTTAGGTATTTTGCCATTCAGGCAACAATTTTACTCCAGTAAATACAAAACTATGAGTTATTCAATTCATACGTATTTGATTATCGATTTAAAGACTGTTTGTATCTCAATGTGTTTATCTATCTATAAGTGTGATCTGCATGCATAATATGTGAAACTTTATTGATCAGTCAACATTCTTTACATCACCTCATTCAGTGATAGGCATCATCAAGAATTAACATACAGTGATCCATGTTAATCATTAAATGATGTGCATAACGAATACGTCTTTTGTTAATACATTAACCACAATAATGAATACTTCTGTTAAACAACTATTTTTCTGGTTCTTGAACTAATCAATAATAACTTCTAAACCACAACAAATCTCATAAAACAGCTTAAGTAAAATGCATACAGATAAATCTTTTTGGAAATCAGATAAGTGGATATTTTCTTTGATATTAATTAATTCTGAAGTTACTAACTGATTAACATGATTTACTATTCATATTTCACTTAACATCTGAAATTGAATAATAAATAATTTGACTGAGTTAATTGTTTGATTCTGTAAGTATGAATAATGAAAGGTGAATAATAGTGAAGTATAGTAAACTAGACCAATAACAACACTCTAATTAACCCTGGTTTCCTCTGTTACTCCAGTTAACATCAATCAACATTCATTTTATATTCATTAAAACACTAAAAACATTTTAATGGTAAAACCATCATCATCAATCTATTCTCGACGTTAGTGTGTAATTCGTTGACGACAATGAATTTAAATCATACTTTATCATAAGTTGGCTTATTTTGAAAGTGTTAACTACTGATATTTAACAAACTTTCTAAAATTTACTATTCTTTATTATTGTATTGAAATTTATCCTATTTGAGATGTCGTGTTTGAATGTACTGGTGATGAATCTTCAACTAATACCAAATAGTTTCTAAGTACTTTTTTGTTTTTCTTTTTTTTTAGATTTTTCCTAATTAACATGAGTTCATTGTGATAATTAACCTGCCCCCCCCCTACCGTTCCTTCCTTCCCCGCTCCACTTTAACAATAAATAATAATAAAACCTTAACAATATCACTTTAATAGAAATCTGTAACTTGTCAATCACTAACTGATTAATTTCAAGAACAAATCACTAACATATTTTACAAACAACTATGAAATCAACTGAAATCTAGTTTAGTATTTATTTAGTATTTATTTTGTCTTATCGTCTAGCATACCATTCAATACAAAATCTATTACATAATAGTTAAACATTACAAACACTTATGAAATGTACTACTCTCTTTCTAAGTGTATACATTTAATTGATTTTATTAGTTTGCATGATTCTCATCTGTAAATAATTTGAAGGAAGTACATTCGAAACAGTTTGTTAAACAAATTAATGAAACAAATAAAATAGAATTTACTATATTAGTAAGCAGCTAACAATTCAATCTACATGACATATTCTATTCTGTTTGTTTATAATGAGACTCAGACTCAGTAACGATGTTAATACGATAGTCATTAAATGACTGATCCATTAGATGACTGTTAACTTGTTTCGTTAGTACATAAGTATTAGTAACTTTTATAATTTCCTGTTCTACATGTAGCTGAAAGTTCAGAAGAGAATAAAACACTGACGAATTATGCTAGTAAAAACTTGGAACATACAAGAATTTTTGAATTCGCTGATGGTAGATTGAATGTTTAGATGATTTGTCAATGAAATGGAAATCATTTCTACTGTCGAGAATTTTACATTTCGACAATTCTGTGGAAAAGTGGTTGAATCATATTTTCGGCTTTTCTATACGGTTCATAACAAATCGTCTTCTTCACAAATACAAGGGTGATAATAGCTCAAGATAACCTCGATGAACCTGTTTACTGAAGACAAAAGACTAGCGGAAAGTATGTTAAAATGGATAAAGTCATTTTATCCTACACCACCTATACTACTATGTATATGACCACAATCTGTACACCTACTAAACGTGTTTCATAGTGGCGTTGTTATCACTATACACCGAGTTATCAAATACTATGTTCACTTCATCATTATGGATTGCAGCGTTGGATAGGAAGCAGTAATGGCGAAACCGAATAATCTATATTCAGCTCACGTAAATCCATCTCCTTGCTCCAATCAATCGGAATATAATTACTTCCTTTGTGAAAGGTAAACAATCTGATTACTTTAACGAAATTCCTAGCTTTTATTTCTCACCTGCTAGTGGTTTTGAGATGCACTACCTAATTTTTGTAGCATGTGAAAAATGTAAGTTTATCTAGACTATTAAATACAAAGTGATTTAATATCAAACATTCAGGTTGTTAACTGATGAGGTTAAAATACTAATTTTTGTCCATTCGGATTGTTTCTATACAACTTGTTCTAAAATAATTCTAATGGTTAATTTCATCTAATTGTTTTACTAACCGGTGATATTCATTATAATCAATTTTCTCATTAGAATTTTAGTCTAAATAAAAATGGTATATGGAATGTTGTAATTCTGATAAGTAGAAAATTCTTGGCATATTTATCATTCAGGTGTTTTATTCTTGGAACACAGTAACTAATAGGGTATTGGTACTTTTCTCATTATCATTACATGTTGTTAAGTAATAGTAGGTTGATCAGAAATCCATAAATCAGTTTAATCAGGTTTATCGATTTCAAGCAAATACGTTGAAATTACCTAAACTTGACATTTTAAGAAAACTTAAAGTGTAAAACAAGAAAAAAGACCGTGTCTTTTGTTACTTTTTTTTTCTCTCTCTCTCTCTCTCTATAATAACAATTTAAGCGTCATTTCACGATACATTAAGTGACTTCAGTCAGATTATTAGAAGATTGACATAAGTTGTAAACATCAAACGTTGGATATCGACCTATTAAGTGACCCAATTATTAGTATTTGTCCGTGAAACCGAGAGTTACTTGGCTGGAGCCCCACTGAGATCGTAGTTGTGCCCCACTAATGTGTCACCTACTAAAGCAAAGTAGCTGTTCAGTACCTCCTGGCTTTGATTGGTTTTTTTACTCTGATCAGTTAGCGATATCGGATTAAAATAAAACAATCTTTGCAACACCCAAATCAAAATGATAATGTTCACTTCTTGTATTTTACCACTAACTTCTTTCTTAGAAAATTAAAAACAATACTGCAAATAATCTGATCACGTTGTCAGATCCTTAGCTGAAGCCAGCCAAACTCTATTGGTCTTGGCAAAGAATAGTATTATAAGACTGTGTCGATCTGCACTGTGTAACTGGTCAGTATTTGACTTCAAAAAGCGGTGGTTCACGTTACTGCTGATTATATTTTCTGTATTCGATAATGAGATTAAGAAACGTTGACGTACGTAGTGTTTAACTAATAAAATATTCACACAATGAACACCGAAACTTATTGGAAGCTTAATAGCCGGAAGCTAAAATAGTAATATTTGCAGGGAGACGAGGTTTCACATCACGGATTGACTGTGATTAAACAACAACTGAGATCAAGAAAAAACTGAACAGTTACTTTGTTTGAGTAAGGAACTTTTCAACTACAGTGCGCATCCATAGGATCAACAGGAGTCGAATCCAACACTTGTCTTGAGAAATTTACTTTTAGACCTTTGAACGGGCATCCATCAGTTAATTTTCTAACTTCAAACCAATTCGCAATATTTAGTATGATCATCACTCATTGTCATTGATGATGTTCATATCATGCTCTAGATTTTTAAAGGTCGGTGGTCATGACATCTCATTATGATTACAAGGATTGTCTCAGCTAGTTGTTTGTACAAAACCAGTTTGTTATGTGCAGCTTCGAAGTCATCATTCTTCGCTATACCATTTAATAAAAGGAATGTGTTGATTTGGCATTTGGCGAAATAAACAATAGTAATTGATTGGATACGTTACAGATTGATGTTGATAAGTTACCATCAAAAACCAGGGAGCGTTAGAAGGATGTTTCGTCCCAGTATGAAACTCCTCAGGTGGTTCGCAACTTAAATTCCGCCACTGGGGCTTTAGGTTGGTGATTTCCCAACCTTCTGCACCAATGGGCCAGCATTCATTGGTAGAATTCACACCCTCATTAATTTGTGATATATATCGCGTCTATCACCTATCGTCGCCAGTGATAACTGTTTCACACCCGATACGTCTGTACTCCACCAGTTACAACTTCTCACTAGAACCTCAGAAACATCCGAAGTTAGTCACTAATGAGTTGTTTATTGTAATTGAGTTGAGACGTTTAATTTTGTGAAGATTGTTTTTTTCTCCACAAAAATAAACATCTCAATTCAATTAAAACATTTTTGTTTATCACCTCAAATTCACACTGAATTTAATTATTCACAACTAACGTACAGCATCCCATTAATTTGTATTAATCAAGTTGTCATATGATACCACCATGATGTAATGAAGTTTACAAGATGAAAAAAAATATTAGAAACAATTCTATAACAACATCATTGTTAATGACTAAACATTAAGAATATGGTTCTAGAAGACTTTATGGAAACATATACATAGAAGAATACCGGGATGTACGATCTAGATGCAGTTAAAGAGTTAATGCATTTGCTCAACTGTGACAGGCTATGAGTCATGTCATCCACAGTCTGTGATCACTGATAGCGATTATTATGAGGGCCAATAGCCAATCACTTTGTAGACACATATCATGTCTACCTTTCTTTACACATGCTTTTAATCCAAATGAATTATTTGATGAGGTACGAGGTAGTTGAGCTTGCGCAACACATGCCCCAGCCACGTCATTCAATAAAGATTGACAGCATGATCAACTGGTTTAATTTATTTCTCTAATATCATATACCAATCTTAGTCACATTCAATTAATTTGAGTGGATCTCTAGACATTTCTGTGTAGTAAGTAGTAGTTGTAAACCTAAAATATTCTTGTATCTTAGATTTATATAGTTACATGCTTGATTTGATTACCTTTTACAACAGGAAAACTTTTCTCTTAATTAGGAAATTGTTAATTCAATCCTTTTCACGTGATTGTGTAACTAGAGGACCTACAGTACTTCGTTCCAACAGGCCCATGTTTGAATTCAGCTTTACCTTTGAATACGCGGACCACAGTTAACATATCTAGAAATAGGTTGGAATAATTGATTATTCAGGAAGAAAATCTCTACTCACTAGGAATATATTTTCTTTTAAGCTTTGAAAGTTGCTTTCGCTTCTCTGTTTGTTATATTTGTTTGAAGAGAAAAATATAATAATTTAAGCCCAGAGTAATTATTTCAGTAACTAATTCATAGTGTCCAAGATAGCTACAAATCTGAAGTTGAAAACTGTGAAGCGATATAAGTTTTGGAGCTAATCATCTAAACGTGAGTGTTTATCTAATAGTACTAAAGTTATTGTGACTGTGAATAGTGGTAGGTGTATTCAGCCAGTTTTAAAATTGCTATCGAATGTTCAACTAATTGGCCTTTATAAAACCTTCGTTTATTCATGAAAACAAACCATGTAATGGGGTGATGATGAGGACATAGATTGTTTATTTTTATTTGCTACAGTATAGTGTACACACAGTTATTTCACACAGAGTATAGGCATACAAATTCAGATTTTATACAGATTATAAAGATTAAAATAACCCATTTTAAAAGGTAAATTAATTGTTAGTGACGTAATTTAAACCTGATCATTTGATTTTTGTTCATTATAATCTACTCAATAAAAACGTTAAAACGTTATTCACATCTACATTTAGAATGTGTTTGAATCTTCCCGTTGATTTATCGTGAACAGAAATTGATCTGTCTCTGTTGTCATATAAGCATCCTTAGCGAATTTCCCCTATATAACGGTAGTTCACAAGTATTGATTGTTTGAAATGGATTGTGGCTGGTAAGCGTAAACCAAGAATCGCGTTTCATCCTATTTGAGACTCGTCAGCCAGATGTGCCTACAGTCTTAGTGTTGATGTTCGTACAGGGACTCGAACTCAGTTAATCTGGATTCGGTAGCTTAGTGGTGAACGCGATAGCGTTTAGCACGAAACGAACTGAGTTTGAGCCTCAATGTGAACATCAACACCGAGATATAGGCACATTCAGCTGATGAGTCCCAAATAGGCGAGAAGGCTCGTACTGAATTTTGCTAGCCACCCAAAATCCAAATCAAACAATTATTCACAACAAACTTTCAAGCATCTTGAAAACTTTTAAGAGTAAATACAATAGGCATTAAAAATTACTTTTCTAAACTGTTTAACTTGTAAATATTCAAAATCCAAAGTTACACCTGAACTGTTTTAGCTTAATTTTAATTCATCTTGAATGAAAAGAGTAAGTTACTCCACGACCTTTTTAAAGATCTATTCGAGAGTTATTTAGATTTTATTACTTTAATTTGCATTCAAGTGATATAATAGATTCGAATCTGTTTGTTTCCTCCAGTAGCAAACAACTATTTTGCAATGATGAAGCAACTAAATATTTTCTCTTAGTCAAATAACTGTTATGAAATTATCGTTTGACAGATTTCTAAATTTGACCTTATAAGCACCGATACAGTGAGCAGTAATCAACATGAGTGTCTAATCGATGTCCTTACGTCTACTTTATGCCTACTCTATCCTAAGATGTAAGCGAGGAAGTACATAGGATTGATGAGCAACCAGACAAAATCAAATTATATATATATATAGCCTGACCACCCAGTTAGCCAATTAGAAAATTAACATTAATGCATAATAAGTGCGATAGTGACTGTGAACTGGAATAAACCATACACAATTGGTTAACTATAGTTCATAAATGAAAAACCATACACTAACAGTTAATGCGTTAAACAGAAGGATAGGGAAAGGGGAACGTAATAACGATAGGAATAAAATGTTCACTTTGCATACGATCGAAATAAATGAAAGTCTACCGAAAAATAGTTCTAGAAGATAATTAATCTTCTTTATGTGCTCGATATGTCAATAACACATCCTCTTGTCCAAAAACACCTGCTTGAACACAAGTTAATTAATTAAATGTTAAAGCATTCAACCCACTGCCTTTGAATATTAAGTTCGAATCCCTAAACATCTATTCTGGCTTAGTCAGCCAGGAACTAGAATTACTAGATCTCACATAAATGGACTTATTCATAGTTGTGTGTACAAATCGGTAAATGTTAGCACTGACATATGTTAATATTACTCAATAATGATTGTTTTGTTGACAAGAACTGATGGTTGACACATTATCGCTTACGTTTTGTTAAAAATCATTGAATTAATGATGATGTAACTCACTTAAAAGGTACAGGTTCATGTTATTTACATCATACCTTACTTACTGTACGAAGTCTGTTGATACTATCCACTTTCATAAATAATGACGTTAATGGAGATGTACTGGGAACTGTGACTTATTGACTGATATTTGAATACTTTAAACACTTAAACCACCGTTTCATTTCAACGATTCAATAATGAATGAATTTCTAATCATTTGTTTAGAAAAATAACTATCACATTAGGTATATTTGGTTGACATATATTGCACTGGGTGTTTATTAATGCAGTTAGTACATTGTGTGTTTTATTTAGGTTACTTTTGTGAGTGCGTATGAACGTGCTAACGTCTATGGTAGTAAATATATCGATTATAATATAGCACTATTTTATTCAGCTGATAAGTTCATCAGCCGATTAATCAATAAAATAAATTAATAATTGTAGATTAGCAAATTGTAATTGATCGTGAGAAAATTTATAAAGTAACTATGCTGGTCAATTGTTCTGATTTTTTGCTTTAACATCAGATGTAACGACAGGACTGTGATATGTTTCTCTTTTGGGTGATAATGATAAATCGATCACCAATTAATTGCTAACAACAAACAATAACACAGGATAAATCTATTTCTATCCTCAGCGTCCTGACCTAGCTAACTAGAGAGAGAAGATCAACTTGAATTAAAGAACATTATTCACTACCAGCCATGTCATGGGGATCAAGCCTCTTCTTGCCCCCCACCACCACCAAAAAATAGATAGAAAACAATAACAATTCAAGTCTAGTAGCGATATATGCTGTCAATTCAGTCAACAGAAGGGTTCATGTTAACTGTTAACAATACGTAGTCTTTATAAACTCAGATTATTAGAAGTTCATATGTTTTGAGTCACTGAATTTAAACTCACTGACTAGCTCCTTACTTCTAAGATACATTGTTGAAAATATGTCATAATTCAATGTAGTTGACATTAAAGTGTTGACAAGTAAACAACATTTATTGTAAATGGTAAAGATAATAATTCAAATGAAATACAGTCTTAACATGATTAGTGGATTTGAATAAGCTTTCTATAAGTTTCTTCTTTCCTTGACGTAAAAGTACTAATATAATATCTCGTATCCAAGTCATTTGTAAGTGCAGTTGTTTAATGTTAAGAATCTAAGTTGGCGATCAAGGTTTTCTCTATGCGTTTTACTGGTCGCGAAAAGGTCACATCAGGCAAAACCCTTAGATATCAATTCGAGACTCAAAATAACAATATTGCATGTAGAAATGGTTTAGCTAAGCATTTAGTCGCCCACAACTAACAGATTCACCCCGAAACAGCTTGAATCGATTTTAAAGCAGGTGTGAACGCAGCAGCGTTATCTGCATCTAACTTCAATCCAAAGATTACGAAAGACCATTGGATCTCTGTAACTTCTAGTCAACTGATGGAGGCTCTAAAACTCATTCCAGCAAGCTCGCAGAATGATGAAAAGCAACGACAATGTAAACGGCTACTGACAAAGAGTCTAAGTAAGAATCGTGAACAGTGGTGGGCAACGAAAGTAAATGCGATGGATGCATCGGCGGTGGGTAATAGTAGACAGCTGTTCCAACTTATCAAAGACACCGATATTAAAAAATCGGCGGTTACTGAAATTATCTCGGAAAAAGATGGGTCTATGATTCACTGTCAGTCTAGAAGATTAGAACGATGGGCGAAATACCTTCAACAGCAGTTCAACTGCCCGCCAGCTACTCTTAGCTTATCCTAATATCCCCAAACTACCTGGATAGAAAACTGAAAGAGGTCCCCCAACTCTCAGTGAGGTTGAAAAGGTTGTAAGTAACTTGAGGCAAGAGAAAGCAGCAGGACCTAATAGGTTGTCTACCGACATCTTTAAAGTAGTGGTCCAGTCTTAGCTGGTAAGTTGACTGATATATTAGCCGGCATCTGGGAACTGAACATCATTTTATCTAACTGGTCTCACTCAGTGATCGTTCCAATTTACAAAAAGGGACATAAATCCTCTTGCGATAACCACAGAGGAATCAGTTTGCCTAATATAGTATCTAAAATATTATCCTCTATAATCATTCGGCGTTTATCCAGCACTAGAGAACTACGGATTCGAGAAAACCAGGCTGGTTTCAGACATGGACATGGCTGCATTGATCAAATATTCACCCTGCGCCAGATTTTTGAACACAGACATATGTGCCAACGTCCGATTATAGTTGTATTTCTTGACATGATAGCGGCGTTAGACTTCGTAGACCGTGAAGTCATGTGGCAATGTTTGTCATTAAAAGGCGTACCTCTAAAGTACATAAACCTCTCTACTCGATCACCATCGGTCGAGTTAGAGCCTATGACGAATTGTCACGATAAATTTCATCATCAAGTGAGGTTCGTCAGGGTTGCCCCTTATCTCCATTTTTATTTGATTTCGTCATAGATATACTCTTAGAAGTTTCACTCACGTCTTCTAACGCCTCAGGAATTATTATCCTTCCAGGAGGTCCTCTCGTCGACTTAAAATACGTAAACGATACAGTCATTTTTGGTGAAGACATTGATAATATGCAGAGTCTCCTAAGCACCTTGAATGACAATGCAAGCATATTCGGGATGCACTTTTCCCCTTCGAAATACAAAATGTTACTCCAAGGCTGGTCTGCTTCTCCACCTAGATTAATGATAGGGAGTGAAGTAATTGAATGCGTTGACCACTTCACTGAGGTCGGAAGTCTTACCACCCCTGGTGGGTCGGTGTCTGGCGAAATCTCAGCACGGATTCTGAAAGTTTGATTGACATTCACCAATTTACGTCACTTGTAGCGCAGGCAAGATATATGTCTCTCAACGAAAGGCTGAGTTTACTGCGCAGCAGTCTGCGACGTCCTAATATATGGCTGAAAAACGTGGGCTATTAAAACCCAAGATATATATCGACTTCAAGTATTTGACCATAGAAATCTTTGTAGCATCACTCGTTTATCATTGAACAGTAAAATAAGTAATATTGACGTTAGACAAAAGGTTCTTGGGAAATATGCTAGATCAGTCGAAGAGGTCATCAACCTTAATCGACTGAGATGGCTAGGATATGTGTTGCGCGTGCCAGACTTCCGCCCGCCCCGTCGCGCTATGTTGGCTAGGGTTGAAGAAGGATGGAAGAAGAGTAGGGGGGCCAAACCAGATCATGGCATAAGTCCATGAAGTTTTTGACTGTTGGTCTAAGCCATGTTGGCAGATACATATTACCTGGTTGGGGTCCGCGTGATAGTCGCAATAAATGGCTGGAGACACTTGGTGACATGGCTTAGAATCAGTCACAGTGACGCAAGTGTATTCACTCATCTAAATCTTGAATCCTATTATTAGTTTCCGCACAGCTTCATTCCATTCTCCTCTCTTGTATTCTGTTGTATGGCAGCTTGAACCTTGTTTTTGTTGTTGTTGTTGTTGTTGTTGTTGTTGTTGATGATGATGATGATGATGATGATGATGATGATGATGATGATGATGATGATGATGATGATGATGATGATGATGATGATGATGATGATGATGATGATGATGATGATGATGATGATGAGTAATTCATATGTTATCTATAAATCACATCAGTATCTGGTATGTTCAATACTATGATTTTTAAGAATTTTTCGAATTAATTTAAAACGTTTTGGTCACTATGTGGTTGTCTTCCTATTTTGTCACGTACGGTGAACATGATTCATTTTATGAACTTCTCGTTATAACTTAATTGTTCTGTTTATTTTAATTGTTTCAGAACCAAACTATCGTTTTACCTAAATATATTTAGTAAAAACAAGAGTGATTTAAAGGATAACATTAAAACAACGGACAAAATTGACAAGTTTATACTTAGTGACTGATAATGTTTACTTTGACCAAAGCTTATGAATAGGGTATTTGAAACAGAACAAGTGGAACCGCTTTCATTGCAACAATTAAGGCGGAGTTGCAGAAATATTATCTTTTCCGGATTCAACTTAACAGAGGTTGTTTATACTACATCACTCTCATATCTAAAGTTTAATTCAACGTAGTCGAGTCATATTATACGCTATACTTACATATACATCAGACACAAATGAATTATCAACAAGTAAACGGTGGCAATATGTTTGATTAGAGACGGAATTATGAACATGTTCAGTTTCATTGCAACTTTACAAATGTATTATGTACACATTTTGTGATCAATTCCCTAGTAAATTATGACTCTAAATTTGTATTTTGAGAGGTGAATGACAATAATTGGCTTACGTGAGTATTAACGTTTCAATGCTGTTAGGTGAATAATAGAAATAAGTATTAGGATTCATGCTACTACATAGTCTGAATATTCCTGTTGGATAGTTTGTACTACCATTGAACCAATCAACGATTTGTATTATGTTGAATATTAGTAAGTTGAAGCCAAAGAACAGGTGTGGCATTTTTTTATATCTTAAAATGGTTAATTTTTGCACTGTTTACAGGGTTAATGTATTATCCAGTTCCGTCCGATTATTGTAATTTCATTACAACTCAATACATTTTCAAATCTTTCTTATGTTTTAACAGTATGAATCCGCATATACATGGACAATTAAGTTTAAAATTTTGTTATAATTGATTGAATTTGTCAAAGATTTATGTTGGTTAGTTACCATTGAAAAACCAGCGAGCACTGGACAGCTGTTTTGTTCTAGTATGGGACACTTTACCAATATACATCCTAGATTCGACTCTAGGGGCTTTGGGTTAGCGATAATCTATCCTTCTGTACCACTGGGCCGGCATCCAATGACAGAATTCCAACTTTCATTAATTTGTAATATAGCATGACGATTATCCATTGTTGCCAGTGGTAACTGTTTCTCTCCCGACACGTCTGAACTCCACTAGTTCTAACTTCTTATTAGAGCGTCAGGAACATCCTAAAATTAGTAACTGATGGGCTGATTATTACAAACATCAGTCTGTGACGAATTCAATCAGCTAAAACTTAATACCAATCTCCACTAAGAACCACAATTCAAAACAATTTCGTATCTAATAAATTATCACTAAACAATAGATTCCGGATTTATAAATCAAAAAGAGCTTTATCCCATGGTCGACCACTTAGTTATAGAGATTAATAGTTACCAATTAGATTTTCTTATCGATAAGTATCTATTACATATGATTTCATTAATTGACAAGTCTCCATAGATTTCAGAAGTTTAACTTGATAAAGCAAAATATGGTACTTAAAATCAGTTTAGTTATTTCATTTTTTCTTGTAACAAGTAGCCACTGTCGAGTAAATTGATTTGCAGTTTCCAAAAGTATCCATGATTGCTATAATTATATCATTATAATCATTGATTGAGTTGGATTGTGACTAGATTCCACATCCTAGTTACAACCCGATTCAACCAATACTTGTGAACGACTGATATAATGAGATAATTCGCTCAGGATACACATATATAGCAACAGAAACAGATAAATTTCAATCAAGGATAAATCAACGGCAAGATCCATACACATTCTAATTATATTATGACCACTGTTAGAAATACTTGTAGTAGTTGTTGTTGTTATTGTTACTAGCAAGTATTTGTAATCTTTTCAGTGTGTCATATTTCCTTACAAACAACAACGGCATAGAGATTCAAAAGATTATCATTATCTATAGTGCATACATTGGCTTAATTCTTGAGTTTCAATATAATATTCCAAATACTTTAACCATGGAGTCGTTCTGCCTGTTTCCTTTTTTGGACTATCATTTATACTACAATGAATTCATTTACTAGAATGTATACATTAAAAGACTACTGACTAAATATCAATATTAAACGTGTCTAGTGCCCTAATTTTGATCGAATTCTAAGTATCATGTTGTAATATATCTATTAGTCTAAGTGATTCAACATTACATACGTTATGTTTCAAGGTGGTAATTTAGTAAAATTAATCGGCAAGAAACTCTCGACTTAGTTTCGAGCTAGTTGGCACTCATCAACAGGATGCACCTGGAATCTTCATGCTAATGATGCTCATTAGTGGATTTGAATCAGCGTCATCAATTACCATACGTTTAGAAGTCCAAAAGGAGAACCGTTATTAATTGGATAGACTGTTGGTAACGTGGCAAACTACAAAATTGGATGACATTGGTTCAAGTTCAAATGCAACATCAGTTGCATTAAGATCGCAGGCATGAGCAAGTAAAAACACACGAAACGTAAGTGAACCACTACTTTTTATGGAGTGCCTCCGATAACCTAATATATTTGCACTTTATCTTGTTAAGTTTTTCTTCTTTCATGTTCTCTTTATAACATGGAATAACCTAAGCCAGAGATTAATTCAAAAAGGTAAATAACTAAGTAATTAACTGATAAATACTGTGCTTACGTTTATAATAAGCTTTACTTTAAAAAAACATCCATGAAATTTTCATTGTCATCTGGTTGAAAGTATCTGATAGGAACCCCTAGATACTAATTCTGTTTTATTCACCACTCTTTAATAAAGTATATTGTCAGTCTTCAGTGAATTGATTCTGCACAAATTCGTATACACTATTTCTTGCTAGAGCTTTAAACTCACTCCACTCACTGTTCACAGTGAGATGATGGACAATATCACAAAGATATTCATTAAAATTTATTCGGCATGAAGGATAGTACCTTTTCTAGTACTTCACCTCTAAGAATTAGTAATAATCTATTTTCATTCCAGGTGATAATATAGATTATGAGAGTTTTTAGTTTCACTAAACAAATTAACTTTGATTATTGATTGTTAGATGTACGACATCAGTGGTAATAATCAATAATGAGAAATGACTGAAGTTAAAAATGTAAACCATTGGATGTCAACTCCTCAATTAAGAAGATACATCTATACCTGGAGGTCTGAAAGTTATGTGGTCCAGGAAATTATAGTAGATGAGAACTATCACTAGAATGAAACAGCCAGCCAATCCCATTTTTATTAACTAACTACATTAGGAACAATTTTGTCAACAGTATCCATTAAAATGTAAATAATATTTTGACTAATTTCAACTTGTTGATTATTTTAATGCATCCGATTAGTTTCCTGTATCTTGTCTTTTTTGTTGATCTCACTGAATTCATCAATTTAACTGAACAACTATATTCTTCAAGAAATCTGTTCATAATGTTTTCCACTTTTGTTGTTGTTATTCACTTAACTACTTGTAGAAATGTGATACCTTAAGTATTAATTTCAATATTTGACATTTACTTCTTGTACAAAATGTCTTCTAGAGCGTTTCTTAAATACAACTTTGTTCATTTAATTTGGAGATGTTTGTATCGTCTAGTTGATGTTATTACTGGGTTGTAATTGATCAGTTTTTGTTGTTATATATGCATTATGAGTGGATTGCCTGAATACAGCTGTAGTTTATCAATATGAATATAATTGGATTGTAGTTGGAAAATGGAATCCAGGACGTATGTTTGGTCCTATTTAGGGCTCATCATCTGGATGAAAATATGTCACAGTACTCATGTTCACCATGGAACTCGAACTGGATCTACTCGCTTACTGCACCAACTCATTCATCTCTATGGTACTGAGTGTACATACATAGTTATGTTAAGGGTATATATATATATGTCTACCACCAAAACAACTGGTACATCATTCATTTAAGTGACAGATAAGAAATATTAAATAATCTGTAGATAATGATATCACTGATAGCGTCTTCCAAGATATACGGAACCTCTAGAAGACGGGATACACAAAATGATTGCCACTGTATGTATGCTGTTCAAAGTTGTTATAAACCATATCAATGATGAATGTAACCATAAATTGTTGAACGCTTCTTATTTTTATTTAAGTTGGATTGTGACTGGCGAGTGGAATCCAGGACGCGTGTTTCGTCCTATTTGGAAATCGGCATCAACATTGGGATGCATGTACATCCAGCCGATGAGTCCCAAATAGGACGAAACGCGCGTCCTGGATTCCACTTGCCAGTCACAATCCAACTTAAATATAACTTGTGTAATACCGCTATATAGAGGCAATCCGCTCAGGATGCACATATGGTAACAGAGGCTGACCAGTTTCAGTCCATTACAAATCAACGGGAAGATACAAGCCTATTCTGAGCTTCTTATTTTTTATTAAAGAAAAGGTTTACGTGATGTATTGGTGAGAAACCTAAACCACTTAGCTTGTCTTTTTTCAACCAATGCCAATTGATCACACGCAAACAAGCAACGCTTTACAATCTCTGAACCATAAAATGGTGTTATGAGATTTAATGTGAAACAATTCAAGCATGTAAGGTATTTCCGATAAGAATGGTGCAGAGAGTAAAATATATATAGAGAGAGAGGAGAGAGAAAGAAAAAAGTGCGAATAGGTATCTTGCACTACATTGTCCCCATAGAATTTCAGTGTCACACGACCTAAAATCAAAAGGCACAATACATATGCACTTGTAATAGTCAATCAATGAATCACTGAAGAAAACAAATCTAATTACTATTTCAACGTTAGGAAGATAATAGTAATAAGTTTTATAGGTATCTTCGTCCAAAAATGAACGAAAATATTTACACAACTTGGGCGCCGAGTGTATGTAAGACATATGAATAGAATATATTTGTTAATAATCTCAGCGGATGAAATTAATGAAAAATTCCAACGTTTCGCTCGGCAAACTGGTCCGAGCTTCTTCAGGGAAATAACCAAAATCAAAAATAGTAATAAGTGACTACAAATTATTGACTACCTGTTTATCTGCATATTACTATATTACTATATTAGAACCCATAAATGTTTATTTATTATCAGTGACTAATATAAAAATGAATTTTTATTCTAGAATTGAACTTAACAAACAATTCCAATACCTGTAAATTTTGTAATGTATTGAACACCAAGAACAATGAGACTTTCATTAATGTATCGATGCTATTGTTTCCTCAGTGTTAATTGAATTTCGTCAATCAGATTACAACGTAGCAATAAATGTAAGCGATTTGAAATGATTATGGTAATTCAATGGAAGTTAGTTAAAGGTAATAGCCTTGAACTGATGATTTTTGCCACGTGGCGCTTGTTTGGCAAGGTATATCAACAATTGTGAAAGACATAATTTAATTAGAAATACAGCTTTAACAGTACTCATTTATTGAAGTTGAGATTAACATTTGAAAAAAAATCATAATGTTTGGAATGAAACACGAGTTATACTACTTAAAGTAATTAACATAGGCCTGTACATTAAACAATGAATGTCATACTGAGTAGAAGATGAAGCTACACTAATTAGTGAGGTTCCTACAGCCCAACTAATTTCATCATACACTTATATAAAAATGAATCAACTGCCCTTCAAATGTCACTTTTACCTGTGTTGATGAATTTATATAGACTTGTGAGGAAGAGAAAATAAGGAAGATAGATTATTACGTCTTTTGACTGCATCCGAGAAAATTTGTCTTAAACGAAGTCAAGTTCTCATTAGTTCGATTGCCAAGCTCATGTTGAATAGCCAATGTAATGTGGATACTGGTGAATCATTCGAAAATCATTAAATGACAGTCAATTACTATCAAGTTTTAGACATGATATGTGAGTGCAAAAGAAAAGAGTGATAAGCTATTGTCTACCGTGACGAATACGATTTTTTTTCCATTGAAGAACGTAAATTCAACTGATTTTCCTTATCATAATGTCTAATAAATGTGCAACCAATTATTACATTATATTTCATTAAAACCCTGTAATAATTTATTCCATTTATTACGTGTGTCAGCAACTATACATGACATTTATTTTTAACATACACGTCTATCTTAACTACGTTTGATAAAATAACTTGTTTCCTCTCCCACTTACAACGTTTATTGGCTTCAGTTCCTAGATATCTCAATTTCACTAAATAAAGATTATCAGATAGCGTCACTCAATATCACATTTACATACATCACCACTGAGTGGTTTGGACGCCATTTTCGACTAACCTCTTCAAAACACCTAACACTGCGTGTACAGTGTCTCTGGAGATATTGTGTTCTTTGGACAGGATTGCTAAAAGTAAACATTTAACTGTCAATTTTGAAATAATATCAAGTTATGGTTGGAATGAAGTGAACAAAAAAACCATGAAATAGAAGAAAACAAGTGTTGGACCGTCCTTGTTTCCTTTGAATTTTGTAAATTTATGCTAAAATAGCAAATAGCTTCCGGTGGAAACAAGGTTCCAAAGTATAGAGTTGATAGATTTTATTGATATGAATATAGGGAAAAGCAGTTGGACTGTCTATATATTGAGTAGAATGCGAGGAGTGTAAGCTGAAGTTCTGTCAGTAATCGTTTAAACGAATTCATGCAATTACAGGTATGAAATTCAGTGAAAAAGGAAGTATGTATTGGATCACGAAAGATTCTAAGAATGATGAACTTATAAAAGCCTGACATTCAGACTTGTCGGTATTCACAAGTTATACTGGCCTGGATCTGAAACTTAATAAACAATAAGGTGTAAGACAAGAGTAAGTGATTATATCCAAAAAATCACTAACAGAAACGACAAAGCACAAGATTGTATCAAAGCTCTTGCGTGACAGACATAAAACACAGAAAAACTCAAGTTTATGCGCCGAATTTAGATGTGGGTATTACTATTGCTACTCCACGACTGCCTAAGTCAAAATAAGAGGTGAAGGGTTAAACCTACAGAGAGCTAATTGAAAGTTGAGGTCTTTCCATATGCGGATAACTAACTCCATAATATATTATCACAACAATAATTGACTTGTTACTAGAAAAGGAATCTTGAAAATTTGTTTCGCGGTAAATTTGACATATAAATTGAGTTAAATGTTTTTGAAACTAAAACTGTTCAGTACGAATAATCGATAAACACTTACTTTTTTTGTGGTGAGCTGATCATAAATTAACACAATGGATACTTTATATTAGTAAACCAATAATACAACCAACCATCACACGGTGATGTAACTCACTAACGTACAGACGTGCGTACTTGGCTTGAAATCATCGCTTGGTCCAGTCTAAATAATTAGTTGCCACAAAGTTACAGTGTTAAAAAGTAATCATGACATCAATTTGTGGAATCGCTGCCTATTAGGTCGAACTAATCAAGCCTTCTTGAGTGATGTAAGTGGAATGTTATAGATTGTTAGTTAAAAGCTTCGATTTTTTACACAGTGATTTGTAATAACACTGACTCATCACAACGTAAAGAAACGTCATTTTGAATCTACCATTGCTTGTATCTTAGGGCATAATTTTTTCACTCAGTTTTCGCCTTGTCTTTGATAATTTTACCGGTATTGTTGTAAACTGTGACAAACCTAAGAAGAGGTGCAATACGTGACTTGAAATCCTTTGTCGATTTCATTTATTGTGTAACTTACGGACAGTCTACAAAAATCTAAGTGTTCCACCTATTTATTTTAATGCTTCATACTAAAAGTATAAAATAAATCATGTTTGTTGTGTGAATCGGTAAATAGATTGTTAACTTCACCGGTTTTCAAAAGTGTCCCACAAACTTGACTATTTCAAATAAATACCTCAGTGAAATAGTAATAAATAATGATACATAGTTCATGCTCGTAGGTTCACCCTGACAGACTAGTATTAAAAGTTAGGAATATTGGAGTGAACAATTATTTCCCATAAATCCTTCTTTAGGCCCTATATTTATAAATCTATAAATATCATTGTTGAAATTAGATGATGTATTACGAGAATTCAAGGAATACTTACAATGGTGCTTCCCTAGTATGTACTTGATGTGTCTACTCATGCCTGTAAAGGATCATTATAGTGGTGAATCTTACCTTGAAAATCTCCCTATAATTCAGAAGAAAGGCTATTATTTCTGTATCCTCATGATCATCATATACATGTGTCCAGAAGAGGATAGTTGTTATCTAGTACTATAGTTGGTCAAGTACAAGGTTTGTAAACAAAGCTGTATATCCTACCGATTACTAAAATCCTTCAGGTCATAACAGACTATTTTAAAAATACACCTTTTCTATAAAATGAAAAATATCAGTCGGAAATTTTCAGGAATAAATGGAAACTAAAGAAACAAGTCATATAGAAATCTAATTCTAATCACACTGTAGCAATAATAAAACCCAACAAGTATGCACAAAATGACTACACGGGAAACAAGGTAAACATCACCTTCACCAATAAAGCATCATTTATGTGGTCATCTAAAATTACCACAAACGTCCAGTCAATATTTATCCTTGTAATCCCTAAATAATAATGGTTTAGGTGTATATTTGGAGAACTATGCAGTATATCTTAACATAAAACTACATTACACCATTGTAAGTATTTTGGTATACTTCTACGAGTTATTTCATACTTTGAAAGCTGTTCCTGTGAATAATAATGACTTTTCGAGTTTAAACTTAGATATAATGGCTTATCCATGTTCGAAATAAGATGTATTTTTAAGTTTGAAATCATTTAGATAACATACTACTAATGCAAATGAACCAAAATAAATATAAACACAATATATATGTAATTTATTTGACAAAGCAGCTATTCACTTCATTCGAAAAAGCACACATTAACAAGAATGGTCATACAATTAAATTTTACACAAGCGTTCATTGAAATCAGTGTACCATATGATATAATGACGACAATTATCACACAATAAACTTGATAGATGCTAAAATTAGAAGTGGTCCATAAATTCGATCGTGCGTTATTAGATGGGTGTAGATAGCGCTTTTGAGGCTACGTTTATAAAGTAAAAAATAACATTATGATTAATACCTTATATTATTGAGCAGCTTCACGTTCAGAGGTCCATAACTGAAAAAGTAAATAATTATTGTATATTGTTGACTTACAGTTAAATTATCACGAAGAAGTTGCATCACAAGTGTACTATCTTTCAAGGAGCCACTGTCAGGTTGATCTAACAGTTCAATTGATTCATTAAATGCGTTTTGAGCAATAGTACATGCTTTTTCTGGATTGTTCTCAATTTCATAATAAAACACAGAGAAGTTCAGAGCTAATCCTAGGCGAATTGGATGAGTTGGTGGCAGGTCACTGGTTGCCTTTGCTGTTGCAGCTTCATATGCTTCCTTAGAATGTTTTATAGCCTCAGCACGTTTGTCACCAGTTTGAAACTCAGCTAGATACCTATAGTAATCACCTTTCATCTTCCGATAAAACACAATGTCTTCAGGTGCATCATCACTTTTAATGAGGAATTTGTCCAGTATATCCTATCAACGATATATTTAGCATAATCGAAAACCTTACTAAGACTTCTTGGCATACACTTTGTAGTTCATTTTCAATAAAAGTGCGATACTCGGTTGCTCGTTTTTTTTTCTCTTCTTCCAATTTCTGCTCGATGCTCGAGACGATACGCCAAGCCGACCTACGACAACCAACTACATTTTTGTAAGCTGCCGAAAATAAATTTCTTTCCTCATTATTAAGTTTGCTCGGCATCTCAACAACCTTTTTCATAGCACATGCCATGTCGTTGTATCTTTCAGATTGATCGGAAATCTTCGCTAGAGCAACCAGAGATTCCCTATCTTGGATTTTGGATTTATTAATCCAGGATTCATCACACATGACTGATATCAAGAAAGCACACTGCAGAAAAATGCTGTTTGATGTAGGATAATTAAGTGTAAAACGCAAAAAAATCTTATTGTCGATTCAATTTAACTAAAATTAAAAGAAAACATGCCATTAAGTAAAACTAGTGTGGTTGGGAACAGAACCTGGTTAGTAAATGAATACCAAGTCTTAATAAGTGAACATACAATCGGCAATATAATTTTCAGAACCATGCATTTCCCCCACATTGACATAGCGAAATAACTACTGACAAAGAAACACGTTTTCAAAGACAAAGTCTGCGCTTATTGTCTTCGACTTCATTGACCACTTAAGCAACCTTGATTTTTAAATCAATATGGAGTCCTTTACCAAAACAAGGCATGCTGAGCGAACCACTTCAAGGAATAAAACCTAGGAAATACTATGCTAATTTATAAAGCTTTTGGAAAGCAACTAAATTCAAAATTTCGAATTAATCTGGACTAAATCAGTTTAACTCAGAATAAGTTTGTCTGAAATTCCTATGATATTTTTTTACTACACAGTCAATGATAATTTCCCCCTTTACAGTTAAGGCTTTATCAGTCGGAAGTTATCCTGAACCTGGTGAGCTTTAATATTCGTAATCGAATATACTCAATTACAGACGCAAGCGGAAAAGGTTAGACAATCATTCGCTAATACACCGTAACCATAAGAGTAATTGTATCAAAACAAAAACAACATAAGCATGGATTATCTTCATTACTGTCATTTCATTATAAGGCTACTGATAAAACGAATAGCAACTCGTGTCTGGATATCGTAAGCATTAGTTGAAAAAAAACCTGAAAAACGGTATGCGTACAAACGTAAATATGTAGGAACCTATTACCAACGATAAGGCAATGCGAAACTCAAATGATAAAGCAGTGAGATTGATACTTAGAATTACAAACCGGCAATAAGGACGCAAGTCAACAAAGCGGGTATGGAATCGGAGAGAAAAAGTACATGGTGAGTCATTTAAACAAATATTTTGAAGTGTTCTGTTGAAAATCAAACCCGTTATGTTTTACTTCTCACTTACGAATTGGCTTGATTCGATACCGAAGTCAGTGAAAGGGAGTGAAGCAATTAGGTGAGTGTTAACTGCTTCACTTATTTTAAGAGCCTCACCTGTCCTAACTGTCTGGTATCTGCTGAAATCTCGGCTCATATACATAAAGCCCGATTGGCTATTTCCAGTTAACATCACTTGTGATGTAGCACGACCATCCGTCTTCCGAACAAAGGATGCGTTTTTCGCGCAGCGATTCGATCCGATTAACTTTATGGATGTGAAACATGGCCATTAAGGATAGAGGATATTTGTAAGCTTCTAGCATTCGATCACATGTGTCTTCAAAGCACTACTCAAGTTTGCTGGGGCCACTGAGTAAGCAATGTGTGGATTAGGAATAAAGTGCTAGGTAAGTATGGAAAATCTATTGATGAAGTAATAAATCTTCATCAGCTGAGGTGGTTTGGACATGTGTTACCTATGCCTGATTACCACCTGCCTCGATCAACGATGCTGTTTAGTGTAGTAGGCTGGAAAGAAGCTAGGGGCAGCCAAGAGAAAACATGGCATCAGTCCATGAAGTCAGTAACAATTGAACTGATACATGTTAATAGGTGCAGACTACCTGGTTGGGACCCACGCGATGACCGTAACCGATGGTTAGAGACTTTAGGTGATATGGCTCAAAATTGTTCGCAATGGCGCAGGTGCATCCACTCCTTGTCTCCCTCAAGATTGTAAGCTTTTGGGCTTATCATAACTTTTTTCTTTATTGAATCATACTTTCTTAAATCTTATCTCCGATCTCTATTCCTTCTCATTAATACTAACTCTGTTACCACCTTCACTACTCTGGGATTCGGTCCGATAATTTAATCTCTATCTGCTAATTTGGGCATGGTAACGTGAACTGATGTACACATGTATCAAGTTCTACGTTGTTAATGACTGACTGACAGACTCGACTGTGCATTGCTTCTTAATTGGGGTACTTAGGTTGTCGACTGATATCACTTGGAAATGAATGAATGCATATCTCCTAGCGGTAAGTTCGCGAAAATCAGTAGCTACCTTGTTATTGGATAGTCGGTTAGGTGATTAAGTAATGAAAACTGGAATAAAAAGGAAAGGAAGAATGATAAAAGAGAAAGACTGACAGATATGTGATTATGAAAGGATAGATAGATAAGTGAGTCGCACTATTAAAAGTGGTATATGCAAGGGTGTTAAATAATAAATATGATGTAATGAGCTGATAAAGACAATGTCAGCCTTTACCTTAAAGAGTGGACATAATGCCGCTTGCACATGCACATACACCCAACCGCTTTCGAAGCGTGTTGAATGAGCCAGCTTCAGGAGAGTTAAGTAGGGAAGGAGCATCCTAAAGCGGGCAGACCTTCAGTGAGAAGTGAAACTCAACCCGAATATTGGCTCTGTGGTATGCAATGTTGTGAGGATTGTCTAGTTATGGATTACGAGAGATCAGACCTAGAAATGCGAAAAGAACTAGGAGCTGTTTGGACCTTTAAAAGTTGTCGCTAAGTCACCCGTCGTTCTTCTATAGCTTCGGGTAAATAGGTAAAGGGAACACAGCGGATTGTCGTACGACCTTAGGTCATGTCCTGCTGTTTGCTTTCTGATCTGTCTTTGCACATGTTTTAGAAGGTTCGCATATAGTTTGAGAAAGGATGAAGTGATCATGCTGTGTTGCTCGTGACTGGATTGAATATTAGATCTTATAAGTGACGAGAAAGCGTTCAGAGATGAATGCTCCTAACTACCTTCGGACAGAGTGGGTTTGCAGGTCGCTGACTTGCAGCATGCGTTCAAGTTAAAAACAGTTTTGTTTCAATGCTTGCACATTGCTGCCGTAGTGTATAGTTCGGCATATCTTTATGTTAGCACTAAGGACGTGAACTCGTTGGGAGGGTCGTTGGTAAAGCGAAAGATTAGCAAGGGTCACTAGACAGTTTCTTCCCTGACGCCTGGAAATGATCTTCTCCAAGCTGATTGTACTCTGTCCGATGCAGTGAAGAATTATTGGCTTCGTGAATAGTTCTGCAACCATACGATTAGTGGGACAGAGAAGCCTATTCCTAAGACCATTTCCAGCAAAACTTGTAGGGCATCGTGTTACATGTCTTGGTAAAGCCGAAATGCTTTGTGGACTGGGATTTTCTGGTCTTAGCAGTATTTTTAGCTATGCCATGCTAGAAG
The DNA here is from genome assembly GCA_025215515.1 of Schistosoma japonicum. NCBI lineage: Eukaryota > Metazoa > Platyhelminthes > Trematoda > Strigeidida > Schistosomatidae > Schistosoma > Schistosoma japonicum. The sequence goes on along the minus strand of CM046067.1, from coordinate 7,292,295 downwards.
AGCATTCGTCGTACGGAAGCTACCATCTCTGAAACTGTACTGCACTACGTTGAATATCTTGTGTTTATTAACAATTTTCAAACTAACTTTAGTGTAAGGTGGATGAGTCATATGGATGCGCCAGTGGCTGTAGAAATACTTTGAGTCAAGTTAGGGTGGTCTACGCTAAGTCGCTTATTGAAGTAAGTCGTGAAAATCTCTACTGTCACTTCGTTAATAATATTTTCTCTTCTAGGTCTTCTGACAGTGGTAGCTCACTGACTTGTCGGTTCGCGTTGTGCCACAGGCTGATTCAGGTATTTCAGAATTCTTTTTTTTGACCTAGTCGGGTTGGTAAGATCAATTGTCTTTCCTAAAGCTGATATCATGCGAAATTATCTGGGTGGCTAGGAATTCCAGAGAGATCCTCCATCTGTTTCAGGCTCTTCCTTTATGTGACGCAACCGCGTGGTAATTCTTTTCAACTTAGAGGCTTTCGTACTGAACTGCTCGACAATATGCTGACAATTTTAGATATGACTTCCAAAATGGTGTTTCTAATGGCATCGAGATAGTTGTCTATGGACAAGTGGAGCCATTCCTGTGGCCATGGAGTATGTTGAAGTTTCTTGTTCATGACTACATCTTCCGCTCTGCTATAACATAAACGGGAAAGGCTTTATTCTTACCAGGGCTATTTGCCGGTGATGATGTTGAAAGTGATTGTTTTGTAGTTATTTTACGCCTTTAGTGTCGAAGAAGTTTCCATGGTGTCTGTCTACACTTTCAAACACCTTCTCATAGTCGATGAAGTCGATGTACAGGGACGAGTTCCATTTAACTGATTGTTCAACGATGATCCGTGATGTTGCGATTTGATTTGTGCACGACCGATCTTTGCGGAAACCAGACTGTTGATCTTGAAGTTGAGCATTAATCAAATATTTCATTCTGTTCAATAATACTCTGTTGAAGACTTACTCTGGTACTGACAACAGTGTGATCCCTCTGTAGTTCCCACATTTGCTCAAATCTCCTTTCTTTGGTATCTTGACAAGGTATCCTTCTTTACAGTCTTCTGGCTCTAGCTCTTTCCTCCAGATTCTCCCAAATAAGCCGTGATGCATCTTTGAGGTTGCATTTATATCTGACTTGAGTGCTTCAGCTGACATATTTTCAGGTCCTATTGCTTTTCCACTTTTGATTTCTCTGAAGGTCATCTTGAGTTCTTACATCGTTGGTGGAGTGACATCTATCAGAACATTTGTAGATGCTGCTCCAATGTCTTGTGGGTTCAGTGGAGCTAGTCTATTCAAGAGTTTCTCAAAGTGTACGTTTGTTCTTGAATTTCGGTGATTGGCTTCTCTTCTTTGTTCTTGACCGGTCTCTCTGATTTACTATATTTACCTTGCAGTTTCTTCGTTATGTCATATGACTGTTTCATATTCCCTTCTCTTGCAGCTTTTTACGCTATCGTTGCTAGGCCATCTATGTATTCCCGTTTGTCATCTCTAATGCTCTTCTCTACTTGTTCATTCGCTTCTGTGTATTCAGTTTGTGCCTTGATTTTCTCCGTTCTTGTTCGGTTGTTGTTGATTTATGTCTTCTTGTTCCCCTTTGTTTTGATTCTCTGTAGTATAATTCGATGAGACCTATGTACCATTGTGCTTGTAAAGGAATATTGAACCACTTATAACCATTTTGTTTAGGGCATACAAGTTTGTAAGTCCTTAAATATTCTCGGTTCTTTCTCCTAGTTCCTACCGTCCCATGACGTCTTCATATCCGGTGTTGTCCATTTCGACTTTGGGGTTTAGATCCCTCATCAGGAATGTCAGGTCCTGTCCTGGACACATCCCTATAATTGATTTCAGCCTTTCATAAAACTGATTTTTGTCCTCGTCGTTGCCATCGTTGGTGGGTGCACAACACTGAATAATATTGATTGTAAATCTCTTCTTCATTGTCTTTAAAGATGCTTTGGTGATCCTGGGTCCATTTAGTTCCCATTCTACTAGTGCATAAGGTGCTTCTTTTGACAGCATCAGAGCAACTCCTTGGGTGTGAGAAACATTTTCCTCTTAGTAGCCGAAGTATAGTAGCATCTCTTCCGTAGCCAATGTTTTCTTTCCGGCTTCAGTCCAGTGAGTTTCGGTGATTCGAACACTGTCAGTTGTATCTGTTCATTTCTGTATCTATTCGGTTAATCTTCCCAAACTCCCACATTGTCCGAACATTCCATGTACCTATAAAAATGTTTGCTCTGGTTGCTAGAAGTGGCATCAGCCTCATTACTTCTGAAGATTTTTATCTTTTACTATGAGGTGTCATTATCATACCTTCCACTACCAGGGTAGAGTTCAAATGGTTTGATTTGCTTAATCTGGTTAGTGTTGTTTTAAGCAAGCCTGTGTTTTATGGGATGGGAATGCTATCTCTATGCCCAACCCTCCTCTTTTACCCATGCTTGGGACCGACAGCAACCCTAGAATAGCTACAGGCTGAGTTACGAAGATGATTTGCTCCTTGTTTCTTGAGGCTGTTCCCAGCGGGCACTTATCAGGTATTCCATAGCGGTTAATCTGCAGCAGCCCCTGGTAAATCGACAAGGACCGAGCTTTAGGAAACGGTAGCGTTAAGCTGGTTACTGATATAAATCGTTACCCTGCCTCCCTTAGTATACTTACTGTCGCATATGAATATTATGACGCCCTTCACGTTGACTTCCTTATCTGCAACGTCTGATTGTTCTCTGTTTCTGACAGAGTCGGGATCTGGAGTCAAAACTGAGGGCCCACTTTAATGGCTTTTATTTTCGAGTAACACTTTGTACATGAGAGCATACCAGTTTACAGGCATGATCATGGTGATATACGTTTATCCATATACAAGGATTTTAGTAAGGAGTTTATGTTAGGAAATTTACATCATATGAATTTATGAAAAACGATGAGTAAAGAGAAAAAATCAACGACAGCATAGTTTATGGTACGAAGATACCATAGGTAGGTGTTGTATTATTGTACAGTCAAGGTGAAGTGTAGGCTCACAAGATATACAATTTTCTAGTACCAACTAATCATGGATTATTATTTTTTCTCATTTATTATTTTCCCCCACTGTCTTGATGGCCTTACAGTTTATAGACTAACTATTTTTCGTAAAAATAAACCAAGGTTGCCACTAAGTTTCATTAGCCCTAGTATTCTTTAGGAAACACGAGACAAGGTGGTTGCGCGAGCAGATAGCTCTAGTCATGCTAGCACTAGGTCACAAATTCTTACCCACATAGGCAAGTCATACTTTAAGCTCACCTATGGGATCCCCGGGTACGATTTATACGAATGGACCTAGTGAATTATCTCCTTCACAGACCTTGTTATACTCAACTAGTACATTCTGTAACCCAGGCAAACGTGCCGTAAATCAACCTCACACCATACCCGGGAGACAGGCGACAAAACTATTCCACGTCACACTAACATAACGCAGAAGTAAGCGTCACAGCGAAATTGTTCCATTGGGAGAAACTGCGGTTACCTGACGACAAATGTAAGGTTTGTATAAAACTAGTCGGCAACAAGGATTCAGCATTCGAATATAACTTGTGTAACAAATGGACACACTGTGACTGCGACATAACAATAACTAGGGGGGAAGGACTATAATTTTGTGCAGAACAAATTTCACCAGGTTTTTTGGTACGCAATCCACTACTGTTCTTGATTTTTGTAAATGACCTCCCATTAAAAGTCCGCTCATTCATTCTCATGTTTTCGGATGACGAAAAACTGTGGTGAGCTATGAGACTGATCGAGGACACAAAACTCTAACGACAGGACCTAATCAGGATAAAGAAATAGACAGGCGACAACAGTTTGACTCCTTATACACAGAAATTCCAGGTAATGTACTACTGCACTCCACACGGTACTCAACCGGGTTATTACTCAGGTGAGCAAAGAATAATTAATACCTCCAAGGAACGAAACCTAGGCTTAATTTTCACCGACAGATCGGAAGCTTGGGAAAAGCATCACACGAATGTCACGAAAGCATATGCCACGTTGCCCCGAATCCGTAGGCAGCTGGGCATCCTGACACCGAACCTGTTCCTCACAATATTTAAGACACACATAAGACTTCAATGTCTCCCTCCTTAACCCTCAGGATGGATGCCGACCTTCTAGAAAGAGTTGAGAAGCAGGTGGAAAAATGCGTAACTAGACTTCGGAATAAACAATACTCCGGCCGGCTGTCGTAGCTGGGCTATCCACCCTGAGCTACAGGCAGTTGAGGGAGACTTATTGACCTTACGCAACATATGAAGCTTGCAAATAAAAGCATACTAGCCGCTTTATATGCTCATAAATCCTGAATAAACCCACGAACTATTACCAATCAGAGAGCACGAACACAGTTGAGGGCAAATCTCTTGTCACTAAGAGCTTGCTCCATCTAGAAAGCGCTGCTAGAGAAAGTAATTGCAGCCTCCACCTTGGCTTGTTAAAAAAAAGCCAGACTATTATTCGCACCACTAAGGTGTACCTAGAACCTCCTGGAACAGTGGCTATGAACTTAATATTAATTCAAAACCATCAACTGTAGCACATAACCTTTATCCATCCTGAGGTAATCTTTTAAACCTTACTCATGAACCAGACGGCCCAGAACGAAACGAAGGGAATCAGACTAGCAAATCGCAGGGGTTTTTGTAAAAATAAAATTGCAAAAACAAAAGAGCAAAGAAACTTAAAAATAAGATAGATAAAAATGAAAGAAATTGAAACAACCCAGCTGAAACTGCTTGGTCAGGAGCGACCGTGTGGCCAGCCAATCTGCGAAAGAGACCTACGACCAGGAATCAAAACAGTGAAACTCAGGATGTGAGCACAAACAAGGCAGTTGGTTTAAAATAGCCTATCATTTAGATATTAGATATTGGAAAATATATTGGATATTGGATAAGGTCACTCGACGTTAGCTCATCGGTTCGGTAAGTCATGATTGTCAAGTTGGGCGTCTGTCAAACACTTCTTGTCTTCCAGTCGTTACATGCACATTCATAGTTTCCCATTTGTTCCTTTTTTCTTTTCTCTTTTATTTGTTTCATATCTCTATAGTGGTTTAGTGTATTACGTTGCCCCTTGATCACACCTCCTTGCATATGCAGGAAGCATATACTTCAATTTTTGGCTCCACACGCTTCACTTTTGTCCCGACATTTAGCCTAATTAGGCTACTGGCGTTTACACTAAAGTAAATGCAATCTCACTGATCGGGTTAGGTAGAAAACAGTAAACACATTATTTTCACCATCAATTGGGTTGCTTAACCAAGAAGAAATTATGATCGGATCGTTCATAGTAATGTATGTAGTGGATTGAAATAGTAGTATATTTTAAAGTAAAGTCAGTCAGATCTTAGGTAGAGGGCTTTAGAAAACTAATGGGGATAACTAACCTTAGTTGTCTTGACTAACGGCACTCGCAACATTATGTAAGGTCATACCACAGATGCTTTAGTCCTGTAGTTGAGTCTAATCACTAACGTTACATTTAATACACTATATCAAGAGCTATGCAGTGCTAACGTTTTTCCGAACAGAACTCAGTCGATTCTACTTTTAAAGGCTATTTATTTGGGTGGAGAACCTTATCTTCATTCCTCTGATGATCATTCTGGTTCCGTAGGAGGAAAAACGACATGTAAATTAAGAGACCAGTTGCCACGAGTGTGTTAGTAGTTATAGTCTTTAAAGCAGGATAAGTCGATGATTGACATCAAGTAGCAACTTAACCTCGCATATGGCTTAATATTACATATCCTATTCCACCATGTCAGTTCTGTTGACTGGTACTGTTGGATGGCCATCCTCAAATATCACTGAGAAATGATTTCCCGCTACTTATGTACTAGGTATCTCTTTTCGGAGAGTTTGCTTAACCAAAACTATATTGTCAACCATGATTTAACCAAATATCCGTCACTAATTTTTGCGTAATTTTAATTATTGTTGTTTGCTACACTGTCTTTTACTAGCTTATGAATGTAGTTGCTTATAACATATTGTTTTTACAAAACTTTGATTCAACTAAACAAATATCACTATGCAAATATATACTTCCGAAAAGCGTGGTTCGGATACTGCTGGTAATGGAACAGAGGAAGCTCCTCTGAAAACTGTTCTTCAGGCAATCGTCAAGTTAGATGGGAAAATTGAGGCGGATACACGCATCTGGGTTGATGGTACCTGGAGATGAGATGTGGGATGTTGTGTCTAAATCTAAACTGAAGAAGGCAACCAAACAGTATCATATTCAAACGAAGAAACAAGAAAAGGCACCGCATGAAAAGATTGTAAGTAGCGCATGAGATTCGCTTATTATTTCTCATATTATTCGTGTTGACCTCACAATGTCCAATTCCATTCTGTGTGGTAATCTGAATCAACTTTTAAATAGGTGCATGCACTATGCTTCTGTCTTAAGCATGATAGTGTGTAAACTCGCTAGTATTCACTACATTGTTTTTTTTTGTTTAATATTACAGCTCCTTAGTAGTTACCGACCACTGTGTTAACATTGCTTTGATATCTATCATTTCATATAAAAAGACTCACTTTCTGATATCATTACCAATGGTGGGTTTGATAATTTGAAGTAAATTGAGTATTAGTTTGGGTAGTTTACAATAAATAATATATTTTCACGATTTCAGTGAGTAGTGAATTTTAATTTTCTGACGTTCCATGGCTTTAATTTAAGTCGCTTCTTCAGAGAATAAATAACATTCAATTAACAGTAGTTTAAATAGTTAAGGGACAAACCACTGACTATATAGACCGGTCTGGCCACGTAAATGTCGTATATGTCAAAAAAGTTATCAATGTGTGTTAATTTATGTGAACAAATGGTAGTGGAAGAAATGGATGATAAATGTTGATAATGTGAAAGGATGGATTTAATTTGTCAGTATTGAAATCCATCTATTAAAACAGTGATGTTTGCTCTTAACGTAATCAAATGTCGTTCACGGATGTGTGCATTAAAAACTCCTTTACATACGGTTTCTTCATCAGAATGATTTACTGCATAAACCTCGGTAGACGAGTTACACCAACAGCTTTACTAAAATGTTCAATCAAATGTAGAGAAGGATAGGTATGTTTAAAGAGAGATCTTTGTAGCTATCTTAACACTAATCTTAATGCTCATTTGGTCGAGACACAGAAGCCTAATCGAATACATAATCATCTACGCTTGATTTTAGCACAATCGTTAAGCTAGTTACAACTTTCCTTCAGTGTATCAGTATCTACAAATGTAGCTTATTCAGGAGAACACTGAGATTCCAATCAGTAACGGGTTCAAACCCTGCAGCTTAGCAGAATTGATGGCTGTTACACCTATTGTCTTGATGAAATTCAATTAAATAAGTTACGATTTAAAAATTAATCCGTGATAATCACATTTTTGCCTAGGTGTCCTATGAAAATGGCGATAATGTTAATCTTAGTGAAGCAATTAATGTTCAACTGACTCTGGATACAAAATTACCTGAAGCAAAAGAGTTGAAAATACGTGATTTACAAACTATGATTGATCAACGTGTTTGCGTGTTTGGTTGGGTGCATAGAATACGTCGTCAGAGCAAAACTTTAATGTTTATTATACTTCGTGATGGTACTGGATTCCTGCAGTGTATTTTTGCAAATAATCTCGTAAGTTATATTTGTATGAGGACAGTTTTCACAATTTTACAGTTAACTGGCTTTATTAGACCGAGTTTTTTTACCGTAAGAGGTCTAAGGGTCATTGTTTGTACTAATGCACGCATTTCGTTTCTGTAGCTTGTTTGTATTTGCATATCTTATTTGGTAAGATAAATTCATAAGACAGTATATCAAGAATGTGCTTTGAAGTCTGTTAATCGCTTTTAAAATTTAACCCACTCATCAGTGAAGTAAAAAATTTACACTGTATAAAACGGCTCATTTATCCATCGTCCTGACTTTTACGCCACACCAGCGCATGGACACGAAATTAGTAAGATGAATGCAAAGCAGTAGTTTCACTCTGATGGCAAACGTTTAGATATAGGTATGGAACAATATTGGTAGTTGTAATCTAGGATTGGACAAATAGTAAGTACATTTGCTTCATTGAGACAAATTTCGAGCTATATCACTCAGCGTCTCCAACTGTCAATCATGGTTATCTAAGCAGATCTTAACCGAGTAGTCTGCGCTCCTAACATGTGTCAGACTAACAGTTTATTGCCGTAAATTCACAAGTTATTTGACCTTATACGTGGAGCGGTGGCTTAGTGGTTAAAATGTGCAACTTTTAGCTACTAAGTTACAGGTCTGTTTCAGTCTAGGCATCTGGGTAGTCAGTATCAATACCTAACAACACTTGGAACGTAGCTAAAGGCCAAGTAAACAAATCTATGACTGACAAATTTGTTGATTTGACTTAATTCCAATTATTTATCTATGGTTTTTGCCATGTCTGGAGGGAGTTGTTTGATTGGCCAATGACGATGCGATAGACAAGTTGAGGAACAGTTACTAAGTTTTGTATGTATATCTTATGTTATTAGTTCATTATAATAATATAGTCGTGCATGCGGCTTATCCGCTTCCTGATTGCTCAGTCAAATTAAGGTGTTTGGATTGTATAAGACAAGGATGGAATCAGCTGTGTGATATCATATTGCGTGTGATATCATCATCAATCGAATCAGCTTTCCCGCTTGAGATACAGCACTTTTCTAATTGTTTTTAATTTGATCACATTCAACCTAACTACTTTCTGTTCTTTACTATTTTTAAGTGCTTAACTCAAGAAGCAATCACACTATCACCGGAGTCTACTGTTAAAGTGTATGGAGTTGTGAAACAATTACCAGCTGGCAAATCTGCTCCTGGCGGTATTGAACTAGTTGCTGATTATTGGATGGTAATTGGTAATGCACCAGCTGGTGGTGTCGACTCAGTTTTAACTGTAGAAAGTGATATAGACACACAGTTGGATAACAGGCATTTAGTTATTCGAGGGGAAAATGTGAGTGATATTTGACCATCTTATTTCCACTCACTTTAAAATTGTTTATGGCACATTTCTTGTAGACTGCTGTAAGAAAGGTTGCTAATCTCTAAATGATTTCGTTTTTATTCTATCTGCAAATTATAATTTCTTGTGCTACTGTTATCAGCATCATAATCCTTTGACGTTTCTATCCTGCTTTTTTGTCTTGCTATTGACATGAAGTGTAACAAACTGAATATGCTCGTAACATTGTTATTTCGTGGATTGTTCCTGTTTACTTTGGTTTGTTAATAGTGGGAATTGAGAACTAGAAAACAGTCGGTCAGTAACAACGTAGAACTTGATACATGTGTACATCAGTTCACGTTACCATGCCCAAATTAGCAGATAGAGATTAAATTATCGGACCGAATCCCAGAGTAGTGAAGGTGGTAACAGAGTTAGTATTAATGAGAAGGAATAGAGATCGGAGATAAGATTTAAGAAAGTATGATTCAATAAAGAAAAAAGTTATGATAAGCCCAAAAGCTTACAATCTTGAGGGAGACAAGGAGTGGATGCACCTGCGCCATTGCGAACAATTTTGAGCCATATCACCTAAAGTCTCTAACCATCGGTTACGGTCATCGCGTGGGCCCCAACCAGGTAGTCTGCACCTATTAACATGTATCAGTTCAATTGTTACTGACTTCATGGACTGATGCCATGTTTTCTCTTGGCTGCCCCTAGCTTCTTTCCAGCCTACTACACTAAACAGCATCGTTGATCGAAGGCAGGTGGTAATCAGGCATACGTAACACATGTCCAAACCACCTCAGCAATAGATTTACCGTATTTAAACTAGAAAACACGAGAATCAAAGTAGTATTAATATCAATTATTAGTAACGAGATCAATCTTTTGGCTGGAGAACTACACTGACTGTGCCTGAAGCATATAGTCTACTTAAGGATTATTATTCTCCTTGCTTTTTGCCTGGAGGCTGTGATATAACGTCGGAGATGCTATCTTATAGCATCCGGTAACGTAGATAGACCGGTACATTTTTCGTCCCCTCATGATCATAGAGTCAAGGTACTCTATTGGATTCAGGGTTTTTCATTTTTTCCAAGTGATCTCCTTGTATCCACTAACCTGATATATGCACTGGACGTTCTCTTATCATTTCATTTTCTCAACCCCATCTCTACACTCAATCGAAGCAAGTAGGACTTCCTTGACAAAAGCTGTAAACGAGTGATCGTATGACGGCATTTCTATAAGACTCCTCACTCTCGACTGTAATGAGTCACCTGGTAGCAACGTGTATTATTAGAAAAAGGCAGTCAAGATCGAGGAATGGAAAAGTGTGAATTAATACTAAAGCTTGAGGTCCGCATGAAAGATTATATCTTGTAATAGATCTACGATATAATGTCGAATGTTTTTTACAAGAATACTTATATTTTGGCATATATTTTCCCTTCTGAAGAAGTTAATTTTATTTTAGACTGCAAAAGTGCTCAGGTTAATTAGCATCGCTTTGGCAGCTTTTCGTGGACATTACATTGACCGTGGTTATGTTGAGGTTAGTTTTGAATTTGCCGCAAGTTGTAGTCTTATCTGTCATACATTTATTCCTGTACAAATAGTTTCTTTTTCGGTGAAAATTAGTTTAGCTTTTAGAGATAGCATATATCATCCATTGATATCCACCAAAGGAGAACAACTGAAAACCTTTGATCACTCAGCAGTGTATTGGATTCCCATGTAGTTCACGCCTACAACTTAGGATTATATTCATAATTTTTAAGTATTTCATAACAATCATTTACTTAGTCCTGTAAAATTAACTGGATCAAGTAAACAGAAAGTAAATTATTAATATTATGACTATTCTAGGATTTAATATTGAAGTGGATTGGTTTTTGTATGGTTCCATGTAATTCATATGAAGCTCAATGATGAATATATCATCTCGTTACTTTCATCGTAAAACATCTGCGCATTGATTTCAGAATTGACTACCCACTTATTAATACAAAAATAGAGTCACTTTCATGTGAATTGTCTGTACTGTCGACTTTCTACTTTCATGGTTTATTACATCCAAGTTTATCTTTTCTTCACAGCAGCTCTAATAGTGTAACCCTCAAATATTCATTATTAATGTTGGTAGTGGTCTTCAGCTACGGTGTTCTCTGTGAAACAAATCTGAAACCGGATATTTACTTGATTATTCCATCAGCCTTCATGATAATACTGGATTAACTCAAGCACAGCATTGTATAACGTCCTTTTACTTCGGTTTTTTTAAAGCTATCAGAACAACAAATAGGATTAAAATCGTTCAGTTTGCTTATTGTTTCTGTCTATTTGTACAGCCTAGATTATGTGCATAGCATCTGATTACTAAAGATGCCAAATCATGATAAATGTATCACTCAAAGTGCTAGAAATGATTACCCACTTTAATTACACGTCGATAGCTAACCATTATTAACTATTTAATTTTAATCTTAATTAATATTTGATATTGTCGATCGTTAAAATGATACCAACAACAGTTAGGGCCTAATCGGTCATATCCTCTCTGCCGATCTTTCGCGCTCGTCTTCCTTAGATAACAGTCTATACACATGCTCTCTTAACATTTCATAACTGCACCGCTGAGCGCTTTAAACATGGTTGCTGCCATAGGATTTTTCGCATAAAAATTACTCCTTTGTATGAATTTGGCCTTATATTTAAATTGATTACCGTTTCATTTAAGTTTGTCCATATACTCGTCTACTCGAAACGAAATTGTATCTTTGTATCCTCCAGGTTTTACCACCAACTTTCGTCCAGACACAAGTTGAAGGTGGTTCTACACTGTTTTCTTTGAATTACTTTGGCGAAACTGCGTTCATGTCTCAATCATCACAACTGTACTTGGAAACATGTATACCCGCTATAGGTGATTGTTTCTGCATCACTCGCAGCTATCGAGCTGAAAAAGTAAGTTTTTACCAGGAATCCTTTTCCTTTGTGCATTTATTTCAGCATTATTCTACATCCTTACGTGAAACCTGTTAGGATTTGTGCTTTATTTTTAAGCTCGTAAATTTATTGGCTCTTACATATATGTCAATTTGTCATATTATCTATCCGAGGATAGTGGAGAGTGGACCTCATGTAAAATGGCATTATGTCAGCGGTAGTTTACGCAGTCTAAGTAATCCATATTTTCTTCACCATTACAATTGGAGATATCTGCAGATTGACGGCTTAATCACTCATTTGAGTACTATTCTCTCAATCATTCTCATAGTATTGTCTATTGTCTATATGCTCACATTTATCAACTACTTGTGCTTTCCTCATCAAATACCTCATTAAATTTTTGGAGCAAATACACAATATCACTGAATGCGTCGTTATCAATTTCCATATAGGATCTAACATGATCAGCAATATGAGGCTGCCAATTGACGTTTACAGTTTTATTTCTTATCAGTTGATATCTAATAGTGATATAGGCACTGTTTTGCGATGATGGAACATGGAGCTTAAAAATTTAGGGAGGCTTTGTGTCCGCCTAGGAAATCGATATTGAGAATGACTATAAATAAATGACTTCGTCTGAATGTACCTATTTTGATTGTTTAGGTAACCATGTATTTAACTTGTGTTGTGTTCTCATAAGCAGCTACTAGATGGCGTCTTTAAATGGTGCTTGGTGAAACCTCCGTTTTTGCTCAAACAGCATACAGACGATAAGTGTTCAAGATCTCATGTTGATTAGCATAGTCATATACCATGTCAGCATACCATAATATAATAGCAGTCGGAAAATTATACTCATTAAAAGCATTAATAAATAAATTCTCTTCCATGATTGCAGTTAGCAGTTGTAGTTACATTTTAAGTCTGATCTGCTAAATCTTTAGCAGAAATGGCGATTCTGTCATTGTTCTTGTCTTCGTTGACAGTAATTTATACCATGTTTATTAGTTCGTTGATCATTTTATCTACTCGTGCATCCTCAAATCACTGAGACATTCGTAACACTTCTGAAACACTGTTTATGAAAATGGAATAACTGCAACTGCGAATCTTTCATAGTTCCTAGGACAAATGTGTTCATGCTATTTCATCTCGTGCAGTTTTTGTTAGCGACTTCACGTATTAGGATTTGTCACAAACTTCGTGAACATTGTGTTGCATTCTCATCTCGCAACTTCTGATTGCCGATGAATTCTCTTAAGTATTAAAATGTCTAACATTTAAGCCGGAATGTTCATCTACCACTTCCCGAGCTTCGATGTTATTGTTTGATTTTGCAAATCCTTTAGTATTCAGCGTCACATTGAACCATCACTAGACAATAAAAGAATTCGGGCTAAATAGTCATCTGATATGTTTCTAAAATATATGGCCTTCTTAGCCTACAAGTATTACGGTTAGTCTTCATTCCAAGAGCTGATCATTATTTTGACGATTTCTGAAACTAATTTGGTTTTTACTTCTTGTCTTTTCAGAGCAGAACTCGCCGCCATCTATCTGAATATAATCATGTTGAGGCAGAGTGCCCATTTATCGATTTCAATGGTTTATTAAATCGGATTGAAGATTTAGTTGTTGATGTTTGTGATCGAATTGTAAAACAGTCCGGTGATCTATTGCTGGATGTAAACCCGGTTAGTTTTGTTATTGTTAACCTTGCACATTATGATAATAATAATGATAATAGTGACTGTTGTTATTACTTATTTCATCACGATGTGTCTCAATATCTATTATTATTATTATTATTATTATTATTATTATTATTAAACTCTTTCACAAGTCTCATATTCGTTTACTTGACTTTGAGCTACACTCTAAGTATAAGGACCAAAACTGTCGTTAGTGCAGCGGCACTTGAATGCTATCTAGCGACAAAATGTCCAAAGTCCTTAATCGTCGTCGGATTCACATTTCGAGCCAGTTAGTGTGTTCGGCAGCTACTTCGCTATTGGTGGATGAAGGTGTGCTATACGTAACCTATTCTATCAGCTTTTTTGTACTTTGGTTTGTGACAGGCAGACTAAATTAGAGAAAAAATAAAGTTATACGTGAAAAACAAATCATCTTTAATGTAAATACACACAGAAATTTAGAATGCCAGGTTTTTAAGTGTTTTATGCATTACAAAAACATCAGTTCATGAAATTATATTTATATAATCTTATAAAGTCAGTAGTATATTGCTTGTAATAATCAGATGTGCCAAAAACATTTCAATACAATTTTATTATTACAATTGCTGAAATAATGTCGAATCATAAATTTACCTTATATATGAAAAGGTATGTATGAAAAACTTGTGAAATAATTCAAATCTTTAAACGCTAACTGTGCAAAACAGTGTGACTGGACACTTAGTGGTGACTAAGGACAATTTCATGCAATTAAATCAGAAGTGTTTAAGAGTGAAGAACAGAAAAACAGCAAATAGCTTTATAAAGCTGTATACATCATAAACCAAAAAAAACTAGATATTTTCATCCTAAATATTACCAGTCTGTACCAGTTTTTCATGACTTCCGATCTTCTAATTTACTCCTTAATGCTTCCCTAAAATTCGAACTCTTTAAACGCTGAGCCGCTATTCCAGTTTCATCTCTTCAGTATCGTGATATGTGATGTTCGTGGCGATCTTTCAATTTTAAGGTTATTTGGATTACGTCAGCTGATTTTAGTTATCCCGACCGTAGCTGCTACCTTGACGTGGTGGTCGGGCTTGCCTATCGTGATGACCCAACTGAGCTATATTGGCTGGAACACATGTTCCCCTAGGTTCTAACATTCCAAGCTGTTCTGTTAGAGAGCGATAAAACTAAAGGCAGCAACCTAAGACCTGAGGGCGAAGTCGTACGGCTGACTGCAGCGAGGTGTGACAGCAGTAAGGTGTTTCCCTCGGATAACCAGCATCTGCAGAGATGCTGCCTTATTAACAGAAGGAAGGAGTTAGAAAAGGTCGGACCCTGAAAATGTCACACCTCACCTTACTCCACGGATTTCTGTCTCTAGCAGCAAGGCCTTCTAAAGAACAGAGCTGACACTTCGAAAACTCCCCATAATAAAACCGTGCGTGATCGGCCTCAAGCAGTTGTCCCTTGGGCTCTGTGATCGCGCTCCCGGGTCACTATGACCAATACTAGCCCAGTTTCTTTTTCAGGTACTTCAAGAAGTAATATCCTTCCATGGTGTGGGCAGGCAGGAAGTGAAAATTGCCCTCATACCTCTAACAGCACACGAAACCATCTTGTTCGAGGCCAAATCCCACCATCAACTCTTAATAACTCTCTTATCACCATGCCTAATCCTTCTAACATAATTTTATCACCTCGCGTCTCTAATGCTAATGATTTGAGTTCACGAAACATTATCCCTGGTCTCCTAAAACCGCGCACTAAGTTACATATTGGAGCTTTCAACGTTCGAACGTTTTGTCAAATAGGACAACAGGCTTCCTTAGCCATGACTCTAGAATCCCGCTCCATCGATATCTGCTGCATCTCTGAAACGCGTATACAGGATCCAAGCACAGTCATTCGCTTGACCTCACCTTGTGAAAATAAGGAACCGGCTCGGTTCACTCTTCGTGTTTCACGGGACCCCACCGCTACCACTCGAGGCCTTGCTGTCGTCGGTATAGCACTAAGTTTAAAAGCTGAAACAGGCTCTCCTCGACTGGATTCCAATAGACAGTCGCTTGTGCGCTGTCCGTCTAAATGGAACGGTAAGGACTCGTAAAGATAGGGACACACGCCGTTGTCTCTTTGTTGTCTCTGCCTATGCTCCCTCTGACTACAGCTCAGATGAAATAAAAGATGAATTTTACAGAAAGCTTTATGACCTTCTATGCAAAGCTAACATGGCGTTTAAAGATAGAGGATATTCGTAGGCTCCTAGTATTTGATCATAGATGTCTCCGAAACATTGCTCGTGTTTGCTGGGACCACCGAGTAAGCAATGCATGGGTTAGGAATAGAGAACTAAGTAAATACGGTAAGTCTGTTGATGAAGTAGTGGTTAGGACATGTGTTACGTATGCCTGACCACCGTCTACCGAAACGAGCAATGTTGTCTGGTGTGGGAGTAGACTGGAAGAAAGCTAGGGGTGGCCAAACGAAAACATGGCACCAATCCATGAGGTCATTGACAATTGAGCTGAGCCATGTTAATAGATGCAGACTACCTGGTTGGAGTTCACATGATGATCGTAACAAATGGTTCGAGACTTTAGGTGATATGGCTCAAAATCGTTTGCAATGGCGCAGGTGCATCCACTCCTTGTCTTCCTCCAAATTCTAGTTTTTGAGCTTCTCATAATTTTCTCTTTACTGAATCATTTTTTATCTCACATCTCATCTCTGATCTCTACGCCTTTCCATTAGTACTTACTCTGTTACTACCTTCCCTACTCTGGGATTTGGTCCGACAATTTAATCTCTATCAGCTTATTGAGGCATGGCAACTTGAACTGATGTACGCATGTACCAAGTTCTACGTTTTAACTGACTGACTGATTTTAGTTAGAAAATAATTGAAAATCAAGAAGCTAACTTATCTTAGTTAGAAAGCTTCTCATCATTATATATTCTCTTCCAAAAAAAAATAAATTACTTTAATGTTTCGCGCAGTTAATTTATACAGGATCATGTTCGAAAAACGTGGTTGTGTTGATGAATTTGTTGCTACATTCTAACCCAAATGAAATAGGTTTACTACTAGAATTTCAATGATTACATTTGTGTATTTTTATTAATGAACTGCAGCTAACGTAAAAGCAAATATCTATCCAATGGAAGTCAGATTTGGCTATATTTTGTTCTTTACGATAAAAGCATGGAGCCTTTTTTTGCTGCAATTTGTTCAATTTCTTTACCCGACCGTAGCTGCTACCTTGACGTGGTGGTCGGGCTTGCCTATCGTGATGACCCAACCGAGCAATACTGGCTGGAACATATGTTCCTGTAGGTTCTACCATGCTAGGCAGGTCGATTAGAGAACGATGAAACTAAAAGCAGCTACTCAAGGTCTGAGGGCGAAGTCGTACTGCTGACTGCAGCGAGGTGTGACAGCAGTAAGGTGTTTCCCTCGGATAACCAGCGTCTGCAGCGATGCTGCCTTCTCACAAGGAAGGAGGGGTTAGAAAAGGTCGGCCCTAAAAATGTCACAACTCACCCTACCTCACGGATTTCCGTCTCCGGCGGTAAGGTTGCCCACTAAGGGCTTTTAAGTGCGGAGCTAATACTCAAAGAACCCTTCATAAAAAGGCCGTGCGTGACAGGCCTCAAGCAGTTGTCCCTTGGGCTCTGCGGTCACGCTCTCATGTCTCTAAGACCGACACTAATTTACCTTCTTTTTCAGGTTCCTCAAGAAACACCCTTCCATGGTTTGGGCAGCCGGGAAGTGACAACCGCCCTCATACCCGTAAAAGCACGAGAGTCCAAATTGGGCACATGTTTAGATTCAGATCATGCTTTAGTGCGAGCGCGTATTTGTTTAAGGCTTACTGGACGTAGGAAAGACATTGCAATGATGCCTCTTAGGGTTTTACTTAATGATAATAAAGCTAAGAATATATTTCAGGAACAACTAGAAAAACAGTTAGGCGACCGTGTAAGCGATTCCCATCCGGAAGCAGGTTGGAATGATATCAAAAAGGCTGTGGAAACAGCAATAATATCTGCTAGTAAGGTAAATCCTAAGGCTAGGATGAAGCCGTGGATTTCAGTAGCATCCACCGAACTGATGGATGCTCGTAAACTCATCCCACCCGGCCCTGAACATGATGAAGAGCGAAGTGAGCTTAAGCGCAGGCTGATAAAAAGCCTACGCAACGACCATGAACAGTGGTGGGTGGCGAAAGCAAAAACGATGGAAAAGGCAGCGGCGATAGGCAATTTTTTCGACTTATCAAGGAAACTGGTATTAGAAATCCAAATGTGAGTGAGACTATCTCGGAAAAGGATGGGATTATAATTCATTCTCAGTCCAGGAGATTAGACCGATGGGCAGAACACTTTAGGGATCAGTTCAACTGGCCTTCAGCCACACTTCGGTTGCCCACGATCCCCATTCATCCTGAATGGCAACTCGACTTAACTTCTCCTAGTCTTTATGAAGTTGAGAAGGCTATAGGAAATCTGAAGCGAGGTAGAAGCAGCAGGTCCTGATAGGCTTACCCCTGAAATGTTTAAGGATGGTGGTCCAGTTTTAGCAGCTAGATTGACTGAAATCTTAGGTAGAATCTGAGAACTGGGTGTAATACCATCTGACTGGTCTCAATCCCTGATTGTCCCAATTTATAAGAAAGGACAAAAGTCTTCTTGTGACAATCACAGGGGAATCAGTCTGATTAATATAGTTTCTAAATTGTTAGCCTCGATTATACTTAGACGCCTAACTAGAGCTCGTGAAGAGCAGACTAGAGAAAACCAGGCTGGATTCAGACCTGGACGTGGCTGTATAGACCACATCTTCACACTGCGACAGGTCATGGAACACAGACACACATTTAGGCGTCCTACAATAGTTGTCTTCCTGGACCTAAAGGCGGCATTCGACTCTGTTGGTCGTGAGGTTCTGTGGCAGTGTCTGTCATTGAAAGGTGTACCAAAGAAGTACATTAACCCTATACAAGCTCTCTACTCTAAAACTACAGGTCGAGTGAGAGCTTATGGCGAACTGTCATCGAAATTCCTCACTTCAAGTGGTGTCCGTCAAGGGATGTCCACTTTCCCCATTCTTGTTTAATTTTGTCATAGACATGCTCCTAGATATAACCATGTCTTCGTCTGACTTTTCAGGAGTTGACTTTCTACCAGGAGCCTCGCTTACTGACTTAGAGTATGCTGATGACATAGTCCTATTTAGTGAAGATGCTGACAAAATGCATAGTCTTCTGACAACCCCGAGCAACAATGCAAGCATGTTCGGGATGCGGTCTTCCTCCTCGAAATGCAAAATAGTTGCTCCAGGATTGGGTTGCATCGACACCTGAACTAGTGATAGGGAGTGAAGTAGTCGAGCGTTTAGACCGCTTCACGTATCTGGGGAGTCTCATCAGTGCTGAAGGCCTGGTGACGGACGAAATCTCAGCACGGATACAGAAAGCTCGATTGGCTTTTGCCAAGTTGCGTCACTTATGGCGCAGG
Source organism: Schistosoma japonicum (assembly GCA_025215515.1). Lineage (NCBI taxonomy): Eukaryota > Metazoa > Platyhelminthes > Trematoda > Strigeidida > Schistosomatidae > Schistosoma > Schistosoma japonicum. The sequence continues at coordinate 7,273,091 of CM046067.1, read as the reverse complement.
CGAGATATCCGCTTGCTAACCAAAGGACGAGTGTACCGTGCAGCAGTTCGCTCTGTCCTACTATACGGTAGCGAAACATTGCCGTTAAGAGTAGAGGACATTCGTAGGTTACTGGTCTTCGATCATAGGTGTCTCCGAAGCATTGCTCGTGTATCGTGGGACAACCGAGTGAGCAATGCTGTCGTTAGGAAATGGGTTCTAGGAAAGGAGGGCAAATCAATAGATGAGGTATTGAAACTTCATCAGTTGAGGTGGTTGGGACATGTGTTACGCATGTTTAACTACCGACTGCCTCGACGAGCTATGTTTTGCGGTGTAGGAATAGGTTAGAAGAAATCTAGAGGCTGCCAAACCAAAACATGGCAGAAATCGATGAAGCCACTGACAAGTGGACTGAGTCATGTTGGTAGATGTAGGCTGCGTGGTTGAGGTCCGCATGACGAAAGTCACCAATGGTTAGAGACCTTGAACGACATGGCTCAGAATCGTTTGCAATGGCGCAGGTGCATCCACTCTTTGTGTCTCCTCAAAATCTAACCTTCTGAATTCTCTATCTTTCTCCTTTCAAATTTATCTCACTGAATTATACTTTTCGAATCATATCTTCGCTCCCTAACTTTCTGCATTACTGCTAATACTTCTACTATCGCTATCACTCTTGGATTTGAACTGACAGTTGCGTCTCTGTGCTGATGTGGTATGGCAATCTGAACTAATGTACGTACGTACGAAGTTCTGCGTTGTATCTATCTATCTACCTTAGTATATAACTTCTAGGGTATGGGCACCAATCTGCACATTAAAGATCTAAATTAGAATAATTAGACCTTCTAATGAGGACTTGGTGTGTGGACATTCAGTGCTTCGGAACCCAATTTATGTTAGTTCTGGCTATCGAGTGTTCGTTAACACGTCAGTATTGCGGATCGAATGTGATAACTTTACGTTCTTGTGTTATTCTATACAGTGCAAATTGTTCGCATATATCGACATTTGGTATGACTAGATTTACATATCTTTTCATGTTGATTGTTTTTCTACAACCAGCAATTCAAACCACCTAAAGGTCCTTTTAAACGATTGAAATATGAAGATGCAATTGTTCAATTAAATAACTTAGGCATTACAAACGAAGATCTTACACCTTTTCAATTCGGAGACGATATTCCTGAAGCTCCTGAACGTCGACTTGTCGATACAATTGGTGAACCAGTTCTATTAACTAATTTTCCTGCTGGATTAAAAGCATTCTATATGTTGCGAACTAAAGGTGATCCTCGTCTAACTGATTCGGTAAGTAATTCTGTGTGATTCAAATACCTTATTTCACTTCCCTTTTGACTATGTTTTCTGTATAGTTGTTGTGAGTTAAGGGTTTTGTGGTCGAGTGCTGATTTATGGATCTCCTAGCTAACACGAACTTTGTGTTCGTGTTATATTTGGCGATTTAAGAAGAATAACTAACTTTCGGAATCGTCTTTTAGGAGACGGTTTCATTTATTTTGTCTGCATGTAAATCAATTATTTTATTTCTATTATTGTCATGTTCCTCTCGCCCTAACCTCCCACTAGGCCCATGAACTGTCATCATATTATTTTCCATTCGGCAACAATAATTAATTAACAATGTATCTGTTCCATCAGTTTCTAGTCATTCTTGTTCTTTTGTATAAACGTTATCCTTCTTATTGGTCCACCATCTGGTCAGATTTTTTCTGCATATAAGTGAATGAGTGAAACGTAATTGAACTGGTTGGTTGTTGTACCACCTATTTTGTGTTCTTCTAATCCGACTTTCGAACTAGGACTCACCAGTTAGACCTGGGGACTAAAACTACTGCCCCAGTGTCTGGGTTTTTCGCTGTTGGTTCCTTTAAGATTGCTGTTTCTGTATATTGCGATACACCGTAGCTCACATCATAATGGACCGAAATATGTACGACTGATAGTGCCTCTAGGTATTCTCAGCCCATAGTCAGTTTTCCCTGATCCTCAGCCCCAAGCTGGTGAAAGGAAGAATGCTTGAATGAATGAACCAGACGGTCCAGCAATACGGAACAACGTTTGTTTAGGGGCGTTCATTTATATATCAATTTAATTTCAACGATTATCAGTTACAGGAAAATCATCAACTGAATAAACTTAACAAAATTAGCATAAGTGATTATTTTACCAATTGATTACAAAATTACAGTTTAATTACATATACATTTAAATGCCATAATATACACATTAGATTAGTTTGATATGATAAAAGTTGATAAATCAAGTTTACCAAAAATCAATACAAGTCTGTCGCTTGATTTTATGAATAATTATATTTTTAGGGAATCGGAATCCACAACAGTATTTAAGTATTATGGAATATGTTAAAATCAACAACAAACAATCCTGAAACTGTAATGACTTTTATCCGAGTTTTCCTTTTTAAGCCGTCATTATTATGTAGGGTTTTTATTGAACAAATATATAGGTCTACATCGAGGAGAAATCTATTAATATACTATTATTTCAACTGAAACAGGATAATAATTCTCTAAGTAGTTGGATATTAGGTATATTGAACTCGTTCATTTAGGTTTAGGTCAATGGGAATCTGCGTTGATCTCGTTTAATGTTACGATGTTACTTTTAACTATACACTGTTATGTATCAGTGTATAAAACATAATCAATGCAGCTGAGTAAGTAGTTTCTAGCTATTCAGGGCAATACACGGAAATTTTGCCTAGTAGCGATAACACTTTGTAGGTTTGAACTCCACTCTACTGTGTACTTTGATTTGAGCAACCGAGTGGCAAGCAATAACTATGACTCAAAAACGAGTATGTAAAACTTCACGTTGTTGAATAATAGACTTTATTTTGATATTTGTATATTATCTAAATGTTGGGCTTTTATTTAACTCGTTTACTGTTACGTATAACTTTTCCTATTTATGAATTACGATAAATTAATTACCAACCTGTCATCCAGCTTTATGTGTTAGATTTTCACCTACTGAACAGCAAAATAGTAGGGGCAACGAGACAGGTAATTTTTGCAGTTTTGCTTTATTAAATGGGCATCTGCTGGGAATTCAGAGAGGACTGAATACTTGTTTTGTCTTAGTTTATCATTCATCAGTTTGAAGCCACCACGTTACACTACATTGTTTAGCGGCATGCACATCACTTTTAGATCAATCATTCCAAAATTCCCAGTCAGTGAGCTACTGTGTCTCACTATCTATCTGGTTAGCTTCATCATACGTGAGTGAGTGCTCATTAGGATTCTGGAACTAGGTTTTATTTTTGTAGATCTAAACACCATTCCTTTTTGTTACTTTTCTAGGTTGATCTACTTGTTCCAGGTGTTGGTGAGTTAGTCGGTGGTTCAATGCGTATGGATAATATTGATGATTTACTTAAAGGATATAAATCTGAGGAAATCGATCCAACTCCATATTATTGGTATACAGATCAGGTAATTTGTAGAATGTGCAACAGGTTGCATACAGTTTGGAAATCATTTTTAATTGTGTCATCTGCTAGTCTTTTACAATACTGAATAATAGGTTACATAATTCAATATCACAGTACTTAAAGTTAGGTGATCAATCCATAGACAAGTGTTAAATTGAATTTTTTTGATTAGACAATTATATATACAGAATAAATTCGCAGTGTGCAGGATTTTGATCATAGGTGCCTTCGAAGGATTGCTCACATATCGTGGAACGACATAGTAATGAATACCGAAGTTTGGGAAGAATTACTAGATAAGGATGAGAAATCGGTTAGTCATCATTAGTTGTAGTTACTGGCACGTGTTGCGTATTGTCATCCTCCACCTATCTCGCCGATCCTTGGTGGTTGGTGTAGGAATAAGTTAGAAAAAACACTATGGGCGATCAAACGGAAAACGTAGAATCAGTTCATGAATGTAATGACTGTTTCTTTATACCATTTTGGCAAGTACAGACTACGTGATTGTTATCCATCTGATAACCGCAATGTGCGCTTACGTATACAGTAAACCATTTATCATGATCACCTTTGTTTCTTGTTAATCAAATTTCAGCGCAAATTCGGAACCTGTCCACATGGTGGCTATGGATTGGGTTTTGAACGATTTTGTACCTGGCTTTTAGGCAAAGATCATATACGTGATGTTTGTCTTTATCCTCGTTTCACCAGTCGATGTCGACCGTGAATTTGGTTTTTAACATACCACTGTTCGTTCATATGTTCTGTTAGGCTTTATTCTTAAGAAGTCAAAACAAAAATATGAAATCTTCTGTTTTTACATTGTTTCTATCTTTTATCTTCTATCTGTGTAATCTTTTGTTGCGAAAACTTTTACATACTTGAAGCTGTCCTCTCTCTCTCCATATATGAAGTGCGTATCATAAAGTAATCACATAATACATTTAAGCTTCCTCGCAAAAGGCTTCATATAACTGGTCTGAAGCGAATGTCTTTTGGTCAGTTGCACTTCACGGTCGTCAGGATCACTATGAACTGATCTGGTTTTCAGGAACCTTTCCACAGCGTAGGCATAAATCGTCGAGACTATATTAGTTACTGCCGATGAGGACTAAACAACTAAAAACAATATATCATCTGATATGCGCTTCATGAACTCCTCAGAAAAAGAACATGAAAAGATATATCCAACAACAACATTACGTATTTCTCATTCACAGAACAAGAGTGCGAGGAATTCTAGTTGATCCTATATATATATATATATATATATATATATATATATATATATATATATATATATATATATATATAATCAGAAAAACCCTCAATAATCGGTTTTTATATCACTCTACATTGCTAAAAGAATAGAACATCTGGTGGGTAAAGTAGGCACAACGAAGTTGTTCTCTGTTAAACTTAAATAGTTATGGACTGTGTACTTCTATAAATAAGTCGTTTGAAACGAATTTCAACATTACTTATTTTGTGATTCTACTAGATTGGTAGGGAGCGCTTTAAAAACCAACTCCGTTGCATCGATATTTAAAGGTATTATGATGTTAATCTATTTGAATTAGCCTATTAGTGAGAAATGTACATATATAGTACCGATATTTAGTGTACATATGACAGGTGAAATAGTATCGGGTTATATTAGAAGTTTACTAATCTATCCAAGTAGAAGTATGGTTGCACCATTTCTGAGGGAAAAGTTCCTAGGAATCATGTTCATCCAATTTTCAGAAATAAACTCGTTATATGAGGAAGTTTTTGTCATCTCTGATTATGTAGAATACACCTAAACGGATGTTAATCTAAAGTATTGAGAAAGTCGGAGTGCGTAGAACAATAATTTATCAATTGAATCAAAAAAATTCCTTTGGAAATCACCTCAGTCACGTGTTTTGATAAAAATACTCAACACAGATTGGTGACGATCGTTATTCAATAGGCTAGTATGCAACGCTCTGATATTTAAAGCGATGAATTTTAGGTTTGAGTGTCAGTATGAATATTGACAACAGTAGCGGATATGTCGGGCTGGCGAGTTCTGTGTAGGGTGGAACGAATATCTTATATCCTATTGTTAGGTAGAGCCAAGAAACCCCTTGAAACAAGTTCAGATAGGCGTAGAAATCAATAGAGAATATTGTGTCCAATCAGCACGCAGATAGTTTTTGCCGGAAAATCCAAGACAATGAGAAGCCACGTGATCTATCTCTTATTGAACAGTTATCTTACTACTACTGTGTTCAGTAGGATATAGAAATCTCTAGAAGCCTAAAGGACGTTTATGCTAATATAAATACCCTAGTTTCTGTACATAATTGACACCTTGCAGTAAAGTGTTATTATGCCGTATTTTGTGTCTTCTATCTTGTGTTCACGTTGAAGCGTAGTTCTAGCCTGGGGGTCGAATCAAGCGGTCCACCCAGACGAGATAATAATTGACGACAGATTTAGCGGTCGAATAAAGAATCCATACCACGCGTCACAACACCTGTTGCTAGGCAGTATCCAATTCAATGCGTACTCAGATTGTTTTAAAGTCAATGCTTTTCTTAAAAAGTAAAGTATTGTAGTTCATTAGTTCTTTTACAGAACTAATCACAAGAACAGTGATTATATTTATCTTACGAAGATTTTTAAACATGTGATTTACAGGTTCCTACAGTAAACATGTTAATACAATAACTAAAAATGCACCAAGCAGATTACATGAAAATTATTATTAGGAAATAAGGATCATTAGAGTAATGCAATCAACTAGTACACAGACAATAATAGGATTAGAGAATCGACATAGTTCTGTTACAAATACAGTTATAAAAGTATCCAGTCAGTTGAGTTCTCATTTGTATGAAGGTTGTAATACAACTACAAAGTAGGATCACCACTGGTTTCTATTTTGAGTCATATTTTATAATGTTCAAAACCACTGGGTAACGACCTATAGGTCCTATCCAGGAAGATGTCATTGATCAAAATATACCTATATTATGCAGATTTCTTCCGTGCCACGCCACCATTCCACAAACTGGTTACATCTACAGTTTCTTTGTAGAGTCCCACCGAGCAACCAAGGCGTAATGTGAAAGTCACCTATACCATTTGAATCACAATCACCGACAAATGTGGCTATGCTACAATATTTAATGATGAAAGGTAAATATACTACATGCTCCATGCATTTTTCTTCCACATTAAAATCTATAGAATACGATAGGAAGCAACCAGAAGTAGACATATCCTGATAGTTGCTGGTTAGATTTCGGTTATTTAAAGATACAAAAAGCGGATGATATTTCGATATCAAATAACACTCCGTCCCCTAAATATCTGTTAGTGATTCATAATCCCTAAAAATACAATGGTTGACTAATTAGATGAAAGAAGTTGTATTGATTTTTTATAAGACTGATCTGTAGACTTTCATCAATTATTTTTATCTCAATGTGAGTTCTGCTCTTAAATACAGTTGACAGTATTTCATTGTATTAATTAAATGTTATTGATTTCACTTAATGAATAATCATTGTAAATTGATTGCTTTAAAAATCGATGTATTTTGAAAATACAATTCGCTGGTTCACTAGTCTCGTCTCAGTTCAGCTCCATAATACAATCTTCCTACAAGCCTAGTCTTTTGTAATAGCTGTGGGCTGGTAAGGGAACAAGTTGCGGTATACGTCTGAGGTACAAGTATCAGAGATAGCGTTCGCTCACGCAATCCTCAAAATTCTAGCGACATAACAGTTGGCGACGGGGTGAAAATCAACTGCGAATTTCGCGCATCATAACAGTATCTCAACAATCACTCAATTCATTGATTGTAATTTCGCTAATATTCTTGAAAAGACAGGGATAGGTCACATGGACTCATGACTTTAGAAGTTCCTGAAGATTAAAATTATTTACAGATTATAGCTTCGTTAGATGGATCAGTAGTTCTCGAACAGAGAGCACAAGGGAGTTTGACCGACTTTGTTAAAGTGACAAACTAGTTGAATCGTCCCTCGAAATGCTCTCTTCAGCATTCGTGGTATCATTGTTGATTATTAATTAACATATCATTTTCTTAACAAATTGTTCCTTTTAAGAAAAGGCATAATGGATCAAGCTATTAAGTTAAACATCCCTACGTTCCTAGTGTGATTGATGTTTTTATTAGTCCTCATGCTTTTATAATACTGTTTATTACTGAATCGAAGTAATCCCACCAAATAGTATCTTTGTATGAATAACCTGTTAACCAAGACTCATCAGTTATAGCTGTTTTATTCCTAAAGCTTTATTAATATAGATGCAGATGATTATCGTTAAGTCTTTTCTATGGTATAATCCGGTAAATGTAGTGACTATCACCTATTTTGTTATTATTGCATTACTGAAATAAATGACTATCTCGGGGTCCTCAGTCCCAAAGGAAAGGAGGAAGGCCAAATAACCAGTTACACCGAGAATTGTAGTCAGACATAGGATGAATGAATAACATTCAGAAACAACTGGAAAGGAGAGCCCAGGACAGAGTTGGTTGAAGAATCCTTGTTGGGGATTGATTGAAATAAATGACTACTCCGAAGTCCTTAAACTCTGTTGTTTTATTGCGAAGCTGACTGTTGTTTGAACGACGTCATCAACTCTTACTTTACACTGAAACACATGAATTTTCTTATAATTAACCTTTTTGAACAGTAAGTTATAATCCGATGTTTCAAAGTTAGAACATAAATCAACCCGCAGTACGAAGCAACAATCATCTAGAGTCAACCGTAATGATTGTTTTACTTCTGACTTAGGTTAGTACCATCGGTAACGGTTTCTTACTTAAACAAATCATTGGTGTTTTAAGTTCCATTCCAGTCAAGGTCATAGATATGGATTCGTGAAGAGTCGCACACTAGGACAATCAATAGTGGCTGTTCTGTGTTCCTCAATTTGATCGGTTTGTGATAATTAGAAATACTGAAGTTATAGTGAAAAAAAATCTAACACAATAACATGATAAGTAAATAAGTATTAAAATATCTCATTTTTTTATTGGCTGCCTCCATTTCAAGTTAAAATAATAGGATGTAGAATTACTGAGTTAATTGATGAAAACTTTTATAAATTCAACTTTGTTCCATAGAGTTTCAGCCAATTGATTGTGTTGTATGAAGTAAAGTTGCCAGTTATTTGATAAATTGATACACACCAAGGAAAAAATATTTAATGTTTTAGCAAATTTAGCAGATTGAGATTGCTACATGAAACAAAGCATTAATGTTCTGGTTTACATGGAATGTTTTGATCTGTTTACACCACTAATTACTACTCTTAAGTCAACTGTGATATACCGGACACTTAAAGAAGATTGATTATCTTTGAGAACTGTTTTTCTGTGGACTATTTCATTATTTCTGGTTGTATACAAAGTGAACATTTTATTCCTATTATTATTATTCCATTCTTGTCCTATCTTCCAGGTTATCGCAGTAACTGTTAGTGTATCATTTATGAACTATGACTAATCAATTGTGTATACGTCACCCCAGCTCACAGTTACTGTTACATCTATTTTGTATTAATGTTAGTTTTCTAATTGGTTGATTGAGTGGTCAGGCTTTATGTATATATGAAGAATTGCTTGAAATGTAATTCAGTTTTGTCTAGTTGATTCATTGGCATGTGTTTTCCTATTCTGGCCTGGGATCAAGTGGACATCGGTCGGGGACTAGCTAGGCAATCGTTGGTGTTTGCAGTTGTAACTTCATGCGCATAAGGCCATGCCCATTAATCGGTCGCATACTTCATAACAATTGATTATTTTAGTCTTCGAAAACGGAAGGATACTCAAATTACATGGAATAATCATAATAAATGCAGAAGAGCGAAAGACAAGCTTTGATGCCTAGACAATGCAAATTTTATGGAAGCCTGGGTAGTTTACGTACTGTACCAACGTCAGATAGATCACATGCTATTGTAATGTTGTATGATATGTAAAGAAGTAAATTGGTTGTTGCTACTAAATGAATTGTTCAATTTGTTAAGATCACGTCCAGTTAATAGTATCTAGATCAGTCCAGAGCAATGTATATATGCATAACTTGTATGCTTATTAATTTAGCCTTACACAATACAACTTTCTACACATTATAAGTTTTCTTATTCTGTAGCTAAATAAGTAGGAAATAAGGAGTATGTATTGTGATTGAATCTAACAGGATTATGCTATACAGAATGTTTCAAACAACTCAGTAAAAAATACTAAACTATTTTTATGCTTAATAAATGTAAATTAGGTGTCTACCCTCCACCCACACACTCTCATACTCCTAGATGTTACTACTAAATTATTTAATTCATGAATGATCTACAGAGCTGAAACATTTTTACCAATTTCTTGTTGAGTAGTGACCATTGTCATATTTGCCTAATACTTAGTACTGTTCAAATTTTATCGATTAAATTGCACTGTGATCACTAGTAGTTAGTCACCTTGACCAACTATCTCATTCACCAAACTTATCGATAGAATCCAATCAGCGAAATAGCTGAAAAACACGACATTAGTTACTCATTACTACATGATTAATTAGTGTGAATATCTCATTCTTATGGGACGTCAGTAAAAGCCTGATTATCTAAGTGGTAACATCTTAATAAAATAAGAAATAATAATTGACTGTCGGATAATTATCAATACAAGCGAGTTTATGGAGATTCGTAGTTTGACGATGAAATTTACTCATCAACTGAAAACAATCTGTTTACCATATGCCTTTGTTTATATAAATTAAAAATAAAAGCTTTTGTCTAATCAATGATGATTCTGTTAAACTGTTTAAAAAATGAAAAACAATCACAGGAAATATAATGGAAATGTTATCAATATTCACACTGTATGTAGATTATTTCTTGAATATAGATAGACAAAGGTGAAATTTTTTCATTATCTTATTTATTAACTCTCATACAACAATAGTATGTTAAAAAGAACTATATTGTACTACTAAACAAATCAAACATGAATGGTAAGTCCATCTTAGTTTTATAGAAGGTGCATTCATTTAGCAAGTTATTTATCGTCGTATGATTTATATTTCTAGCCGGGTGAATATATGTCTTATAGTTATTTTGCTATTGATTAATAAAAGTACTTTGTTCATAATCTTATTGTATTAGCTTGCATGTATTATGATTTGTCAGAGGTTAGCTAGATTAAGAAAACACAAATACAAAACATGTCTAATGAAAAAAAGGCATAGAGACTTAAAATACCCACCTCTCTGATAGTAGTTCATACAGGCAATACATAAGGAGATCAATGTATGAAATAGTATTTGTATCATCATTCGAATATTGTTTGCAATAATTAGGTGTGGTAATAACGTTGAAATACAATTTTATTATTGTTATTACTACTGGAATAACTTGGAATCGTTAATATACCTTCTTATCTAAAAGGCATATTTATAGAAAAAAAATATATCAAGTAAGTTAAATACTCTTAGATTTACTATGAAAAACATTTTGAACAGTTCTACTAGAAAATTAATAGTTGTATGCACTTAAACCAGAATTGCATAGAAGGCATAAATGAAGAATAGAATAACGGAAAGTAACTCACTGTCTTCCAGTTTATTTAACATATTCTAATATTCCATTGAACTTAAAAGTCTGTAGGCATCACAAACCATTAACTGATTAAGTATTTCCACTTAAAAATACATTCTGTCTATAGGAGAATCTAAGACGACTGATCGGCTGATCTACGTCTTCTTAGCTCTTCCTTCATTTACGGAAGTGGTTGAAATTACCCACCACTTTCTTAAATTATACTTCCAAATCAAATTCATAGCATTGTGGAAACAGTGATTTTTTAGTCTGATAAGAATTACCTTGAAATACCGAAAGTTTCACTAAAGTTATTCTCAACCGGATTTCAAGTGGTTTACATGCTTATGAAATCATTTGATAATTAATCTATAATCATATAAATGATTTATTTCTAAGTAAATATCATTTTTTTCAGTCAAAACGTTATCACCAGTATGTTTAAAGCAAATATCAATAATGTTATTTATTTGCTAGAAATGTTGAAATTATTGATTGGTGTAGTAACTAAGCCCTGAACTTCATTGTTCACAAGGATATTATTGATTATTTGCTATTCGACAATCATTTTGAGCAGTATATTTCCCACCCTCCTCTCCCCCATCTTACCAATTTTCTAAATCAAACTCATTCATTTATTTAAATAACAATAATTCCCATTTTCAATTGGTGGGTTGTGGAGATAGTTAATTGTCGATCCTGATGTCACAAATTGATCTGAATCAGACAACCATTGATCACCTGGAAGCACTGAACAGCTGTTTCGTCCTAGTATGGGACTCTTCAGCAGCATGAATCCACGACCCCATCTGGGATCGAACCTAGAAACTGACAGTTCCCATTTTGTCACTTACAATAACACAAGTATATGTGAACAGTAATCTTTCGTCAATTAGAAGGCCATATGACTTTAATTTATTAAGTAATATTCATATTGAACTGTGTTACTTTGTGGAGATTGGCATTTTTAGTTGATTTAGTACGTCACAGAGTACCATTAAAAACCAGGGAACACTGGACATCTGTTTCGTCCTAGTATGGGACTTCTCAGTAGTGCACACTGTAGGTTTCGCTTCAGCAGCTTCAGGTTAGCGAATACCTAGCCCTCTGCACCACTAGGCTGGCATCCAATGATATAGTTCCCACTTCCATCAATTTGTGATATATGGTGCTACGATCATCAATTGTCACTAGTGATAACTGTTTACTATCTATATATAAATCTAAAAAAAGGATGTTAAACTAATCAAGACAATTTTTTGAGTCAATTATGATCATGAAACAGGAATTACATAATTATGAGTAAATAAGTGTTAAATACAACTTAATAATAAAATGATAAATGCAGTATTATGAGGTAAAGGATTATGAAGATAGTATGAATACATATTTCAATACCGAAAGTAGGTCAAAGCGCAGGATGAATAAACAGTACTACCTGGTTTTCAATGGTATTTTACCAGCAACAATCTATAATGAATCTAATCAATCATAATTGATAAAATGAATGACAAAATAAAAGTATGTAAATAATTAGTCTGAAAGTATAATTAAAGAAAACTCAATACAAAAATGATAGGAGAAAGTGAAAAGCAAATCAGGATATGAATAGTTGACATAAAGAGGATGGGTCGTTACAAATACTGAAGTATGTAATAGGTGAGCACGGATTCCATTTAGAAAAGTGACTGGTAAATGATTAGATAGGCTTAGCGTTTATCCATTACATTGTATTTGTCAACCAGGTGTGATAGCTAAGAGATGACAATTGATTTTTGTACTCTTTCTAAACAGGTAAAAAAGGTTTTCATTAACTTATTGGTCTGGTTGTATACTCTATATTGCTTTTTCCACAGAATCAACTGAATTGGCAGATACACACTGATGTGGTAAAACCAGACAAATTATTTATGAGTTCTGGAATCATCAGTGATTAATTAGATAATGGTGAGCATATATCATTTGTATATTACATCCTTTTTGCTACTCTAGTCAAAATGTCGTATAGGATATAACCAGCTGTATCATAATTGAAATGCAATCTAAGGAACAAAGGTTTCTTACTAACAGTCAACGTCTCTAACTTCCTGTTCCTCGTATATATGTGCTTTTTCAGGAAACTCAGAAGGAAACCCCCTTGACATATTAGATATAAACTTTAGTTCACTGTTTATGTTAGCGATTGAATATATCGTTTTCTATCAAATTAAAATGTATCTAATAATGTTCCTTTTGAGACTATTGGGTATGAAGCGAAAGTAGTGTGTAAAATGTCATGTATACATTGGTTGATTGATTGCTGTATCATGACCAATGTGATTTTGGTCAAGTCTTTTATAACGCTGATCGAACTCAATCGGCCGAGTTATATGTAATGTGTCCACTAATCTATGTAAATCAACCACACAAGCACTATGTAAGATAGCTCGGGAATAGTCGACAGGAAATCTCGAACTTAGGTTCCGTGATATTCGGCACTCGCCACTCAGGCATGGGTGTAACTTTTAGGAAAACTTTTATGCTCTTCTACAGACTTGATCATCAAGTTTGACAACCTTTAAACGTTACCACCGAGTTATTCGGGATGAGACTGAACCCCGAAGGACTAAGAAGCATACATTGATTGACTATTATGTAGTGACCAATATAGTCCCCAAAAAAGTGTAAATTTAATCAAAAATTATACCTTTGCCTTTCTGATGAGTGCCAAACAACAAGAAACCCAGGTCCTAGGTGTACTGATGGCCACCCACGAACAACTTTCCGTATTGTCATGTTGATTTACTTATCCAATACATAACCCTACTAGTGGGACCATTCATCCAACTAACAAATCGTGAATCAAATACAGTGTATGGTCAAAGTCTTCATTATAAATAAAACTGACTACATTGTGTTCACTTCATGTATTCTGTCAATCGATACTTACTTATGATTAGTCTGTAATGAAGAAAGAAATGTACGCAAAAATAGATGCTTTATAGCTTACTTTTCAAACTACTTTGTTTACAGCAATTCTGTAGTAACGTTATCACTGAAACTATAACCTCAACATTATTCTTCATAGATTACTATTATATTAATCAATCAATAATTTTATTTTTAGAAAGGAAATTGATTAAGTTACATTCACTACCTACGCATACAAATAGCTGAAAAGACATTAAAAGGTGAAATATTCTGAACATATGTATGATGACCAATGAAGACCGTTAGAATGGATGATCAAATGTTTTTTTTCGTTAAGATGTATAGTACTTGTTAAGGATGTATTCGGACCTTCCAGTTGATTTGTTATGGGCGAGTTCCAAGTAGGATGAAACACGCATCCTGGATTCTCCCTTGCCAGTCGCAGTTCAACTTAAACAGTATAGTATTTGAAATTATAATTTGATATTACTTACAAATGGAAAGTAGTATGTATACATCATTACCAAGGTTAATTTTGATTATATATATATATATATATATATATATATATATACTCCAGTAACTGCTAAAGTTTGACTGACTATATTAATGCGTTTCTCTTGCCACAAGTAAATTATGATTACACTAAACAGTTATATCGTCATTGGTCATATTCCTTTATTAAAAAATCTAAAACGGGTATCATTATCAACTTTATTTCACCATGATGACTTCACTGTGTTATTGTGTGGCATCTAATTTCATGTTTTTCTTACTTCAAATCATTTCTCTTTATTCTTGTGCATTTTATTAGCTGTGGATATGTCACACAATCTAACCATTTCTAGAATTATTATTACATGATTTCTTCTTGTTTCCATGTATTCCGGACATACTTCATCTGGAATTCCATATAAGCTTTTTCATATTTTTTATCTTAGTAATCCTTATTGATGCAGGATTTGTTGATGTTAATGTGATAGAAAGTATTCACACTTTGTTGAGATCATTAAAATTATTAGTAATAGTTTGTCATTCTCAGTTGAGGATAATAGAGACTAGAATTAGACAATCCCTATTGTCATACACGCATTGTAAAGTGGCTGTCATTAGCTTTAGTATTATTAGTATGTGCGATGCTGAGTGATACTGAAGAAGGACTGAAGAACAGTAGGGTCGGCCACGCCAAAACATGGCATCCGTTCAACAAGTCACCGACTACTTGTCTGAGTCGCGTTGGTAGGTGTAAGCTACCTGGTTAGGATACCTCTAAATGATATGCCCCAGAATCAGTCAGAGTGGTGCAAATACACTCGTTTCTTTCCATTAAACTGAGAGTTTGGAATTATTTTATACCTTGGTTTCCACAAACTAATTCTTTCTCCATGTGCCATATTCTATTTAGTTACAAATTTTTTTCGTATTACCATTAAAGTAATTACTATGACTTCTACTAATTTAATGTTAATTTTGCTGTACTGCTAAGGTGTGACAATTTGGACCAATGCAAGCGTGTCAAGTTTTATATAGTACATGCGTACACATATAACAGTAGAATCCGAAGAGTATATGTCATTCTCTTTAGGATTCTCACTATTAATGTTTACATCTAAATTAGAATTTAGTGCATAACGCTTTAAGTGTCAACACATTACACGCCTAGTTACTGTTAAATTATTGAAAATTACTACAAAATGTACTAGTAATATAATAAAGGTGAATTTGGATCTTTCTTTTGATTTGTTACGGATTGACAGTGGTCAGTCTCTGTTGCTGTATGTTCATCCTAAGAGGATCGCCTCAATGTAGCAATAGATCGCAAGTATTGTTTAAGTTGCATTGTGAGTGGCAAGCGGATACCAAACTAACGTTTCGTCTTATTTAAAACTTGTTAGCTGGATGTATATGCTGTCTTGGTGTAAACATCAACATTGGGATGCAGATACATCAAGCTGACGAGTCCCAAATAGGACGAAACGTCCGTACTGCATTCTTCTTGTCAATTACAATCCAACCTAAACAGTATTAGTAATAGTTTAAAATTGTTGATATTTGAAACTGAAAGTTGATTAATCTCTTTTTGGAGTCTATAAAAGTGATAAGTAGTATAAAGTTCATGTATTATTATTCAGTAAAAATCAACATTATAACACAAATTCATCTATTTTTTAATAATTCATAAACAAGATGAATTATTAGTTTTAGATGCTTCTATTAATCACATAACAAAATATACATTAATACAATTAATTTACATTGAATATTCTCCTTTCTCTCTTTCTCTTTCATCAAACTGATAAATGTCTATAACGTTAATTATTTAAATCTGTAATAGTTAATGATATGATATACACAGTTATATGTTGTATAGTGTATTTCAAAAGAATAAAAGAGAGATATTTATTTATTTATTTGTTTGTTTGTTTCGGAAAAGAAAACAACAAAGGAAACTATGTATTCTGAAATGAAGAACAAATGGAGTGTTTTATCAAACTACAAATGTTTAGATATGAATGCATAACATTGTGATGTAATTCAATTATTTGTCAATGAAATAAACGAATTACATAATGTAATTTCTGTTTATTTTATGTAATTTTTCAATTATTTCCCTCGACTTATCATTATAGCCATTAAAAGTAATATAATCTGTAATAAGAGAAGTAAATGAAAACATGTTAACTTAAAGAATATTTAAAGAAAGAATTGTATTTTACTGTTATTAAATCAAAAACAAAGATGTTTGTACGAAGAATAGTCTTCTTTTCGATCAAGTTCTACAGGTTCATCAGGTTCTACATTTATTAGTTCAAAATTATTAGTCACAAGAATAGCCAGTTCTCAGGCAAATACACAACACTATTTAGATATCAAGGATAATTGGAAGTTTTTCCTCATCGAGTTATTTATAAAATACGAATGTTAATGTTGAAATAATCATCATCCTGCCATGGCCGACGCAAGATCCACTAAACCAATCACCACCTTAATCATGCGACGATTTAATGTGATTAATGCATATGTATTCTCACTCTGGATGTGCATTTCCATATTATTATTATTACTATTATT
The DNA here is from genome assembly GCA_025215515.1 of Schistosoma japonicum. Classification (NCBI taxonomy): domain Eukaryota; kingdom Metazoa; phylum Platyhelminthes; class Trematoda; order Strigeidida; family Schistosomatidae; genus Schistosoma; species Schistosoma japonicum. The sequence goes on along the minus strand of CM046067.1, from coordinate 7,256,038 downwards.
ATTATTAATCAAAGCACACAGAATGAATTTGAATATCACATTTTAAGATCAGACAAATGAACTGATCATAATAATGTCTATTATTGTTATTGTTACTATTTGACGAATTTTGATTATCATTCACTCCATTTTACAAACTCTTACCCATTCGTTATATTTAAGTTGGATTGTGACTGGCAAGTGGAGTCCAGGACGCGCGTTTCGTCCTATTTGGGACTCGTCTTACCCATTCGGTTTCATTTTAAGTAGGATTTGACCTTTGTCTACAAACACTTGATCTAATCGTATTTTGCTACCACCCCATCTCCTATGTCACCCTTAAACAGAGATACCTACATCCATATTTGACTACTAGTCTTGTTTATCTCAATGGTCGTTTACGTTTCACAAGTTACATAATGATGGTTATTATTTCAACATTAACATTCGTATTTTATAAATAACTCGATGAGGAAAAACTTCCAATTATCCTTGATATCTAAATAATGTTTTACTTGCCTCAGAACTGGCTATTCTTGTGACTAATAATTTTGAACTAATAAATGTAGAACCTGATGAGCATTTATCGAAAAGAAGAATATTCTTTGTTCAAACGTCTTTGTTTTTGATAAACATGGAAATTTTTAAATTATTATTAAATCGATTCAACAACTCTTAATTCATAGTCGAGAAGTTATGGATTCAATTCTTAGTGATATCGATATCTTTATTCTAGAAAGTAAAAAAATGATTAGATTGTATTTGGATCTTCTCGTTGATTTTTTTAAAATTGAATCTCGGTAGGAACATCAACATTTTGGGTAGCAGGTACATCCAGCTAATGAGTCTTAAATAAAACGAAACGCGCATCCTGGGTTCCTCTTGTCAGTCACAATTCAATATAAACAAGTTATCATAAGCCTGTTCTTACGGTTCACTTACATAGTAATAAAAATACGAGATGGTGTCAGTTCAGTCATCTAATAAAGACATCGATCAGTGATTACATTATAAAGAGAAACAGCTGAATTTCTGGATAGTAATCACTTGGTTATAATCTAATAATTAAGTGAAAATGCTCTAGGTAGATTGTGGACACTCACTGTTGAAGAATCAGGAATAACAAACGTAACAACTATTTAATGACTTTTGGTTTTTTCAGTGACTTTGTAAGTGATATCGCGGGAGAGACGTAAATTCTCCTTTCAATTTGTTGTATGTTCAGCTACTAAAACATGTTTTACATATTGCAGAGTGGAATCAGACATTATTGAATACGCATTAATTACACACTCAGTGGCAAGTTTACTCATTCACCTCTAATTTAATTCTACTTGATCTTAAAGAGAGACTATAAATGTTGAGTTTCATAAGCGCTTAAAATTTAATAACTTTACACATGAAGCCATTTGTTCATGCATACCCATTTCGTAATTTGAAATTTGTATAAGTTACTTGTAGTTAGAATTCTTTGAATAGCCTTTTGTTGTAAATGGAGTTTTAAACAGTACTTTCCTGAAACCCTTTGAGGGACACAACTGTTGATCAACCTTATAGGCTTGGTGCAAACGCCTGACGATCAGCAATACTTCATCGGTATATTTAGAAAAAACATTTAAAATTTCTAAAAGCATTAGTGTTGTTCATTTGATTTTTGAATAAGTCGACTTAGATAAAGAGTAAATAGGTAGATAATATTCAAATTAAAGCAACGCTATACAAATAAACACAAGCCTGTCACCTCTGGTATTCACCGGAAAGACTTAAGAAATAAATTTTCTGAACTTTGAAGTCCCAATAGCCAAAGGAACATTCAGTCAATTATATCTAACTGTAAAGTGCAAAAAACTGAACATACCTCGCATAATAAGAGTACTATCGAAATGTAGGCCGCTATATCAGTATAGTGAAATAAGAAATGATGTAATGGTTTCAAACATCCTGTATTTATATTACTGTTAGTATCAGTGAATTTGTTAGGACATGATTTATCTCGGATTTCAAGGTTCTTATTAAATTTACAACATGGAATCGGATAAGACAACGTAGTGACTAGTTGAATGCAAAGAAAAGAAAAACAAAAAAGGGCAATAAATTGAACGAACTACTAAATATTTCAAAATATTACTTCTCTTTAATGTAATAAATAAACAATTAAGCTGAACAGTTACAATCGACTGGTAAGTGACATATGCTGGTTGTTGTTTACCCGTAAACTAATTAATCACTTGACGGTTAAGCCTGATGAGGAACAGTCTCTTGTACAGATACGAAATTTACACTACATAATAAGAATATCGAAATATATAATTTGATTGGGAATATTCCATACATGATTCCCCATCATTTGTCGAAAGTAATCGATTAAACATAGAATATTATTGATAATATGCTAAGTTATCTACATTTCGTAGAGTACAGACATCAGTCAGTCATGCACATATGTGTATAGAATCAAGTAGTGAAACTTTATAAGCACAACAATCTAAATAACACAGTAATACTGTCAACATTCCTTTAAAGAATTAGACATGAAGTTCATAAACCAAAAATGAATCTATTATGAGAAAGAAGACAAAATAATCGTAGACTAAGGAATACAATGGAACATAAGGAGTGAATGCTTCTGCATCCCTGTGACTGATTCTCAGCAATATCACCTAAAGTTTCCAGCCATTAGTTGTGAAAATAGCAAGGACTCTAAGCAAGTTATTTACAATTACCAATAAGGCTGAGACAAACAGTTAATAAATTAATGAGCTAGCGTCATGTCACTGTTCGGGTGTCCCTAGCTTTCTTCCATCCTACTTCTAGTTTAGTCGTTATCGTGTGTTCATCTGGGCGGTGGTTTAGAATATTTAATGTATATACCAACCATCTCGCTATCAGAAGACCCACAACTTGATAAACTGATTATCATTCTTTCTACAGTACCTTGCGTTTAACCTCAATATTACTTACTCGGTGGACCCAGTAGACATGAGGAGTTTTTCAAAGACTTCCATGCTAAAATACTTAAAATGTACAAATTTCCTTTACTATTGAAGGCCACGTTTCCCATTTATGTAGTTAAGTATAGGCAACTGCTTCTAAGTATACTTATCCCTTGATTGGCAGATGAACACCTCGCCTACGCCAATAGTGGCGTAAGTTAACTTTCTGAATCCTTATCAAAACTTGACCAGATACAAATCCATTAGAGTTATCCAATCTCCCATAATAGATGAGGTGGCTTACGTGGTCAACTAATTCACTCATTAAGTTAAATTTAAGCCTTTATGTAGACCGATCGTGGAGCAACAATCTGTATCTAGAGGGGGAGTAATTCATACTAATATGCTTGCACTGTTGTTCAATGAGAGAAGAAAATACGACATTTTGTCAGGATTTCTCCAAAATAGAACAGTATCATTCGCATATTCGAGGTCGATAAGTTAGTCTCTTGGCAGATCATTATCAGAAAATTCACACAATGAGAGTGTTTTTTCAGTAGTAGGTCTATGGTGAAATTATAAACATAACCGGGGATAGGGAACAGCGTTGATGAATATAACTTAAGATTCCTAGTTTGAATGACAGATCGTCACAAGCTCTGAATAGATCGATCGTGTTCCAGTAAAATTTGTAAGCAGGACTTATTTACCTTAGTCATAAACATTGCCTCTAAAGTTTCACATTCTATAAACTCTACAAAATAAGTTGCCTAATAAAGGGTCCAGAAATGAAGTCATTATTATTGAAATGGATGAATTTCTGTGCTGAAATTTCTTTAACTATAAAATAGGAAAACTGACTGCAGAACATTTATAAATTAATAATGCACATAAAATTAGTTTGGTCTATTCAGTTTTACAGCACTTTTAGTGACAAATTAGTCATCCAACGCATCTGAGTTAGTAGTACCAACCCTTGACAACCTTACCGTGGAGCCAGAAGGTTTAAAGTTCGGTCCTGCGTACGGCCGTGAGTGAGCACTGTCAAAGAGTCTCGTATTAGGAAGATACAGCTGTTCAGTGTTTCCTAATGATGAGTCTTAGTCTAATTCAGATGAATTCGCGATATCAAATTAACCTTCAACAATCTCCACAACACTCAATTACAGTACGGTTCTATCACAACCATAATGTATTCATTCATACAAGATTTAACATCAGATCACTAAATAATCCTAAATAATAGTTGTACTGTTTTACTCATTTTGTACAAATAAACTAAAAATATTTGTGAAAAGAGACTAACATTCATAGTTTGAGTTCATTTTATATTGAATGATGATCGAATGTTACTGTATGTCAATCAATTATAAAGTACGTAATTGATTTTCTTTATTGTTTAGTTTCTCCTACATCTTTATAATGTAATAAAGTAATTCATTTTACTTAAGGTAAACATAAATTATGATTTTGATTTAGTGATCTTTAAAAAGATCATTCAATTGTGTAGGTTGTTAATAAACTCTAAATGTTATTAAATTCAATTCTTTGAACAGTGATTATCATCGGATATTGTCTATTACTTCTATATCGCATTTTATAGAGCATTTTAATAGACAAACCGTACTGAAGTCCTAATAAAGGCTACTATTAGTAGTAACTTTTAAAGTTTATAATTTACTCGGTTTTTTGAAATGTAGACAAATGAAACAATTTTGTTGTTTGTTACAGATTACTCTCAGTCAAGTACAACTGGAAACCAGAGACAGCTGTTTTGTTCCACTACGTTTTCACAGCAAACGCTTGATTATCAGCATCACTAGGTAGATGACCGTTAGGAGAATAATCACTTCCATAAATTTGTTGTACAGGACAAATATCAGTCAGTAACATTCATGATAACGATTGACATATTTGGACTTGACTAATTACAATTTCTCACTGAAACTTCAACCGTATCTTTTAATTCGTCGATTTGATTCCCTAATGGAATCGATGGTGAATACTACTGAGGAGTTGCATACTTGGTCAAAAACAGCTGTTTAGTACGCCCAACTTTTCAATGGTGTACAAGTGAGATCAGTCTGCGATAAAACATAAATAACAAATAATAAGAAGATTATTGAAAAGTTAAATTATAAATTCAAGTTAATAAGGTACAAGTTACATGTTTTATTATTCCAAACATCTGATTTGGCAAATTTCATTGAATGATTAAAATCACTTCCATTTTGTGCTCCACAACAATTGAACTAAATAAATAAAATCATGAACTAATGGTAAATTGAATTCAAGTTAATAAAAATCATCAATATACATATAGCTACACTTTTATAATTCTATTGGGATGGTTAATTTTGTGGAGATTGGTTATTTTGTTGATTGAATATGTCACAGATTGATGTTGGCAGCCACCGGTGCGGAATCTGGAGTACACACTGCTGAGGAGTTCCCCATTAGAACGAAATAGCTGTCCAGTGCTCCCTGTTTTTCAATAGTACCTTGCCAACATCGATCTGCAACATATTCAATCAACTTCATAATTTATTAAATTAAACTATAATCACCAATGAATAATGTCAAGATGAATTCCTGTTGTTTAAATGAGAAATTATAACAATTGTATTACGAGAATTGAACAGTGTACTGAAAATGAGGGGACTAGTTGATTCTGACTAAGTGGTCTATATTTGTTCACTTAGTTTGATTCATCATAAAACGTTTGTCTTCGATTCTTAACGTTGCGTGATGTTTTTCTATTTAAGGTGTTCAGTATCTTTTCGGTTATTAAATCATTTTCCATTCCAACAGATGAGCGTTCATGATGTAAATTACTTTAAAGGTAATAAACGCTGAATAATGACTATTATTATTGAAACGTTTACCCAAAGTCCTCATATGAACATACAATGTAACCAATGATATTTCAATCATGTTTGATAAGACAAGCTTTGGTTACATCACTTCCACATAGACAGACAGACAGATACAACGCAGAACTTCGTACGTACGTACATCAGTTCAGGTCGCCATACCACATCAGCACAGAGACGCAACTGTCACTTCAAATCCAAGAGTGGTAGCGATAGTAGAAGTATTAGCAGTAATGCAGAAAATTAGGGAGCGAAGATATGATTCGAAAAGTATCACTTCCACATGGTCACTATAGATTTATTGTTGTCTACTTATAAATACTCGGAAGTAATATTTACTTTTCTTGAGTTTTTATATTGCCTCTAAATAGATTTCGTGAGAGTGCAGAAGTCTGCATACTAACTGAACAATACAGTGAATCATCATTAACATCAAAAACTGAAAAATATTCAACAGATGTTCCATCTTAGTACAAAACACAATCCACGACCAAGCAGTAAATCAAGCCTACTACTTTTAGACCTATGTGATACCACATAACCTTAAAATTATTTAGTTACGTTGATCCTTAGATGGGTCATAGATACTCACTGTTTAAGAGTTTCATAATGAAATACGACAGTTGTCTAGGGCTTGTTGCTGTACAATGAATGTTGAACTAAAACTACCCCTTATTGTTAACTGCAACATTGAATAATATCAGTGAATATCCTACACTAACAAAATCACAAGGAATTAAACATACGTATTTTTGTATTCATTTTTAAAAAAAAATCACTTACTTTAATCATTACAAGACCCATGAAGACACTGTTCGTATCACCACTGGAGATACTTTCAAATTGATTTATCGAGTAATTCAATAGTTTAATAAAGAATGCTTGAGGCTGTCATGTTAAATGAAAACAAAGAAAATAATGAAGATGATTAAAATCAGTTTTACTTTTAGATTGAATTAAATGATGAAAATATATTGAAGACTTCAGAAAAACAAATAAATAATGATAATTTTTTCGATAGTAGAAAACATGTTTACCAATAGTTAAACATCTTGAATCACCAACCTATTTTCTCAATGCTGTAAATAATTTCAAGTAATTGTTTCTAAGTTGAATTATGATTGGCGACCGGATTCCAGCATGCTCGTTTCGTTCTCTTTGAGACTCATCGGCTGGAAGTACCTGCATCCTAATGTTGATGTTCTAGGCAATCCGCTCAGGACGCACATATAACAACAGAGACCAACCAGCTTCAGTCAATAACAAATCAACGGGAAGATACAAGTTCATTCTTATTCCAAGTAGTCTTTTAATGATATTTTTATATAAAAATTGACAGATGGGTGGATAGACAAACTTTCAAATCACTTAGTTTTCTTACTGTTTGTCATTAACCACCCTGTTTTAGACTTATTTGTACTAAATAATGGTGATTAATACCAACCATTGAATAAAACCTATTTTAAAGGTAAGTATACTGACACATTGATTCGTTCATAAAAAAAAGATACAAAAAACCATTACAATAGAAGTCATCAGTCAAATACATTCTGTAATGAGAATGGATTTCATAGTAGTAAAACTAAACAGAGTGTTGGCTAATTGTCATCGGAGGAATTTCTACTATTTACAAAAGATGAAATATGGAGAAAAGGTTATAACATAGTCGATGAGTTTGGCTGAAAATACTTTACTGTAGTCACATCTAATGTAGTGAATAAATTGTCCATCAATATCATAATGGTATATTGATAAAGTTTCACAAAATTCCCATAATGAAAATTAGAACATCTATAAGCGAACAATATTGTTTTCGTTTAGTTCTTCATTAGGTTTCACTCTAATATACAATAATATTCATATAAAAATTCTCTGTTATATTAATTATTTATCAAGAATTGGTTTAAATTAGACGACCAGTAATCATCAGAAACAGCCATCTCGTCCTAGTGTGGAATGGAAACTAAGATCACATAGCTCTGTGGCGAACACTTTACCAACGGTTGATATTTCTAGCTCAGTCAATTCACGATGCGTTTCAGCAACCTCATTCATTGTCATCAATAGGTAATTGCTTCCCACCCGATACGTTTGAACTCCGTTGGTCAAGCCCTCTCACTAGTAAACCAGAAGTTACCTAGAAAACTAAGTCACTTGTGAACTGATATTTACTGTAATTAGGCGTTGTGAAGATTGGTGAGTAATGATTTGACTTCTTTTTATTTTATTTTAATTATTTTTTTCTCACCCCTTCCATAAACTATTTTTATTACCTGTATGAGTGGAACTTATGTTCGCAAACTTCTGGTTACGAAACTTTGATTTTCTAATGATTATTATTTACAGGGCACCATTAAAAATCGGGGAGCAGTGGACAACTGTTTCATCCTAGTGTGAAACTCCTCAGCAGTGCTCACCCCAGATTTCGCACCAGGGGACTCAGGTTGACGGCGAACACCTAACTTTCTTCATCACCAGGTCAGTATCCAATAGTAGACTTCACAAATCTATCAATTCGTAATATATACATAGCGACATTTATCCATTGTCATTGGTGATAACTGTTTCACTTCCAAGAAGTCTGAACTCCATCTGTCAAGACTTCTCACTAAAGAGCTATATATATAATATCACAAATTGATGGGTGTAGGAATTCTACGATTGGGTGCCGGTCGGCCTAGTAGTGCAGAGGATTAGGCGTTTACCGTCAACCTTAAGTCACTGGTACGAAATCTGGAGTGAACACTACTGAAGAGTTCCACATTGGAACGAAAGAGATATCCAGTACTCCCTGATTTCGATTGGTACCCTGCCAACGTCAGTCTGTGACACATTCAATCAAGTGAAACTACCAATATCCACAAAAATAACCATCCCAATCGGACTACTATTTAAATAAGTTTACCTAATCAGCTTATTATTTCAAGCTATAATCTATTACCTGAAATGCTTGTTCGAGTTGTTTTATGATTCTTATCATCACTAACAATATATCTGCCCTCTTACCATCAATTTGAACTCTCCACTGATTATGATCAACGGTTATGTAATCCATTGACCTCACTGTCAAAATCATTTCATAGATTAACTTGGTTGGCTTAATTTTCATATTTGCACATAAATATTATTATATATTAGAGTGATGATTGATGAAGATCTAATTGGAAACAATAATGTGTCCTTAGTTACGATGTTCCAATTTATATTAACAAAGCAATTGAAATGCTTTTAATGGCACTTTATTATAGTTGTCTTTAAAATAAATAAAGTAATATTGAAATTTGGTGTACACGTTAGTTGTTTGATCAAGCTGTGAAATTCTGTCCACAAAGTCAGCTTGGATTACATGAGACATACATTAGTCACCGTCAACACTCGTGTAGAATGTTGATTGGGATAACAGCCGACTGAAATATATCTGTGAGTAGTCAAGCCAACACATGGCAACAGTACATGAAATTAATAGCTGTTCAATTGAACTGACTTTTTGAGATACCAACTTCTTAGTTTAGGTCCTCAAGTTAATGTACTACATAAGTGAGTAATTATTTGAAATCAACAGCTCAATGCTTAATGCGCTAGTGTTTAAAGAGAAATATATTGGGTTCAAATATCAGTGTAATCACCAACACTGAAATGCACATTCATTCGGTTGACGTGTCTCAAATAAGACTGAATGCGCATTCCGCATTCTACTGCTAGACACTATGTAGCTTTACTAAATGTTATTAATGGCCAAATACAAGGAATTATGTGAATCGAGATTGATTAAATCGATGCAAATGTATCTACTGTTTATTTTGTTCTGGACATAAACTTTTAGATTTGTAGTAGTAATTAATTTTCGAAATTGTTAGTTGTATAGGCTCTCATCATTGATGCTGACCATATTTATTTCAGTGGTCACGAATAGCTGAAGACTCTCAGTCAGGTATTATTACCAGATCACGATACGACGCACCGCGGAAAGCAACTCCTCTTCTAGTCAGCTAGCATAGACATTACTGTCTCGCTTTCATCAAACTTACTATCAAATAAGTTTTCTTCATCTATCAGTACTATCTGATTTTTACTTACTCGTACCTATGTACTTAATCGTTAGCAGCTACTCTGGTTATATAATAAGCATAACTTAGTTATATACGGGATAAACCATATTATCCAGTAACAACCAATGTATTTCCTTAGTTTAGTGAATTGTTTAGTACTTTGACCTCTTTAATTTCGATATTTATTTAATTCCTTTCCCAATATACAATGATATGAAATATGAAATCTTAAACCTGTATAGAGTTATGTTAAGAACTCGTAAAGCTTTTTCATAGATTGTAGCAATTCTAGACGAAAATCTGTTGAACACATCATATATCAATACAGGTGAACAAGTAAAAACAAGGATGCCTATCATAATCATCATAATCATCATTCTAAAATATTCACTTTAGACCTTAGCAACAAAGATGAGTAAAGAAGAAAAAAGGCATACAAAATTGATAGAACAAAATGAAATGATACTTTGGCATCATAAGTCATTTTGTGTACATTACAAATATGATACTGTGTAAATAATAAAAGCATATGACGTTACACAAATGTTTGTTTATTTAAAAACAATGTTTTTTTTTCATTTGGAGTTTTTTAAAATTTTATCCAAGAAATTTTCTTCTGAAGTAACTTTTCATGTTTAATTTAAATGTTTGGATACAATGACCTTCATATATAATTAACCACTTTATGCATTAAATATAATCTCAAGTCAGTGAACAACATCAACTAGTTTAGGTGATCGACATAAAATGTGGAATAATGCAAATTGTAATACTATTACATAACTACAAAACTAATTTAACGAAATAATCATGATGTGGTCTTGTGGAGATAGTTAATGAATTCAGTTGTTTATCTTCGTCGTAGGTTTATGATGGTTAAGTACCATTAAAAACTACTGAGCACCAGATAACTGTTTTGTCCTAGTATGAGACCCCTCAGAAGTATACACCCGCGATTCCACCAGTAAACCGAAATGACGTCTTCAGACTTGTTAGGTGTTGGACAGCTATTATCACTGATAATAAATAATCGTCGAGCTTAACCAGAAATTAGTGGATTTGTGAATTATACTCCGGCCGACCTAGTGGTGCTGAAGGTTTAGCATTTGCCAACCTGAAGGCTTTGGATTTGAGGGCACTCAATGACTAGGAGTCAAGCAGTAGGACGTAACAGCTGTTGAGTACTCCTTGATTTTCAATGGCACCCAACTAATATCAAAGCCTACTTTGACTATAACCAAACTGTATGCTTATCATAATATCGAACACATCAGCAATAGTAGTAAACCGTCAGTGCATGGTTAAACATTTACTATCGAAATAGGTACATAACATTTATAATGAGATAATCATTTAAATAAGCTAATAAGAACAGTGGATACCACTACTATTGGACTTTACTTACGGCTTGTTTTCTTGCAAAATAAATGGCCAATACAATGAGATGTGATAGAATAACAATCGAAATCCCTACAATATACTGGAATATGTAAAAAGGAGAAAGAAATGAAAACAAGAGGTACCAACAGTAATAAACTGTATTAATGTATTAGACAATAAATGTATACTTTCATCATAAGGAAATATTTGTATACCCTAAATAGTAGATTAATTTAGTTTCAGATATCCAGTCCGTTGCGAAGTAACTGAGATCTGATTAGAATTAATTCGAACTAGAAGTAAGATACTTTCCATTTAATACATTCTAAAGGTTTGGTACCAGGGCGAATATCCAAAGTCATCAATATATATATATATATATATATATATATATATATATATATATATATATATATATGAATTGTGATGGCTTCGGAGAGACTTGTTTTCACTGGTACCCAATTGATATCAATCTTTGACAAATATAATTAACTAAACTTTGTAACTAAAATAATCAGCTTATTAGTGACTAACTTCAGAATGTTCCTAAAGTCTTAGTGAGAAGTCACGACAGATGGAGTTCAGATAGGTCAAGAATTATACAGTTATTACTATCAGCATTGATTGATTGTCGAGCTTTATAACAAATTGAATGAAGTGGTAATTCTAGCATTGAACGCCGTCTAGCTAAATGGCTTATTCAATACCTTGGAGAAAGTGGGGGGTGTGCATTGCTGAATCCTACACCTGAATGGGGTGGCTGCCCAATCCTCCATGGTTCCAACAACACTTAACTGAAATCATTTTCCAACAAATAAGATATATATATATATATTTTACACAATTCATGTAGGTTTAGTGATATGGTTATAATTTTATCACATTATCATAGGTGAATAATTCATAGAAACTATTGATAGTTGAAAAACAATCGTCTGACAACACGCAGCTTTTTTCAATAAGTTTCAAAAGGTATTTGGTCATGTCATTTATGTTTGAAAGGTGGTGCATACCATCGATAGTTCACTGTGGGACATAAATGTCCTACATTCTACTTCCAAAGAATCGTAAAAATGTTTGTTAAAGAGTCACTGTTATGATATTTAGTTTCATTCACCTACAATCATACACTTCTTAACACTCAGTGATATGTCTGGCTTTACATCATTATATAACTTATCTGACCTCGTCCGATTTATCAGTTTCATGACAGAATAAAATAGTTATCAAGTCTTAAATTAAGAAAAATGGTGTACTTACAATTTTTAAACATAAATAACTCTTACAACATGATCCTAAAATCCCAGCAATGCAGATTAAAAGTATAATTATACCAATAGCAAATATAGGTTGACTGTAGTGACCTGGAAATAAAGATTTTTTTAAATAGAAAAGTATCAGACGAAATCTTAAACTATGCATCTGTCAATTAGATGTGTATCATTCAAACGTGTAACACAGTAATAATTTGTTACATCAATATTGTGAATTTGTGGAAGCTGATAATAACATGTAAAGTTTAGGTTCCACAAAATGGAGCCGGTACCTTTGTCTGACATTAACACTGCTTCACAGATACTTAAGATCACATTACTACTAATGTGAAAGTAAATTCTACTAGTGAGATTAAAATTTCACAAAATATCACACAGATCTAACCCCTCAATAACAAGCCTAACCCTATATTAAAGAGTCCTCATTTAATTGTGGAAAACTAAAATTTGGAATTGAGGTAGGGATTATAAAAATGATAGGATCTCTCGAAGCATGAGATTCAAATCAATGTATGTATCAACATAGTTCTTAATTATCATTCTATTAGAAGACAGTAATTAACCACATAGTCAGATGTCAGCCACAAAAAAGTCAAAGGCGGGTAAGGCCAAGGACGCAGAAGAACAACAAAACCTTTGAAGGTAATTAAATACGAGTGAATCCATGAAGACGAACAGATATAACACGTATAAAATATGTGAAGAGGTAACTGCTAAATAAAGTAAGCAATGATGCTATTTAGGATGGGGGGGGGGGTGAAAGTCGTTCAAGTAAACTATCTGGTAAATAAATGCTTTATTCACTGATGGATGCTGAGCCTTTACTACAAAAATCTCAGAATGGTCTTTTAAGTAGTGTAGTGGTCACTGTTTAGACCAAAGGTATAGGAAATTTTCATGGATCCAATGAACTGATCTTGATTATGTAAGTTCCCAAAGTTTTGATTGTATGAAAGACATGAATTCTTAAATTATGTGACAAACTGAATGAGCGTCTACTGAATATATCTGCATCACTTCACTTTCACGTAAATGGAATAAAGTAGTCTCAGTTGTTGGTTCGGAACACACATCTGTCGTTGATTATGTTATATCTCAAACAGAAATCACGTAACTAAACTAACTTTGTTGAAAAACGCTATCTTTAGACTTAGTCGATTGACGGTGGATATCGTTTTGTGAAGTCCCTTCAGCTAGGATTGTAAAATTCATTTTGTTGACAAACTTTTAATTCTATCTTAGTTTTTGAAAAGATTACATGAATTCAATTGTTGTATAAATACAATAACTATAAAATTAAGAATGTTAAGTGATTACATCATTTGAAATTCGATCAATAAATTGAAATCAAATGTGGTAGGGTTCGTGATTTTTCGTCGTTGGCATTAAAGACTGAAATCGATCTATTTCTGTTACCATACATAACTATATATCTTTAGTGTATTACACTGGTATTAATGGAAAAGTTACAATTTGGTTTGTAACGGAATCTAACATACAAGTTTAAGCATATTCATGATTTTCCAGCTGGGTGCACCTGGTTCCTGACGCCAATGTTTACAGAGAAACTTGCAATTAATTGGCAATATCGAAAAATTCCTATTCAGATTCACACCTACCAATAAAGAATTGTCATTTACTGTCCATAACACCAAAACAGAACAAAACATAAATCCTGGATTCCATCGCTAGCTGTATCTATCCATTCATTTATTTTGTTTCAGGTAACAAGATAGTGTATCATTAAGTACATTGAATTGTTCTGATAAATAACTTACTACTCATCTTTAATACAGCATCACCAATGCTACGATCAATCGAAGTATTTGTTAAATTCATTTTATTAATGTACGTAGTCCATATGTCACCAAATGCCTTCGTAGCTGTACTTTTAGACCATGTCATTAAGCCACCGAGTATAACTAACGACAATCCAATTATCTGTAAATTATCAACAGTAATATTGTAAAATAAATTATATAATACGAAGTATCTGGAACAAAAGAATTTAATCGAATTCATCATATTGATGATTGTTTCACTGTTTACTAGAGGGTATGTATTATTACAGTAACGAATAGTTTCGACAATTACGGAGGGTTTTGGAAAGAAAGCCTGTTCGATCTTCGCTTCTCTATTGTCGGCAATCAGAGTACCTGTCAACTCCGTTTAAGTGCAGACGAATGTAAATTCACTTAGACTTATCTCAACGTTAACACTTGATTAATAGAATGTGACCAGCACTAAATACATCTAGAAAACCTTACATTGTTCACTACATGGTCATCACCTTGTGGAAAGTTACGGTAACTTAACAAACATTGCATAGAATAAAATAAATTATATTTTGTCCACACACTATGTCATAGGTTTTCGCAACTGTCAAAGAACACGATACATGTACATATTGCTAATGACTAATGGAAATCGCTAATGGAAATGACTATTGCACACATTCTGATTTTCAATGGTCCTCTTCATCTCCCCCTCTCCCCTCCAACCTTACAGTTTCATGTCGAATTGTGATGAAATTTACCCTGAAACTATTCAGATTTTATCATACAATACACATTTAGTTAATAAAATATTAACTTGTCTCTTTGAAATCGTTGACTATAACTCTCTTACTTTCAAAATCTGAAATAGTCCAATTTATAGTGGAACTACACACTTAATTCGAATTCGAAAGTTGGTCATTAAATTAATATACCTTTACTATTATTTCTATTCATTATTTTTTTTCAGAAGATACAAGACGATTTAGTTAGAAGGTATGCACAATCGGAGTCATGAGTTCGATTGAAAAAACATCGAAATTGTAAATTGAAGAAATTATAGGAGTACAAAGAATTTCTTGCAGCATTATATTCAAATCAATCAAGTGTCAAACGACATCATTATACAACCATAATATGTAAAGTTACAGACAAGTTAATCAAATTTATGGTCACAGATCGATCGAAAAGAACAAATAAAGACAACGAAATCTAATACAACCAACAACAAATAAGTCCATTAGAACTTATTTACACTTATAATATAACTTTAGAAGTCATTTCTATTTAAATTGGATCGTTTTACTGTTTTCCGAAACACGAATGAAAGCTGTTGAGTTAAGGTATCTAGTTCGAAAATAGAAATATTATAAACATGATCCAACTAAGCTGCAAATCTTCATTATCGATGCTACTGCATTCATACCAATAGTGTGTGCTTTTGTGTCAAGTGACAAAGCTTCAGTAATTCGAAAGAGCAGCCATGGCTTTTTCAAGTTAATCAAATGATCATTTATCCAACCAGTAGCTGTGTGGGTTCGGTGGTAGATAGTTACAGTTTCCATAAGCGATATTCTAGTAATCCACTCTTTGTTAATCTTCGTGCAGTTTGAGTAGGGAACCCTGAACCTGAGCCAGCAGAATGCAGCTACCAATGTCAAGTGTCTGATTTTGTATAGATCAGCAGCACAATAAGAGTCTTAGGTATTTGTCCTATGAGGCTATCTGATTGATCTTACCTCTAATTTAACCTAAGCGTACATCTCTGCAACTCTGGTCCTTGTTTATCGGCATTTGTGTCCCATTTGCCCGAAACCGAATTCAATTAATTAGTTTTATTATCTCAAACAGTTGTAATAATGCCATTGACTATTTTTACAAGGTAGTTACATTCATACTCTCAGAAACACATAATCATTCCTAACCAACCTTTTGATATGATCTATGACAACGTACTGACGTTTTCAATAACACTTTCATTCCTTTATCAAATGTATTGTTAAATAGCACGTTACGGAACCTTCCAGTTCATTTACTTAGTTATGATGATGTGAGCGTGGTTTTAAGCAAACCTTTTATTGTAAGCTCTAACTTTTCATCATATGTTATGTTTTTCATTCAAAATATACCAAGCAAATTACACTAGTATGTTAGTAGAGGTAGACGGTGGTCAGGTATACGTAACACATGTCCAAACCACCTCAGCTGGTGACGACTCACTACTTCATCAATAGACTTACTGTATTTACCTAGTACTTTATTCTTAACCCACACACTGCTTACTCGATGGTCCCAGCAAACACGAGCGACGCTTCAAAGACATCTATGATTGAATGCTAGAAACCTACGAATATTCTCTATCCTTAATGGCCATGTTTCACATCCATATTCACATTAATAAATAAGAAAAGAAAAACTGTATGAAACTAATTTATTTATTATTCTCTACTTACTCCAATCACCGCATTTACAGTGAATAATATTAATCTGTAGAGCATATTAACCATCGTTTTTGTCGAATTTTCTTTGTTTTATTTCTTTATTGATGAAAGTCAAAAAGAAAAAAAAATCCAAAATTTAATGAAAATGTGTTTTTTTTTGTTTAAAAAAACATTTGAAAAAACAGAAAAAAAGTAAAAGAACATTTAACATCATCAATGAATTGAATCATTAATCAATCTGTAAACTAGGAAACAAACACTACAGAATTTGTTTTATTGAAAATTTGGTAGGTCTTATTGTCTAATAAAACACCGTCTGGGACTACCAAGTTGACTTAAGGTATAACAGAAACCTGATAAATCTATGAATCATCTTTAGCTGAGATGGTTATTGCACACACTACTTATACCCAATTACGACTCATTTCAATGTGAAATACTGAATATAATATTGAAGAAGAATGGGAGAAAGAGACAGCATAAGTTTATGAAGTCACTGACTACTGATATAGACTATTTGATTGAGTTCATCCGATTGTCCTAACCAAAAGATTAATAACTCTAGGTCACATAACTGATAATTAATCACAGTAGTACAAAAGCATTCAGTCCTTGTTCTTGCTTAAATCATGAGCATGAAGTTACTTTATACCTTTCATTCTACAAACTTACTCTTTCATCCTGTAATATATTTTCTATATCCACACTTATATTTTAGTACTACTGATATAACTGCTATTTTTGATAAGTTAGTGTTTATCTTCCTATGCTAGTAAACTGTGGCACATATGTGACTGTTCCTACAGTGAACATGACTTCTTGAGAGCCCCCATCCTGTCCACGTGTATTAACCTAATGGATGACAACAAACACTTACATTAAATATTCGTTCCAGATATCCATTATGTTGTTAAGTAAATTAAATGCGATTATAATTCACCAAAGCCAGAATTTATGCTTTCATGGTTTAATTTATTTGAGCAGCATAGTAATATGCCGGTTACTCAAAGCTAGTCTATTCAGAAAATTCAGTTAAAATTTCATAAATTATCTTAACAACCAATCACACTCCTACATTGATATGCTAGTTCAATGGGTATCTCTAAGATCTTAATAAATGTTTCATAATGGCTATTCCTTATGTCTAGTTTTTGTTGATTTAAGTAGTTTTCTGAAAGTATGATGGCTTCAGACAATCATTAGGAAACTTAAAACCTAAAAATTTCTATTAACAAAGTGTATCCAAAATCATAGAATCTGTACTTCATTCAGAATAAGAATGAGAATTACCTGATGATACACTCGAAAATATGTTAACAATTGTCTACTTTAATCAAATCAGATCTACAGTAAAACTGAGGTGTTTATACAAATAAGCTACTCATTACTGACTAGAATCATATTCTTTGGTTATAAAAATTCATTAATAGTCTTACAATATAACCACTGGACCAATTGATTCGGCACCACCTTAATGACCACACAACATGACTCAGGTTATTATTCTGTAACCTATTTGTATCTTTCAAATCTTCATATATTAAAAGTATCGATGCAAAGATGAGTGAGATTTTGACTTCACATTAATTTTAGCCACATACATTTCTGATCTTGTTTGTGAAGATAATTTTAGTTGCCTTTTAATTTATTAGTAAGTTTTAAAAAAATAATCTATATTTTAGTTGACTGAATACGCCACATATGTTAGCAAGCTACCATTGAAAAACAGGTAGAACTAGACAGCGATTTCATCCTAGTATGGGACTTCCCTAGATTTCGCCCCATGGGCTTCAAATTGGCGAATACAGTCCTCTGCACTACTGGGCGGGCATTGAATAGTAGAATTTCCACTTTCATCAAAATACCAATCTCTATAAACTATCTTAATTCAATTACAATAATCAGCTCACTAGTGAGTAGCTTCAGGATGTACTTGAGGCTTTAGTGATTAGTAAAGTTCAGACTTTTACCAAATGAGACGATTATCACTAGCGACAGTGGATGAACGTCGCGCTATATGTTGCGAATTGATAAAAGTGGGAATTTTTATCATCATATTGCCGACCTAGTGGCGCAGAAAGTTAGGCGTTAGACAACCTGAAGTTCATGGGGTGGAATTTGGAGTGTGCACTACCGGGGCGTTTCATGCTAGAACAAAATAGCTGTTCAGTGATCTTTGGTTTTCAGTGTTATCTTACCAACATCAATCTGTAACGTATTTAATCAACTAAGACAATAATCTTAATTCAATTAAATAATGTATAGACAAGTTTTAATGAATTCAATGTTTCGGATTAACAAGCATTCATCAGCAAAATGATTCATCACTTTTAATTGTTTGTTTATATAAATTTACAAAACCTGTATAAAATAAATCTAAATAGGATAGAATAATCAAAATATGGATAAAAATAAACAATCAGACATACAAATAAAAAGAATCAAAAGAAAAAAAACTCTTGACAACAATTTTTATTAAACGTAAAATGCAAAGTACATCAGTGTAGATGAGATTTAAGAAACTAACAACAAAAGCAACTTTTGAATTGATAAATGTTATTGACATTCGGAAAATTGGAAACAACATATACGAGCAAGCAATATTGTTTTCAATTAGATTATCATCAGGATTTACAGTAATATGCAGCAATATTTATATGCAAATATGAAGATTATTTAACCAATGAAGACAATCTATGATTCAGTGGTGGTGTCGTGGATGTGTTCTGCTGAAGAGTTCGATACTAGGACGAAACAACTGTCCAGTGCTTCCTGGTGATCAATGGTTCTCTAATTCAAACCAATTCGTGATATCCAATTAAAAATTCAACAATCGTCACAACAACCATTTACATAAAAATGAAAAAAAAATGGATTACATAAGTAATCATAATAGGTGAAAGATGAAATTTATAGTATGATGGGACATGTACTAGTAGCAGTAATGATAAGTAAATTAATAAAAACAACATGAATGCATATTTCAGCATAAGATAAATACAATAAATTAAAAGTTGAATGTAGGTTAAGACATGTGTAATTGAACTTGTTAAAACGATAATAATGATCATTTAAAATTAGGTGTAAAAACAATATAGTTAGTTAAATAGAGGATGGACAAAAGGTATGAAAGGAATAGAGTAAGAACAAATAAACGACAGAGCGTAAAGAAATGGGTAAGTTGTAATATTTGCTTAATTCGTTGTATGTTGTTGTCGTCAATGCCATTGAAGAATTTATAACCTGTAAGAGATAGACTCACAGATAAATGAACTTGTTTCAATGTGTTCAATTCCTTTCTAGTTTTAACTGTTTTTTTTTTTTTGTGTTTGTGATTTGTAGTTGCTTATTAGATACACAATGATCTTTAGATTTATGTACTTAAGGTAACTAACAGTACAGATTTGCCTTAAATTACTAGATGCAATGAAGTACTAATATTCGTAAAGTTATACTAATCTGCTGGTTGGCTTGAATAATCCTACTGGAAGTGTCCAGTGTTCAGACATATCAATAAGAATGTAAAATGATGTTGTGAAATAAGACTAAATATAAACAATTGCTGATTATCGTATTAAACACTTACCGAGTGACAATGTGAACAATGAAACCATTCGGAAAGAATTTTAGAAATTGTTTGGAAAATCTATAAGTTGCAGAGTTAATCAAGTTAACGACCAGAAGATAGTTATTCCCTCCCCCCTCCCATCTCACTCCCCTAACAACTTTTGTATTACAATTTAACAGAAGTTGAAAACGACGCTTTATTGACTGAATAGTATCATAGATTCTATGTTCAACCTACTTAGTTTCCCAATAGTTTTTCAGCTTATGTCAACCCGTGATGAAAAATTTTACACATATACACAAAATTAGCTGGAGTTTAATTGTAGTCATCCTATAATCTCTGGACAAGATAACTATTTCACATACCTATCATTCAATGTTATCCTATTGTCTACTTTAACTGTTTTGTAATCCACAAACTGAAA
The DNA here is from genome assembly GCA_025215515.1 of Schistosoma japonicum. Lineage (NCBI taxonomy): Eukaryota > Metazoa > Platyhelminthes > Trematoda > Strigeidida > Schistosomatidae > Schistosoma > Schistosoma japonicum. Next base: position 7,235,342 of record CM046067.1, on the reverse strand, counting down.
TGCATTATCTATCAGTTAATAGTTTTCTTTATGCTCATTAATTAGTCATTAACTTGTATAAGACAATGATATAATCGTGTATCAGTTAAAGATATTCACATCAACTAGATGAGAGAAAATCCAATAAAGTGAGAAAAGAAACGTCTGTATTAATGAGGACTACAGATAATGGAATAAACAAAAGTGTTTATAACTTGTCGAAAGATATGTGTTGAATTCATTTGTTTCAGTGTAACCAAACTCCAGATATGCTAACTGAAGTAACAACTAAGTAACAGTCAGTTGTAATTATAACTTTCCCAACTCTTTCATTAAATCACTTTATTTTATTGTCAGGTGATTCTCAGTCTTTTTTCAATCTAATCATGCTTGCAAACGCAGTACATTGAAGTGGACATGTAACACATCCTAACCACATTAATAAATGTGTGCCTACTACAATAGTGCATATAATCATACTTCATCATTATTTCAGTTACGAGTTGAAAGTGTAGTTAGGAGTGTAAAATTTGCATAGTCCTACAAAATTATAAAAATATATAATTTCGAAATACAATCATTCCGTACAACTATGAGATAAGTAGTTAAATAATGTTTACCAATCAGGTACACTCAACTGACTATGATTCATTGAGTGTACAAATTACACATAGAAGATCCTACTACTACTAACTATCATATGTAATCTATCTGAACAAAATTTCAGAATGATGATTACTAACAATATGAAATGCATAAACCTTTCAATTTGTCTAAAATAATCTAAATAGTTAATTACTCGAAACATTTTAACATTTTTGCCGGTTATTTAAGAAATTCTCAACTGTATGCAACGATCACTATACAGAGCTAGATAGAATCTAATAATTTCTGGTGACGTAAAAGCTTAGTGAATTCGGACTAATGGATTGTAATATAATAATCCATAACTTCAATTTTATTCACTCGAAACTGTTATTGTTATACTACTGGGCGATTAGTGATAAATTGCGTTTCACCTTTGACTCAGTTAACCCCTGTTATTATTACAATTAGAGAGTGAAATTGGGAATTTAGACTATTGGATTTAAAAACAGTAATCTAAACCGGCTAACTTTCTCAAAATATCTGCTAATGATAGAATGAGGAAGATACGTCTTGCATGTTTTGTTATTTATCAGTCGAATGTTACTACATTCTTGTGCTAATGCTCATACTGATATCCGAACCCACTACCTATTGCATCAAACTTCAATGTATTATTAACTAAGCTAACTTGTTCACATAGCATAAAGGTTTGTAATTTACCGTAGATATGTACGTCCTGATTGGATTGTCTTTATGTATCATAATGTATATAACTGAATATGAACAGTCACAATTTACAACCTCTTACTTGTGTTAACTTCAACTCTCAATAACAAGCAGTAAGAACTCACCAGTGCCTGATTCCCGCAGATAATTCCTGTAGTGCTAGTAAAATGATTTGATCAATCAAATTCAACCATATCGGATACATGCCAGTTACATACAGATGACAATTAATGAGATTGCAGCAGATCTATGTCTTCAATCGATTGAGTTAGAGATATCAACCGTTGGATATCGGCTCAGTGGTCTAACGGTTAAGTGTTTATCACCTAGTGTGAGAGTCCTGGGTTTGATTCCCTGGTGGGGTTATAGATACACAATGCTAAGGTGCCCTATACTAGAATAAAATAAATGTGTAGTACTTCTTGGTGTTCAAAGGTTATCTCACTCAGATAATTTCATGATATCAAATTTTAACTTCAAATAGTCAATAATGAGAATGAAAACACTCTACTTACCATTTCCCAAACATTATATTGTTTGTATTCATTCTGGAGTTTGTTCAGTTCTCTATTGTTTTACAATTATTGTATAGATTCATTTCAATATCACATTGTATCATGAATGCATATTTCCATAATCTTTAAATCTATCCAATAAGAGAGTTTAAAGGATGGATTGAAACAATTTCTTTGTGATTTTTAAGTTATCTACTTTCAAATAAGTGATTTTGTACATATGATAGAGGATGAAACTGAGTAGTTAACTGTTTAAAACAAGACCTAACCGACATTTAAATTGACTTTATATTATCTCTCTCTCTGCAGTTGATTATATAATCGATGTCAATAAATGATTACATAATCGATTGGAAGTGAGTATATTAATTTATTGATCTAAATTTACTGTATACTATTATGAAGAGGCTGGATAAAAATGTTAATCAGTTAGTTAGTCATTACAAGTGATTACGTACAAGTTGAAGAATAGGACGATTCAAAGCACAATTTCTAAAGGTCATTCAATGATTAGGGAAATAATCAGGGTTAAGAGGTCAAATAAAATTCCTATGGATGTGTATGGCATGTTTAAGAGACAAATGAAAAAGAGATAGTGAATGTGAACTTATAGGTCATGACTGATGGAGTTCAGACATGTCAAGAGTGAGACAGTTATCATCAGTGACATTGACTGGTTGTCTCTCTGTATCCCGATTTGGTGGAAGTAGGAATGCTGGACTTCGTCCGGGTATGAATGGTTGAGTGTTAACCATAAAACCTGTAGGTTGTGAATCTGACTAAGCTGGCGATATCGAGGGTGTGTACTGCTGAGGGGTTCTATACTAGAAAGAAGTAGCTGTCCGGTGCTATTTGGTTTTGATTAATACTTAGCCAAGATCGATCAATGAGGAATACAAATAATGAAAATAAATATTAATCAGTCACAAAACAACTTCAACTGACAAATAACTCTAAAAAACAAGCAAGTATCGACTAGACGTGTGAAGAAAAACCTTTCTTATTGTCCCATCCCTCATCGTCTATTTCTCGACCACGATAGATGGTGTTCAGAAGTGTAATAATTAAATTGTATAGTTGTGATCCGATTTAATTAAATTCACAGGTGTAGTTGAACAAGTTAATACAATACAGTATCATTGAAGATTTTCGTTGTTCAGCTGACTACGTGTCGATTATACAGATGAGGCCTTATCACCTTTATCACATCCTTTTCAGGGTTTTACAATAAGCAAATCACATGGATATTGTTAAACACAATAATTGTACAACATCACTGTTATACTATAATTCGCTACTATTTTGTAAATCACACGTTTTTGATAATGCCTTCAAATCACTAGTATTTTTTATAATTAGTTATAGGGAGCAGCACTAAAATTTATGATAAGTTTTAAGTTTAACTAATGATTCCTAGCCAAATATGTCTCCATCTCAGTAACTTTTACTTCATATACTTCACAGAGTGAATGCTAACAATAGATGTTTATTAACTAATAATAACCACCCCCCCCACCCCACCAAAAGTTGTCAAACAAATTTGTGAATATCTGAACTTATTGGCTCAATGGATAACAGGTTAGACCTTGTCGATTAAATATTATACAGGTCTTCACAATTATGGTTTTATAATTCAGGGTACTTTATCCAATTCCAATATTCATAGATCAACGAAATATTTTGTAAGAATATGGCCTTAGTTAAGAGTTAACATTATTTGATATCTGTACTTATTTATTTATTCGTTTGCACTTTCTTGTATTTACAGATCTCATTTCTACCTCCATTCACATTTACCACTATTATAATAACAATTATTATTATTTAGTTGACTGATGCTGGCTGAGTACCATTCAAAACCAGGGAGCACAGGACAGGTGTTCTGTTCTATTATGCAACTCCTCAGCAGCAGATTTCGCCCCATGGGCTTCAGGTTGGCCAACGTCTAGTGGGAGGTCGTGACTGGTAGAGTTCAAACTTGTTGGGAGTGATACAGTCATTACCAAAGATAATGGATGATCGTCGCTCAATATCACAGACTGATGGACGTGGGGATACGTACCATTCGTTGCCGACCTAGTGGTGGTTACGTGTTTGCCAACCCGAAGCCCGTAGGACAAAATCTAGGGTGTACGTTACTGAGAAGTCCCATAATAGCTGTCTAGTTCTCCATGGTTTTCAACGGTACCCTAACAACATCAACCTGTGACGGTTTCAATCAATTAATCTTAATTCCAATCTCCATAAACGGTCTCAATTCAACTATTATTATTACAATGATTATTGTCACCCTATTATTATCACATATTCTATCACCATCCAAATTTTCTCGATTTTCATTCACAAATCTTAACCATAATCTAGTGATAACCACAATTACTAGGTCCCCACCCTAATGATTACACAATTTTCATGCTTCACAAAACTTCTTCTTGAATTACTCATTTGCTGAATAAACTTATTTGGATTTAATAAGCATATTTTAATTGAGAATATATTAAATGCAGTAAGTGAGCTAATTAAGATCACTTGCTGTGTTACGATCACAGAGTAAGTAAACTTAAATGTTAGTTTGGAATTAATAAAATCTCCTGAAGTTCGTGGAAATCAGCATAATATAAATGTAGTTTTCCCGAATTAATTACATTGACTGAAGAAAAATACCTTAAAATCAAGAAAAACTACACTTATTTCAGTTGTTTGAAGTTATTCACTAGTATGTAATGACGACCTAAAACTGAAAATGAAACAAAAAACCTTCATATTTCACCACTATAGTATAGTGTTCCAAGTTTAGTTATTTCACAATTTCGGATAACAATCATTCACTGACATTCGTTATCGTACTCTCACTATGAATGATCGTTATTAGTTAGATGATCGTTAAGCTTTTGTCGTGGATTTATTGAGATTAAATACATGTACTATAGGATTACTCTTCAGTATATTAAAAATAATGTTACTGTTACGAAACATGTGAGTTCTGGATTTCATTCTTTGTAAATGTCTGTGGTGAATACTAATAAGGATTATCTCATGAGAATGGTTACTCAGTTTTTCATTAATCACTTCTTAAAAACAGTTATCTTCACGTCCCAGCATTTTCAACGACAATTTCCTGATGATGAAGATATGTATTTCTGAAACTGAATTATAATCAATTGCATAGTGTGGATTCATCAAAGTAGAAACTCCACTTTATAAACAATAAACTAGCGTACTGGTAATGGTGATCTATGGCTAATTACCGAATTATCAATGTTCTGATCTTATGAATGCATATTTATTCCATCATGAAACTCAAGTGGGAAGTATCTCATGATTAACTGTCAACAATAAAATAGATACACTCTGGTGTTCATTCCGTCACTACAATGCTAATAAGGTTGATTATAATCTGATCATTAGTTTAAGGCTAGACAGTACAATACTAGTCATTACTCAAAGGCTGACTGTGCTAACATAAACAGCATTCCTTATCACTGTGATCATACTTCAAATATGTTAAGACTGTATAATGGATTACATAATACGTAATGATTACACTAGTAATAATATTCATAATATTACTAGTGTAATGTTTACATACAAGTGTACTTTGGACTATGATATCCTTAAAGCTAGTGATAAATATACAATTTATAGTTATGGTATAAACAACCTAAGCTCAAAGTACTATTTCACTGAAATGTTTATTTTTAGCAAGTATTTTTATAATCTTTGATCAGTAAGGCTGCAGATAAACGATTTCAATCTTTGAGTTATTTACATGGAATGTTTCCAAAATATTTAATTATACCGTTCAGTTCCAATTTTATTTCAAAGTTCGATGATGGCTGAAATCAATTGAAGAGTAATACGTTACATTCGCCTGACTAATGGCTACCTAAACGTGAGATATTAGCCATATAGAAGCAGGTAGAGAAAATGAAAGTCAGAACATGTCATCATTGCATGAAGTCATCGACTGTTGGTTGGAGATGTTTTAGTAGACATTGGGTATTTAGTTAGCGTTTGTACAGTTATTATTGTTGGAAGTTTTGATTAAAATGACTTAGAATGGGTCAAAATGTTGTAGATCTGTTCATGTATTATGAATATTTTATATTTATGATTTCTCAGGTTGATTCTTCTTTCTAAAATATTTTTAGCACTAGGATAGTTGTCTCGCTATAGTGATGTAACTTGACACTTCGGTCATATGTAACCAGATTCAACATTGTTATAAACTGAGTGATTGACAAAATGCTGTTGAAAACCAATGGGCACTAAATTACTGTTTATCTGGAACTTTTAATTTGTAGTCATCCAAGCTACTCGTTTCAATCACATATTGATTTAAACTCAGGACACAAAAATACAAGTGACCTAAGTAAGTCATAAGTAACTTCTAGTTTCAGTCACATCACTACTTGGCACGACCGTCATCAACCATCACCAAAATGTAACTGCTTAACATTTAACTTGATAAACTTCACTTATTATGACTTCTTAATAAAGTCTATAATATCTCCAACTACAGTTTAATTACTACTAAGTACAAGTATAACTATTTTTGAAATTGAACGTAAAAGTAATTAAACACTAATAAGTCATATTCAATCAATTTACAAAAATGTCATCAGATCACACACTGACACAATTAACTGAAATGCTGGAGCTATCTCTAACTTTTCTGTTATGAATATTTTCAGTGTAGCATAGCTCAATATACCGAATCGAAAACATGAATATAATAAAGGTTATAGTCCACAATTAAATTAATAACAAAAATCTTTCTGTAATATACAGCGTCCATTCATTCATCAAATGACCGGCGAAACGACAGAAAGTTCTACGGACTACATGTTAAGTGGACATCAAAAGGATTGTGAATAACTTCACTTAAGTGAAGTAATTCATTTATCGTATCATGCATTAAGTTCTATGAAAAGAAGTGAAGAAACTTTTGTGCACAGTAATCAATTGATTGTGAATTTAAAAGATAAACAAGATGTGAATTATTGTCATATTAAACAGCAATAGGAAATCTTATCTAAGTTTCTCTATTGAACCACCAATCTTTTAATGTCACAATTTTATTCACTGTTTGAAATGAGAAGTCAATGATTTTCAAGATACACTGCATACTCTGCAAGAAAAGTAGCCTTACTATTACTACATAGAAGATGCACAAACAACTCACTTTGAACCTTTTGTTGTTTTAAAACTACTTATGAACTAGACATTTAGCATAAACGGAGTCGGTTATATACTTTAATGATTTCAATGAAAACTCAAGATTTGAAATTTAGTATCACGGACTGACCACAGATAACCATTGAGTTTAATTTTTAGACTGTTAAGTCTTCTAATGTTTTTGGAAATCTCTGAATCTGGAAATATAAACAATTAATTACTAATCCAGTGATCCAATAGCTTAAAGATAGTTGAAAAGCCTGAAGATCATAGACATATGGAGGAGCCTCAAACTATATCGAAACATTTATCTAATGTTTCTTGGTTATCAAATTAAGATCAATGCGTAATACAAAATGTTAGATCAAACAATCACCATAATATCTTTACAATGATCAAAACTAATTTAACGTACTTTCAAGTTGATACATATTTGTACATGTTGTCAGACATCTTTGTTCTTAGTATCATACAATGTTTTGAAGCCAAATTTCTTGACTTCGAATCTTCAATAAAACATCATTGTTTTATATTAATGTGACTTCATGTTTACATCTGTTATACATTTTATTTTCATGGATTTATATGCACGAAATAGGCTAAAACTAACGTTGGCTATGATTAACCAATCAAATCATACTACTTACAACTATTCAAGAAGTATGTATGGCTATTAACTTACTTTTCACTGGTTGAGATATACAGGTTGTGTACGATGTGTATTGTTTTTGTATTTATGAAATTGAAATAATTTTTGTTTACATGAATTTTATGTGGATTAGATGAAATAACGAAATTGTATTAACCAGTCTGTTGATCTAAATAAAACATTGAATAGCATTTATTAGTATGTGAGTAGGCAGAGATAACAATTTTATTTACCAAACTAAAGTATAAGTCACGTAGGTGGTGCATTATGTAAATATTAAGACACTGATTATTAAATATTTTGTTCAGTCTAAACAAATGAGGTTATGCTTTGAAGTTACCTTAACAACAATAACAACAGTTCTGAATGAAGAATTTTCACATTTATTTATTTATACCATAAGTAATTGTTCTCTTATTTCTTCCATATGTAAAAATAGTTTTTAACAAGAACAGATGTGGAATGCTGTGAGACTCGCGAAGTACCTACACCCAAAATCACTTCACCTTCAATAAGACTGACACTATAAGTTTCTCGTCACCAAGCAGATAGTGTTTTATTCAAACGTCTTGTATGTATTAAGTACTATAAACTGTTTTAAATGCTTATTATGAAGAATGCTTGCTTTACTAATTTTAATCCTTATGAACTTCTGTGTCAAATGATGTTAGTTGCATTTTGGTATTACACTCACTACTTGGTAGGATTATTTAACAAGAATTACCTCGAATATTTTGAGAGTTGTTGCAACTTTTAAAGTTCAGATGCAAATAACTCAACATTGCACTTTGAGATGTTAAAACTAAGCGTTTTCTGTCAGCGACTGACCTCCTGTGAAGCTAGTATATTCACACTGATTGTCCACTGTGTAGTAATAAATATCGTATTTACCTATTTCACAAGGTTAATCGATTCCTAATGATTAAGTTACAATTTAGCTACCAGCCTCAGTAATATGGTACCAGACTGTGATTCTGGATGACATGACTTTAAATACCAATATTCCATGTAAGCCTTGTTGACACATTCTAAGTGACAAGAAACTCGAGTAAAAGTAAGGTTTCTACTAACAATCACCGAATATTAAAACAGTAACCTCAATGTCAAGTCATTTGTACTATTGGTCACATTTCAATTCGATTGACAGAACTAGATAAGGATTATATAAGTATAACATTGGTTACTACTAAATGATCAATCACTGTAAACTGTTATACATTTTCATAGCTTGTTACATATATTTTATATGGTTAACCTAATAGTGCAAAATTAGTTTATTATTGAACAAAATAATAATTTCATAATCCTAATAATATAGTATGTTTTATAATATGTATAATGAATGCCTAGTTTTTCATTTGATCAAATGAAAGTAAGTAATATATTGATACATTATACCCTGACTTTGTAACTGCCTAGTAAAAATGTAAAATTACAACAAATGCTGACATAGATACTTTATAAACTTCAGGTTGTATAAATATAGTATAACTCAGATAAGTCTAGAGCAAAGAAAACAGATATTCAGTTTCAATTAAGATTGTGAAAAATATCTCTTAGATTTTCACGTTTTCTTTCATCGTATCAGTCTACAGGTCAGATACTGTTAGAATAATTATGTTGAACAAAACCTTTTTCTAGTGAGATCATTAATAACTAAGTGATTAAATGAGGTTGGTCTATAAAGTGTTGAAGGAAATTTAGCTATACGGATGATGTAAATTTAATAAGGTTATTAGTTCGAACTAGTCATACATACTTACGATTCGGTGATGAAAAGAGAACAAATTTATCAACGAAACGATTCACTCCAATACTAGTCAACTGACACAGTATTAATACAATTTAATGTTTGACTATAAACAAAAATATGCCTTACTCAAAAATGAACTATGTCAATTAGATACACGAATGGGATTGTAGGTGCGTATATCAAACGAGTCTCATGCTAAGATAAACTATCTGTCCAGTACACCGTTGTTTTCAATGATGTTCAACTGATATCAATCTCTGACGAATGCAGCCGAGATAATTATTGTATGAAGATATTCCATTTTGGAAGTGAAAGTCACATTAAATTTCATGAATGACTAAAATTTCTCATATTTTAAGGTTTCGTAGACGGTAGATGCCTTCGAAGTTTTTGATGACATTTAGTAGCCAATGCATTAATATTTCTCAATAATATGAGTGAAAATTAATCTAATCTATTTATAAACTCAGAACACTTTATAAGAGTCACTATAACTTTGAAATCACTGGTTCCCGGAGCATTGCGCTAAATTAGGATTGTAATCCTTTGATTGAATCCCCGCTACCTGCATTCATTTAGGGTTTAATAGTCACTTTTATTTCAAAAGACAGTATTAGTATCACAAGCAGTTTGATCCTATATTAATTGCCACAAGTAAATACTACAAGAATGACTTGCTATTCAAGAGTACAATTTGACATAACTGACAAGTTTGGAAAGATTACATGCCTTTATTAGACTACACTGTAAGCGGAAGACAAATATAATCAGGTCAATGCTCATATGTTCTTGATTCAACCTGTCAGTTCATTTACATATGAACTTAACTCGTTAACTTGATTATTCTGTTTTTAGCAGTACATCTTTTCAAGTAGTATCGCTGTTCTTCCTTTGTATAAATCACTTAATCATCCATCAGAAATGCATATAGTAACTAAATCAGACAATAGAGGACAACAATTATTAATCATACACTATCCTTCCCAGTGTATTCTCATTATATCAACAATGAAACAACATTGATATCGAATATTTCTCTAATCAGTCATAATGTGTACTTCGATTATAGTTTTATGTTGGTTTTACGCAAATTTTCAATATCATTACACTTGAATATAAAAAAAATTGTTTTTATCATTAAAATTGATGTATTTAATTATGATAAATTGTCAATTTTATGAAAAAATAACACATTAAATTAGTATATTTGCACGACTGAAACGTTTCCTGAAATTCCATATTCCAGATTGAACATAAAACAAGTACGTGAATATTGAATGAAATATAATGAAATTGAACGGTTTTTTTTGTTTAACTCACTAAATTTGATTAAATAGTTCATAAATGTGAAATTTAAGTTTAACATCACGAACTATATTCAGCTGAATAAATAATAGATACTGGTGTTAGTATTCATTATGTATCAAAAAGAAATTGTGACTACGTTCTCCAGGAATTGTGCTGAATGTATTAATCTAGAATGTATAGTGCAATAAAGTAGTCGATAGAAAACCTGAGATCTAGATTTCATTCTGATTGGTTATTGTCTGCAAGGTTGGCTGAAATCTTGAAGTAATTGATACTTTTTTGAGAATTAAACCTGCAACATCTACTATCAGTGTTCGAGATATTACTATTGAGCTATTAACTTTCAAGTGAACCAGGAGATTTTTATTAGTTTATTATCATTTAGTAATCACTATCATTTTTACCTGCTCCTATAGCAATAAACGAATTCTATCGATCAAGCTATTGTGTGACATAATTAGTTTTAAAATATAACTATATCTATTGTTACCGTCAAGCATTTAACTTTCACTGTAGTAATATTCCCCCCCCCCTCTTCAACCTGTCAGTTAATTATGAAAGCCAATTGTGATAAGTTTCGGTGTATAATATTCAGAAAATACTTCCATTATAAGTAACACCTCTAAGTAATGGAGTCTTCAGTTCACCACTGGAATCCATTGCAACAAGTGAAGAAGATATTTTACATTATAAACTGATTTTATATAGGTGACCAATATAAACGACGGAATACCACACAGCTATTTCGTCCAATTATGGAACTTCTCAACAATGTATACCAATGATCTAGCCAACCAAACTCAGGATTTTTGTGCCTTGTTATGTACGCTTTCTGTTTAAACTACTAAAATGGTCTATACTGGTTTACATTTTTGAAGGATCGGAACTGTTATGACACGTGTTTGATAGCTTGACTAGCCGAAGATAACTTAAGCACTCAAAAGCCTTAAACACTCCGAGTCGCAAATTCAGAAAACAGAAGACAAGTAGACAGGTATCTTAATTCCAGTAAAATAGACAGAGTCAGTCATCAACAAAATATTCGTATATTTATAGTGACTATTCATCAAGTCAAAATCATAAACATGTTATTAATACAATAAAATATTGTCAAATATACTCTGTGAGTATAACTCACATTGACTCACATTAATGTGATGAAAGTTTAAAATCAAGCTTACAAAAAATCAATACAACTCCTTTTGCTTGATCTTTGTGAATAACTGCATTTTTGAGGATCTGCAGCCCCCAACAGGAACTCATGATAAGAGTCGTAATAGGATAAAACAGAATCCAGTGTTGAATAGTTCTCGACAGTTTCCTAGATTGCCAAAATATAACCTTAATAAGAAAACAATAAAATAAACGAAATTTGAATATATAATTCCGATTATAAACTGTGGATGGCTAAAGCATTCACAATGTGAATTAGAACTAAGTGTCGACTACTCGAAGTCTTTGACTGGTTCCTGTTACTGTTGACTAAGAATTAATCTTAGATCGCATCCCTTAATTCTATTGCATAATGTAGATCATAGATCGTAATTATTCTGTAATATCCTTCACTGAGCTATGTTACAAGATATCCTAAGAAGATCTAAGAAAGCGATGTTAACTAGTAATCTACGTACAGTATTCCACAGAAACAGGCTGATTTCTTTATGCACAGTAAATTTGTTTATCATTGCAAATTATCCTGTATTAGAAGACATTTAATGGGATACTTAAGGTATGTCGTGCAAAGATTAACTGTATTAAGCATATTTTGGATTAACAGCTTTAGACACTTTAAGTAACATTTCATATACTCTAGTTTCATCAGTACTATTTATATGGTCTATAAAGACTGTTTCTCTAGTAAGTATAACCTAAATAATTAGGATAAACTTGTATCTTTCCGTTGATTTGTTATGGACTGAAGTTGGTCAGTCTCTGTTGCCGTATGTGTATCCTGAGTGACGTTTGACACGAAACGAACCAAGTTAGAATCCCGGTGTAAACATAAACATTGGGATGCAGGTATAGCCAGTCCACGAGTCCCAAATAGGCCAAAACTATCCTGGATTCCCCTTTTTAGTCACAATCCAACTTAAATAACCTAAATAAGTTGTAACTGATATTCTTTTTAACGAAAATAGAATTCAAAACAGTTAGTTCTTTTCGACAAATAATTCGGAGAAAGAATTTAATCATCTTTCATCCCAACATAGTATCAATGATGTTGAGTCATTTAAACTACTAACCACATTACAATCTGATCGGTAGAATTCAATCCGCAATACGAAGTTCTTGATGAACATCAAATTTGTCACTACAGAGTAATTAACTGATGTGAAGAATTTAATGTTAATATGAGTACATAAAACGAATAAGACTTTATTTATTCATTAGAGAAACTCATCTGTGAAGATTTATCAGTGGTTTCTTCAGCATGAATCTTCTTTAAATTAACCTTCTAGTATTCTGTTACTTTTAGTTGGTTGAAAAATCAAGAGATGGCAGTTTTAACTTATATTCTTGCTTCATTTACGGTTTTAGTAATTAGTTTTTTTACCAACAGTTCAAGTCTAAATTGCAAAGCCACTTATCGGCTATCAAAAGAATGTAAACACAGTGGGGTTTGAACTAGCGATCTGTTAACTGAAAGTTCAATGTCCACAGCTCCATTGTTTGTTCACTAAAACTAGAAATATAAACAAATGAATACCAATCCAGTAGTCTTAAAGTTACCTACTCTCTGTTGAACCTGAATATCGAAGGTTCAACTCTTAATAAAGTCTAAGATGTACACTTTCTCTAAGGAGTCTCATACTAAGTGGAAACTACAATACGTGACGTAAAACTTCGAATTCAACATTCTCTCGAAAATCTAACAATAGCGAATCTATTACTTATCACTAAACACTTTGATGTTTAAGCCTTAAGCAAAAGTCAATACTACTTACATTTGGAACACTTTGTTTAATAAAAACAATATCACATTTGTATTTATTTTTTTTATTTCAAAATATACAGTTTATTTACTTGTCGTACTTTATGCCTTGTCATGACTACTTTTTTTCTTACACTATCTTAGTTGAACATAGCAACTATAAATTGTTATGTGAATAAGTTTATCATATTTTACTGTATGAATCAGAATGAATGAAAGTGTAATTTGTTCATTTAAAGTTGATTTTAATTGGATGTTGTTGAGATTGTTGAATAGTAATTCGATACTACGAGTTGATCTGAATTAGACAACTAATGATCCCCAGAAAGCATTGTATAACTATTTCGTCTGTGTATTGGATTTTGTAACAACGCACATTCACGACCTTCTCAGGAATCGAATCCAAGACCTCCTAACTTCACGGTGAACGCCTTACAATTAGATCACTAAGTCGAGTCCCGACGATTGGCATTTCCAATTCAGTCAATTCACGATATATTCAGAAGGTCCTCAATTAGATTTCTGGTGGGGTAGTGAATGCATACTACAGAAGAATCCTCTAAATGGACTAAATAGTTAAACAGTGCTTCCTGGTGATCAGTGGTTGTCTTGCCAAGTAGAGATATCAAATTAAAGTTGATTTTGTAGAACAATAACAAAAGAATTACGTGGTACTTCAAAATGTTTTAGATATTTTGGAGTTTGTTGAATTCGAATTTCATATTCCAGACCGATGTGAGTTGGTCACCAATTAAAAACTAAAAATGTATTAGACAGATGTTGGATCCTATTATGGACACCATTACAATGCCAAAGTACAAGCTCAAGATTTCCATGATTATCAGTAAGTCAATAGCAATCAGACTAGTGAAACTGAACACAGTACTTCGCAGTTCTTACTTCAGTTATTTAGCTACTAATTTCAGGAACTCATTTAAATTAATATGAATTAAGTATAGATGTAGGAAATCGACAAGATATTCTGCAATATTCACTATTTATGATAGGTAGCACATAAAAAAAGAAAACCATTCCTCCTGTGATAACTGGACAGTGATTACTCACTGAGTAGTGATTAACAATAGGTTTCTCTTCCATTACACTTCTCAGTAATCAGGTACCATCAACCAATCAACCATCAATATCCAACACATATCTATTCAACCCAATTTCATAGACAGTAGCTTTTGATCTATTATCCGAGTCATGATTAACATCGTGAAGATTTGTGACATAATAAAATAGAGCATACCATTACGAATCAGCTCGACTAGTAGTCATCTTGATCAATGGAATTCATTCAGTACTAATAGACTAGACAATCACAAATAACACTATCCACTTTTCAGTAATCAGTTAGTGACGTTTGTAAGGATTGTAGTTAAATCAGTTGGGTTAATTCATCAATGAAGGTTTGTGTGAGGTAATTATTTGAATTGTTTACTGGCTTACTTATGCATTTTACAAATGTGGAATAAATATCAAAAATCAGACAGAGAATACTGATCAATTAACTAAATGGATAGCTGACATGGCAGGTTATTGTCTAACACTGGAAATGATTGTATTCGACTTATCATGTAATTCTAAATTTCCAATAACTATTGTTATAAAGGACGAGATAAGAATGATGCTTGAACTTTCAGGACTAATTTTCTGAATTATATTTTAGATATTTCGATGGAATACACATTAAATAATTTGTCTACAATAATTTTATATTTCAATTATTCTAACCTCCAATTTAACCTTTTAACTGCTATTATGTCTGTTTCTGATCATAAACTCCAACTGATTAATGATATACCTACTACTCCAGTTCTCTATTATTTAAATCATAGTTTTGCATTGACGTTATTATTGTAGTTGATCTGCTGTGCATTCTGGGCTTACATGTATTTTCATGAGAGCAAGAACAAATATTTGTTCAGAATAAGATGAATTCATTTTATTTCGTTGGTTTTTCATCAGCTGCATACAACCTAGAATAATATTTTACAAGATTAATATTTGAAACAAGTTTTAACATACTCAAATATTATTCTTGTAAAATATTATTCGAGGTTGTATGAAGCTGATGAGAAACTAACGAAATAAAAAGAATTCATCTTATTCTGAACAACTATTTGTTCTTGCTCTCATGAAAATAGTAAAGGGAACAAAGTGTATGAAATTACATGTATTTATATACACGATTGTATGAAATAAAAACGAATTCTCATCACTGAACTGTTTTATTCATTCAAGTGTTTTTTTTCTGATACAGATCAAAGCTAAAAGTATCTGGTTACAGTGACAATGGCCTAAGAATACCTGGTCATATATTTCTGTGTTATCTATTAACAATGTCTGTCTATTGGTTATGTAACACTCTAATAAGAAATCATCTAACTCACTAACACATTAGTAATCTAACTTAGGTGAGTACTTAATATGAAATATAAATTGAAAATTTAATTTCAGACTTATAATGTTTATCTATAATAGTTATACATTATTACAATAAATTTTTGTGTAATGTACAATTATGTTAGGTTTATTTTATCGAAAATATATTTTCTTAAAATTTCTTAATAGTCAAAAACTGTTAAACCGTCGTCTTTGTAGGTTGGATTTACAGCCAAATAAAAAATAAACATTACCAAAATTATTATCATATTGTGGTGGATACTACTTATAAGTCATCAATAAGTAGTAGGTAGCAGAGCGTCAAAGGAAATCAAGAAGAATCAATAAACAGCAGACGAGACGAGTTGCGAGAGGGCAAGAGGTGAAGCATGATCGAAATACAGAGGACCATCGAGAACAACCAAGAGAAGCAGGCTGATAAACGATACAGTCCAGACAACGCGGAGGATGTGCAAATTGATGCTTGGAAGTAATGTATGTAATATTTTATGACGTACTCTGTTTTCGTTCGGAAAACATTGCTTACCCAATTGTTGTTCTTCACAATATACCCACTTCATGTAAACTGAACAATTAACCTTATTATAATTATCCCCAAAATACTCAACAACCTCATCATCAGTCTCAAAATAATCTATACCAATATTCACAGCATAATAAGCTTTGTTATCTGCATGATCTTCATCGTGATTCTCTCCATCAGCCTCATAATTTTCGTCATCCCCCTCATTATTATCAATATTATTGTTATCACTAATATCATCATCATCCACAACAACACCACTGACTATAGCATCTACAGATTCATTTATAATAACATTATTACTGGAAATTTATGTCATTTACAGCTGATGAGAAGTCAAGTAATATAATAAATTTATTTTACTATGCAAACCTTACTATTCTTCAATTTCATATTACGAATCGGTCTTGGTTAAATGATTATTGAAAACAAGGAAGACATATACAGCTGTTTCTTTCTAAGATGAGGTTCTTGAGCAGTGGATTCATAACCCCAGAAAAAAAGTAAGCTGAGGACTTTCGGGCTTGTCAACGAACGCTTAACCGTTAGATCAATGAGCCGGCATAGTGTAGTTGATAGCTTTAGCTTAGTCGATTGGAGACATATATCTCCTTTACTTCATCTATTTCCATTGGTAGGTAACTGCCTAACATTCAACATGACTGAGCTCCACTGAACACGTCTTCTCAGTAGAACTCCAGAAATCACCTCGGAAAGTTAGCCACAAATAAGTTAGTATTAACTGTAATTAGGTGCTGTGGAGATTGCGGAGTTTTATTTTGCTTTATGTTTATTTTAACTTTATGACCATTATGTAATTCTTATTATTTATGGATTATAACCCAACACCTGCGTTTCGCATAAATACTTTTGCATCATATAAATACACTATAATCATAGCTTCGTTTCATAACTTCTCTTGTGTTTTATTGAACTCATCATGATTTCTGTTTCCATTTTGAATATCCATCTCAAATGGAAACATTTCATTTCAATTACCTTATTGTAAAATGATTACTCTGAATTCATGTGACTGCGTTTTAAACTAATCTAAATCCTTAAACTATTTTAGCAACTAACAGACGCGTTGCATATGACTAGCAGGACCAAATAACCGGTATGAACTAAACAAAGTCATATTCCTATTTCGTTGTCATAGAGCACGGTATGGTTAACTATGCTGAAAATTCATCGTGTGTAAGCTACTTTCGATGAGAAAATTATTATTAGTTACTTGAAGGAGAAAAGATTACTTCGCAGGGCCTGATTATGCTGATTTTAGTTTAGATAGTATCAAGGCTATATTAGCAGTCCCTTAAGTTCGTACTGTCTCTTTAGTGATACCCTTTGATTCATAGCCAGTTTACACTTTAACAAATCGTTAAGTTTATAAAACTTACTAAAATCGATAAAAGGAGTACTTAATGTCAACCTATTACATTGGCCTATTGTTCCCCTAAGTAACTGTTCAAAATTAATAAATTGTAAGCATTCATAACGCTTCTCCTATAATTAATTATACCGTCACAATAATTGTGAATCATATTCAAACATCGACAGTAATTTATATTATTCATTTCTATAAGAATTAGTCTAATTAAATATTAATCACTAATTATCTTCTTACTATTCATTTGGATATCACAATTAGTTTTATTCAAATATATTGATGTCTAATGAAGTTGTTACCACCCTGAATGTATTAGGTACATGGGATCAGAATGGCTACAAGAATATTGATTTTCATGTTATGATAATTGAGTTCACTGAATTCCATGCAAACTAGTCATTACTATTATTATTATTTTTTAATGAGGCTGGAGAGAGGAGGATGGAACATGATGTGGTTTGTATTTAAATTCTCGGTTTCTTCATGATGTACAACGTAATTTTCCTTTGCTGTTATTATATAAGCTGCCGCCGATCTGCTTGGCTGTTAAACTCTGCTACCAACCAGGTCCCAATGACTTCCTACATTTCCTTCATATCAAAACATTCTAAGACAACGAAATAAAAATAACCCAACTACTATCTAACTTATTAGTAATCAAGAAATTTGAGAATTTCTAATTTAAGTAACTATGAACAATTATTCCAATACAATTAAATCAAATTCAAAACACACTTCACATGATTCACTCGACTTTCAAATAACGATCATGTGCTATATAGTTTAGTTAGGTAAATTATTTTAGAATTTTTTTCATTTAACATCATTCATAAATCAAAATTGCAAGTAAATAAATAATATTAAAAAAAAGATAATCAAATATGTACTAAAGCGTCTATTTACGTGTATATCAGAGCATATAAAATTGGCGCCATTGTGCGTACGTGCGTGTGCGTGTATCGTTAGCCTAATTACTATTGGTTGACTAAGGAAGATCTGTTTGTGCTTTTAAAAGAAACATTAGTAAGTCAGTATATGGTTGTAGTTATTCCATCTGTATATATAATGTAAGTACAAGTGTAGACTTAGAATTCAATTCCTTTTAACAGTTGAGCAGCATGCTAATGTTCTTTATGAGTTATAATAAAATGTATTAATGGATTATCTATGTAGGTCGCCTAAGTGTCCCAATGGAATTCGTAACCAGAAATCAGAAATAAACTTGAAACAAAGTTATCTAAGCTAGTTTATTATGACTCAGCCGATAATGGAGCCTACGAATATTATGTAAGTGCTGTTTTAGAACGACGGTGAACCATGAATCGAAATTCCAAGTGATCGTAACTGAATTATTTCCAATCAACCACTATGAATAAAAAAAACACTAATACAATGCTATTTATAATTTCTTCCCGGTCAACAAGATCATAAAAAGTTTAAATTAGTATAATAAATTATAAACACAATAGATAAAGTTAAACTTTTAAATGATATTGACTCCTAGTAGCAACACAAACGCTTCGTTTAGTTAATTCCATAACTATTCTCCGCCAATAATAGAGTTCACTCTGACTAAACAACGTTTAGTAGTACCGAGATCTCATCTTCCTTGACACTGGCAAGCTCTAGAATACGTATGACATGATGACAATTATCTCTAAACAGTGACAAAATTAAACGTGTTGCCTAAACACTATAAAGAAAATAATTACAAGTCGATAAATAAATGAGAATTTACTGCACTAAAATTATAAAATTTCATTAGTCACTTATAGAAACTGATAAATATCAAGTAAAAGACATATTTCGTGAATTTTTTTCTCATCGGAAACTTCTATAATCTAGTAAAGTTATTGTAATAATATTGAAATTGTAAATTAAAACAATGAGAAGACGAATATGACTAGGTCATCTAAGCATCGTGTTGGCGATTCGTAATCCTCAAAAGTACAATGGTTGATTTAATTAAATGAAAGAAGTTGTATTGATTTTTCATAAAATTGATTTGTAGACTTTCATTAATTAATTCAATTTCAAATGTGATATATATATATATATATATATATATATATATATATATTTGCCCCACAGTAAAATCTTCATAGAAATCTAGTCTTTTGGGGAAAGAACAAATCATGGTACCCGATCGAAGTACAAGTATCAGAGATAACGAAATGCACTGACCGTACAGACTATCGAGGAGATCAGACATAAATTATACACGTTCAAGTTTTTGTCATAAAATGGATGTTTAAATTAGGTTTAATAATCTTTCAACCAAAGTCCAAATAAGTAGTATGTCGAATAATTGATAAATTACTTGCAAAATATCGTACATTTTAAATATTTATCAATTCACATGATCCTAAATCTTCAAAGTTATTTAATGGTAGTGAATGACAATTGCTTGTTATGTGACCTTGATTTTCATTCGCGACTGTTGACTTCATAACTGACTGTCATTCAGTTATGGCCTAATTGTGATCTTTGAGCTGGATGGTTTAATTGAGGAACTCTTATCGTCAGCCCCGATAACTCCATCAGCACAAACTTCCGATAAAAGTAAGCTACATAATTTTTCCCACGAGTGACTAGAAGCTTGTTTTGTCGATCTTGAATCTGTTTGGTTGCTATCGACACTTTCTAGTTCACCATTTGCACAATTATTTAGATTTTTTTCCTCTTGACCTTATCTGCTTAATTGTAGTTGATTGTTAATCTTCTAGTTGTTTGATAATTTAAATCTACCTTAACGCACTTATTGAATGCTGATTGACCTTAAAGCCAAGCTTCCGAAGATTTTCTGGTTTCCTCTATGTGTCCTCTGTGTAAAATTACTATGTTTTCTAATCAGAGTTGTGCTCATAATTTGCATGTATGTAATGATATAAAAGATGGTAAGTCGTGCAGCATAACGGCTAATTGATATTTATGTATGCATAGATAGGGTAGTCAGCTACTTTGTCCAGTGTAGTACTTATCATAATTAGAGTAATTGACTGCATAGATGATACTTGGTTTGCCTTTTTTTGTTATCTTGTCCTTTGGCTTGCACAAATGTGACTATGTGAGACGGGCAGTAGTTGTAGTTTGGCTTGTGTGAGATCTTCACTTTAAACGGCTTCAGTAATTTGGTAGTAATTTCAGATATATCTTTTATACATTGTATAATTATCTTTTCATTGATTTCGACGTCTGATTTCTAGTTTGCTGGTGCTCATGAGAGGCATTTTTTTATGAAGTTGCGTGTAGGATCCAAACTGAAGGCATTTTAGATTGAAAAATAACTCTCGAGGTTGGTTTAGATACGCGTACTCTTGCCCAGTCGAAATTCAGAACAAATGGTTGGGTGAGGAACGGTTCTAAACAAATGCCACCACCAGTTACTCAACCAAAGTTTATTCCAAAAATTGGAATAATCAATTTAGTTTCAAGGAATAAACAAAAATGTTACTCTATCCATTTTGGAATAGATTGCGCGTTGCCTGTCCAGAAAGTAAGATCTAAATTTGTTACAACACAATATTTCAATTTCTGAAAGTGTTCATCAACCCACAATCTGGAAATGAACAAATCAAGTGAAACCAAGCATTACAATCAAAAAGAGGAACAGATCATTATGGCTTCCGCCAAAGCCAAAACGTCCAGTAAAACAAAGTATATAAAGTTCATAAGAATAATAAAAATCCAGCACAAACGCAAGGAAAAACAGAAATCACAATAAAAATAAATAGCAACTATCTCATTTATTGACTAAAGGTTATTAGAATGTACAACTAAACGGATTAAAGAAGGACAAATGTATTTTGAACGCAACACAACGTATTACAATTAAAGAAAAATGTTACTTGAAAGGAATTTCAAACAGAAACATCAAAAATGATCTTACGTTGCGAGAGCAGCCGTTTTTTTTAAAAGCGATCGTTGTTATTGGTGTGCAAAAGCGTAACTTCGTCCTTGAAAATAGATTTTACACAGGTGATTTTGTGGGTCGTCGGATTTGATCATTATGAGTTAGTTTACGGTATATTTTAATCTTTAGTTTTCCTGCGTTGGTTATGGTAATTCGAGAATGGTAATTTGTTGTTTGACTTCGTTTCTAATGTAAATTTCATGTATTTAAAGATGTTGTTGATCAGACTGTTAACATTTTCCAACTGTTTCTTTTCAATAATGACTGGTGTATCGTCTAAATAATCGATCTGCATTTTCAGTATGGTCATTGGTAATATTCAATTCCATAATCTCTGCATCATTACTTCTCCAGTAAGTCCCGATACTGGTAATTCTGTTGGTGTTTTTTTTCTTAGCTTGTATATTTTATTAGTGGATCAAAAGTATATTGTACGACACATTTCGATGAACTCCAATAGGCTTTAGTTGTGAAGTTTTGCATCTAAGGAGAAAGGATGTTGTGTCTTGTGCGAGCTGTTATTCGACTGAAGTGAATAGAGCTGTGATATTAAAGGATACCACCAATTCGACGTGATTAACTTAAATGTCATTAAACTTATCCAAGAATTAAGTTGAAAAAAATATTTCGGCAACAAGAAAGAACTCGTATGAACGAACAAACAAATTGTTATCTCAAGGTCATGGCGTATAGTTTAGATTATTATGCTGACAATTTATCACACGCTGGCTAATTTTGGTGAAATAGTCGTTATTAGCGATTTACAGGAAGAATGCTTAGTTTTAAGGTCACGTTTTTGTGACTGTGGTGCAGCTCGTTGAATATTTACAGAAGAGTGATAACGTTATATTTTGACGTTGTGGATGTCGCCTTAATGAATCCTTTAGATCGGATTCATCCTACAAACAACACAAAATTACAAAACAACTGATGGTTTTGATAATGTAGCAGTTATTGAGGAAACCTGCAGCTACAACTGCAATCACGCTAAACGTCAGTGAAGTGACATACATTGAGTAATCTGTCTGTTTGGCCATTCCTCCTTCCACTTTGTTGTGCACTTCAATAAACATATGATCTTTAAATGGCATTATTTTTTTATATACTAACTTATTAAGATAATCATAATGAGATATAATATGGTATATTCCTGATATACCTGTTTGATCGCTTGTATTTCCATTGCCAGCTGAATCAATACGATTTCCATGCTGCTGATAATGCACTTGTCGTGTTAACCTTTCACCGTAATTTGGCCAATTATTATTATGAATGCTATAAAATATCCTTTTCGCCATATTTTTAAACCACTAGATAGCTCTTTAGACAAAATTAATATTGGATTGAACTTTGTTTTGCGTTCAGTTAAGAGATAAACGAGAAGCACAAAAACTTATGCTTGTTCTAGTCAGGTGAGTAACAAGATCGTACAGTGTTAACTGTTAAAGTATTATAATTTTGACAATACTAATGATATCTAAAAAAAACTGATGCAGTGTAAAATACAAGACTGTTGTATGAATAAAATTATTCAGCTTTCACATAAAATGTTTTATCTTCAAATTCCTCTGTACAAAGTAAGTTGGTTTAAGCCGGGAGTGATACCTGATTTTAGGAAAGCTTGAGGGATTCCATGGAGTATTGTGAGTGTATTTAATTTAAGCGTAAGGCGCTTCACAGATTGTTATGTCGGAATATTATATATAAATAATAACGCCTACTGCTATGCAGGAAACAACCGCAACTCTAATCGGAAAACGTATCTGCGCCAACTGATACCCGCAAACCGTGACCAACGACTCGATGCTAATTACTCACCCCAAGACAAAATCAAGAAACACCAAAGCAGCACCAGGAAGATTCGATTCTATTACAATTCAAGTCGGTATATATAGATACAAAAACGACCTTGGGAAAAACAGAGTAATTAGCATACTAAAATGACATTACAACCAATCACAGTTAACAAGGTCCAGCGGAGGAAATGAAAACCAGTACCGGTTTCCGCTCACTTTACAATTAAATAAAAAATAGCAAAACCACATGAAAAATAACTAGTTTCTTCTCTTCTTAGCACCTTCCCTTTTTGAGAAAAGTTCGCTTTCTTGGAACCCCACTGTGGCTCTTCGTTTTCTTTCACTCCGTCTTATTGGCTGTTGTTCTTCGGATGCTCCTTTCTTGTTGTTTGCTGCAATTAATGTTGGTTTCTCCGTGGGGAGCTTGCAAGTGTCAAGAAGAAGTTCAAGCGCTAGGTTCGGTTCATCTGCTTTTCGTTCACCAAACCTTCTTCGCAGCTGGTTGCGATGTCGGATCCATATTTGTCCTCCCACTGCTACTTCATACATCACCTTTCCTCTTTTACCTTTAATTACTCCGTTTTTCCATTTCTCGCTTCCTGGTCTGTAGTTCCTCACGTACACCTGCGTGCCGTTTCTACAGATATCATCATCGTTGCTTTTTACTTTTGCCGGCCTCATTACTTCATTCATCGTTCTCAGTTACCGTCCCATGAATGCTTCTGCTGGTGATTTCTGTTCTGGAGCACTGTTGTTTGGGGTACTTCTATATTTAAGTAGAAAACGCTGAATAATTTCTGCTAGGCTTCCCTCCCCCTTTGCCTTAAGTACAGCTCTTTTGAAGGTATCCACAAACCTCTCCGCTTGTCCATTTGATTGTGTATGGTACGGTGGGGAGCGAATATGTGTGATAGCGTTTTCTCGACAGAATTCACTGAAAATCTGTGACGTAAACTGGGACCCGTTATCAGTGACTAGTGTCTCTGGAAACCCATGACACGCGAATATCTTCCTCAATGTTTCCAGGGTTTTCTGCGTGGTCGGAGGAACTACAGGATGGATCTCTGGCCATTTCGAATATGCGTCTACCAACACCAAGTAGTAGACTCCTGACATGGGCCCGGCAAAATCTAAATGTACTCTGCTCCATGGACTCGCAGGAACTGGCCAGCTTACTGGTTCCACCTTCGGTGGGTTTTTTGATGCTCGCTGAATTGTTTTGTCTTTTCTTGTGAATTCAGCAACTTGCTTTGTGGTAACAGGAAGTGCTCTCACAGCATGCATGAAACTTTCTTTAGCGTAATCTCTCGTATCGAAGGTGGCAAACACCGACTCTTCACTCTTCGCAGGATAGGTGCTTAGTGGAACAGCATCTAGTTTCAGGTCAGTAATCCAATCTAACCCCAACAAGTTAAGATTGTTGTTAACCACATAACATACTCCATCCGTGGTTATTTCGTTGAATGACACTGAGCACACAATTTTGCCAATGATCATCAAACGATCGCCTGATGCACTTACGGCGAGTTGTTCTGTAGGGTGCAGCACAGGTTTCCCAATTTTAATCCATATTTTTCTAGAAATAGTAGTAATATCAGATGCTGTATCAAGTTGGAGGCTTACCGTATGACCATTTATCTGAACAGAAACGTACTTTCTGGCTGGTCTCTGATGAGCGTGATTCAGGGTGGATACTGAGAGTGACTCAGCCGGCTTACTCGGTGAATGGAATCTTCTTCTGGAACGTGATCGAGTGCGTATGTCTTTCTGCCTGCACAAAGTTTCTTTCTGTCCCAGTCTGTTACACTTTCTGCAACGATAGTTCTTGCATGGACAGAACTTGGCAAAATGCCATCCATCACAGTTCCAGCATCTGGATGGGGGAGTAATATTCTTCTTTTCGGCTGGTTTATCACGATAAGTTGAGGTGATTGCTGGAGTGACTTGATGAGAAATAGGTTTTCGACGAACAGCATGAACTTCAGTGTCACCATTACCACCAGACTGGACAAGTGCAGTATCATGCTTTAAATTGGTTAGTCGTTGATATTCTGCGGCAATGTCATTTAGAGACAATGTTGGTTCTTGGTCAAGACGGTGAAGCAATCGCGTTCGAATATCAGCGAATTTTTCTGACTGTAGGCTACAGATGAGTATTAACGATTTAAATTTGTTCTCCGATAGGTCTTTTAATTCAAACCGTTCACATTCTCTGTTTACAACTCCAACATGAGTTAAGAAATCATCTGATTCATTCATTTTTAACTTTAGGCAACGATATCTAATATTGAATAGAGAAGAATTGTCACCAAAGTGTTGACTGAGAGTTAAGCAGGTTTCAGAGAATGTTCTATCTCGAGAATTTTGAGGTAAAATTAGGTCGCAGTATTTGTCAAGTTCTGCTGCACCAAGCTTTCTGAGAAGTAGGCGAACTTTCCATGCATCGTCCTGTGAAGCTAAATCATACGTAAACAAATCTTCATATCTCCGGAACCAGGTATCAAAAGTAACATTAGCTTCTGGATCATAATTAAATTCAGCAATACTATTAATAATTCCATCAATTGAAAGTGCAGAGTTGCGGACAGGAACATTCGAGGATGATTCAAACTTAGAATTCAGGCTCGTTAAAAGCTTCATTAGTTTGAGTTGTTCATCCAACAACGAATCCATTTTAGTAGGATCCACAGTCACCATCACCCGTCGCCAAGTGATATGTCGGAATTATATATAAATAAATAATAACGCCTACTGCTATGCAGGAAACAACCGCAACTCTAATCGGAAAACGTATCTGCGCCAACTGATACCCGCAAACCGTGACCAACGACTCGATACTAATTACTCACCCCAAGACAAAATCAAGAAACACCAAAGCAGCACCAGGAAGATTCGATTCTATTACAATTCAAGTCGGTATATATAGATACAAAAACGACCTTGGGAAAAACAGAGTAATTAGCATACTAAAATGACATTACAACCAATCACAGTTAACAAGGTCCAGCGGAGGAAATGAAAACCAGTACCGGTTTCCGCTCACTTTACAATTAAATAAAAAATAGCAAAACCACATGAAAAATAACTAGTTTCTTCTCTTCTTTGCACAGATGCTGCTCTTTCTACAGTCTGCGAGGACTAACTGCCCTGAACATGTTTGCATTTTATAAATGTATGAACAAAGTTGCGAAGACTTAGTTTGGTGAAACATTTTTATGGGAAGACGCCGTAGTGTTCCTCTGAACTAAGTTCCTTGTCGGGATAATTTACGTTATAAAATATTTTAAATATCAAGATGAGATCTAGTCTTTTCCATTGTTATATAGTAGAAAATGGGGTTAACTCTCTAAGCACATCCACTATTGAATTGTAATTGAGGCTGGCCGTGTGGCTTCTTGCTTAGTGTTTTGTTTACTCAAAATATTTTATATTTATTTTACTTGTGCCTATACAACATTATAACTTCTTGAGAGGGTGAGGTGGTCAGATACATGACACACATTGTTTTAAATATTAGCAAGGAACTCGCCAGCTTGGGTTCTGGCAAAATAAAGGTCCATGTTAGTTTCACGTCTAGTTATACGTCATCTGACGCGTCTATAAATACCAGACACTAGTCTCTGTCTTATAGTTGTCCAGAAGTGATCATAAACAGTGCATTTTGACTGCTGCGTATTGTGGAACCAGAGGTTTATCATCAACACGCATGTGAGTTGTAATAATGAAAACACTAATGATGGTAACTTTATTCCCAGAAAACAATATGTACATGAGAGTATACCATCTTATAAGCATAATGAAAGTGACACGGGCTTATCTACATACAGAGTTATTGGTAAATAATATATTAAGAAAGTCATAACAAATGAAAATTTATGTTAAAAAATCTACAGCAACAACAACAATCACAGTACTAGAATACCAGAGGTATGCATTGTATTGTAATAAGCTTCTGACAAACAATCGTGCACCTTTTATCTTGGTTGTTGTAGTTTCAGCAGACGGTTGAAAATAAACATAAAAAACATAGAACAAGCCTAAATATGAGATAAGACGAAGAGTATTTGAAACATATGTAGAAGTACCAGCTAATCACGTTTATGGGGATGTTCTGCCGTGAAGGTAGAATTTATGCGCAAGGACTTTAGACGGTAAGTTATTAATGTATGAAGTATGCTATTAAACAGCTAAGATGTAGACTGCTGAAAAAAGACGGATCCTTAGTGAAAATAATTCATAAACTGGTGGGGACTAGCATATAAAAAAGTATATAACAGGTAAAATAAAAATTCAATAAGCAGTGAAAATGTTGGAAGACTAAATTTACTCGGTAAGCCAATACTGAAAATATATGTATGGGTAGGTCGTAGCTTAGGAGACTTCTAATGCAAAAATTACCAATTTCTAGCGAATTCAGTTGACAGACTTCTCAATAGTTCTTAGGTTAGAGTGGTAGTGGGTTGGAGAAGCCCATATTTGTCATTTTATTTGTGACTGAAGTGTGTGTAAGATCTTTTTTGATGGTTTTGTGTGAAAATCCCACCCAAAGAAACAGTTTTCTGTTGTAATTTGTTATTTCTTGTTTAAAAGAAAATCTATTCCTCTTATTCCGTTTAGCTGTACAGTCTAACGACGTTTTGTCTCTAAATAAGATAGTTGCTAATTATTGTTATTGTAATATTATTTTCCTTGCATTTATTCTGGATTTCAACTGTTGCTATAGATTTATTATGCTTTGTTTTGCTGGACATTTCGGCTTTGGTGGCTGCCATGTTGGTCTGTTTCTCTTCTTGATAGTAATGCTTTATTTGACTAGCTTTATGCACTTTCTGATTGTGGGTTGACGCACACTTCCAAAAATTGAAATATTGTATTGTAAGAAGCAACTTTGGATACTTTGCTATTAATATTTGTATAGATTTAAACCTTGCTTTCTGGATAGACAATACACGATCTATCCCGAATGGATAGAATAACACTCTTTTTTTATTTCTTAAAACTAAATTGATTATTCAAATTTTTGAATTATATTTTGGTTGAATAACTGCTGGTGACATTTGTTTACGTAATAATGTACATTTGTATAATTAATTTCTCATAGAACCGTTAATCACCCAACCATTTGTTCTGAATTTCGACTAGGCAAGAGTATGCGTATCTAAACCAACCTTGAGAGTTATTTTTCAATCCAAAATGCCTCAGTTTGGATCCTACAGCATGGATTATTGTCGTTATCCTTTTCATTATCCAAAAATACAGCATGTATTATGACCCTTTTTCTTAGCAGGGTGTTTAAATGATCAGTTCTAGGAGAACTTTGATAGCACACAATCTCACAACATAGAACTATATGCTGTGTCATGCTCATTAACCAGGCCTTCTCTCCTACTCAGAGGCTTCATTACTGATGGGACCAACATATAAGGCAACGTGGTCTCACCCATTCCTGAAGGTGGTGTCTCCATAAGTCAAAATAAGTTTGATCGAGTTATTAGATAAAGTGTGAATATAAAGTGACTCCACAGAAGTGAAATTCATCAACTTATTCGCTTTGTTAGCTTGCTTAGTCTATTTTTTGTGCCATGATAAATAGTGTGATAAAATTGCCTGAAGTTAAATAAGCCACAATGCCTGATCACTTTATAGAATGGTTTGCCTTAACCTTGTTGGACAAGTTTCTGAATTCAATGCAAGATTGATTTGTGTTAGCTATGAATTAAGTTATATTTAAATAATTACATGAATGAGTATACGAAAGATACAATTTTACTGCTGCATGCCTTGTCTCATGATACAAGTTGATCATCGTA
Source organism: Schistosoma japonicum (assembly GCA_025215515.1). NCBI lineage: Eukaryota > Metazoa > Platyhelminthes > Trematoda > Strigeidida > Schistosomatidae > Schistosoma > Schistosoma japonicum. The sequence goes on along the minus strand of CM046067.1, from coordinate 7,205,873 downwards.
CCATCATTTATGTCACGATTCTCTTGTCATCTTCAAACAATGTGACGTTCACTGACCATTTAGGATGGAGTAGACAAAATGTGGTAGGGTCGGATATATCACTGATCCTACACCACATCCTCACCAAGAGGATTTCAATTCACAGATCGTTTGATTTAGTATGATCCATGATTGGACGACATACAGTTAGCTTTGAACAGATGCAGATATTTTAGGTTGAATTGAATCTCGCTTGTCAATCTGGCTTTCAGACAGTATCTCATCATTCTCAACATCAGAAATCTGTCCATTTCCAAATATTATTTAAGAGTAACAACCAATCACTTTCGAAAAAACCTCACATTTATATCAGATTTATATTCAGAACTGGAGAAGTTTTCTTTTTCAGCACTCTGGCCAAAATTCACTTCCGTTAAGATAACTTGTCATTTGAAGAATGAGGTATACCAATTAGCAGTTACTTCCAATTTTCAAACTCGAGTCAGTGTAAGCGTTACATTTAGTGACTGGGTAAGCTGTCTCATTAATGACCACGTCGAATACGGCAACTACATGATCACTACTACCTACTAGTGTATGTTGTAAGCAATCTAGACAACAAGTAAGGCATTCGGCAGTAGGTGGTCTACATATGATAGATTCCAGTCGTTTTTACATCATCTACCATGTTTCATGTGTTTGAACAGGCCTACGTGTTTGATAAAATTCAATAAATATAAAAGGGAACACTGAACTATAAAAATGGCTTTGTTTATGGATTTCGAGGATACTAATCTTAAGTCTCAGACTATGAACACCGGGTCAGAATTAATAGTCCGTAATAATAATAGAAAGATTGACAGAATGAAAATGAAAGAGTCTACAAGACCTTGAAAACTATTGAACAACAATATTACTAAGCTTTAACTTCATGGTTATAAGAAGTGTATGCATGTAGTTCTAGAAAACAATCAATCCTTTACGAAATTCTGATTACGTTTTTTTGACAAAGCTATGTAGTTTGCACCAGTATTACGCAGTTTCATAACAGGAGTTGGTTTACGCGGCTTCTAACAGTAGAGCAGTTAACTCTGATGACCAGGCATACTGCGACGCCCTTTCGCACGAATGTGTTAGTTATAAAAACTCAGTTTATTGGCATTTTTCGCTCTTGACTCGTACAATTCATTGTTATTGCACTTTTTAATCATAATTAATTCGATTTGCAATTAGGACTAGTTAATTTATGCTACTGCAGAGCAATCACGTTGAACAATCTCAGTATTCGTAATGCCTGTAGATACTGACTATCTCACAAATTTCTCCATGGTTTAGCCTAGGAAAAATCCGACAAATCAAAGTTTTCCAGAAAGTTACTGATGTAAATTATTAATAATAAAGGGCCTATAATAGTTTGTAGTAAACAATTGATATTGTCGATATCTTTAAGTATCTAAGATAGCCTAACGGATATTTAATTTTCATTAGCTTGATTATGAGAATAGAAAGAAACATATGGCAACCAGATGATTTGGAGAAAGGAATCCTTTAATCAATAGTTTTTGAAGGCTCAAGGTTTATCGTTGGAGAAGTAGCACAGAATAATTATCATGGTAATTGATAAACTATGCCGGGCTTGTCTTCTCTAACTGACCCTACAACTCCACTACCAAAATTAAAGTCATATTCACTCTGGACATGTTATGTGTGCATTTTGTCCAATAACATCATTAAAGATCTAGAATCATTAAAACAGCCACTGCCAGTCATTGAAATATTGCAATTTGAAACAAAAGCATTTGACTATCCCTAGAACATACTAAACTCCGAAACAACTGGTGTCCTTATGTGGTATTGTGTCGTCAAATAGCTTGAGCTCTAACACTGGACACTAATATAAATCGTGAATAATAACTTAGCACCACGTCGATGCATTAATGAAATCAACTAATTCATGGTCACTCTTCGCGAGTATAGTGAATATTGATTTTCCGATACTAATCATGGTAGGAAGGTATTTATTCATTGAGGAGTAATATCATTAGAAATGGCGAATATCAGTTAATGGAAGGTCTAAATAAAGTTTAGATGTCTATATGAGATTACTATCCAATGACTGGATAATAATATACTAATAATAATATACAAACTTTAATTCACTCTGAAGTATTCACATAAAGCATGATGTAATATTGGTCTTCAAACTAACGGTTTAAGTTCAGGGTATCGCAAACTGAAAACGAAAAAAACATAAAATGCTCAGAAACTAGGAGAGGAAATGACCAAATAAAAACGTCAAAATAAGTGCATTAGTCTTGATGCATTTCAAACAATTTAAACCAAAAACATTAAATCAATTAAAAAATTGTACACGAACATAATTAAATCAGTTGGTTAATGCTTGCTTGTTACAATAATATTGGATAATTGAAACCTAAATAGTGTTTTAATAATTTGGGTTGATAATGTTCATGTGATCATCGTTATTCCGCGCATGTCAAAAATCATTCTACTTTCCATTCTTTTCTTCTGTGGTTGTGACGGAAGGTCTTTTTTTAAATTTCCAATCTATCAGTATAAACGCAAAGCTACAAACGAACAGTTATTTCAGAAGGTCTCTTCGAATTGTAGTGGCATATGCCCATTTGATCACAGTAGCTCATCAATTAATCACACAAAATGCATTCGTTTTTGCATAAGTCAGAGTTGTTACAATTTGTTGTATGGTTTTGATGAGCTAGAAGAAGGTGAAATTGACGTCAGATTCTCTTCGTTCAAAGGCTGTGTACTACAAGAATTGAAAGAAAAGGGTTTCCGTGTAATATAAGTACGTTTTATGGATATAAACTAATCTTTTAGGTATTCTAAAAATGGTTTTTGTTACTCAAATATTTTGTTTCACTTGATAGGTGTAAACCATAATGGCGTTCACTAAAACCGTGATTTAAAGTCACGATTGGAGCAAACAAACCAATGAGCTTAACCCTAGTTCTTCATGAAGTTATCCTGCTGTTGCCATAAAGAAACCACATCATTTTAAAAGTGTTCTCCAGGTTTAAAAAAATTTCTTTGGCCATTCTCAAATTTTCAGGCAGTTTTTTATTTAACTACTACTAATATCAGAGCATAGCTTTGCTCTAGAACTTATCTTACTAATTATGGATATTTGAGAATAAAATCTACGACATCTAGGTATTCAAGATGTCCACTAAATTGGCGTTTTTCTGCAAATTCAAGAGTTTTGATTGTGCTTATCTTCAGCAGTACTTTTGGGATATTACATGACGTTAATAGATTTCAGTAATATTTACACAACTAGCACGTTATTCAAACTAGTTAGAGTTGTCAGAACGACGTTCTTATACACATATAATAAATGAATTTTAAAATGACCACGCTTTCTGTTCAATTCTATCCTGTTATTTCTAGAACCATGGAAAATAAACGAATTTTCGTAGATTCAGCATTGTCTACTTCCACAAATTCTGCAACTAATTCGCGCGATGCGTTCGACGAGCTAATTCCTGTCCTGGTTCAATGTTTTGGTGTGATTCTTCTAGGTTATATTGCTGGGCGTTTAAAAGTTTTTTCTGAATCCCAAGCCAAAGGACTTAACTTCTATGTCACTAAATTCGCCCTACCCACTGTATTTTTCCGCGTAAGTTTATATTTCATCATAGACGAGTTATTTTCATACTTTCATGATCTTACTGATTTGAGCCGATTTGCATTTTCTGTGTTCCATTGCTAGATCAATTTAACAGGGTTTTAAATTGTGTAGATTAACACATTTAAATACTAGTTCATTTGCTTAGTACACACAAGAGCGAAGCTCACATTAATTGATCGTAACCAGTTATTTAAAATCAACATTTTGAAATATTTGTTATGTTCTTTCTAACGCACAATGTTTGAAATGAATATACTTTGTAATAACTTGCATAAGTTCGATGAAATACCAAATCACTAAGTTTTTTCACTGTTATTTAATCCACATAACCATTTAACTGAAAACAATCCGTTTTCCGACTTTAAGTTGAATAATAATTCCACTTAGTAATACACTCCATTTTGTTAATACAAAGCTTTACACCTTCCTTTAAACTTTAAAACAGTTCGGTTCAGTGGTCCAGTTTTGTTTAGGCTTACATATTTTGCAGATAAACTCCTTATTTCATAATGAGAAAAAGGCCAGCTACTAAATATGAGTTAAGAAGTACATATTCAGGAACGTTGTTATAAGCAATTTAGAATGAATTCTGGCGAAGAAACAAGTGAGAAAACTGAACTTTAGATATATGGCTTAAGTTGTAAATTGATTTGTGAGTGATACTAAAATACCGTGATTTGTCAGTTTATCACTTCGTACTAACTAATTTCGGTTGTTAATAATGAATTCGACAACGGTCCATTCTTTATCATGAGGTATTCGCGTATGACCTATATATTCCTTTCAAGACATTGCTCCTTGACGCCTATAAAAATAAATGCACGAAAGTAAACATCTGACGCTTAAATCAGATTAATGTGTATAAAATGTCTCTCCATAAAAGCTAGGGAAGTTCTATCCTGTATGTATGAGTCACGTAGTTATTAGAGTTCAGAAGTAACGATTAGTACCTAAACTTATTTTTATAACTAGCTACTATTAATGTTCATTCCTTGACATCTCTGTTGTAAATCAGGTCCAAAGGATGGCTTTTTTGTGACACATTGACGATTTAATAATACTTTGCATTATGAATATATGAAATAACTATTGGTTGATTTATGATTCTCGATACATGCTTTTCTTTTATGTTTGCTTAACAAATTAGTAGTTGGAGTATAGAACCATTAAATATCATTCTTACTTTATCTCACAGATAGTAGTTTACTCATTTCTTCTAGGCTATGGTAACAATTAACCTTTCTGGTGTTTGTTGGTTTTTCGTCATGGCTATATCTGTCAGTAAACTAATTGGTTTCCTAATGGCAATTATGTTCACCTTTTTAATTAGTCGACGTTTTCACCTAGGCATAGCTGCTATTGTTGCCATGTTTGTATCACAATCCAATGATGTAGCGTTAGCTTATCCTATACGTAAGTTGTTTAGCATGAAACTTTTAATTAATTTGTTAAAATAGCTGACTTTTTAACTTCTTAATATAGATCACTTTTAGTGATACATAATTGTTTGTTAGCTTCAAAATCGATTCTGAATTTATTTCATAATTAATGTTTAAGGGCTCAGCAGTTAAAGCCCTTGACTTTCAGCCATCAAGTTTTAAGCTAATCCCATGTCCCACCTCTAACAGCACTTAAGACTGACTACCTTGCCTAATTCACTTTGTGGAACCGGTTAGTACAAATATATCTTACATATAATATTGGTCGAAGCGATTTGCTTTTTAATCTTAATGATCTTCAGTCATATAGTTTGACTGGGTAAGCTGTCTCATTAATGACCACGTCGAATACGGCAACTACATGATCACTACTACCTACTAGTGTATGTTGTAAGCAATCTAGACAACAAGTAAGGCATTCGGCAGTAGGTGGTCTACATATGATAGATTCCAGTCGTTTTTACATCATCTACCATGTTTCATGTGTTTGAACAGGCCTACGTGTTTGATAAAATTCAATAAATATAAAAGGGAACACTGAACTATAAAAATGGCTTTGTTTATGGATTTCGAGGATACTAATCTTAAGTCTCAGACTATGAACACCGGGTCAGAATTAATAGTCCGTAATAATAATAGAAAGATTGACAGAATGAAAATGAAAGAGTCTACAAGACCTTGAAAACTATTGAACAACAATATTACTAAGCTTTAACTTCATGGTTATAAGAAGTGTATGCATGTAGTTCTAGAAAACAATCAATCCTTTACGAAATTCTGATTACGTTTTTTTGACAAAGCTATGTAGTTTGCACCAGTATTACGCAGTTTCATAACAGGAGTTGGTTTACGCGGCTTCTAACAGTAGAGCAGTTAACTCTGATGACCAGGCATACTGCGACGCCCTTTCGCACGAATGTGTTAGTTATAAAAACTCAGTTTATTGGCATTTTTCGCTCTTGACTCGTACAATTCATTGTTATTGCACTTTTTAATCATAATTAATTCGATTTGCAATTAGGACTAGTTAATTTATGCTACTGCAGAGCAATCACGTTGAACAATCTCAGTATTCGTAATGCCTGTAGATACTGACTATCTCACAAATTTCTCCATGGTTTAGCCTAGGAAAAATCCGACAAATCAAAGTTTTCCAGAAAGTTACTGATGTAAATTATTAATAATAAAGGGCCTATAATAGTTTGTAGTAAACAATTGATATTGTCGATATCTTTAAGTATCTAAGATAGCCTAACGGATATTTAATTTTCATTAGCTTGATTATGAGAATAGAAAGAAACATATGGCAACCAGATGATTTGGAGAAAGGAATCCTTTAATCAATAGTTTTTGAAGGCTCAAGGTTTATCGTTGGAGAAGTAGCACAGAATAATTATCATGGTAATTGATAAACTATGCCGGGCTTGTCTTCTCTAACTGACCCTACAACTCCACTACCAAAATTAAAGTCATATTCACTCTGGACATGTTATGTGTGCATTTTGTCCAATAACATCATTAAAGATCTAGAATCATTAAAACAGCCACTGCCAGTCATTGAAATATTGCAATTTGAAACAAAAGCATTTGACTATCCCTAGAACATACTAAACTCCGAAACAACTGGTGTCCTTATGTGGTATTGTGTCGTCAAATAGCTTGAGCTCTAACACTGGACACTAATATAAATCGTGAATAATAACTTAGCACCACGTCGATGCATTAATGAAATCAACTAATTCATGGTCACTCTTCGCGAGTATAGTGAATATTGATTTTCCGATACTAATCATGGTAGGAAGGTATTTATTCATTGAGGAGTAATATCATTAGAAATGGCGAATATCAGTTAATGGAAGGTCTAAATAAAGTTTAGATGTCTATATGAGATTACTATCCAATGACTGGATAATAATATACTAATAATAATATACAAACTTTAATTCACTCTGAAGTATTCACATAAAGCATGATGTAATATTGGTCTTCAAACTAACGGTTTAAGTTCAGGGTATCGCAAACTGAAAACGAAAAAAACATAAAATGCTCAGAAACTAGGAGAGGAAATGACCAAATAAAAACGTCAAAATAAGTGCATTAGTCTTGATGCATTTCAAACAATTTAAACCAAAAACATTAAATCAATTAAAAAATTGTACACGAACATAATTAAATCAGTTGGTTAATGCTTGCTTGTTACAATAATATTGGATAATTGAAACCTAAATAGTGTTTTAATAATTTGGGTTGATAATGTTCATGTGATCATCGTTATTCCGCGCATGTCAAAAATCATTCTACTTTCCATTCTTTTCTTCTGTGGTTGTGACGGAAGGTCTTTTTTTAAATTTCCAATCTATCAGTATAAACGCAAAGCTACAAACGAACAGTTATTTCAGAAGGTCTCTTCGAATTGTAGTGGCATATGCCCATTTGATCACAGTAGCTCATCAATTAATCACACAAAATGCATTCGTTTTTGCATAAGTCAGAGTTGTTACAATTTGTTGTATGGTTTTGATGAGCTAGAAGAAGGTGAAATTGACGTCAGATTCTCTTCGTTCAAAGGCTGTGTACTACAAGAATTGAAAGAAAAGGGTTTCCGTGTAATATAAGTACGTTTTATGGATATAAACTAATCTTTTAGGTATTCTAAAAATGGTTTTTGTTACTCAAATATTTTGTTTCACTTGATAGGTGTAAACCATAATGGCGTTCACTAAAACCGTGATTTAAAGTCACGATTGGAGCAAACAAACCAATGAGCTTAACCCTAGTTCTTCATGAAGTTATCCTGCTGTTGCCATAAAGAAACCACATCATTTTAAAAGTGTTCTCCAGGTTTAAAAAAATTTCTTTGGCCATTCTCAAATTTTCAGGCAGTTTTTTATTTAACTACTACTAATATCAGAGCATAGCTTTGCTCTAGAACTTATCTTACTAATTATGGATATTTGAGAATAAAATCTACGACATCTAGGTATTCAAGATGTCCACTAAATTGGCGTTTTTCTGCAAATTCAAGAGTTTTGATTGTGCTTATCTTCAGCAGTACTTTTGGGATATTACATGACGTTAATAGATTTCAGTAATATTTACACAACTAGCACGTTATTCAAACTAGTTAGAGTTGTCAGAACGACGTTCTTATACACATATAATAAATGAATTTTAAAATGACCACGCTTTCTGTTCAATTCTATCCTGTTATTTCTAGAACCATGGAAAATAAACGAATTTTCGTAGATTCAGCATTGTCTACTTCCACAAATTCTGCAACTAATTCGCGCGATGCGTTCGACGAGCTAATTCCTGTCCTGGTTCAATGTTTTGGTGTGATTCTTCTAGGTTATATTGCTGGGCGTTTAAAAGTTTTTTCTGAATCCCAAGCCAAAGGACTTAACTTCTATGTCACTAAATTCGCCCTACCCACTGTATTTTTCCGCGTAAGTTTATATTTCATCATAGACGAGTTATTTTCATACTTTCATGATCTTACTGATTTGAGCCGATTTGCATTTTCTGTGTTCCATTGCTAGATCAATTTAACAGGGTTTTAAATTGTGTAGATTAACACATTTAAATACTAGTTCATTTGCTTAGTACACACAAGAGCGAAGCTCACATTAATTGATCGTAACCAGTTATTTAAAATCAACATTTTGAAATATTTGTTATGTTCTTTCTAACGCACAATGTTTGAAATGAATATACTTTGTAATAACTTGCATAAGTTCGATGAAATACCAAATCACTAAGTTTTTTCACTGTTATTTAATCCACATAACCATTTAACTGAAAACAATCCGTTTTCCGACTTTAAGTTGAATAATAATTCCACTTAGTAATACACTCCATTTTGTTAATACAAAGCTTTACACCTTCCTTTAAACTTTAAAACAGTTCGGTTCAGTGGTCCAGTTTTGTTTAGGCTTACATATTTTGCAGATAAACTCCTTATTTCATAATGAGAAAAAGGCCAGCTACTAAATATGAGTTAAGAAGTACATATTCAGGAACGTTGTTATAAGCAATTTAGAATGAATTCTGGCGAAGAAACAAGTGAGAAAACTGAACTTTAGATATATGGCTTAAGTTGTAAATTGATTTGTGAGTGATACTAAAATACCGTGATTTGTCAGTTTATCACTTCGTACTAACTAATTTCGGTTGTTAATAATGAATTCGACAACGGTCCATTCTTTATCATGAGGTATTCGCGTATGACCTATATATTCCTTTCAAGACATTGCTCCTTGACGCCTATAAAAATAAATGCACGAAAGTAAACATCTGACGCTTAAATCAGATTAATGTGTATAAAATGTCTCTCCATAAAAGCTAGGGAAGTTCTATCCTGTATGTATGAGTCACGTAGTTATTAGAGTTCAGAAGTAACGATTAGTACCTAAACTTATTTTTATAACTAGCTACTATTAATGTTCATTCCTTGACATCTCTGTTGTAAATCAGGTCCAAAGGATGGCTTTTTTGTGACACATTGACGATTTAATAATACTTTGCATTATGAATATATGAAATAACTATTGGTTGATTTATGATTCTCGATACATGCTTTTCTTTTATGTTTGCTTAACAAATTAGTAGTTGGAGTATAGAACCATTAAATATCATTCTTACTTTATCTCACAGATAGTAGTTTACTCATTTCTTCTAGGCTATGGTAACAATTAACCTTTCTGGTGTTTGTTGGTTTTTCGTCATGGCTATATCTGTCAGTAAACTAATTGGTTTCCTAATGGCAATTATGTTCACCTTTTTAATTAGTCGACGTTTTCACCTAGGCATAGCTGCTATTGTTGCCATGTTTGTATCACAATCCAATGATGTAGCGTTAGCTTATCCTATACGTAAGTTGTTTAGCATGAAACTTTTAATTAATTTGTTAAAATAGCTGACTTTTTAACTTCTTAATATAGATCACTTTTAGTGATACATAATTGTTTGTTAGCTTCAAAATCGATTCTGAATTTATTTCATAATTAATGTTTAAGGGCTCAGCAGTTAAAGCCCTTGACTTTCAGCCATCAAGTTTTAAGCTAATCCCATGTCCCACCTCTAACAGCACTTAAGACTGACTACCTTGCCTAATTCACTTTGTGGAACCGGTTAGTACAAATATATCTTACATATAATATTGGTCGAAGCGATTTGCTTTTTAATCTTAATGATCTTCAGTCATATAGTTTGACATCCGAAAACAAATGTTCTAACAAATATATCTCGATTAAACTATCACAGTAGGCAGTCATGGTCATAATTCCAAAACTATGAATGATATTTCTAAATCAGTCGATCGCAATTGTATGCAGAGCGAAAAGTAGTTGGATAAAAACGTTGTGACCTGAATTCACAAAGATAGTTCCTCAATAATATCCATTTTACTAGTTGTATCTAAATCCTGAACGCTATTCAGTTCTCGTGACTGGTTAGATTAATGAAAAGCTCGTAATATTTTAGTTAGTCAGTTCATTTAATAGTAATTGTAATTTATATAACGAATGATAGAAAGTGAATAAAAAGAATAAATTAACAAAGAAGGTTATTAGAAAATAGTTTAAGCATATTATGCAAGTTGAAATTATACTTGAATTCATCAGTGACACTTAAGTTTAGGTTTTTTGTGTGCTTCCAACCTCTGATTAAGGTCTACAAAAATACCCCTGCACTTGGTGGTACTAATTTTGAGCCACATTGCAAGAAATTTGTAGCTGCTGATCACTTTTATTATCCAAACCCCAACTAGTCTAAAATTCCTCAAACTAACAGTAGTTTCATAGACTGGGACCTTGTCCCGGTTCATCTATCCTTAGATTTATTTCAGCTCATTGCAACTTCAACCAAAATCGCACATGATGGCGTGGTGTGGCCTATCATTCATAATTCATTTCTCGCGTTTTGCGCCAGTGAAGTAAAACAATGAACTGTTATTCAACATGCCCACTTTTTGATAGATATATGTCTCTCTTACTTCGCAAATTAGAATGGCTCAGCAAAACTTTTATATTTGTACCGACATTTCATAGGCCACCAACTCATCGGAGTTAATGTAACTTCAAGTATAAGTTAAGTAGTTGATTACCTCACTCTTTATAATCTTTATATTGAAAAAGACTAATCATGAATAATAATTTCGGTTTAATAACAGCTAAAGTTTACTGACTTTATTTTCATATTTTTGTTGTATAACTTTTTGAATAAACCATTATTGATAACATTTGCAAAATAGTATTGAGTTTAATACATTTTGTTACATTTTCACCAGCCACATACAGGCTAATGATTTTAGATAACTTAAAATATTAGTACACATGCAGATTATGACTTAAAGTGTTTAACAGATAATAATAGGTTGTTTGGAAGGTGAGGTTGTAAGGAAGTTGAACTTAGAGTAAATATGATTAAATTAGATGAATATTCTAGAGCTTAACTGCGTAATATAGATGAAAAGGTTCAAGAAACAATTCAATAGATCGTGCGAGAATGGTAACTCTAGAAAATAGTTCAAAGGGTTTGGTTATGTAAGTATGATCACGTATTTGATATAAATGTATGAAGGTGAGGAACAAAACCGGAATGTGAAAATGTAACTCCAAAATATGGTTTTGAATAGTTGGAAAAGGTGAACGGCTTCATCAGTCTATTGTTTCCGGGGCAATTGAAAGTTAACTACTGACTCCAATTAAATACAAAGGTCTAGATTAAATCTTCTAATAACAATGGCCTCAGCAAATCTTAATGGAATCAATTTGTATTGTTTTTATTGATAATTTCAAACGCATTTGTTTTCTTATCTTCATGTTCAGTATCTACTAGGTGATGTGTGATTGAACTACTAAAAGTGTTTCCTTCCTTCAAAAGTACGTTGTTGGAATATGCTTGATAAGTCGTGAAGATTCCCATCTTTCTATCCTTCCATTGTACATTATTTTAGTAAGTACATGCGAACTGGTAAATGCAATTGAAAGTGACGTGAGACTGATATTTGTCCACTTTTGTTTGAATATCGTGTTGTATATATTGTTAGTAGTTTGGCGATCGAAAATCCGATGTCGGAAAACTCGAAAAAAATGAATATCCATTACATTTAATGTTTAATGATGACCAGGTCCTCAACAAAATCAATCACAAACCTAAAACAGTCATCAAACAAACATTCCTGACTGCCAAACTACTAATATTATACGCATTAAGGTGTGTTAAGCATTTCATGTCATAATCTACATGTTTATTAGTATTTTGAGTTACCTTAAATCAATAGCCTGGATGTAGTTTGTGATAATGCAGAGGAATGCATTGAATTTTATGTATTCTGCAAATATTATCATTCTTGTTATAATCAAATTTTTGAAGAGAACAAACTACTTAACTTTTTATTCCTCTCCTCCCTTTTTTTTCTCAGTTTATGCACTTTTCCCAGATTTGGCTAGTTATGTTTATCTGTTTGCTCCAGCCCAACTTGTTATTCTTAATCCATTCTCTTATTTTCTGCTTGAGCTGGAACGAGTAAAATCGTTTAATAGTGAGCCTAAACCATTAATTGATGATGACGACGACGATGGCAGTGATAAGAAGCAACTGATAAATGATAAAAGCTCGAATTCAGCACCATCAAGTCACAAATACCGGCAGTTAGCATTGGTAAGGTTTTTTTGTAAAATTAACATTTTGCATATTTAGTTATGTATCTTTTGTGCTTACCTTTTAATGATCGATGGCTTAGTAGTAAGCGTGTCAAATTCAAAACCACCAGCTCAAAACTTGATGTACATCGGTTTAGACAGTTAATTCGTGTCAAGAAAGCTAGTCATCTTGGGATATATTTCACCTGTTTGCAGGTGTAGATACGATACTAAGTCATGTAGATTAATGGTCTGATTGCAACTTGATCAAAACAATTCAATTAGCCCTAAAGATCCAACCAAAGACTGAATTGTTTTGTTGTGCAAAAATCTCAGTCTGGTTATAAGTTGTGGCTGGAATGTAATTTCTCTCATTCTTTCATTGAGTGACAAGTTATAGCACTATGAAGAAAATTAGTTTTTTCAAGGGTACATTATATTGTTGGATATCGACCAGAATGAAACACTGACTGCATCCTCCCTCCTGATCACCAGGACCACATAAATAGGCTATACAAAGCCAAAACAGATTGATTTGTTTTGCATGATATTGTCCTACTGGCAAACAAAGTTCCCTGACGTAGCTAACTCAGAAATAAAGCACACAGACTCATATATTCTCCTGTAAATTACTTTCTTTATATGATGACTTATGATACTGCCCTGTACTTTCGTTAGAAATCGATTAGTCAGGGGTTGAACATGCAACTCAATGGTAGAAGATTAAATGCTTTAACCACTACTCCATCACTACGTATTAGCTTTTAATGTTTATGCGACATTAGATTCTTATAAACAAATATCATTTTATGTGAATAGTGTTTCCATCACCGATTTGACATACATTCATCTTTCTGGTATGTTGCATGGCACAGGTTACTTGATAGGCCATAATGTTCCCGTGTCTATCACTAAATCAACCCATCAACCTTTTATTTAAAAATTAAATGAATATTAAGCGATATTTGGTTATTTCCGTCATTAATAATGTTTTTCGTAATATGCAGATTGTTTAAACTTATGTAGTATGTTAAACTGGTTCACAAACTTGTGATTGGCTTGTCCTTCAACACATGCTTATTGCATTCCTGCCTAATTGTATCAGGTAAGTATAAGTCCTTCCACTACTGAGCGTCGAAAAGATATTTTCTTAATTGATGCACTGTAAGTTAGTGGTAGATATCATCCTAGTTGTTATCTCATAACTAACATCAATTAGGTTTGTGTAAAATGTTGAAAAAGCATGACAGCTGATCTATTTTACTACCCGATACTTAAACAACAACTTTTCAACTAAGGTGGTTTTGTGGAGATAGGTATTAAGTTTAATCGATTGTATTTATCACATATTGATATTGCTTGAGTGTCAGTGAAAACCAGGAAGCACTGGACAGCAGTTTTGTTTTAGTAAGGAACACTCTAGCCAGTGTACACCCTTGATTCCGTCACAAAGTCAAACCCACGGTTAGAAGATGCCTAATCCCTTGCACTACCAGGCCAACGTCACACTATATTACAAATTGGTGGAAGTAGGAATTCTACCATCGGATGCCGACCAGGTGGTACTGATGGTCAGACGTTCACCGTGAGGCCTGAATGTCCTGGGTTTAATTCCCTGACGAAATCAAGAGTGCTCACTGCTGAAGAACCCATGCTAGAATATATACCTATTCAATACCGCCTGATTTTTACTGGAATATAACTGACTTCTCTTCAAACAAAACCTAAAAATTTTCCATGTACAATATAGACAATTTCTTGAAATCGCTTGACTACACAAATACTCTTCTTACTAAGACATCAATATACTTGCTCTTCTTCGTACACAATAATAAGTAATGAGAAATATCGGATTCGTTTTATTCATATGGTAATAGGGTTTATTTATCAAAATGTTTGTTATTTAATAACAAACTAACAAGCTTAATGCTAAGTTTGCGCATATATACGTAGATAATCTCTTTAGTGCTCTCGCTTTCTAAATCTTGTTCACCACAACTGTATTGAATATAGGCGTTCGCCAACCTGAAGGGCATGGACACGCACTACTGAAGGGTCTCACACTTAAACAAAACAGCCATCCAGTGCCCCCTGGTTTTCAGTGGTACCCTACTAACATCAATCTGTGACCAATTCAACCAATTAATATCATTAGTTTTTTTATGTCGTAACTTTTATTTGCATGCGTTTCTTTTTATTAAATAGGTTCTTTTCAATGTACTCAAGAATCCGTTGTTTTTCATGACTGTAATTGGTGTCATTTTTAATTTCATATTAAAGCATCAATTGCCTTTGTATGTAGATGGTTTGCTCAAGGTTATAGGTAGGTACTTTTTATTTGTTTTTAAATTAGTGCAATTTTTATAAATCTATTTATAAAGCTTATTTATAATAGTACTTTTTGTTGAGGTAAATGATAAAGACATCGCAAACTTATACATCAGTTGCGGAATCGTTTTAAACGAAGATACGCTGAACTGCTATTTTCTCTTACTTCGAGGCTCCATTTAACATTTTTTAAATACATTCATAAGTCCAATCGTTTGTAGCTTCTGTCTGGGAATTTCTACGCACTGAATTCATTTAGAGAGGTGCTTTTATAAAAACTCGAAAACGAAAAGCAAACGTACCGCAATTAGATGGAGTCGAGCCAACAGGGTCCAGAATTGTCAAACGGTGTCCTAATCTATCCTGAGATTACACTTTATCATATCGTACCTCTTCCTTAGGAATTAAATCAAACGCTCGGGTGTTACTCCGTATGAAAATTTAGGCCTTTGGGGAGTATCTTAGACTAAAAACAAACACTTGAATAATTAATAATAGCGAAAATATTTTCATGTCGTTATCCATAAGAGTGATATTTACATTAACCTTGTTACAAACAAATTTATTCTACACTGCCTAAATTTTCTATTCCATTTTTATCTCCATTTTATGTATTTCTTTACTCTTAGACCCAGCAGCTCTTCTCTGTTTAAAGTTCGCTCTTTTTAAATCAGTCTCAAACCTCTTAATGATCAGTTTTATGAATGTTATTGTCAAACATGGATTATGATATAGCTTTTATGAAGCCGTATATACCTAATTTCAAACTTCTTGAAGTCCTTATCAACGACCCCCTCCTCTGCATATAGAACCAAACCACGTGCATGATATCTTTGAGCAACTCATCAATCTAATATCATCTAGTTTCCACATGCTATAGTTATCTGACATTACATGATTCAATAATACGTGATTAGTTAGTCAGTCACAATCAATATAGAGCCTGGCACAAATTCGCGTTTGATAAGTTACTATACTACACCAGTCCGTTGTAATGAAATTAGCAAATTCAATACCGAACGAGTCGACATTATGTATTTTTTAACGATGATAAGAAAGACTAATGATTGGAGAGTGTAGTTCGAGTAGAAGGTATGTACGCAGGGGGATAATTGGAACCTAATATCGTGATTAAGATAAAGAGTAAATGTGCCACATTCAAAGCCATTTCAACAATGTGTAATAGGGTACATTGATGATTATTTAATTAATGTTACCATTTTGAAACATCGATTTCAGTGGTTTGGTCAGGTTTTAGAAGTGTCATCCTAGCAGCTTAATATTATGCATTATATACCAACTCTGGGGCTGGTTATGGTGGGCGGAAGAAATAATCAGTTTTTGACTTGGCGCGGTGGAATAAAACAAAGTCGGATTGGATTAGCTTCTGTCAGTCCACCTCGATGACCTGATTAGTTTCCTAACAATGATACAGCTCAGTAGCTTATGACTATTACATATGATTTAGAATAAATCCTGCGGCAGTTTTATATTAAACACTTCATAAGATGAAATGGTCTTCCTCAATCTGGAGAAGTCTTTCATGGGTGTATTTTCCACCGAAATATACCTTATGTGCTTTACTTGTTTTGTTAAATTTTTACATTTTGGTTGAGTGTCTTCCCTCCGTCGATTTCTCATGATATTGTGTTTCTAATTGTGTGGGGCGTGCATTCTTGGTGCTCATGTTTAATAAATTTTATGTGTTAGAAAAATAGTTCGAAGTCTAAGCATCAATGCTAACGATGAAACCATGAATTCCTAACCCACTCCAGCATGCTCATGGTTTAGAATCTCCACGCTCTACTACAAATAGTAAATTAGCTGTAGAAATATCAAAAACTTCCAGTTATAATTTTCTTATAAAGGTACTATACATCTTTAAAACTTAGAAAAAAGCACAACCGACTTTCCAATCAGATCACTGTAAATGTTAAACGCTAAACCTCTTAAAACTATGTTTTACTTGAATTTCGACTTCGATTTCAAAACGGCTGAATTTAGGGAATCATTGAAAGTTGGGAATTACCGAATAGCTATCTTGTCATAGGTCAGGACTCTTCATCAATGCATATCTCTAAAATTACACCCTAAAACAAATTCAGAAACTTTCCAGCTTTACAGTGATCAGAACTTCAGCTGGTTTAGACTTTTATATTTCATCTATTTTGTGATATAATCCCATCGTTGCCCAACTGTTGACGTACTCTTAATTAATGTGAACGAGATACCAAGTTTTCTTGTTATGGTTTTTAATAGTTTTATTACTCAATGTTACTTCATGCTGAAAACGTCCTTTTCATAATACCTATAATACTACTTAATAAATACAGTTCATGTCTAGAGTAATGCTAATTAACTTGCGTGTAAATTTAATCTATTATAATACGTGTACCCTATTTGTTCCATATTTTCAAGCTGACTCTTTTAGTGCAACTGCTTTATTTTCACTTGGCTATGGTATGGTTGGTAAAATGGCTACCATCACTCAAAGAGAAGTTTATATTTTAACAGCAATCTTATTAACAAAACTGTAAGTTCACTTTCTTCAGTATGTCTGTATTTGTCTACTATTCACGTAATCTGTGTTATCAACATGAGATTTTTATGAATATTGTACTAAAGGTTAGCTTGCATCATGGATTGACTTTAGTTAGTCAATCTCTGCGTTTGCAGAAGGCATTTAATATATTGATTTGTTATAGACTGAAGCTGATCAGTCACTGTTGCTGTATGTGCATCCTGCGCGGATTGCCTCGATATAGCGATTATTCAGAAGTATCATTTAATTTGTATTGTGACTGGCAAGTTGGAATATACAAATTCATTCTACTACCAATTCGCCCATCGCACAAACGTGACTGTCTGGACTCATTAGTCTAGTGGTGTACGCGGTGGCGTATGACACGAACCAGACTGAGTTCGAATCCCACTGTGAACATCAACATTGGGATGCAGGTACATCCAGCCGATGAGTCCCAAATAGGACGAAACGCGCGTCCTGGATTCCACTTGCCAGTCACAATACAAATTAAATGATGCATTTAATATATGTTTTGTTCTTGTATGATATTCCTTCAGTAATGCGTACTTATACTCTCACAAACTACCTGACCCACGGTTTTCAGGTTTGTTCTAGACCACCGAATGAATATCCCATAAACTATTTTCAGTCATTTCCAGATATTTTGCTATCTTCATCGATTACCATCTCTAGTACTGTAAATAATCTTCCCTTAATTTGTCGCTAGTGGGTAAATAACTGGTTAGTGCAATTCATTTGCCAACTACGGGTTATTTCACTTGACGCTTGGTCATGCTATTTGTAAGTTAACTGATGATAGTAAGTAGACAAGAGTATAAACGTATAACTTATTTAAACGCGATTGCTTTAAAACCAATAAATCATCGCTTCCGTATTCATCTTTTGTAAGATAAAATATTGCATTTTTGTCATCTTACTTGCTATTACCGCCAAATTTCTTTGTTCATATTTTATTTCCTGACATATGAAAATAGAAGCTTCTAACCCTGGTTGGTTGGAGGTAAACCACAAAAAGACGTACCTGCAATTTTAAGATTTGAACCTACGTCAATCAGCTTCACAATCTGCAACGTTACTACTGATCTATTTGAGCAGAGACCACGTGAAATGACAACGATTACGCAACTTAGGTCTACGGTTTCCTTCCAGCTACCTCCAACCATTTAACGCCAAAATATAGTACTAGTATTATCGAGCCATTTAAATTAGTTGCTACATCGATAAACTTGTTTGATAATATTTGATCAGTACAAAGTACTAAAATGATATAACGTTGCTTTTGACTCAATAATCAATCAACGTGAGTGAAAGCTTCTGTTTCGAATATATATGAAGACAATAAGCGAATTTTTGCAAATTAGAGACTTACTAGTCACACATAATGTTATGGATTGGTGGAGACGATATTCGATTGCTGACAAATATCAGCGTTGTTTATTTAGAGAAAAGCAAAATGGAAAAGTTCTTGTCTTTTGACTACTTCAATAAGTTATGAATATTTTTATTAAATTTCAAAAACAATAGTTGGGTTCACCTTTTAAGTAACCTTCATGTTTATTTCCACTCGCTAATACAAAATTTCTGAGACTTTGAGTAGTCATACGTTTTTACGGAATTTCGAGTCTGTGAAACTTTTCGGGAAAACGCATTTTATTTTTGTCATTTTATTCATGATAGATATCACACGGTTACGTAATCCTTCAATTGTTACTTTTTCATTGAATAGCTTAGTTGTACCTTTTATCACACGCGAACTCGTTGTTCAAATGATGCCTGCTGCAATGCAGAATGAAACTCTGCGTTACTCCACATTTGGTTTCTTATATGGTAGTACACCGACAGCTCCACCCGTCTATTTATTTGCTGCAGAATATCAAGTTATCCCTGTGGCTGTAAGTTTAAACGACAGATCATGTCTAAATTTCATTTTGTGTATAGAAATTACTTAATGTAATTTTGCTGATAGTGTCATTCGGTGATAATCAACATAGAAACGGACAACCTTTCAAGTTACCACACTACATCGGCAGAGATACATAAAATTATCATAGCAAATTCTAAAATGGTATTAGTGATTATGAAAAGATATCGGACACAATTAACATGATGAAAATGATATGCAGAAATTTTGGAATTCAGAATCTTAAGAAGTCAAGGAATAAATATATCTGCACCATCGCGACTGATTGCGAGCCATGTTATGCAACGCCCGCCTACTACTGGCATTGATCAGACCAACTATCAATGATTTCATACACTGATGCTGCATTTTAGTTTAACCTCTCGTAGTTCCCTCTCAACCTACTCTTACATCGGCAGACATTACACATGGAAATTCGCACTTGTTGGACATCCATAGTATGTCTTAACTACCTCAATCAATGAAGATGCACGGTATTATTAATCGATCTAATGACAGTTTATGTACAGTATTCAATTCTCATTACCTTTTAACTTACTAATTTTAAATTCTACTCCGCCTCAAATTTGGGCCCCGAGGTTGCAGTGTTGTTGTTATCAGTAGTATAACTGGATCTTCGCTCGAAGTAGGTCGACCAATCAACATGTTTTCCACAAGCTTTTAAAATCTCAAGGTAACGCATAAATCCTATAAATACATTTAGTTCCTGTAAATAAATTGATCTCTAAAATAAGTCTTCCTTACTTCTTGCCTTTTGTTTTTCTGCTCGGGGTTCAAAGTAAAAGACTTTTGGGAAGCAGTTTAAGAACTTGATATTTGACTAATCAGTTGCTAGATGGATTTATCACACTTTCCTTATTTCCTTAATGTTACTGTCTGATGTTGATAGGTAAAGAAGAATGTTTCATTCAACAGATATACTCTCATTTTGATACACTCGTCATATTCAGTTAAGTAATTCATATATAACTAATGTATTGACGTAACATTTTTTTGCATAATTTTTGTGATTATTAAGAGGGAAGGGAGCTTTTATTGCTCAGAAAGATAGCATAAAATTTCTTTTATTCTAAAACTAGTAAGTTGCTAGTTACTATTTTATGAGTTATTATTGTATACTTTCGTCATGACTCAAATGTAGCTACGCAGTCGACACCATACCGTAAAAGTGAACTGATATAGCGGGCGAAGCAGATAGGTCTTTATTGACTGAAGAGTGAACGACCTACAGTAACAATAGTATTTATAATATCTAATCATGTTATTTTGTGTTCTATATTTTGTACTTAAACATGTTATTTTATTAAATAAGGGATTCTCACCTTCTACCTTGTGGTCTTGTTATTTATTTCAATCCATTCTAGAGTTCCAATCAGTAGTCGTATCTCGTGAGTAGTTACTGCTTCGTCACGTCGTGTCATTGCATTTTTATCTGTTGATCAATATTTCATTCTTTCCTTCAATAATCTCCAGTTATTCAAATTATCAAAATCACTTAATTCATAACTTGAATACAATGCAAATATTCTTTAACTGAACCTGTACTATGCTCATAAATTATTAAGAAGATAAAAGAAAATCAAGAGTTTACTATGCTTCCACTGTGAACTAACCATGGAAATTGGCGTGCGTTTATAGTTGTTAGGGTGTCCCTGAGAATCAGCCATTCAAAATACGATTTTTGTAGAGCTTAATTCAATGGTATGCACTCAGTTTGGAAGTTGAAAACGGCAAAAGTTATAAAACCATTCTCTGGTTGGCTCGGATTAAACTTTGGGAAAATAACATATTTCCGAACGCCATTCCTCTTACTTTGGGTTGTGTGGGTTTTCAGAAATCTTAATAAACCTCTTTTCTGTTGGATCGGCTTCAATATTATAGTGGTCTTCACTACGATATGATTTAGTAGTTGGTTGACCGTAGAGTGTTTTCGTCTATTTGAAAGTATGTTCACAGGTAATTGCAGCATCAGGGCATCGCACAAGCATTTGGTGATTACGTTATCTGTATGTCTCTTCTAACTTTTTGCATCACATATTACTGATCTACCCTTCTAGAAATAATACGTCTCCCGACAGATGTTGTACAAGTTATTTACAGAGTTTCAGTTTTTTTTAAGTATATTTGTAATACATGTGATAAAATCTATTATACAGGCACTGTTTATCGTTTTACCCTCCCTCACCCTTACATTGTATTCGATTAATGCGTAGAGTACACAGAAGTGCATTTATATTCAATCGCAAATCAACTATAAACTACTGTCCTGTTTTTCTATATTGCTCGACTTTTTTTTCTCTTTCTCCGAATCTGTGAACCTATGCACTTTTATACCATAACCTAACGTTGTACTGCATGTGCTAAATGACTTGTTCTGCACTTTTTTCTGTTATGCTTATCTTTCTACTATTATTAATCTACGTGGATTCAATTAAACCATCGATTTCCGTTTCTTGATATCGTCGTATTTATGTATGTAATAGGACATACCAAGTGTCCTAAAGAAAAGGTAGATAATCTTCCTATGAACCACTTTCTAAGCAAATAACCCGAAAGTATGATCCACTAAACATCGAAAAGCTCAAAATATGCAGTTCTATTGTAGCTAGTGAAGAAGACAGAGTCATGTGTTATTAGTTTCATTAAGCTTCTGGAGCCCATGTGCGCTATTAGTTTACACTTAGTCTTTTTTATTTTCTTCAGGTAATCTCTTCGTATCCACTCTGT
This sequence comes from Schistosoma japonicum, assembly GCA_025215515.1. Classification (NCBI taxonomy): domain Eukaryota; kingdom Metazoa; phylum Platyhelminthes; class Trematoda; order Strigeidida; family Schistosomatidae; genus Schistosoma; species Schistosoma japonicum. Next base: position 7,183,621 of record CM046067.1, on the reverse strand, counting down.
TTATTCACAATATTTTCTTTTTTATCCTTTCGCTTCCGAAATATGAAGCAGTAATTCGAATTCCTCTAGCGAAGGCTATAAACATATGATTTTATAAAAGTAACATCAAGAGTGTATTGATATTGGTCAGTAAACTCAATATTTGACTATAATATTTCATACTCTCTCAAATTTGCACATAATCGTGGATAACTGCTACCCTATACGAATACTATTCTCTGGATTTTCTATCGACCAGCTTCAACTGTCTTACATTAATAAACAACATTTCCTTATATAAAACTGATTTAAATTATTATTAGATAAGTCTTTCCGATGATTGCATTCTTTTTGTGTTATACGACATTCCTAATGCGAGAGTGTACTATTCAAGTGTATTTATGGAACAAGTAAGTGGACAATCTAGTCTAATCTACACAGAACACTAAAAATTAGGGGTGATTAACTGCATTAAAAACTTATGAAAACATGGTCAAACAGATGTCAATTAAAGTATCTGAGTGAAGTAGAATGTCAAGTTCATCCGACCCATTATTAATTTTTATTTCGACCGAAAAACCTACTCAGATTCAATTAACATTTATTAAATTTATGAAGTTATTCCATGTGTTGATTCGTAACTTTTTCAAGTGTATTTGTATGTCAGCCGTTTCGTAGTAGGAATTGACTTCAAACTCGTAATATGTTATTCCATCAGTTTTAGCTTGTTTGTTTAAGTGATAAATGTTTTGTATCTTCCTGCATAAGCTTCACTTAATTCTAAAATACTTAAATAATACTTACATGATATTCTAAAATTACTTAAGATGTGTGTAATAAACGGCAAAATATTCAATCAATTTTAACAGTGTATCCCATATCCTGGGAATAGTAGCGAAATACTGACGTCTTAACGATACACTCATCTTCTGAATATACTTTCTACATATTCACATCTAACGTGCCGTTGTCGCACGTTAATTTGATAAACCGAATATGCAAAACTAAAATAAACTTTGTACTTCATGGTTGCTAGGATACTGTTATTATGAAGTTACTCAAAATCATTTTATTATGAAATGTTTTGGTTGATTTGATTTTTTCGTCATGAATGCAGAGGATAAAGAATAAATACCAAACCTCTTTGATTTATCTTTTTTCGATTCCCAATGATATCTGTCAATATCTGAGACTTGAGGTATCACACTTTTCATTACACTCCCCATTTTGAAGTGTCATTTTTTATTTTATTTTTCTGGATGAAGATTCGTGTATTTGGTGTCCAACCACAATGTGGATGTGAGGGGTAACGGTACTACGCGGTTGCTCAAGTCTAAGTATATGGAGTGAGATGCTAACCTGCGATTGAGTAGCTTATATTTGAATGCTTATCTATTCCGTTCCTAGTTTGACAGACTACTGCACTTCGATAACTAATCATGTGGACAGTTAACTTAGGAACTGCTATCTAGTTAAATCAGTTAAAACTAAATGGATTTTTCTATGCATCATTATTTTGTCTAAATATATTCACTTTAATCATTTGTTATTATTGATTGCCTTTTCCACTTTCTGTCTACTCACGCGCACATGAATGGATATATGAATATAGATTGGCGTCGGTCTTGTCTTAGGCACATTTCTATGCGCTCCAATTATGTTTATTTTTGCACGTATTATTACGGTGTACAATGCAGCACCAAGTGATTATGCAATTATACTTGGCAAAACTGCTGAAGATATCTCTTGGATTAGTATTGGATGTTGTGTAGGTTTATGATGAGTTGTGTTTTCATTTCATTGTCAAAGGGTATTTGATTAAACCGTTTTATATGCAAAATAAATAAGGATAACGTCGGCTGTTTGTAAAAAATGTCACTAGTTCACAAGTAAGGTCTTGTGCCATTCAAAAATGCACTATAAATATATAATTAATCAGCTCTTACCTTGACGTGGTGTTCGAACTTGCAGGTTGTGGTGATTGAATTTTGCTATATTGGCTGAAATACTTGTTCATTTATTTGCTAGCCTATCAAATAGGTTGAGTGTAATGCATGGATGAAACCAAAAATTCAAGATCTAAAGATAAGCAATCCAACTCAGCGAGAGTGGCGAAATTCAATTTTGAAAATATTTTTAAAGAAGAGCAGTTTATGAAAAGTTAGATGATTCATGCACTTAGCGCAACATCCATTGCTCCTTTTTCAAAGTAGTGTGACTAACTGCTATCACCTCGTAATAAAAACCTACACTTCAAATTTATCAACGTAATTAAATATACCGTTCTTTTGCTAACATGAAATGAAAAGAACTTATAATTACTTATTCTAAAAATTTGCTGGTATCTATTTAAACTGCTTTCAGGCTTCTTAAGAAGTCTCTTATGTTTTTGTTGATCAGACTAAAGTATTACATTAATAATTAATGTTCTAATAATGTAGTTTTACACCAATAACTGAGACAGTAAGACAAACAGTACCAGTTTATGATGTGGTGGACTGTCACGATTTAACTAAATCTTGAAACGTCAACCACTGGATACTAACTGATCAGTGTAAAAAATAGGTTTTCCTCAAAATACTAGAGTTTCCTAGGTGAGATCATATTTTACACTCTTGAAAGTGTCATACTGGCACGAAACAGTTGTCCATTACTTCCATTTTTTCAGTGGTTGTCTAGATAGTGTCAATCCGCGGTGTAGAAGTAACAAATTCAGTAATTTCCACAGCCTTTTATGCTTAAAAATTAGCTGAAATATACAGTCTGTTAAGTTATCATCATCGTACTTTTTAAAAGAAGCTCTTTTTGTCTATTCTTCTTCCACCTAATAGATTTGGACAATAGGTGTACTTTGTTTCTGTCGAAAAATTACTCGAGTACCTAATCGATTCACACTATGTCATTTAATCTGTGTATTATTTTCTTGTTCTGGAGTATTACTTGGCCGTTTCGTAAATCAATATTATAGGACTTATGAGGACTCAATCGGTTTGTTCATATGAATTATTAAATTTTGGACAATATGTCTTTAATTATTCGTAAATTGTTGTTGTGTATTGTACATTTACTGGGACACGTAATGTATTATGCTCACTCTTGTAAAATGGTTAATTCGTTATGAGATGGTGGCTGCAGGCAATCATTGGTAGAAAGTCTTGTTTGGTTTAATTTGTACTTGATGGTAAGGCGTATCTGCAATCTCAAGGGTACTCTCTACGTGGAATTCGTATCTGTGCCACTTAGTGGCGTTAACATAAAGCTATTGTGATATCGAATGACATCCTGTATGACTAACTTCATGTTTGCTAAAATTTGATTAATACTGAAGTACTTGATGAATACAATATCTAATTTGAAGGTATTTATATTTCATTGATTTGTTATAAACTAAAATTAATCTATCTCTGTTACCATATCTGCATCATGAGTGGATTGCCTCGATACGGTGCTGGTTCACAAGTATGAATTAAATTAAACTTTGCCTATCAAGTGGAATCTAGGACGTGTGTTTCGCTCTATTTTGGATATACCTGCATCTCAGTTTTGGTGTTCACACCAACTTAATTCATACTTGAAAACTACCTCTGTATCAAGACGATCCACTCAGATCGCACGTATGATAACAGAGACTGATAAATTTCAGTCCATAACAAATCAATGGAAATATTCAAATACTTTCAAATTATATATACATACCCGTTGGACACGTGTGGCTCTCTGAACTCAGTAGCCTAGCACGAAACGAATTAAAACTCAGTCCCGCTGTGAACGTCAGCACCAGGATGCAGACATCCAGCTGAGGATTTCCATTTAGGAAGAAACGCGTGTCCTGATTTCCACCTTTCAGTCACAATCCAACATTAATGTGATATTGATTACCAGTTAACGACTAATCAATGTGTATGCTTAATTTGTGTTTCTCAAAAACTGTGAATGCTAGCTGTTCCACTTCACAAACAACTATTTAAAATCAATAATCGTTGGACAGCTGTTTCATCTTAGTATAGGACCCTTAAATAAAAGTGTGGATCTGCAACCTCACTGGCGATAAGACTCAGAGGTTTCAAGCTTTGAAGCGGGTGCTTAAGTTTATACCACACAGTTGACAACCAGCGGTGTAGATTTCTAACTTTAATTAACCCACGATTTTGAACAACCTCGCTCGATGCCATCAGCAACTGTACCAAATAATAATAATCATTTACTTGGTAGTGACTGACTTCCAGAGACATATTAAGATGCGACCAATAAAGTCCAATAGCGACGAACATTAGTCGTCAATCAAGATATTCTGAATGAAATGAATCTCATTACTTGGAATAATATTCATTCTCTTCAATACTTATTGATAATATGACACGTTCTTTACAAGGCTCTAGTACACATTGTGCAAACTGTATAATCTAATTTTTCTCTGTTAACTTTCACTTCATAGTTTTTGTGACTTGTTATATTTTTTCCTTACCTCAATCAGGTGATAAACTGAGTCAACCAGCACACTGGTTAAACTATGTGCAATTCGCAATATTCTTTTTCGGTTGTACGGGCACACGTTGTTGGACCACACTAGTTGCATTAGTTCTTGTTATGGAACGAGCACGTAGTCTATGTTTTGTATTACGCTATCAGCTGCATATTTATCTAGTTGGTTTCTTGTAAGTTTTCGCTTTCGTTGTTGTTCTTGTTCAATAGTTTGTGTGGTCGTTTTCAGATATATACTGATGTGATTGCCGTAGGTATGTAGTAGAAGTCGAATTTGAGTCTATCTTTTGTGGTTTTCTATATTATTTGAGATAATTAGGTAGATTAATCACAAAACCATATGAAGCACAATAGTGCATTGTTCTGTTGTACAGTTTTTAAGCCATTTTTGTGAATCTGTGTGCATATACGTAAACAGGGCCAGTCTCAAGACCGAACTCTTTAACATCCACACTATCGTTTAGCTTTCATATCCTGACCTGCATGGATCCTATTCATTATAGACACCCTTTAGTTGTTATTGGATCGACTAACCTTGAATTTCTTCAAACATAATGTTTACTTAACAATACTGTGCTCGGGTCATCTAACTTTAATAGGTTCTAAAGGTATTATTTAAGTTGGATTGTGACTGGCAAGTGGAATCCAGGACGCCATTTGTGCATCCTGAGCGGATTTCCTCGATATAGCGATTATCCACAGAGACTGACCAACTTCAGTCTATAACAAATCAATGGGAATATACAAATTCATCCTAAGGTTCTAAACGTATTTTGTCCTGAAAGCCTCCTCATTATTGTCGCATTTTTATAACGAAATAGAAGTACTTCTCTCGGATTTCACACACCAGGACGAATCCACGGACTAATACTTTTGGTTTCATCTTTGTATATCAAAAATAATTCTGACTGGCGTTTCAATTGATTGATTTCAATTCTACGGCTTCATTAACATACTTCAAAATAAATTAATTACAAGACATGCTTTGTAAAACCTGTTTGACATTAGCTGACGATTAGTTAACAGACTGAGATCACCGGGCAGCTCTTTCGTTTTAGTTGTAGGTTTTTCATAACAAATATCAATTAATTTGCTCACACTCAAACACTTGCATGTAATTGAATGCTGGAGATTGTCAGGTCTCATGTTAAACACAAACTTTCTCTATAATTAGACGTATGATTCGAAATTTTTAACAGTGAATGTGATTTCCAATAGTTCTTCAACTGGTGCCACTCCCTAGTTAGTCAGTCATCGACAACGTTGGACTTGGCACATGTGTTCATAAGTCCGAAAATCCACACCATATTAGCACGATGAGATTGCATTTACATGAATAACACAATATTAGAATAAAACAATGCAAAGCGAAATAATGGTGTGTGTGGCTTCTCTAAATGGGATTAGGATGACTATTTACGGTATACCAGTCTTATTTCCTTTTCGAAACTCTTATTATATCTTTTTCCTTAGTTTAAAACACCTTTAAAAGTATATAAAAAAACAACCTATTCAGCTACATTATCGTTACTCAATCCTCAAACGACTGATTCAATTTGTATGTATTAACGATTTTCTAGAATTCATTTGCTCGATAATCGTCCGAAAAGTGAATCGATAATAGTACTGCACATATTCAAATCTTTCGTCGATCAAGAGGTCCGCAATCATTTTTCAACTGTAGCACCTGAAAAGATCTACTTTTTACTGAAAGATGTTTTCAAATACTGGATGCGAATTAGTTATTGTATTTGGTGTGCATCCGATTGTGTTAGGTGGCTGGAGAATGGGTGTAGCAAGAAGCTCTAGATGTACCTATAGTTTTGAAAGTAGTGATTCTGCTCATTCGAACTTACGTCACCTAGTTTCACAGTTACCACTGATCTATGAAGGCCGAGGTTGACCTCAAATTGAACAAAAATGGTTACACTCAGTAGTCACAGAATATTGACTAATTTTATTTCTGTCTAGCTAAATTCTATCATCGGTCATTACTACTCAGTGATCAGTGTTATTTGAATGTTTAATCTAATTAACTTACACATACATATATAGTCTACTTACATTCTTAAGTAGGTTTCTGTGTCAAAAATTGGATTTGGTAAATTTACTTACAGTTATTTACATTCTTTTTCATAAGGACACGTTTTTAATACTCAATACTTATGTACTTACTGTATTGTATATAAGTTAAGTAAATAATTTAGTAACTCGTTAACTTTATATCTAAATAAATAACTTAGTTAACTTATTGAATACGCATTTTGTACTTAGTTTTATTAAATAATGATAAAATAGACAGTTATCTCACCTACACAGTGTTGCACTCTCGTCCTTACCACTTACACAAATGTGTATACTCGTACAGATACTCTCTTAGCTTAACATAGACAATTATAAATACACAATGTTTATACTTCTTGTCTAATTCATAGCATAAACTACAGTAGTATTACATCATATTGGATGTTGAGTAACACAGTTTTAGTGAGAGAGAAAAAAGTCTCTTGTTATTTGAAATATTTTTTTTCTATCCATTTAATTAATCTGTACTACATATTTTATTTTGTATGTAAAGTATAAAATATTTTGTAAACGATATAAATTAAAATAATTTTTTCAATGATAAATCAGTATCATTTATCATAGTGATTAACGGAAGTCAGATGATGTTAACTTCTTAGTAAGTTATCATGTGCAATGAATAAATTCACATTGTAAATGAATGATATCGGTTTTTTTTGTCCATGAAATTTAAGCCTTGTTGATTTAATATCAATAGATGTATTAGTGATCAAAGTTTTAATGCTAATTACTTATAAGCAATCAATGTGTAATTAAGTTTCGAATACCACCTAAAGCACCCATTCCCACAACATTTTACTTTAATTCCTGTTAACGAGTAACAATTAACTCGAGATTTATGTCAGACTAGGCTTCCTAGCGACCGACTCCAACCAATCAAAATCTAAACATACTGCATTTTGATATTGAAGTCACATGAGCCAGTAATCACGATGCAATCCGTTAGGTAACATTAGATCAGGACTAAGCACACTAGTTATTAGTGGTAACCAATCTCAGTGTTCATTCAGTAAACATGGTGAGTTGATACGGAATAATCAACAAATCAGTCGATTATTCATAATGTGGAACCTGTTATAAATGTGTATCGGCTCAAACAACCACACTTCATGCCAACTTAATGTGAGAATGTTACAGAAAAGAATTCTATGTTATAATAAATTCGGAATAATAGCATCAATTGCTATAAAAAACTAAATTTACAGATTGTACCTGTGAATGAAATTTAGGTATAAAATATCATTAATAACACTAAAACTCGACGATTTTAAAGATAAGTACATCTTGGTCACTGCAATAAATTCACCAATCATATTGTGATTCGGAAACCGTCTTTCTAATAATGATCTCTCTGGCATAATTCTGTAACCACACATGTTCGATCAAATCATGCCTAAAGAAGAGGAAGAAAAAGTAATCAATTTATAGACATATGTTCAGTCGATGAATATATGTTATGGATTCGTAAAGGCTCCTTGACGTTTTCTGAAATACATCACATATGATGCAAGCGAAATGTTCGTTTACTTAGTAAAGGTGGACATACTACTCATCAATCTTCTCTGTATTACACTGTGATAGTATAATATTCTTAATGGAAGTAGGTACAGTGCATAGGCGGAAAGTTTGAAACATAAGTATCGTTGAAAAACTGCTCGTGATTGGTGAAATGGCCTAGTGAATAACGCTGGGGTTAGGGATAAGGTGTTTGACATACATGGCGATGATAAGGCTATAAATCTCTATCGACTGAGGTAGTTGGGCATGGGTCACGTATATCTAACTACCTCCTACTTAGATACGAAATGTTGGAGTAGGTATAGGTTACAAGGGAACTAGGGTCAACCAAATTGAACTAGTTGTTCTCCTGAGCCATATTAGTGGACTACCTGGTTGAGATACATGATATGATCATGACCAGTGATTTGAGACGTCATGTAATGTGACTCGAATTCGCTTGATACGGTCCATTTACTGTTGTTTATTTTTTATATATGTTGAGTTCCGATATTATTTCGAGTATGCCTTTTCATTGCAAATCACATTTTAAATGTTTTATCTTTCCTATTATTACTACTACCTCAATTATTCCACTCTCTTTATTATTGATTTTGGTGACGCTCAATAAAAAGTTGCTTTTCAAATGACAGAATGCTATCCTCATCTATTGACTCTGAACTTATCAAGTGTAGCACAGTCCATTATGTTAGATGTAAAACAGAAATAAGATAAAAGTTGGGGGTTTTAAATGAAATTTCGATTTAAAAAAATTACACTCGAATATGCGGAATTCATCCATGATTAAGCAAAAAAATAACCTCACATTTAGTTAGCATTAAAAATATGGCGGTTAATATCACTCAATAAGACCTTCACACAATCGATGTTTAGAACTTGTATTCATCCACCTACTCATCATTTTAATCAAATATGTTTCAACTAGCATCATCCTACTCTCACTAAATCATATGAGCTATAATCAATTAGTATAGAAAATCAATAGATATCGATCAATAAATGATTCAGTATTTCATATGAAGTACTAACCTATTTATATAATTGTAAATGAGATGTACCCAGTCACATTTTAATACACAAAATGGTAGAAGTGGTAAATAACCAAACATTATTCTACAAAGCAATCGTTATTGATTTCGTAGACTGATACCAATCGTAAAGATGTTCCCTTTATCATCATACTTAACTTTACAGATAAGATTTTAATAAAGTACTGTAACTTGATGCAATATCCTAGTTTGTGTGTTCTATTAAGTCTATAGAAAATTGCACATTCCTCGCGGAATAGAAGGTAATTGGAAATACGTAACAGGTGTCTAAAATCACTTTGCTGGTGAACGTGTACAGTAATTCTTCGTCAGTATTTCACGTCTATCTTTAGCTTTATTTATGGTTCCGATGTATGAAATTATCATTCGAGAGTCACCTTAAAAATAAATGAATATATCACATAGTAAATGTACTAACATTGTCGAAATAAAGTTGAGTATGACCAGATATCAACAGTGGCTCAGTGAATATTCTAACAGTTTAAAGATTATTCGCTCAGTGTGAGACCTAAAGATCGTAGATTTTATTATGTTCAGGGAAATTGTCTATTTCGAATTAGAATGTGACAAATGACTCAGTTACTAATAATATCGAACTTAAAGCATTTAGCTGTTGTTGCATGATGAATGGTATTAAAATAAGAACATTAATTTTCAGTCAACCAAACATCAGTTATGATCAATGAAGAGACTGCCACAAATATGTTAGCTAAAGTTTCCTCCCCTGCACTAACACAAGGAAACTCCAAGTGTGAAGAATAATAAACTATGAGATTTCGATTCGAAAACAAAAGTATGGAATGGTTTGGCAACTAAGGCTAACATACATTTTTGCTATTCTTTTCGTTGATCTTGACTGACTAATTCTTTGTTTCGGAACGAATTCCACCCATCAATGTCGGAATGTAACGAAGTTTTAAATTGATAAACATAAGCTATATATACAGTCAAAAGCTCCGGATCCTCATTGTTTATTTCCATTGTCTATTTTGAGCCGATGGTTTCAATGCATCCGTATCTTCAACCATTATTATCTTGTCTGTTGCTTTATTGTACTCTTTAAATCATATTTGTCTGAGTATATTAAGGACTCCGAATACTTTGGTTAGTGTCTTTTGTTATAGTTATCTATCCGTCGTTTCTTATGTTTCTTCTTTACTTACATTTGCTACCTTACACATTACCTGTAAACGCATTTCCGTTACCATTTTCACCTTCGCAAGTGCAAGTGTAATTACGCCTTGGTTGGTTGAAAGTACATAATACTATTCATTTGTGTGCACATTTTTAACTTATTGCTGTATGTGTTTCACTCTTTGTTTGTAGAACCCCTATAGTTGTCACTTTTATATTATTATTAACATCATCTGGTCAAATGGTGAAAGATATTGATCCAGTTTTCCAATACGGTACTAATCAAGTAAGTTTAATGATTGGAGTGGAAAAAACGTGTTCATTTCCTTTTGTTGTGTATTGTATCAAAATGTTGAAGATCAGTTACTTGGTTCATGGTCACAACTGTTGGAGAGGTACATGCACAAATTAGTTTAAACGTTAATACCACTGGTTTCAGAATTCACACATTATACATCTATAATACAATTTGTGGTGTCCATTCAGTTATCAGTAGTATGATCTATATTGTCTGTTTGCTAGCTTCTATTTCCGAAGCTAAACGATGCTGATAACAGTCTCTAGAGAAATATACTTTCTAGAGCTTGAAGTCGCAGTTTACTGATGAGCACTAGTTATGAAATTTGTTTTTCTTGAAAGGGAAGAGTTCATAATGGTTCGAATAGCACATAATTGAAGATTATTATAAATTTGTCTCGTTGTTTTGATTCCTACCTGATGCGGTACTTCACATACACTAAATTAGCTAATTCACTCACTTTGTTTCGAAACCACTGTTACTTTTTAGCATAATTGAATAGTACTGTGGTTTATGGGTGTAGAAATAGGCTTTTAACCAGTAAGTAACAGGCTCGAATCCCACTCAACTTTTTCTGGCCTGGACAGACAGTTGTCGAAAAGTATAAAATTTGATGTCAGATTGTTGAAGAACCCCTTGTAAACTGTGTTATATATTTACAATCGGTGATCCTGGATACTGCAGTCAAGATTAAATTCCAGGAAGAACCGAAAACATGGTTCATGTAAATGTACTTTGGAAAGATATCCGAATAGCTGCTGTATGTCAACATCATGTACAATATATGAAGGCTAGCTTAGTAATGCGATACGTTGACAGACATGCAGTGTTTATCATTGATAGTCATACCTCAAAGTACATAAACCTTGATAAGCTCCTTCTTAGAACACTGTTTGTTGAGTTGGAGTTCATGGTAACTATCCTTTGAGCTTTTAACTTCAAGTGGTACTCATCAATGTTGTCCGTTATCACCGTTTTTGCTGTATTACACTACAGACTTCTAGATATAACCCCACCAGTAGACCCACTCATCAACTTAGAATACTACAGTGATATAGTCCCGTTTGTTCAAGACGCTGATAAAATACATTCTTTAGATGTTATTGGACAATAATGCAACCATGTTCGAGATACGCTTCTCCCCTTTTAAATCAAAGTTTTTGCTTCAAGATTGCTCTGTGTCAACATCTGAACTAAAAATAAAGAGTAAAGCAGTTGAGCACGTCGATCAACCCATTTTTGTCAAAGTTTGGTCAGTTCCGGTGAACGGATGTCAGACGAAATCTCAGCACAGTTTCAGAAATCTGGTTTTGCTTTCTCACTTGCGTTACTTGTGGCGTAGACAAGTTAACTACATATTAAATTAGCTTATTAGTATTCATTTACAGACGTCTTTGAAACATCGTTGGCGTTTGTTGAAATCACTAAGTAAATAATAATTAAGTTAGATTCAGGATAGTAATTCAATTGATTAGAATGTGAATATTCATCGACTATGATGGCTGAGAAATGTACTACGTACGCCCAATCACTACCTAACTTGAAGCGCAATACCGAGTGATGTTGAAGGATGGATGGAAGAAAAATGGAGGTTACTAAACCAACACGTGGCATCTGTTAGTGAAATCATAGACTGTTAGCTTGGTCCATCTTGTTACATGCAGACTACTTGTCTGTAGTCCGCGTGACTGTTGTTGATGACTGTGAGTGACTTGGTTCAAAATCATTAACAGTAACATAAGTCAACTCACTCTTTATCTTCCCTTCAATCGTGAGTTTAAAGTTGTTTTATACCTATTCACGAACTAATTCTTCCTCTCTGTAACAAATTCTGTTTGCTCATACCTTTTTCGCTACCTGTGATATCACTGCTTATCCTACTGATTTAATGCTCATCTTGCTGTAGTGATGCAATGTGGATACTTGAACCGATGCATATATGTGCCTATTTCTACGCAATACTTGACTGACTAACTGATTGAATTCAAACATTTTACAATAATTCAGAATAGGCTTGTATCTTCCCGTTGATTTGTAATGGACTGAAACTGGTCAGCCTCTGTTGCCATATGTGCATCCTGAGCGGATTGCCTCTATATAGCGGTATTACACAAGTTATATTTAAGTTGGATGCAGGTACATCCAGCCGACGAGTCCCAAATAGGACGAAACGCGCGTCCTGGATTCCACTTGCCAGTCACAATCCAACTTAAATTTTACAATAATGTTGATTTACCTAGGCACAGTAGTGTCTCAAACACTGTTCAAAATATCATGGTGTTTATCCACACATTGCTTTTTTGTAAGCAATTCTCGAAGTATTAACTACATACTTTCCAGCTCATATCTCTACTGATGGCGGTTTGTTGGGTAAGGTGATGTGCTGTTTCTAACCCTAAACAATGTGGCTCTATTTATTCATCACTATATACAGGCGTGACTATTACTTCAAAACAGCAATTGATAACGTTTTTTGTCATTAAACTGTAAACTGTAGTTTGTATAGTGATCGTCAATATTGATTATTGAATATCTGGACTTGTAATACTTGGTCCCTAACTGGTTCCTAGTAGACGTTAACAGTTCTTTGAACATTGATAGTGACGAAAAATTAAAAAAATAGTTATGACAATCGTAACTTTGATCGAAGCTGAAGGTTATTTATATACGATGACAAGTGACTTTAGGGTTCTAACAAGAGTTTAGAAAAGGTTTCAAAATCAAGATAGATTTACATGCTTAACCAATAAAATTTAAACACGTATCGACTTTTTATGGTTTATTGAGTGTTGGTTGAATGAACTTCAGTTTGTCATTTTTTAATTTCCGTAGGGGTTTTCGTGTATGCGCTATGCAGCACTTTCTAACTGGTTTAAAGTTAATGTCTGATGTTATCTAGCTTTCAATACTTTCGCTGGTTGATATCAGTTCGTGAAGATCGCTATTTCTGAATCGAATTATCAATTGCAAGCCATTTACCATTTAACAGTGTACCTCCACAACAATACTCTTTAAGGGATCGAATCGAGGTCAGTTATAATCCGTAGGGCCTGACACAAAAGTTTACCATCTCAAGTTCCCATACCACTTATGCACAATGAGATGAAATTCACAGGATGAATGATAAAGGAATCGAAGTTATCGCAATAGCAGTATTACTTAAAGTGACTAAATATTGAGAAAATGGTATGAGAAGGCAACTATAAAATATGCACGAAGGAATAGTAAGACTCAAGATCTAAAAGCTGCTAAAGAGTGAATTCATTTGTTCCACTGTGAGCGATTCTGTTCCATGTTACCCAGTGTCTCCAACCATAGGTCATGTTAATCATACATATCTCAATCCCATAGTCTAGACCTACCTACATGGTACAGACCAGTGACTTCATTGAATGATGTCATCTGGTTTAATTGCCCTTAGCTTTCTTCATACTCCAGGTGTCATTGCATATCGAAATACACATTGGTTATGTATGCGTGATACATGACTCAACCACTTTAGTCGATGACGATTCACAATTATATGCCTAACTTTAGCATTACCCACTCGGTTTCCTCCACTGTACATGAGCAATGTTTCTTAGATACATAAAATCTAAACTTACGACCTACGTATGTCATTGAATTTCATTGATCATGTTTCTTCCAAATAAAGACCCCTTGATCTCATCCTCATCATTTACGATACATTTAAATCATTTTAAATCGGAATCCAATTCCTCGGACCTATTATTTCAGTCGATCTGCTACATTTTTCAATGCTGCTTTGGTTTAAGCAATACTCTGTAATGACATTATTTGCATGATTGGCCTTTAATCATCAAATTACTAGGTGATGTTTTCAATTATTATTTATCAGTATTTTCCAGTTACCTTTGAAATCAGATTTTATCACAGTATGTTCTTGTGTTCTTTTCCATTTAGCTAATTATGTCTATTATTGTTTTGATCATCAATGCAGCCGGCACGTTAGCTTGTTTAATCAGTTTTATACGAATTGATGTTCCGGTGCAAGATTGTTATGAGATTAAAGAAACATCAAATGTAAGCCATTGTTATTCTTGTTATTTTGTTGTATTGTAAAACTTATGATAGTTTCAAGTAGGTTTTCACGTCGTAATTGAATTTTTTGTTTGACTTTCATCTATTTGTTTTCATACAATATTTATGAATCCCTTAACAAGGGTTATTTTGATATTTTTTGTTTTAACGTGTCTTTGAAACATAGCACAGACAAACCAAAACGTGGTATTAGTCCATGAAATAACTGACTGTTGGTGAGTGCAGACTACCTTGCTGGGGTTGGCAAAATAACCTCAATCAGTTGTTGGATACCTATGGTGATATGGCCTAAAATTGGTTTAGCTGGTCAAAAAGGCATCTATTATTTGTACCCCCTTGATTTCAGGATCCAAAATTGTTTGATATCTTCTATTCCATTAATTAATTCTTACTTCTCAAATCATATTCTCCGTGCCATTATACTTTTACTGCTGTTAAAATAACTGTTACCTCTATGCATACCCCAACTTTCCTCCTCCTTCCAACGACGCAATGATAGATAGCTTAGGAGTAGGCTGAAAAGTTGTTTTGGGCAGGATAACCAAGGTATATGATCAGTCTAAATCATTGACTTCCTGATTGAGTTTGACTGTTAATGAGATGGTTCACAATCAGTCACAATAATACAAATGTTTTTATTCTTGAACTTTAATATAATTTCATACTTTTATTCTCCGAACTCACCCTACTTTCGTAACTATATTTTTAATTGTGGTTTGGTTACTTGTACCAATTCAAATTTATATCGAATCCTGACTTCGCTTACAACTAGTTGCTGGCTAATCGATTCTGTAGCAATGGGAACTTTATGATAATTATCTGTGTTTTGTAAAATCTAATTGAGAAATGATTTTCTTTACAATCCAAAAAAAGTTGCAACACTTTTTGTTAGTATTACTTTGCATTTACATGCACTTCTCATCAAAAATAGCTTAAAGAAACTCAGTTGAGCTACTCGAATGACAGTTTCACAATCGACTTGATTAATAGTATTACTCAGTACGCATGTGCATAGTTATGTACTCATTTTTATTTTAATGGGTATAGCATTATCTGGTTTCTAGTGCTAAAGTAGATAGAGCAGCGTTGGAATCTGCATTCTTGGGATTGCAGATGGAGTGATTTTACGTAGTTATGAGCAACGTAGAACCTAGCACATATGTGCATCAGTCCAAGTTACTATGTCACATCAGTGGCATTTTAAAAAATTTGGTATAGAGAATGTGATACGAGTAGAAGCCTTTAATCTTCGGAAAGTTAGTAAACAGTCGTAAAACTCAATATCGAATGGAGTATATTCGTGCCATTTCAATCGATTCTGGGTTATGTTAACCAACTTCAATTATATGTAGTTCTGTGCATGATTTCGATTCTTGCTTGCATCAATTACAATCACCTCCCGTAAAATCATATTTTTACAGATGGCAGCTAAAATATGCAATGAACGATGTCATAGAATATGCAGCTTACCTGACAGAGACACTACCAGTCAGAGACGACATTCTCAACAAGCTTCTCCAGCCAATTCAGTAATTACAAATAGTCACAGAATCACCGGGCATAATAGTGATTCACAATTACTGGATTGTGACAATCCTGGAATTCCGCAAACATGTAATTATGCAAGATTTTGTAATCGTTGTGAAAAAAAACAAAGAAAAGAATGTGCAAAGTAAGCATTGATGAAAATAAATAATGTTTGTTAAAATTGTTTTTTTTTTTCATTACGGAAACATTTTCTTCCAAGTGTTTCATACCCTTTATTTATTTTATAATCTATTATCTATATAGCTTCATTGTTATTCTTATTAACCGATTACATATAATTCTCTTATTTATGATTTGTTGGTCCAATTTGTAGGTGATGTGTTTTCTGAGCTGGATAGTTTAGTTCATAAAATATATGTTGCCTTTCTAGACAACATCATCAGATTGTAATTCACGTCGTAGTTGAGCTATTAGTCCAATTATTATCACTAAAGTTAATGGATAAGGTTGTTCAGTATTGCAAATTGACGGAAGTTATAAATCTAAACAACTAGATACCAACTTAATGGTCTAAAGTTAAAGGCTGTTGCTGCAGAACCTGAAAGTTTTTGCCTTCATCCCTTAGTGAGGACGTGAATGCACACTGTAGAGGAGTTCCGTACTAGAACGAAATAGCTCTCCATTTTTTCTCGACGTTCAATAGCTGTCTAATTCAAGTCAATCCTTGATATGAAACTTCAGATTTGGCAATCTCTACAGCAACTAGTAATAACAATAAACAATATTACGTTAGTTGTTACTTCCCTTTAGTAACCTGTTCATAAAAACATACAAACTTTATTGCTCCTTATGTGTCTTGATTAATATAGAGTGCAACAACTTATTGGCAATTTCGATTGTTTACAACTCATCAAATGATTAAGATATATAATGCAATAGAATAATATCTATTCTAGAAACTTGTAGTTTTGTAGAAATCACTACTTATATTAATATGCATG
Source organism: Schistosoma japonicum (assembly GCA_025215515.1). Classification (NCBI taxonomy): domain Eukaryota; kingdom Metazoa; phylum Platyhelminthes; class Trematoda; order Strigeidida; family Schistosomatidae; genus Schistosoma; species Schistosoma japonicum. Next base: position 7,166,525 of record CM046067.1, on the reverse strand, counting down.
TAGTTAAATTTTTCTCATTGAATAAAGTGCTGTACTAGATATTCAGTGTTATATATATATATATATATATATATATATATATATATATATATATATGCTCACGTTTAGTGAATATCTCATCTCTAATTGTACTAAATCTAAGTCATCTAATATTGTGTTTGTGTAAAAATAAACTGTTTGCACTTGACGTAGGATTTCCTATCATGAATTAACGTCAGCTGTTGAACTTTTGAACCTCAAGAAGAATATCCGTTTCGTTGTAGTTTATAAAATGTTGGTGGTGCACAAACAAATACGGAATCGATCCGGTGGCTCTTAAATTTCCGAGTAATCAGTCAAAAGGAATCATGTTGTCTGTGAAGTGTATACGTTCTCACAATAACTTCAACTAGCATATTATGCCGATTTGAACCCAACTGCATTCACTTCAGTTGGTATAGATAGACAGTATCATGACTGTTTTGCACACATAAACTGTCACTCAAAGTCAAATACGCATCCGATATGTGATAATTGAGTTGTTATATCATTTCATACATTACGTATTCTTCAGTTAGAGATTTTTACCTCGTTCTTATTTTTATTTCTGTCTGTGTCATTTATTCAAAGTAGTAATCTGGAAAATGCAAATGACTAATAAGTTTGTTTTAATCAACCCTGCGTATTAGTCGTTCAACAATAAAACATAAGTAACGAAGGTAATAATATTGAGGAAATGTAAAAAACGCTAAATGAAGAAAAGGTTATACGTAGAACTTCAGAAAGCCTATCTAACTAAATTAAATATCAACAAAATCGGGAACCTATATCGACTGATGTGGTGTATGATGATGTTCATAATTGTATGAAACCTAAAAAGCTTACTAAAAGTGACTAAACTACAGTAATCTATCTGTGATGAAGTTGCTATATGTTACTGTTTAATCGAGAATGAGATTGTGTCTGTTGAGAAAATTCTGTATATAATAGAAAAACTAGCTGATTTAAGACTGTGGTTAACCTATGGTTCATAATCGATCACGGTGTTTCAAATATCTTACTAAACCCCACTTTATATTGTTTTGAGGTGTAATGCAGTTTATTCAACGTATGGAAAAAACTAAAGTATGCTTTCAACGACTGTATAACCGGAAAAACATTATGGGACTCTTGAATAATCAGTATTGGCATTACTAAGAAAGATACATGTCTTCAATTAACTGACTAAATAAACATAAGCGGAAATGTGACTGCATGGAGAGTAAATTAATATATGTCAGCTTGAGTTGGATTTTAAATGACCATATATATATATATATATATATATATATATATATATATATATATATATATATATATATATATATATATAGCAACGACGAAATACTTGTTGGAACATTTAAAGATTTCATAGCTTTTATTTCCTCAGACCTGGGCTATTCACACTATGAAATTTAATACAATTGTTCCATCGGTCTACATGCTAATGTATGGTTACGAATATTCAACTTCATTTAAATTTTCAGTAGACTATATAAGGTTTCTTAAGGAGTTTTAAACAATGACTAGTTGGCATTCCTAATTATCTGTAAACTCTAAACTCAGTGATAGCTTCGAGGCATCATTATTAATTCATAGCCAAATATGTTTGGTGTCTGAATTCTTAAATAATCACCTCTGATTTCCTGAGAGGAGGTAATATCGAAGGCATTTTGTGTTTTTCAGCTCAGTGGTTTGATTGTAAGGTTTACATTCACTTAATAAATACTATCATCAGTACGTTATTCAAAAAAACTGTGCTGTTAGAATATCTCTGGAATTGACTAACAGCTTATTTAGTTTACCTGGAATTTCATTGACCGTCGTCCATAATTGTGTTGTCGTTTTGCCTACATATATTTCAATTTTCATTTCTTTTGGCTATTTAGTTGTTAACGCTTTTTTTGTTGATAACTAGATCGGTCAAACTTCTCTTTCTCCTCTAGTTTCCTTACTGTTTCCTCTTTCCAATATTTTAATATTTTCTAAATCGAATTCATTTCTTTTATTGTCCATATACACTGATATTACTGAACGTATTTCATGATGTTTAACAGTTAATTGGTGTACTTATAGACTTTGCTCACACTTTGTTCAATGCAGGTTTTATTCCAGCTTATCTTGTTGATGATACATTTTAAGTTTCTGACGTATAAGATTTTCAGTAAGTTGTAAATATGTTTTCTCAACGCGCAAATGTACGCGGCTAACAAATATAATTGATTAGTCAAAACAAATTGTATAGCCAAAAATGAATATTTTGGAAAAATACGGTAGCCTATCTGTTAAAGCTGTCTGTTGTGTCATGTATAGAAATTATAACACTATCATAATTTTCTACAATACCAGAAATATGTAAGTGACAAGAGAAATAAATCATGTAGAACGTAGTTCCTGGGATATATGTACTTAGGTTGAAGTTGTCACAACAAAAGAAATGTAGATAAATTGAATGCAAATTTTTGTTGATATTGTATTATAATCATGTTATTGAAATAGGATCTGATAAGTTCGTGTCATTTCTTGTCTCCTTCAATAGCCAGTGTTGTCTTATACTATTTCAAAATTTTATTCATGTAGTTCTGTTATTCTTTTGTGTCTACATTCTAATCTACTGAATTTCGATCAATCATTTTTTGTCTAGAATTCTTGCACGGTACTGTGAAACGCATCAAAATTCCATGATATCGTCGTCATCGTCATCTACTTCACATCCGACCACTCAACAGATTTCTCTTGTACTTGATTTGGATAATGTTCGTGTTCAAGGCAATGTTAAACCTCCACATCATAAACATGTTATCTTCTTAATATTGATATTAGTTACAATGTTTTTTGTAAGTATATGTCCATTTTTTGGTCCATGTATGTAGGTGTTTTTCTAATCCTTAGATAATGATCCATAGAATTCTGTCAGCAGCACTAAGGACTAGACATAAATGGGCGTTGACAAATGTATATCAGTTCAAGTTATATCATACCACATCAGGACAAAGACACGAAATTAGTAAGATCAATAGCAAAGAAGTGGAAATATTGGAAGTATCAGCGATAGTGAGGATAGTTAAACGCTGAAGAATATAGTCTAAAAATGAATGTACAAATTCAGAGAATAAAAGTGTGAAATAGTGTTAAGGATTTAAGAAAAGATATCGAGTGAATATGTCTGCATCAATGCGTTCGATTATCAACCATGTCTCAATCAACCAACAGAAATCAGTCTAATAGTCAAGAACTGTCACTGAGTGTTGGTTTAGCGAACTTAGTTTTCTTTCACACTAATACTACTCTAACACCTTGTGACGTGATATTTAGTGGTTTGATTTGAACAACCCAGAATTCGAAGTTGATGAAAATTGGCTACTTCATCAACTGATTTTGTCATATTTACAAACGCGAGACATTCTTCGAAAAAAAGTGTTTTTAGTAACTTACAGTCTATGAATGTCATTTATAAGTTATTTTTGAAGGGATTACTTCTCAGTATACGATATCCTTATTTCGAACGAGCATTATAAATCTATGTACTCAACCACCTAACGTGTAAATGTGGCTTTCAACTTGTATGTACTTTCAGTGGTTCCATTTTTCATAGCTTCACAACTTTCATTTAAGTCAAAACGTATTTCTTAATTGTAGAGTAATATAATCTTCACTTAATGCTATTACTTAGTAAAAGGTCGCAGCCAAGTTCTTATTTATGAGTTTCCCCGCTACTCTATTTAACACGGTCTTGGTACTTTCAATACTTACGATTAATAGTATGTCCAAGTATTTCCTAACCTATGGTCAATCTACCCTGATTCTTAGACCGCAAGCTGGTGAAAGAAATAGCGCTTGTATGATGAGTCAACAGACGGAAATAACCTTAAGCAAATTCATTTATATATCATTTTAATTACAGTGATTAGTAAATTGAAGAGGTTTGTGGAGATTGATATTTAGTTGATTGAATTCGTCACAGATTGATGTTGGCATGGTACCACTGTAAACTAGGGAGCACTGGATAACCGTTTCGTCCTTGTATGGAACTCGTCAGCATTGCGTACTCTTGATACTGTCCTAGGGGCATCAGGTTAGTGAACGCCTAACTCTGCACCTCTGGGTCGGCACCCAATAGTAGAATTTTCACTACCATGAATTTATTATATAGCGCGATGATCTCCCTTTGTCATCGGTGATAACTGTTTCACTCCTGACAAGTACGGACTCCTCCAGTCACGTCCTCACACTAGAACTTCAGGAACATCCTAAATTTATTCAGAAGTGGGCTGATTATTGTGATGAATTGAAGATTTGTAATAAGTTTTAGTTGGTTGAAGTGGGAATTCTATCAACTGATTCCAGCCCAGTGGTGCAGAGGGTTAGGTATTCACTAACCTGAAACCCCTAAAGCAAAATCTAGAATGCAGGTTGCTAAGATGTCTCAGACAAGGCGAAACAGCTGTCTGGTTCTCAATAGTTTTTCAAAGGTACCCTGCTAATATCAATCTGTGACGAATTCAACCAATTAAAACAGTGGGACATTTGATTGATATAATTAAAGGTTATAGAATTTATTCTAGAGTGTAATTAACATTGAATTAAATCAGTGTAATGATGGTTCACATATCAAGTTTAGCAAAATCAATACATGCTTTATGTTTAATTTCTTAGGGGGGTTGGAAATTGTATTCCCCAACACTGTCTAATAATAAGATTTTGTTACACAACTATCAAATATTGAAACGGTTTATTCATTTAGCAAGCGTGATTCAGTATTGATTGTTTTAAGAGTCACATTGTTACTGAGCCGCTTACCGTGTGTGCAATGCAGAGTTCTTATGAATGTCCGTTCAATTGAAATTATAAATTCAGTCTTGTTTGTTCGAATAGGATGACATAAAATCGGTCACAGTTCACTTAGTTGTAATCTTGAACCAAATTCCTCCCCAACCACTAACCTCACTTATTTCTTTTGAACTATTTTTCTAATTATCTTTAGCGTTTTACCGTTATGATTATGAGTATTCTATCTCTGCCTACTCTTTTGCATCTTATGGATTCCATTTTCCACCGAAATATTACATGAGTTAAGAACAATTTGTTTTGCTGTCTGTGGTGGTATTTACTATACAACTGATATGGGTCTGGCGAAAGCTAAAGGCGGACAAACCAGTACATGACATATATTCATGACGTCATTGACTGTTGATCAGAGTTTTTGTGTATGGGGGCTAACCAGTTAATGTCCGTTTGTTCGGTGGTTGAAGATTTTGGTTTCAGAATAGATCACAGTGACACTGATGTATTCTTTATTTTTTTTTCAAGTATTCCTGAATACATACCTTTTCATTCTTATGTTTTTGGACTACAGTTTCTAATGCTTTGTCTTGTACACTCCAATTGCTGCTACTATTTTAACTAAGTCCAATTCATTTTGTTTATTTGACTTCAGACAAGGTCTCCATTATTAATGATTAACTGTAATAAAACACTTTTAAAGTTACCGGAAATAAATTATTGCACATATTTCTGTCATCGCATGTAGTCCTAAACTTGTTAAAAAATCTGCATACACTATCTTTCACTCTTAATAATTTTTAAGGAAGAAGTAACGACAATTCTGTAGGTGTTCTCTTCTTCGAGGTGGATGGCTTACTTGCTAAGCTTTCATTGAATTACTAGCCGATATCATCAACACATGCTTCAGCGTGAAGTGATCCTTCGAACTTTCCCCACTACTGATTAACCACTTGTTTTGTTGACATGCGATCTAGTTGAATGTTGTCCATGATTGTATTGTAATCATGCACACACTCGTTTGAATATCGTCTTATTTGACCTTAGATCTGACCTTGTGCTTGTAAATCTTTTATCTTATTAGTTGATATAGTGGTTCAATTTCGCTATGTATATTAGTCATCATAAAAAGACTTAACTGGATACCATATACATACCTTAGGAGGAACGCTTTCGATGGAATAAACTTTATGCTTAAAGTGGGACCAAATAATATACTATTATTTCTGAATTTGATAACCATATGAACAATCACAGGATAACTCAAAACTCAGCATACGCTGATCAAATACGCAACTACATTAGAAATAACCCAATGACTCCTAAATTATACTGCATTGAAACACTGTTCAATCAGCGAAGGTACATTCGAACACCGATGCTTTACAAAGAAATGAAATATCTACTGAGTGTATTCAAGTCAATAAACGGATCATCATACATTACATTATGAATATTTCTCTGACCTAAACCACACTCTTCTGGCCGCTACGAATAGATGTGCCTTACAAGCTCATAAAATCCCTGCAATTAATTCTATGCAAGCTAAAGGATATAACGACAAATAGAGACAGAAAATTATATTTACAAAGTCGGTTTCGATAAACACTACATCAAACAAAGTGGTCATTTTCATAAACACCAACTTGCTGTTAAAAGCCATGACAGCTTATCTGTGCATAATAATGGAGATGAATCTGACTGCGGAACATGAAGAAAAATAATGCATCTTTTGAAAATTTATTCTTAGATCATTCATCAGTCAACAGACACAGAAATCGACCCTATCTATCAACCAATTAAACAAGGAATTTGCAAACACAAGGTCAAATAAGACGATATTCAAACGAGTGTGTGCATGATTACAACACAATCATGGACAACATTCAACTAAATTGCATGTCAACAAAACAAGTGGTTAATCAGTAGTGGAGAAAGTTCGAAGGATCACTTCACTCTGAAGCCTGTTCTGATGATATCAGTAACTAAGTCGGTGAGTGGTTTATAATCAAACTATCTAGGTCAGAGGAGCGCAACACTCGTGAAATCCTCCCTGTAAGCTGTAATTATTCTCCATCATTTCAAAGATAATAATTCATCTTTTAATAATTTATAATAATTTTCAGATTAAAATTGTTCATAACGTATACAAGTGAACCTGTTTTGGAGGCCTGTATGTGTCATTATGATGAAATAGACGATTCAAATAAAATTGATAAAATTGAAAAAATGCTTTAACTTAATCAAATATGTAACCAAAACTTACGAAACATCAAATCAGTAACATTAACTCCTAAAGCCAAAAAAAAGTCGATTCATATTATGTAATAAATGGACATAAATTAATGCTAATAAAAAATAACTATGAATTAAGTTGAATCAGTGAGCAAAAATGATGAAACTGAAAACGATATAATAAAAATAAGTGTTATGTTAATATCTTTGTGAATACCGAGATCTAACCTGATTTCAACAACTTCACGAAGACTTGAATTCAGCTGTTTGTGACATGGCTCAACATTGTTATCAATGGCTCAGGTGCATTCATCCCATATCCTCCTCCAAATTCCAAGTTTCTGGATTCATCATAATTTCCTGTTTACTAAATAAATTATATATATATATATATATATATATATATATATATATATCTGACAATATATATGATCTGACAATTTTATTTCTATATGCTACATGGGTCATTGCAACTTGAATTAATGTACGTACTCATCAAGTTCTACGTTGTAACTGACTTACTGAATTTGTCTTTGGAACTAACAACGCCCATTGTTACTCAGACGGAATAATGAATCTTCAAATATCATGAATCTAATTTGTTTTAAATTGTGTAGAAAAGAGAAAACAGTGGGATAGAATCGAAATAAACATATGTAAGCCTGTGAGGTCTTGTCTCATTGTTACTTCATTCGATTGTCTAATTTTATTGTAGTGTATTTCATTATCACTATCAAGTAGATTATCGCTTCATTTTAAATTCGTTTTCTATTCTCGTCTCTACTCTTTTTTCAGGGTATTTGCTTATGCACCTGGAGACTTGTACATGAAGCTCCAACGGGTATTTACATAGTCCTGGAATTTCTAGATGGTTCTTTTAATTTCGGCCAAGGTGTTGTTTTATTTGTATTATTCGGTCTGGATACAGATTTGTTCATTATGCCAACAAAACGTTTGTAAGTGAATTTAATTCTTTTCTTGTTACTCGAATAAAGAATATTTTCCACAAATAGCTGGACTATTCTCTGATATACTGCATTTTGTGTCCTCACTAATTGTAAACAGTACTGATAGGTTTATTCTCAAAAAAAAAAGTGTTTATTGCCAGTTACACATAAGCTACATTTGGGAGCATTCAGGCCAAGAAAATTGTTATGATGCGAGAAAAATGGGGGTGGGTGACCGAGTGCCAATTTACTAGTGCCTAGTTGGTAATTGTGCGTCTGCCCTGTGCCCACTTAGTCCCAAGCCGAAATAAGAAAAATGCGAGCCAATAGATCAGCCAGACAGAATCATATTATATTTCAAGCATTCTTTTATATATACATAAAATCAGACCGTACAGCAAACCAATTAGAAAATTAACATGAATACACAGCGAGGGAAATAGTGGTAGTGAATAGGAACAACTTGTACACAACTAATTAACTGTAGTCCATAATAAGAGACGGGAGTATAGGGTAAGAGAAACGTAATAATAATAGAAACAAAATGTTTACATTACGGACAGTTAGAATAAATGAAATAGTGTTCTCAAAACACAGTTCTGAAAGTTTGTTACACTTCTTTGTGGTCCGGCATAACAAAAATTTAGTTGTTAGAACTACTGACCCAGATCCCATAAATTCAATATGAATGGAAAGTTACCGTATTTGATTGTTTGAACGTTGGTTAGCAGAACGGGGGGTTCAGTAGTTAAGGTTTTTGAGTCTCAGACATTACGATGTTTGTTTCTGATCCCTCTCCACCTATATCAGCCTAGGTAACCGAGCAGCATCAATGGTTATCATACTTCGATAGCATCTTGAAGCGAAGTATATAAATCTATATACGTGATAAACTAGTCAACTAAATAAGAGGCTTATCTCGAAGTTGCCGCATCATCTGTGCTATATTTCTTCATTTATGAAATAATGGGGCTCTTCTGAAAATTGAAGACTAACAGCGACCTGAATGCATTGAGTAGACTGTGGTTGTCTGCAATTTTCTATCGTGTTATTACAAAATCACCTTTCGGAAAATGTGAATGTATTTAAAACTGTTAGATATTATGTTAACCAATTATTTGAATATTGTTATAGAAAACTACAAAAGCCACTGGGTTCTACTCTAAGCTCTATCTGGTAACGTCCCAAGCTACTGAGTTGCACGATTTATATCACTTGAACTGGGGAGTCGTGATGGACTGACATGTCAATCGTATACAGTTACCACGGCAACTAACTCAAAGAGAAATGAATCGTACTGGGTTTAATGAAAGTATTAATGAAGTATCATCAGTAGGTAGGAACTTGTACTTTTCCATACGTATAAGTAAATAGTCAACTAAGAGCCATCATACTAAAGTTTATTACTATTATTGTTATAGTGTTTGCGTTTTTCATATTCCAATATCTTACATTTATTAATACCTCTAGTTTTTCACGATGGTTAAATCGTTTCACTGGTAAACATTTCATTGGAAGTTTAGGCGAAACTCCACTTCAAGCGACCATTGATAATAACAGTAAAATTGACAGAATAGTCAATCAGTTTGTGAAATTTCACTTAAAATCATGTTCAAGTAACATTGGTCATGCAAAAGTGTAAGTTTAAGTGTAATTGTTGTTGTTGCTGTCATTGTTACAATGTACATCTTGGTCTTTTTTTTTAAACTATATCTATACATTTAATTTAATCTTCTAAAGATACATGTAGAATATCTATATAATCAGCTCTTTGATTTCTTTATTGCTATGAAATACTCGCCGGGTTTTTAGAAGCTAGACGTAGGTTGAAGATCTTAGATCATAGGTGTCTCCAAAAAGTTACTCGCGTTTTATGAAACCCAACAAGTAAGACATACTGAGAATAGTATTCTAGACAGATGTAACTAATTGATTGCTAAGGTAGTATACATTCATCAACTGAAATTGTTGAAGTACATGTTACATATGTATTCCCGACTACCGAATACCCTGTAATGATGTATGGAAAACTGCATATTTTCATCAACAGTAGAAATTCACATCTTTTCTATTCTCAATTTGCTTATTATTGATCTTCTTTTACATTATCAGTGTCACGAGTTCCATTACGGATATGAATTACCTTATATGGTTATCGTTCATATATTTAAGTACATAAAACGTGATTCAAGTGATCACTGAAAATGTATATGCTACACAATTAGGAATGATCAGATTCTTCATATAATCTTTAATATTCATCATTCTGTGGCCTAATATAATGTCCGGACACCTACACCGAATCAGGTATTTTCCTTAAACGGACACATCTCGAACCTTTGATTCAAAAGCTTAATCCACAAGACATGAAGTACAGATAAAGTCCCAAGGTTACCGGTGATTAAAATTAACTTGTTTACAACTCATTCCTTCAAGATACTGGATCCCATATTCACTATTCGTTTCGAGCTGAAGTCTTCCATTTCCATTATGTAAATCATTTGTATCCACAAACCCTGTTTGAACACCAGAGGTTTGATTATATCTTGTAACTTTTGTAAACATCATCCTTGCCACTAGAAAGTAGTGAATAGCATTCCGTTACCAAAGAATATCATCATGTGACAATATGACAGGATTTCAAAATGGAGGACGATATCTCTTCATCATCGAATGCAATGAGGCATTGTGCAACTACGAGAAGTCGATAGTCAACTGTCGACCTACTTTTTGTTCTTGTTAATACTCGTTATCGAGGTGTATCAGCGGTGTTGTGAGACATTATTCTCTCCATATCACTTCCTATGTTATAATAAGAGATGTCGATTACGAGCCACTTGAGTCATGATTGATCTGTAGTTGGGATGAAATATTCACACTGGTTGACTAATGTCATACGACATAACATCAAACATAGTTGATGCGATATCGAATGGTAAAGTTTGTTGGTGATAATGAGAACGATGAACTAATTTAGTCAGTCAGTTAGTCAATCCATCAGTCATAAATAAGGTGGTGTATAGCACATGTGTGCTAACTTACGTTTACGTACTACATTAAGACGATGAAATGAATTAATAGGATCAATATGACAGTATGATTTAATTAGAAGTCATGAAATGCATGTGTGATAGAAGAAGGGGACTCAGAATGTGAGAGAAGATTAATGGATGGATGAATGGACCTATATCACTTGGAGATAATCTTGACCTGGTCACTCAACATGTTTAGTCACCGATTGGTATTGTCTCTTAGTGGAACCCAATGACATAGTATGCATGAATCAACATAGTTGAGATCGAGTGTCAATAATTACATGAACTGGTGTCAGGTGTTTATTATTGTTGATAATTGTTGTGACATGAAGTGTGGGTGGTGTAGTGTGGTGTGGTGTGAGGGGTTGCTGCCGATTGCTGATTTGTGAGTTGTTCCCGCCAGTCCATCGACACGAATTTGGTGACCGAAATATATACGTCCATGTATTTCTCAGCTTATGGACAATCTTGTGTGATCACTACACGCTTTATGTTCGATTTGTAAGTGGTTAAAATTTTGTGGAATTGAATTTTCCAATAATAATCCATTCCTTTCTTCTATCATACTTGTTCATCAATCAGTATTGTGTGTGGATGTAAATGTGGTACATATTATAGCCTTCACAATCGATGAACATTTACAAGGAGTTTGGTATAATTTTTGAAACTTAGCAATTTGATTGTACACAGTGATTTCTCTTGAACACTTGCCCTCTTCACTACTTCATTATTCACAACAAATAGGCGTTGATTTTTCATAGACGGTAGTACTGCATTACACTCCGCTTGAACACTATTTGTTATTTTTTCTCTTCATTTTAAGTAATAATTTTCAGTTTTTTAGGGGTTACTCTTTTACACTTTTATTTATTTATTTAGAATTGATTCAATTCACTACGAACAAGTATTTCATCAATATGCTTTGGAAAAATGGTTAACGGATGCTGGCATCACTGATTCAAACGACGAAACAATATCCTACATAGAATGCCTTGAATTAGGCAATATTATTACATGTATAAGTCCTTTTGTCATAAATGAATCATTCATCAATAAGGATTCAATAACAACAGCACTTAACCCAAAACGTTTATTGACGTTTAGTGATTACGCTTTCGATTTACATAATATGAGTTATTAAAGAAAAAACTTCATTTTTCTTTTATTAGATAATATGTTCATCTGTTTAAATATTTTCTGTTACTATTTTGCGGTCGTTTCTTTTTTCACCGACGTTCATCACCTTTTTCATGACATTTGTTTACCAGGTAAACTGTGTTTTTGTTTGTTTATCACTTTATAATTCCAGAACAGACAAGTAGTAAGTAAAATGAAACCTTCTTTCAGCATCATGACCTCATTGGATTTGAACGTAGTATTGATGTTTTGTTTGTTTTAATGTTATTGTAATATGTTTGTGCATGTCATTTCCGAACTTAGATTAATATCTATTTTTTTTAATTTTTTTCTTCTTCTTTTGTTTATTGTTGTCGATGCCGGTGGTAGTTGTCGCATTTCTAATTGATTCGTATTTTTCTTCCAACGATCATGATTTTGTGAGTATGCACTCACTGGTTAATTATAAAGTTATTGGTTGTACGTTCAAATTTATAAAATTTGTTGATTATTAACAAGTTGCTATTATCTAGTTGATTGAATCAATAAAGTATTTTTAAGGGGTTTTTGCAAATTAGTTCCACTAGTAAACTGTATTGGTCATAGATTGAACTTATTTGAAGTACCAGAAATGATCCGATAGATGTTTCATGCTAATATAGTGGGGATTCTTAGTAGTGTATCTTCGTGATCCCTTCAGAGGTTGAACCCTTGAAGTATTAAGCAAAAGGCTACTCGGTTATCATTCAGTGATGCACATTTCTAACTTCAATTAGCTCACAATATGTCGACAGCTGATGGTACTGTTGCTGGGTTTAATTCTTAGCCGGTCATTGGTACATTCTACTGAAGACGAAACAGCTGTTTTGTCTTCCTCGGCTTTCAGTGGAACTTTATCTAGCATTAATCTGTACAAACTAAATGGTAACTACCAAGTTTCATCGTACTATACCTATTTGAAGAGGTTTTACAAACACTATATAGTTAAAAATTACTTCGTTACTATTGATATTACACGATAATATCAGGCAAAATACGCGTGAGCAACAAATTTCGACAATTCTTATTGTATTTCTTATTTTAGCCCATTAAATATTGATTAAATTGTTTATATTGATCCATCGAAGAAGGTTTTCCGAACTGACTATCATTATTCGTTCATTCGTTTTCAATATCTTTGAAAGTATGGTAGTAAAGACAGCCTATTTTATTTAACATAAACAAATCAATCAGTGCGTAGTGTGTTTTTCGACCGTGTCCCTAATGTGCAACGCCCAAGTATGGGGATATTTGTCATAAGTAGACGGGAATTCAAAATAGTAAGAAAAGATAACGACTTCGGTTAGCGCTAAAGAAATTCAAACATTGAGGTACATGATTGTGAAAGTAATGTGAAAATAACAGCGATCAAATGAATCACCTAACTGCTTGAAGGTGGCTAACACTAGAATCCAGAACGGTCAGTTTTTTACTACTTCTAACTTACATTCAGCTGTATATAAATGTATTTCAGTATTTCTCGATGTTGCAACAAACTAAACCTCATAGCATTAAACGCCTAAACCTTAATCACAGTCAGTCATTTATTAATAAAGTAGGACTTGAGGCCAGTATGTAACTGTCTAAATTATCACATCAGTAAATTGGGAAAGGGAATTAACAATATGGAAGCCAGATAAAGGAAACTAGGGGATATCATTTAAAAAGGCTTAGATTGCTCATTGATTTTAGTTAGATAATCAAGAAACTCTAGAAATTTGTTTCTTCCTAGTATAGAACTCACCAGCAATCTGTACCCGTAAACTCAGGGAAATTAAAGAAAATCTGTTGGTTGGTGTTTAACCTTCAGACAACTGAGTTGCCATACAGTGACATGCTTTTTGTAACATTGGCCAGCTCATGACATTACAGTCTTAAAATCACATTGAAGACAACTGCTTTACTGTCGAAATATCTGGACACTGTCGTTCCCTAGTTTACAACAAAACTTCACGAATTCCGTAGTTAGTCACTGGTGAGCAGAATATAATAATTTTATAGTGATTAACTTAATTTGTGAATGGTACTCGTTGTAGACTATATTTGTTAGGGTAGATGAATATACACTGCTTAGAAGTTTCATACTAAAACCAAAACAATAGTTTTGTAATATTTTAAGTGAAGTTATGTGACGATTGCAAAATAACTAACTTGTTATAAGAATGAATATATCTTCCCGTTGACTAGCTTCAGTTTATAACAAATCAACAGAAAAATACATGTTCATTCAAATTAGATATTCGCTCGTTACATAAGCATGACTAACTGGATTCAGTAGTCTAGTAGTGAACGCGGTGGCACTTGACGCGAAACGGACTGAGTTCGAATCCCAGTGTGAACATCAACATTGGAATGAAGGTACATTAAGCCGACGAGTCCTAAATCGAATGAACCGCGCCTCCTGGATTCCGCTTGCCAGTCACAATCTAATTTATATAATAACTTGTTATTATTCGCATAATGGAACGAGCATTAAAATCGAATATCCACTTTGAAATTTTGTTTCAGTCTCCATTTAAATCCTAAAAATGATTTATTTCTGCCTTTGACAGACTGGACACAATTTCTTTATTTGTTTTTATTCCTAATTTATCTGATTTGAAATTATTTAAAAAATTTTATTGTTTAATCTGGAAAAGAATGGCACTTCGAATTGTTTCCTCGAAAATGTTTAGATTCACTGTAACCAAGGCTTTTTATTGTAAATAAGATAAACAGGTGAGGAAAATTAGTATGTTTGTGTATGAGATTATCCTCAACGATTTGAATGTTTGTTAAGTATGTGAGTGTGTATTTTGTCCAGCATATTATGTTTTCTTTTTATTCGGGGCAGAATCCAGAGTGCCCACCGCTGAGGAGTCCCACACTAGGACGAAACAGCCATCTAGTGCTCTCTGGTTTTCAACGGTATCTTATCATCAGTCTGTGATGAATTCAATCAACTAACTTTCTATTTGTTTAGCGGGTGAGTGATTTCGATCAGTGTGATTGCCGTGAATTAATCCATTGAAAATGTCATAGATAACTGGATAAGAAGATCAATATCAAGTATGTGGGTACAGAACTCTTTATCTCCAAGTATTATCGGATTCGATTGTATCGATTTAGTCGCTAGTAACTGTATATATGAAAAAAGACATTAAGTAGGCATATATTCTTCCAGAGTGTCATTTTCTTCAAAAAATTAGTATTGTTACAAACGACTGTGTAGATTATACGAATTACAATCGATTTTGTGATTGAGTGATGGCTGCTAACAAACCTAAATTATTGACACAATAAACTTCCAATGAACAGATATCGAAAGACAGAATAATTTCTTAGTAAAAATGTTATACGAAATATTCAACTTAACATTAAATGATTGTTCATTATGTGTTTAGTAGGTTGTTTACGAGCCTATGAAATCACTGAATGATTATAAGCCTACATAATCCTCTCCTTATCATATGCGTCTTATTGCAATTGTACGGTAAGAAGTGATTCTAAGAGTTCTGGAGCAAACCTGTGACTATTAGAAATGGATAGTAGTCGTAAACTAACTGAAGTAATAAATATAAACTTCTAGATGCCAACTTAGTGGTCTAAAGATTTAACGTTCTCTGTGATGCCTATAGATTTTGATTTTGACCCTCCATGGGGTTGAGTTACTGATGAGCATAATACCATGAGGAATCTGCTATTCAATGCTTTCTGATTCATTATGATTGTTTAGCTAGAGTTGGTCTATGATGTGTAACTTAAAATTCACCAATCTCTTCAACACTACATAATAACAATATTTTTAATAACTTCTTGTGTTTTCAAGGTAATTTGGTTCAGTGGTGATTGGTATCTGTAGTGGAAAACAATACTAACTAGCATTTTGTTATACATAATACTGAGCTAAGTAATCTATCACCAACTTTTTACCGAACGAAGCAACTCCATTGATATTTTAATTCGATTATTGACACACTTGACATGAAGTACTTCTCCAATTGTAGACTTCTTATGATCAATATGTGCATGATACATCAGATTCTGTAATTCATACTATAAACATCAAGAGGATTGAAGCCAGGCCAAGTAAATTGATTGATAGGATTCAATCAACGAAAGAATTAAAAAACAAGACACTGAATACTTACTACTCAGTGTAAGTATCTCAGTTCTTCAGAAGGTCAATGGCAACAGTGGTTGTAATGTTTTTAACTGTGATTCTGGGTAACACAAGTTTAGGTCCCATTCGAGTGAATCACTTTCATCTTGTTATGAAATGTGATAAGTAACAACGAATCTTGGTAAATCATGACTTTTTGTCAACCGCTTCTATCTACATTACGTCAAGGTAAAGTACCATCTACGCTAATATCACATAAACGGAATTTATTTTAAATCTAAACGAGAGAAGAAAGAGAGAATTTAGTTAAGTTTGTTCACTAGTATAATGTCTGTTAAATATTGTCAATGTGATATATCTTGCATCTGATAATGGATAATACAGCACGCAACTTCATCACTCAAACTCCATGGACGCTCCAAAAATACAAATCAGAAAGTAGACGAAAGGCAGAAAAGAATGTTCATTCTAGTAGTTGTCAAATATATTTCAGAGTACTCAGGCATCAATAGTTTTCATTGAAAATGAAATCAGTACTGAAATTCATCCAATTCACAAGCAATAGTTCCCACTTAATGTCAAATCGTAAAACTCCAATACAATATTCTGGAAGGATATATCGAACAGTGATAGATGAGAGTTTCTTCGTCTTTTCCAGGGCTTCTGAAAGCTTCATAGAGATTTCTGAAAGGGACGATTGTAAATTATTGTGTTCTTAAAAGCTGCTCAAGTTTATTGGATAACTTTACGACGCTATCCCATTAGCAGTTTTACTCCTTGTGTGTATTTTACATTGATGATATCAGTATAACTTCTATAGATTAATCCATTCGTTTTCTTAACTGATCAGAAGCAAGGACTTAAAGAAATCACACTGTACATAATGACCTAAAATAATTTGTAAGGATTAGTACTTTCCCTTTGTTGATACTTAAACTTTAAGTAATCAGACATATGAAAAGAATATATTTGTAAATAATCTTAGTAAATAAAATTTAAGAAAATTTCAGTGTTTCGTTCGCAAGCTGGTATGAGCTTCTTCAAGGGAGTAACCAAAATCAAAAATTATCGAACATATATATATATATATATATATATATATATATATATATCTGCTGCTATATGTTCATGGAAGGCGTTAGACAATCTGAAGGTCGGTTTATCAAGTCATGTAAATTTAAGTAATAGTGAATCCATCTGATGATAATTATGAGTCAAAGGATGGAAGTATATATATAAAAGGTAACACTTTGAACAGTGTAATTAGACTGAATAATTTTTAACAGATACAAGTTCATCCTAATTACACATATACTCATCGCACAAAATGACTTTTCGGACTCAGTAGTCTAGTGGTGGGCGCGGTGGCGTTTGGTGCGAAACGGAATGAATTTGAATCCCGGTGTGAGCATCAACATTGGGATGCAGGTACATTTAGCCGACGAGTCCCGAATAGGACTAAACGCGCGCCTTGGGTTCCACTTTCCGGTCACAAGCCAACTTAAATAATACCTATGGTTATTAGCTATATCAAGGCAATCGGCTCAGGATGCACATATGGTAACAGAGACTGACCAGCTTCAGTCCACAGCAAATCAACGGGAAGATACAAGTCCATCCTTAATAAACAATATTGTAATATGTCGGAAGTTGGAGTAATAGATAATGTTGAATTCATTTTCTAACTATTAGTTGCTATGGTGCAGTTAATAATACTCCAGCTCGTCGGTTTATATTGTTAAGATTTGATCATATGTGTAGGGCTTCAGATGTTAACCTTTCTTTGTAGGAATTTTTATCCTTTAAAAATATTTTAATCCCGTCAAAATTGATGCTAAGCCCTGATACTATCGAATGGAATGCTATCGCAGACTTGTTTTCGAGTTGTCTTGGATCTTCAGAGGATTTACGAATATACTTTAAACAAATTATATATTCCTTCACCCTTACATTCAACTGTTGTGATCTTTCTCCTACGTATTTAGCATCATACTCGTTGCATTTGACCTTATAGACGCAGTTTATTTGTTCTCTTTTTAGTAATCTATCTTTTTTATTTACAAGTGCAGAGCCTAGTGTGTTACATATTCAGAAGAAAACACGTATACCATGTTTATTTAAAATTTACTTCAGATGTTCCATTTCTGTATGGCACAACCACAGTGTCAATCCATTCTTTCGGTTGAACATTTGGTTTGCCTCTCTTATTACGTTTTTCCATAAGTATCTTTTTAACGAAATTCTCAAAGTAGTTGTTCATCATTAGTGTAAACACCAGTTTCAGTTTCTTGGTCTTTTTTATCTGTGACTAGTCAATGGATTCCATTTATCAGGTTCGCAACAACTGTCACTTTTGTTGATGTGGGATGAACAGGTTTATAGTCTAGATATTTTTCACAGTACGTTGGTTTCTAAAAAATGTTAATCTTAAGACAGTTATCATGTTTCCTTTATCCACAACAGATCAACATTAGTTCAATTATAATTGCCCATGTAACATTTTCATATTCTGTATACAATCGGATATTCGTAATCGGAATTCGACCTCATATTTACACTTATATTCGACAATTTTCGACTGGTTATTTCCCTGAAGAAGCTAGCGAACGAAACATTGGAATTTTCTTTAATTTCATTCTCTGAGTCTTGCATACACTCGGGGCCCAAGTTTTGTGAATCCTTTTGTTCTTCTTTGGATGAAACTTCCTATAAAATATTTAAATAATCAGTCTCTCATGAAACATACGCATATATTCTATATTTGGTTTTCACTCCGCAATTTTAAAGTATATGTAGGTTACGTAAGAGCCTACTGATAAAATAACTGTAACTAAAATAAGTAAGCTGTTTATCACTTCATGGTTTGCTCCATTAAAATGATGAATGTCGATGAAATACTTGCATCTTTTTACATTAATAAATTGAAGAGAAGTACCGTCGTATTTCAGTATTCTTGATATATTCACAAATTAATATTAAGTTATGGTTGTCAAGTATAAGTACTGTATTCTTATAAAATATAAGAATTTTATCAATTAACTAGTAAATCGTAAACACAGTAAGAGATCATTGAAATAAGCTTGTATCTTACCGTTGATTTGCTGTGGACTGAAACTGGCCAGCCTCTGTTGCCGTATGTGCATTTTGAGCAAATCGCCTCGATATAGTGATCTAGTAGACAGTTTTATACAGTTGTAATTGTCAGTTAATATTACTAACTCCCAATCAACAATTAAATCTGATGAATCTTGTACTTGACTTGAATTCCAAGTGTTATCTTTTGGAATTTTAAGACGCGAGTCCACCATAACCAAAATGAAGTCCCAATAGATGAACGGTAATTTTTCTGGAAGTTAGAAATATATATGTACAAGAACTCAAGGTTGTTAATGGTTTTAATGTTACTAGAAATCATCATAATTCATCTACCACTTAGAAAAGATGCTGAGTAATTCACTAATAGGATCATTACACAATCCTGATTATCGATCGGAAAGAATGGTTTAAGCACGTTTTAAGTTCTTTGTGATAGTAACTAATCTTCTCAACCAGGTCTTAAATTTGATCATCGGGATCTGTACTGCACTGTTAGTTTGCACTATGTCTCTAATTGGGAAAGGCAACCGATGATTTAACATAAAATATCTCTCATAATTCATCTGTTTTCTTAATCTTATGCCGTTAACAAATCAAATGCTTATGAACCAAATTCACCTTAACAATAATTCCCCAATGCCTAATACTAACCACGCTAATGAAACAACTAAAATTATACATCCATATGCATAATTCATTTAACATCGTGTTATGCCGACTTCGCTTCTCGTACATACCCTGACCAGATAAGCTTGCTTATTTTTGTGGTTAATTTCCACTTTCCAAACAAAAACCCCTTTATCGATACCTGTATAGCATTTTTCCATAGTCGAAATGGTTTTGATTCTTACATCATATCCGTATTATGAATCTGATGTTAGTGTTATTGAAGTTATTGTATTATTGTAAAATCTCTTGGTAATTTAGTGTCGAATGATCTACCAGTTTTTGAAATAATAGGCTTATGAAGTTAGAGTCAGAAAGAACTGGCTACGTTATGATTGTAGAATCATCTTGATAACAAGTACAAATTACAAAATGCACCTAGGTTCAGTGTTGCCTGACAGCCACGTAAAGTTAAAATTTATATACTGCTTGTTTTATATCAACGGGTTATTTTTGAGTTATTATGCTCTACAATCCGATCCAATCATTATGAACCGTCCAAACGTTTGATCAGCCAACAGTGAATTGGAAAAGCTGTAGACAGAATAATAATCATTAAAGTTTATTAATATTACTTTTTAGGTTGTTACATTAACATGAACCTATAGATAGTGGTCATCTTGGCTTGATGTATAATTGACTCATTCCAAACTTGTATCGCACTTACTGTGCGTATTTTATTCTTCATTTATTCTATCTGGCCATGCATTTAATATTAAGATCAATTAATAAAGGGATGTATCATCGTTTATTCATCTTTTCAATAAATTAAAACGCAAACGTTTCCACGTGTTACTGATGGTTTGTCATTTTCGGTTGCTTATATTTTTTACTGAGATTGATTGTGATCGGGTTGCCACAAAATAACATTATTTTAATACATTCGGTATGAGATTATCAGTATAATCCAGGAGTGATGTCCATCTTATTCGACATGTTAAATGAATAGCCACCTTAGTTGTGACCCGAACACAATACCTCTTGGTTCAAACTTCAATGAATTAGTTGATGAAGGGAAAAGTTGCTAGCCTCGAGTTATTTTCAACACTAAGAAGCAAGTACATCCAGCTGACGAGTTCTAAATTGTACAAACGGCTTCCCTTGGATTCCAGTGCTGACAATTTACTAATACTGTAGGTGTTCTTTGCTTCTATTTTAGACTAGACTGTTTCGTCCTCACCAGTGTCATGTATTTCATATTTTAAACTTCCTACGAACTGATCAATAAATGTTGCACATACTCAGTTAAGTTGAAAATGTGCATAAAAATGCACCATTAAACCAACTTCTTATACAGTGCTTTGAACTACTGACTGTTCCAATAAAAAGTAGGTACATACATGATGTTAATAAGTATCTAATAACACGAAGCATGTCGAAGATATCATAGTGATTACTTTTATCCACCTAACATAGAAGTATAGTGTACGTGATGTAGAGTCACTTAGACTGGTTGATACAATGTGTCATGATCGATGAAACTTTCCAAGTACTGACGACTAAACAACAGTGATTATCACTCAATAGTTATTAGTGCAAAAGTAGTCTTCTTTTATTAACATGATTTTATGAAGATTGGTTTCGATGTTTGAAGTGCGACACTTGTCACAAATGTTATAGATTAATCGCCGTTTCATGTCACAAATTGATTCAAACGCTAACTTAACCACTGGACGCATGCCTGGTAGTTAACATGGTTAAGTGTTTACTGTGATACGCAAAAGTCCTGGATTCGACCGGCGTATAGGTCGTATGTTTACACTGTTAAAATGTTCCATACTACACTGATGTAGATATTTAGTGCTTCAATGGTTTATAACGATGCCAAACCATGATTACTTTCAGTGGTTGATAAGTGACTAACACTGTAAAACTGTACAATTTTAAATTATTAATGCTTTACATCGCTTTCGATGAGATTTATTTTCTTATCTTAATATCAAAAATACCCGTTTACCAGTTAGTTACTTTCTTATTTTGTTCGTTTTTTGATTTAAAATGATGTAGTTTCTGAGAATTGATATTAAGTTCTAGTTGATTGAATTTGTCTTAGATTGACGTTGGTGGGGTACTAATGTAAACCAGGGAGCACTGAACAGATGTTATGTCCTAGTATTGGACTCCTCAGTAGTGTATACTCTAGATTACACCCCAGGGGCCCTAGGATAGCATACGCATAGACCTGTGCTCCACTTCCACCAGTCTCTGAAGCTCCGGAGCAGAGTTGTGGCTGGTTGATTTAAGACTTCTTGGAAGTGCGACAGTTAACACCGATGACAATGGATAATAGTCGTGATATAACACAAATTGATAGAAGTAAAAATTCTACCAGTGGATGCCGACCCAGTGGTACTGAGGGTTAGGCGTTTGCAAACCTGAAATCCTATGAAGTGATATCTAAGGTATGCACTGCTCATGAGGCCCATGCTGGGACATAACAGCTGTCCGGTGACCCCCTGATTTTTAGTGGTACCCTATCAACATTAATCTATGACGAATTCAACCAACTTAAATTTTTTTTTGATTTAGTTGTATCATGTCATTAATTCAGTAGATTTTCATGTATGAATGTATAAGTGATCATCGCTAACTTGTTCAATATTTGAAAAAAAATCGATTTTACATTCACCCACGAATAGTAAACTTTTTTTCTCTGTTAAAACTGTATATTTAATTGTCAATTACATCATACAAGTAATTATTTGATAAGGTCTTTTATTAAGATAAAATTCCTCGAAACTGTATAAACTTTATGTTGTATTGGGTGATTCAAGTAAAGTAACTAACTTCATGAACTGTTTTTTTTTAGAAGACTATTTCATTTAATGTGAGTATATGTAAATCGGTTATTTTATTTCTAGTATTGTCATGTTCCAATCGCTGTAACATTCTATTAGACTTGTAAACTGTTGTCATATCATTTGTCACTCAGCAACTAGGATCAACTAATCATGTACCCGTACCATTTGTCCTTAGTCATTATTGTTTCCGTTTTAGATAGATGTTTTTTCTTCCTATTGGTTTGATGCGTGGTCACGTTCGTGTGTATATAAATGGATGAGTGAAATATAATCTCATTGCCTGGTGGTTGGCTTAGTTGTTTTGTGTTCTTTATTCCGGCCTGGTGAGTGGTAGTCACGGAGCATACGTGTTTGGGCACTGATTGGTATTATCGATGTCACATTATTTTCCATACCATGTGATAACACGACTATACAGGATATAACACTTTACGAAGGCTCTCCAAGTGAACACTACTGGTGTAGTCAGACAATATGGCGGTAGATTTTTATTTGTATTATAATTGGGTGATGAAGGGATTATTCAATTGGAGTTTGACAACATGACCTAGGTTAAACAACCAAGTAGTACTGAACTACTGTTTGATTTATAGTATATGACTCGTTAGTGGTGAGCATCTGCAACCCCAAATAGGAATCCAGCCTTTTCACGTTGAACCACTGAATTGACTGACATTCAACGGTTGGTATTATTAGCTTCAATTTTTTCATGTCACCAAAATTATCATATTTGAATGTTGTTTTTTTCAGGACAGCCCTCCACCTCATCATTTTTATTTAATTTTGTCATATGTGTCATCACAAAATTACTTTGTCTTTACCGAACTTTTCAAGTAGGCATTCTTTAAGGAGGCTTATTTATCGATTTAGAGTATACAGATGACACAGATCTGTTCAATCAGGACGCTAACGATATGACTAAACGTATTAGGTAACAGTGTAAACATGTTTGGAATGCACTTCTTTTAGACTGAATGCTAATTGTTAATTTACAAATCGGCAGCAAGTAAAATGACTGAATGAGTCAACTGCTTCAACTATTTTGAAAGTCTTTAGCCAACTGTAGTGTGTAGGTGTTTGACAAATTTAAAAAGCACTTCTTCACTTTGACCATTTGAAATGAAAGCGAGATGTCCATCAGTCTGATAAACAATGAATATACTAAGCAGCATTACTCTACGCATTTACGTTTTGTTAAACCGGACCACAAAGAAGTGTAACAAACTTTCAAAACAGTGTAATGAGAACACTATTTCATTTATTCTAACTGTCTGTAATGTAAACATTTTGTTTCTATTATTATTACGTTCCTCTTACCCTATCCTCCCGTTTAGCATAAATGCTGTTATTAAACTGTCTCTTATTATGGACTACAGTTAATTAGTTGTGTACAAGTTGTTCCTATTCACTACCACTATTTCCCTCGTTCTGTATTCATGTTAATTTTCTAATTGGCTTGCTGTGCGGTCTGATATTATGTATATACAAAGGAATGCTTGAAATATAGTATGATTCTGTCTGGCTGATCTATTGGCTCGCATTCTTCTTATTTCGGCTTGGGATTAAGTGGGCACAGGGCAGACGCACAATTACCAACTAGGCACTAGTAAATTGGCACTCGGTCACCCACCCCCATTTTTCTCGCATCACAACACTTTTGACAGCAAAACGAGGGCAATGAAAGTAGAGGATATAATTAGACTGCAGATTTTTGATAATAGGTATCTTCGAAACATCACATGTGTACAAAGGATTTAGTGAGAAAAACAGACGAGGTAAAGTTAGAGACAAGGTGAGGGAAGTAAATAGAATCAGGTGGTTATAAATGATCATTAGATAAGAGGGCTAATGTATGTTCCACATGTTCTATCACCATTTACATCCACACACAATACTGATTGATGAACAAGTATGATAGAAGAAAGGAATGGATTGTTATTGGAAAATTCAATTCCACAAAATTTTAACCACTTACAAATCAAACATAACGCGTGTAGTGATCACACAAGATTGTCCATAAGCTGAGAAATACATGGACGTATATATTTCGGTCACCGAATTCGTGTCGATTGACTGGCGGGAACAACTCACAAATCAGCAATCAGCAGCAACCCCTCACACCCCACCACACAACACTACACCACCCACACTTCATGTCACAACAATTATCAACAATAATAAACACCTGACACCAGTTCATGTAATTATTGACACTCGATCTCAACTATGTTGATTCGTGCATACTATGTGATTGGGTTCCACTAAGCGACAATACCAATCGGTGACTAAACATATTGAGTGACCAGGTCAAGATTATCTCTAAGTGATATAGGTCCATTCATCCATCCATTAATCTTCTCTCACATTCTGAGTCCCCTTCTTCTATCACACATGCATTTCATGACTTCTAATTAAATCATACTGTCATATTGATCCTATTAATTCATCTCATCGTCTTAATGTAGTACGTAAACGTAAGTTAGCACACATGTGCTAAACGCCATCTTATTTATGACTGATGGATTGACTAACTGACTGACTAAATTAGTTCATCGTTCACATTATCACCAACAAACTTTACCATTCGATATCGCATCAACTATGTTTGATGTTATGTCGTATGACATTAGTCAACCAGTGTGAATATTTCATCCCAACTACAGATCAATCATGACTCAAGTGGCTCGAAATCGACATCTCTTATTATAACATAGGAAGTGATATGGAGAGAATAATGTCTCACAACACCGCTGATACACCTCGATAACGAGTATTAACAAGAACAAAAAGTAGGTCGACAGTTGACTATCGACTTCTCGTAGGTTCCACAATGCCTCATTGCAGTCGATGATGAAGAGATGATCGTCCTCCATTTTGAAATCATGTCATATTGTCACATGATGATATTCTTTGGTAACGGAATGCTATTCACTACTTTCTAGTGGCAAGGATGATGTTTACAAAAGTTACAAGATGTAAGCAAACCTCTGATGTTCAAACAGGGTTTGTGGATACAAATGGTTTACATAATGGAAATGGAAGACTTCAGCTCGAAACCAATGGTGAATATGGGATCCAGTATCTTGAAGAAATGAATTGTAAATAAGTTAATTTTGATCATCGGCAACCTTGGGATTTTATCTGTACTTCATGTCTTGTGGATTAGGCTTTTGAATCAAAGGTTCGAGATGTGTTCCGTTTAAGGAAAATACCTGATTTGGTGGTGTCTGGACATTATATTAGGCCACAGAATTATGATTATTAAAGATTTTCTTAATAAGCTACTTCTGTTTACGTGTCTAGGACATATTTACCAGATAACTTGGCAACCGTTTCCAAAATTTATTTAATCTACTTGAAAAGTACAGGGTATTTTTTATTTGACAAAATTATATCGTTAAATGAAATTTGATAATGTTCCGATAATGATAATTATTTTAAGTCTTACTGATTCTGTAACTCAATAATTTTAAAGCTTATCGGATATTAATCAGAATTATTGTCAGTCATAGTTCTTTGAATAAATTGTGTTCGTATATGATAACATGTTCCGACCTTCTTCATGGAAATAATCTAATATAATCGATTATGAATGTTAATAAAAGGTAAAATATAACTGTGATTGTCCAATCGTATTTAGAGTATGAACAAATGACATAAGTCATTATTACTGAACCAATGTGTCCCTGGTTATGATCACGCAAAAGAATAAACTATCTGAGGATTGACTTGTTCAATCATACAAAATGTGATAATAAGTAAAAATAAATGAATGTGATGATAATTTCTAGTCGAAATGCTATATTTAGTATAATCGGTCTGTGTAGTTCGACTAAATACTTCTAAGCAAAATAAATGTGATGTATGTGATAGAGGGTTGATGTAGCCTGTCGACATTGGAAAGTTTATTTCTAAAAGTTAATCAAATAATATTAGTATTCTCTGTAGTTCCTAATATCAGATATTTAGAGGATGTTGGACTAGTAGATTGTCTAAATTCACTTATTAATCATTAGTTATCGTTGTGTGATTAACAGTAATCCGTACCGTCTATTTACAATACTTGGGTTTTATCCATATAAGTGCGATCCTGACTGTTAATCTATTTTATAGTAGAGATAGAAACCATTTAGAATTTTAATTCCATCAAAATTGATTCTGTATCATGTTTCTATTGAATGCTAACTAATTTCCAACTAAGTTTCAAGTTCTTTTAGATCTCCAGAGGATTTATAAAAATGCTTTCAACAATGTATATATCCCCTGACTTTTAAATCTAAATGTCGTGAGGTTACTCCTATGCATACAATGCGTTTGGTCTTATAAACATAGTTCCATGTAATATGTTCGTACTCTAAATACGACTGAACAATTACCTCTTATTTATTCGATAATATTGGATTATTTCCATGACATAGGCCGGACTATGTTACCCAGGAAAACGTTGAAATTCTTATTAATTCCATTCTGCGACATTGTTTACAAATACAATTTATTCAAATGTTTTAAATACACTCAACACCAAAGTTTTGTGAGTCTATTCGTTGCATCTTAGACAAAAGTCCCGACAGAATAATCGAAGTCCTATTGTAGTTTCCTATGGCATTCATTGAAACATTTTAAATCAATACACTTTGTTTTATTATTTGGATTATGCGTATTAATAAATACTATCCTTTTTACTATTTTTAACCTATTATATATTTTCATAATAATAATGTCATTCTGTTTTGTGTAAACTACGCCACTTAGTCTCACCTTGCTTTCATAACCACCGCTGGTAATCAATATTTCGTGATGATAAGTAACACAGACTTAATTGATGCTCGATGAATCCTGAGATTCCTTTACTTTGGATAGCACTTTCAGTTATGTTAAGTTTATTGTAATTTACGTATTTGAAACGAATTCAGAAGCTTTAACCGGTTTCAAACATTTTACTTGTGCTAATTATTTTGAACTACTTGTAAGTAGGTTAAATTGTTTCAATCAAAAATTCTGCGGAACTATGACTTGGGGGCGTCAATGACTACGAAGTCATAATAAACACGATCCAAGCTGATCAGAGACCAACCTAAACTCCCGTTTCATTACAGATATCTCAAGATAAAAAACCACTCTACATTATGACCAACTATGATCGCTGATCATAAATAAATTCCTTTTAGTTTCTTTTACTACAATCAAAATTTACAATTTCCTGACACTAACCGTGTATGCTAAAAATGTCGATGATCTCAGTTAACGAAATACCATCATAAGTCGACTGAAGCTAAGCAACAAATTGCAGACTGTAGTTATTAATATACGTACCCTTTGTCATATCGAACAGCAGGCCTCATTGATTAATAACTTAAAATCTTGTTCCTATCAAGGTATGGCGTTACCGAAAGAAGCAGACATGATATGAGCACGGTCATCCATTTGGTACTATTTAATAGATACGAAGAGTCAACTTGATACAACCACTGATTTTCTGATGACTTGACGTCCACTGTTCATTGGCCACCTGGTATAGGCATAGCACTACGAGTAGAACACATAACACGTTAACAGAAAACACCAATAAAATGATTCTCTAAAAACAAGGAATAAGGATACAAGCATTGTCTATTAGTAGTTTCTTCCAATGTTCCTGCTAACTATGGCCGGAACGAAATGAAGACGAATATGAAGGAAAGTTTCCTGAACTCTATCATAAAGCTGAACACTAAAATACAGCACTAATACCCAAGTAGGTAGCTTTAACAAAATTGAGAGATATAAGTGTAGATCTAAAAGTTATTGCTCAGAGAACAGATAAAGGTGATTGTGTTGCTCGCTTTTTTTCGGTTGAGTATATACAATTGCCAAAGATAAAAATTATCAATTTAATTTTATCCTACTTATAAACAGGCCGAAAATACATAAGTAAAACTAACAATTATAAAAGGATGACAAAGTGATTAGAACTTCTTCGTCTTACTTCATGGGTTGGCCTTCACTTATTACTAACCATTTGCATTGAAAGATTATAAATTGTTGACTAGAATTATTAACTTGTAGAAAGACACGATAGTCTCATCATTCTTCTCCTTCCGTATACAAATTTACTAAAGGATATATCTGCCTACTAACTAAGTAGTATAAATAAACAACAGAAATTCATTGTGCTAACAAGGTTGGTAATACTTTATTTTCATTTACAGATGGCATCAAATTTAAATTTAAAGATTACCGTTATTTAACATGGAGACCCACTTCGCCGACCAAACGATGAAAAAGCTCAGTAAAAAATTGTTACTCAATCTGAGTTACATGTTCATGAAGTGATTAGACGCTTAGAATAAGAACGCGTCTGATTAAGTATGATACGACGAAGAAAATCGTTGCAGTGAGCAACGATGCAAACATCTAACAATTAGAGAACAGATATGCTGTACACCGATCTAACCTTTCTTATTGTATGGATCTAAAACATGACCATTAAGAGTGAGTGACACCTCGTAGGCTATTAATATTTGATCATCGATATTTTCAAAATATCGCTCGCATTGTTGCGCTCACCGAGTAAGTAGTAATAAGTTAGATGTCGGGTGTTAGGAAAAGACGGTAACTCAGTTGATGAGGTTGTAAATGCTCACTGGTTGAGGTGGTTGGAAAATGTATTACGTATACCCAATAACCACCTACCTCGATGAATAATACTGACTGATGGTATAGATGGATGGGAGGAAGCTAGCCAAACCAAAACGTGGCATCAGTCGTTGACTGTCGGCTTGAGTCCTCATGGATGCCGTGACCAATGTCTGGAGACTCCGAATGATATGGCTCTGAATCTCTCACAGTGATGCAAACGCATTCAATCTTTGTCTTCCTTCAAATTGTGAGCTTACGATTACTTTATCCCTTTCTTTCTACGAACTAATTATTTCTTCCTGTATCATATGTTATTTGTCCTCACCTTTTTCTTACTACCATTGAAGCAAATACTAGGTCTATTAATTTGGGATGTATCTTGTGCTAATCAGGTGTGGAAACTTGGACTGATACACATGTACCAGGTTCTATGTTGTACATACATGGAGTCTCTTTATGACTGTTACTACGTGATTTTGATTCCTTCATTATTCATCTTGTTGATTTCACACTAGTATAACAGGGTTAGAAACTAACGCACAGCTGTGCAGTATGCTGTTTATGGTCGACTATGAATCTGACGATTATTGTATTTGAACTCCTGTTCATCTGTGAGCTTACGATTATTTTATCCTTTTCTTTCTACGGACTAATTATTTCTTCCTGTATCATATGTTATTTGTCCTCACCTTTTTCTTACTACCATTGAAGCAAATACTAGGTCTATTAATTTGGGATGTATCTTGTGCTAATCAGGTGTGGAAACTTGGACTGATACACACACGTGCATGGTGGTATGCTGTATATGACTGATTGACCGAAACACAATACAATAAACACATTAATAATATTTGTAGTTTTCAAAAGTAAAATTGATGGCTTTTACGGAGTGTGAAAGTAAAAGCGACAAATAAACAATCGAGAAAAATGCATTGAACAACGACAGCAACAATGAAGAATAAAATTTAAGTGTTGGGAAACAAAAAGTAGAATATCCCATGTGTGCATAGGCACTTGCGATTATCAATAGCATGTGTAATGTAAAAACTAACATTTTTCATAATTTTTAAAAAAATCACATCAGTTTACAATGCATAGATAAATTTTCGAAATAACCTAGACAAAATGATGAAGCTGACATCAACAACATTCGATACGGTGTGTACAGTGTATAATTGTTGATAAAACCATAATAGGATATTCATTATTTCCAGAAAAGACTAGGCGTAATCCCATCTATTGTGAAGAGGAGAAGGTAGTTTTTAACAAGAAAGAAACAAAAATGTTTAATTGAAATAATCAATCAACAAGTATTCATTTTACAATAATTAATGAAAGCTCATTTACCAGATACGTATTCGTTCACTTAGCTTCAAGTTACACACCGTGTATAGTTCCTAATGATACTATCTGGTTGCTGAGACAGAAGTAGGTGGAGTGGAACTAAAAGTTAAACGCTTTGACTGCTAAACCACGGCTATGTCAAGAGTGAGATACGTACCCATGTCCACAGTGTGGATTAGGAACTAAATAGTCCCTTGGATTACTCAGTCATCCTTACAACCTAGTGAATAACGTATTAAATTCCTTAGACAGAGTTCGTATTGCCTTTTAATTACGACTTTTGACAATGTAGTTTCTAAGCGATGTTAAATTATTCCTAAATAGGACCTAGTACCGACTAAGCAATATGTTAAATTGAATAGTGAAACAATTAATCTTCTCACTGGAAAATCACTTACTTAATATTATTCAGCATGTACTCGAAGACGTCGTCCTTCGAACATCTTACCATTAAAAGCATCTATTAAATAAAAACACAAAAAGGAATAAATTCCAAAATAGAAATACACACCCAAATGTTCCCATCTGCTTGAAATCAGTATATTTCAATGACTTTTGCTCTATTTAAAATCTTTATCTAATCCTTTTATACATAAATTATATCTTATGTTTTAAAAAACTAGTGATGACAAACTATACGTAAATACAGACAATAGTAAGAGCTCCCGTAACATGTTGGCTAACCGTAGACTATTTGGTTAGACACTCCTGAAGCAATTGACATGATCAGTGGTTGGAAACATTGAATATCCCTCCCAAAATAGGCTACAGGAGTGAGGCGCATTTACTCATTATTTTCATCTAGATATAAAGTCCCACTATTCTTACACGTATATATTTTATTCCATCTTGTTGAATATTCTAGTGTCAATCTCAAATTGATTTTTTCGTGCTAATGTGGTATGTTATGTTGAGCTAGAGTATATATGTCCCAGGCTCTATGATGTTTATGACTGAACTACACTAAACACAGTCTTACTGTACCTAAAATAGTTAACCCCATTGTTGGTATACCGTCAGTTCTTAATGTGCATTGGACCTAAGTCTCATTAGATACATATTATAAGAAAGTGAAATGTGAGTTTTATATCCATAAAATAAAGAATGTCAACTTTATTGTACAGGATTCCTATACAGTATTTATAAGCGGGTGTGACACTAATATCATAGCTTAAGTGCTGGATCAGACTTTACCAATCAAGTAAGAATACCCTCAACTGTCTAATGGTGGCTCGAAATTATCCAAGTGTAGAAAAGGAATATATTGTTGAGTTATTTATCCTATTAGCAAGACTTTTCCAAGAGTGAAATATTCAACTGGACAAAGGCCTTACATTATAACTATCCAAATGAGCTAATATCATAATTTGTTATAAGTTGGGGTTAAAAATAACTCTATGAGACAAAGTGAGAGATACATCCAAATACGAAGATAGATCTGACACAATTCGATAGACTGACTAGTAACATAACAACGATGGTAATCGGAAATAACCGACAAAAAACAGAAGATAACAACAGTGAAATAAGTAAGAATAACACCACAAAGTCGATACGCAATTCAATATTCTGTAATTTATAGCACTGACTTATTCGTTTATAACTTTTCCCCTCTGATTATTTTATCACAAAATTGTAGAGTCTGAAAAAAGCGAAATTATCCGTGTGGATATTTTCCAACTTGTTTTAGAAGGTGACCAATTTGTGTTCAGTCTCGTCAAACAACATAACACATACACGTTTGCTAGTTAGATATGTGCCATATCACGCGTTTCTTTGAGTGTGTAAAAAAATTGGTTTATCAGTTACGATGACAACAGTGATAAGGAATAACGTTCAAAACATGATCACGTACACCCATATACGAAGTATCACATTGTTGTTATAATAAATCGAAATATTATTTTCTACGCCAGTCTATAAGCATACAAAAATAAAAATCCGCACATATTGATTTAGAAGATTTAGTATACTTAATAATGGAGGGTGCAAAAATTTACTGGATCACTGACTAATGATTAGACACAGAAGAATCATTTTGACTAATACAGAATGCAAAATTAAAGCTTCAGTAATTAAAACCCACTTAACTAAAACTTGTAAAGTGTACACTCAAAAAAATTAGAATGCTTTCAGGCCTGGTCATAACTGCTTTGATCAAACATTTACGCTTCACCAGATTTTAGAACATAGACACTAATGGACGTTCGACATCTGAATACGAAAGTAGCATCTGACTCAGAATACTGAGAGGGTCTGCGGAAGTCTATTGCAAAAAGGCGCACTACAGTATCACATTAGCATTCTGAAGGCTTTTATTCAGATAAAATTGGTCGAGTCAAAGCTTATGGCGAACTTGCAACCACAAAGGGTGGCCATCAAGGCTGTCCACAATCACCATATTTTATTTAATTACAAAATATAGAAAAACACTTTCGCCGCATTGAATTATAAAAATATCCTACAAGGAAATTAACGCGTCGACTTAGAATATGCAGATGACATTGATCTATTTGAGAAAGCCGCTGAAAAAATGCAGCCTTCTGATGGCTTTGAGCAAAAATGCATTTCTCCTCATTTAAATGCGAATTCCTGGTCCAGGACTAGTCTGTATCAACCACTTCACTTGTCTTGGAAGACTGATCAACCCTGATGCGTTAGTATGACGAAATCTCAATAAAGATTTGGAAAACTCATTCGACTTTTATTAAGCCATCTATGTCGTAGGTGTGATATCTATCTATTGGTCAGTCAGAAGATAATAGTGAACATCACTCAGCTCCGTCCGACTATGGAGATGTAAAGTGTGGATTTTTAAAGTAGATATTTGTAGACTACTATAATTTGATCGTAGGTGTCTTCGAAACATCTCTAATGCTTATTGGGTTCATCGAAGAAGTAATTTTGAAGATGCAGAGTTTTACGGAAATATAGCAAATCAGTTAATAAGGCTCTGAATCTTCACTGAGTAAAGCAGTTGGCACATGTATTACTTATGTCCAACAACTGCTCATCTCAACATGCTTTGCTAACCAGTAGGATGGAAAAATGCTATGGATGGCCGAAGCAAAACGTGACATCAGTTCATGAAGTCCCTGACTGTCCGTTTGAGTTATGTTGGTAGAAACAGGCTATCTGAATAGTGAAAATGTTATGACAAATGGAAGGAGACGTTGGATGATATGGTCCTAAATCGGTCGCAATGCTCATTCATTCGTTGCTTTTACTGAGATTCTGAGCTTCAAAACTACATTACATCTTTCTTTCCAGGGATTAATTTTTTCTTCTCGAATAATATCCTCTATGTCTAATCCTTTTATGTCCACAGATACTGAAACAACTTCTATCACTTTGGTGTTCACCTTCGTGTGATAGATCGAACAGTGGGAATGTGACAGGTCCTACGTTCTTCATGACTGACTGACTGACTGAATGCGCTTTTAATAGCATAGATACCTTTCTTATGACAAATCACTGAACTAAATATTCAAGGTCACTTGTAAGCGAACCTTAATTTGAGCACACTTATAAACCGTGCCATATTCAGCATATAAAACATTCTTTTCAACACAACTAACCTATTGCACGATAAATATTATCAACATTTGTATATGTAATAAATGCGATTCCTTGAGAGCGACCTTGGGAATCAGTTACCAAATTACAATTGCTCAGTTCTCCAACTTCTCTGAATATGCTTTTCACGTCATGAGAATCAAATGAGAATGGAAGCTGAAAATATATATAAATATATAAATAAGCGAAATATTGTTATTAGGACACACTATTTGATAGCACTATTCTTGTCAGAACTCACAACCAAACATTTTACACAAAGTTTCCAGAATAGATACAGGTAAATCCAGATAACAAGTACTAAGTAGAATGAAAAGCGTTTTGGATGCCACTGCTAGTGTCACAATCTATATATATTATAAAAATATGGCCATATAGAAGCAATGCACATATGTCAAAGACTGACTAAAATTCAGTTCTGAATATCGATAGCAGAATAATTCAAACTCTGACCGGCAATTCTACAGACAAGTTTAGATAGAAATCTAGAGACGACATGAACGCTTGTAAATCCTGTTTCGTGTGGTAGTAACTTTAAGACATATATCCTTCACTTCTTCCTCTCAAACAGTATTCCCAAAGTTGTCATTCTCATTTACAGTTCAACTACATTACAGAGTCAACCTATGAAATCAATAAGACATGTTATAAAATGAACACTACTCGGTTGAAGTCGGCACGAATATCATGGTCAATAGTTTGTAGCGACGGACGATATGGTTCTAAGAAGAACGAGAACTAGTTATTATGTTTCCTTGTGAGTCCCCTAATTTTTGTCATTTTTACGTAAGAATGACATGGAGGAAAATATCCCAACAACTGTTGTTTCGATTTGGAATATTAAATGTTTGGTTTCGTGAAAATTTCTAAGTCATTTTGAGTATGTACAAATAGCATTCAAAATTACTTTGCTCAAACTAATCTAAAACAGTGTGATTAATTGAAGAATTTAGAGAATGCGGCTCGAATATTTGAATAATCCCCCTTTTAACTTGATTAAGTTAGGAATAAAGTGAGAATACCATCAAATGGGAGGTATTATTTAAAAGAAACAAATGAAATTATCAGGTTATAAGGTTAACGTGATTTGAAGAAATTAGAAAACCTACATTTTTAACAACTAGTTTCGCAGGTATCTGATGTCGATTATCATTGTTATATTGTGAACCATTCTCACTGCGTCCTCCACCGGATGATCTATAGTAACTTCCACGGCTTGGGATATCTGGAGATTCTGTGAATTTCATTAGAGAACTATTAATATTATGTGAATCTTCATTATTACTGCGAGAGTCTAAACGATAACTACCTGATAAACGAAGATTGTTATCATTATCATTACTTTTATTAATTAAAGAAACAAAAATATCGAAAAGATGGAATTGTCTCTGAGATTTAACTCCTTCTGTCATATACACACGAACAACAGGGATCTTGATAAAATAAGTAGTAATGTCAAGATATATGTGTTTTAACTACATTATACAAAGAGAGTACATTTTAATACACCTTAGTGGCGAGATGGAAGCATGATAAGCATGGTACCATGCACAAACGAATATATGGCTGTATTTTTTAGTCAATCTATTATAAGGAGGATAAAAACTAAATTAAAACTATTCTATCGTTTAGGTCACAATAACGGAGAACGTTTACAGTTCGTTAGGTAACTCACACAAAGTATTTCATTCGAAAAACAGTGACATTGAAAATTTGTTGCATATGATCGGCATTTAGAAAGACTGAATACTTATTTCAATTGAATTATGACAAGAAACTACGATGAAAATAAATCCATTCAGCAAAACACCGTGTACAACTATCATGTAACATAATAGACATAATTGAATCAAACCGCTTAGGCATTGTGAGAATGTGAAATGAGAATCAGCACATGCTTCATTGTTTACTATTCAGGAAAATCCAAGAGATGCTGTCTGAGTGGTAAAACGACAACAACGGAACTCTAACTATGCGATACACGTAGTATTGTGAGCTTCATATCAAGAAAACAAAAAAACCTTCGAAAACATAAGCTTTTAAATTTAAACGACTAAAAACGCACAACTGTGATGACGACGATGACAATAAGGTTGACATCAGTTAGGATTAGATGCATTGTGAAAAATATCAGTGAAGAATAACACACGGAGAGATTTACAAATCAGCGATACTAAGCAACCTACGCATACAGTAACAACAACAACAACAACACGCTCACATACATTCTAGCTCACCTGAATCTTCATACTTTATTGAACGACCAACATAGCCATTGTTAAAATGTGATCTATCAACGCTTCGATCACCGGCAACACCACCACTACGTCGACCAACAATATTTGAAGTATTCAAATGACCAGACTGATCCGAGTGAGAATTCTACATGTACGCGTGTGTATAATATAATATATATGTGAAGATAAGAGTAACACAACAACTGAACGAAATAACGACACCAGGTGAGTGCATAGTTTGATTGAGTATCAAAAAAATTATTTTTATTGTTGTGAGAACATAATCCAAGATGACCAACAAACTTTTCCAGTTGCCAATTCAACTACTACTCTCTATACGAAATACATGTTCTGACAATAAGTTAGAGGAGAGACAAACTAACCAATTTAAGCGAACACGTGATTTGAAAATCAAAACTTACTGAATAAAGTAATCTCAGTGGTAACTGTAGAAAAATCAGTTGCTGAATGCTCACTAAAGGAATATGATTGGATACAACACTTGTGTATCCTTTCTATTCAGAACCCACTGAAGAGATATGTTTTGAAGATGTAGAATTGAATAATTCTGTGTTTGACCCAATCAATGCAAAATGAAATACAATGGTTGAGAAATGAGCAAACTGAATAGTTCTTTTTTTGAAAAGTATAGGATAACATATGTTTCTTGATCTTGAAAAGACAATCTTTATGGTTATCAAATTCAGATGACATTTGATTACATGCATCAGAATTCAAAAAAAATAGCCAGAATTATTTAATATCACTGACTGGAACCAAGTTAGTAAACTCAATAATCTCTTAGCTAGTAATCATCAAAATTCTAGTAGCCAGCAACATAACACTCGGATAGAAAAATACGTATTAATACAGGAGTATATACACCAACAGAACACTTGGGCTCTTTAACTATGAATAAATAAATTTCTACACAGGTAGGCAATCTCTAAAAGCAGCATCAATCAGTGATACAATCTATAAATGCAAACATGTGCGAAAAACAAGGATCTGCTTACAATTAATTGAAGCATAACTTCTCCAACTAGCAAAAATAAATATTCAAAGAAATTACTCAGAATGTCCAAAAAATATGCAGATCGAGTGTTAGCAGGAGACATTTCTGATTAATCACGCGTGATCTATTGGACAAACCATATACTTATAAGGAAACTACGACTTTCGCCGATTAGTAGCTATGATTAAGAATAGGTCGCTTAGATAAGACTGACTTATTGTGGTGTGTATAAGCACAGGGAGATTTGTTTATTAATCCTCATAACTGAAAACCTTGGTAGTTAAGTCTGTGCATTTATTAGACAGAATATTTACTCAATTAGTTAAAATACTATACACACATACCTGAAATAGACCTAAAGTAGATAATACAGAATTTATTTGTGACTGCGACATTCCACCCGCGACAGCTGCCGAAATTAACTGCTGTAGTCCATCATTAGAAAGTTGACTTGAGAAAGACCGATTCACTCCTGAATCTAAATTAAATATGAATAAAACAATTAGATAAATGAAAACCCGTAAAAAAATGATTACCATAGTACTTCATCTTAATAACAAACAAGTAATAAATTTGCCTCATGGAGTTGAAAAGTAGGACGTAGAAACAAACACAAAACACAGCTTTGACGATAAGCAGTGTTTCGCAAAACAAGCAGAATTTGAGAATAACTACATGATCCAAAACAATCGAGAACTAAGAGCGTAATGAATGACAGAAATGATTGCAAGCCAGTGTCCAAAACTCATTAAATGAAATTCAATAATACCCGAGAATAAAAATAGTCACAAGAATTTTGATGACATGTTAAAATAACCTGAAAGCAAACTAGGAACGATTATACATCAGATGAACAGGAGTTCAAATACAATAATCGTCAGATTCATAGTCGACCATAAACAGCATACTGCACAGCTGTGCGTTAGTTTCTAACCCTGTTATACTAGTGTGAAATCAACAAGATGAATAATGAAGGAATCAAAATCACGTAGTAACAGTCATAAAGAGACTCCATGTATGTACAACATAGAACCTGGTACATGTGTATCAGTCCAAGTTTCCACACCTGATTAGCACAAGATACATCCCAAATTAATAGACCTAGTATTTGCTTCAATGGTAGTAAGAAAAAGGTGAGGACAAATAACATATGATACAGGAAGAAATAATTAGTTCGTAGAAAGAAAGGGATAAAGTAATCGTAAGCTCACAATTTGAAGGAAGACAAAGATTGAATGCGTTTGCATCACTGTGAGAGATTCGGAGCCATATCATTCGGAGTCTCCAGACATTGGTCACGGCATCCATGAGGACTCAAGCCGACAGTCAACGACTGATGCCACGTTTTGGTTTGGCTAGCTTCCTCCCATCCATCTATACCATCAGTCAGTATTATGCATCGAGGTAGGTGGTTATTGGGTATACGTAATACATTTTCCAACCACCTCAACCAGTGAGCATTTACAACCTCATCAACTGAGTTACCGTCTTTTCCTAACACCCGACATCTAACTTATTACTACTTACTCGGTGAGCGCAACAATGCGAGCGATATTTTGAAAATATCGATGATCAAATATTAATAGCCTACGAGTGTCATTCACTCTTAATGGTCATGTTTTAGATCCATACAATAAGAAAGGGTGGATTGGTGTACAGTATACCCATCCTTTAATTGATAGACTAAGTACAGCTCGATATGACGTAACGAATATGTATGTATGAAACAAAAGGACTCAATAGCTTAAGGAAAATGAGTGAATGCATAAGAGCCACTGTAACTTATTATGAGCCATATCATCCAATGTCTCCAACCTCATGGATCCCAACCAAGTAGTTCGGTCAAGTCAACGACTTTATGTCCTAGTGTCACGTATCAGTTTGCATAAACGCCGTTTGCTTTATCCAAGCTCATCGTTACCAAGGTAAATACTGCACGTCGAGGTAGGTGGTAGTTAAGCATACTCAATAATTGTCTCAACCATCTCACTTGACAAGGGTTCGCTATCAACTACATTGAGCCTGAGACCTATCAGCTGAAAATCAAGTTTTAACCAAAAGGTCACCCCTTCATAAGATTACATAAACTGGGGGGGGGGGTAATACAACTGAAGGGTTTCTAAATTATGCACATATTGATTTAAGTGCTACGAATAAAAGTTGAAAACAAGATAACCCCTTAGAGCTGATGAAATATATGTTGGACTATGATAATAAAATGTAGAATACATAGAATATGGTGTATCTTAGCAATAGTGAAAAAAAAAACAGTTTGTAAGACCCATACTTGATGAAACATCGGACGTAGTGGACAATGATTGGCCAATAAAATTTAAGGAGTTATTAGATGACCCAGTAGGCGCCAAAGCATTCAAACCTCCAGAAAGGCTTGCATTCGACGCCAAACTGCGAAGAATTTCTACTATGCCACTCTGGGGATTTGAATCTATATTTGTTTTGAGGCCAAGTAAAGTCATAAGAGCAGCAATAATATTTGAAGACTGTTGTTGTCCAGTTATAATAGGGCTGGAAGGAATCATTGAACAAGTAGAACCCAGAATTCCAGATGAATTGGATTTTTGTGGAGGATAGAGTATGCTTGATGAAGCTGGAGTACCCTGACGATCAATCTTTACACGCATAGGTCGGTCTTTTAATATCTAACAAAAAAACGATAATTCAAATTCAATGAATTTAAGGAGAGAACAGATTTAACCTATTTATAGACCTTGAAGTACCAATATGAATCTAAAAAATAAACGCTATAATTTACGAACATGAGAAATCGAATTTGAAATCACAACTAAATTTGGAGAAGTATGTTGCTAATAATACGATAAGTTCCTTTAAGACAGGTAAATTTACTGGGAAATGTGCGTATTCTCACTTAAGGCCACAATGAAAAGGCTAAAAGAAATGAAGTATGGGAACTTCTAAGGGGGAAAATTCAGTGATAATCAGTAACTACAGAAAAACTAGGCTTATCTCCGTCGATGGAGTCAATCTCGAGTCATCTACCGATTGTCTATCTTGTATAACCTCACCTTAAATACTACGGTTCCTTACTTAGTTTAATATCCAAAGGAAAATATCTCCTTTTTGTTTTCACCTTGCAAACAAGGTGAATAAGCATGTTTACCTGAACATTTGGCTAAGAATATTAAGGTACCCTATGCGTATAACTTCCAAGTGAACGAAAGACGTATAGACTGTACGAACATTTAGCACTAACACCCTCTAAGCCATAGCACAATTCTAAAAGGTTAAACAAAACTCAGATTAATAATACTAGGATGCAAACATGATAAAGTCATGGTGTTATGTAGTGGTAGATAATTAAAAAGCAATATTTGGTAAAAACATCAAATTATTAAATTACAAATTAGATTTGTTTATCAGTAACAAAAGTTTATGACAACAGAAATTCTGTAACTGTGAAATACAAATAGTTACAAAATTAGTAGCTTACTAATCCAAGTACTCAGCTTTCGATCATTAAGTTAGGGTTTCGGATATCACTGAGTCCAACTTATCTTCGGAAGCTGCGATTAGGATTAAGCTCTAATCAGAACAGTTTGAATTTCGAACACTCCCTAAGTAATCGGCTTGATTACTATGAGCAATACTTTTGGTACTTAAATGATTTTATGTGCTTAAGCTTTCTAATGATGCTGAAGTAAAAATGAATTTACACTACGAAACATTGAAAGAAATGATATGGTTAGGGAACTAATAAGAGCTTCCACCTATTTCATAACAAACAGATGAATAAATATTACCGAGTAATATCATTTCCACTCACATCTAAACAAGACAGCTTAATCTGTTTTAATTTCACGAAGAAAAATAACAAATATAGACTTGCATTCAGAAAACCTTTGTAATTCAATACTCAATAAAAACATGAAACCTGGATGGTTTAGTAAAGTATGCTACGTTCAATCCATGCTTATTTCGGCCATTTGCATGTTTTCTAGAGAAAGTATCCAGACACCAACCAATTTAACAATTAATAAATTATGTTTCACGAGAGCACTAAGAATCACAAAGTATTCATAATAAATATTCGGTTAAAGGTAGCTAATGCTTAAACCTCTAAAAAAAACAAGACTAGATAGCTAACAATAAAACTTGCGACCGTTAAAAGTGAGTTGCTTTTTATGGTTTATTTAAATTCGTATGTCAGTTAGTCATGTATAAAATAGGAATTTATATAGAAAATATGATTTTGGAAAAGCATAAAACGATTATGAGCTCCGGATGTAAAAGGACGAAAAGAAAACGTAACCGCGTCACTGTTACCAAGTCTGAGTTGTATCGCTCATACTCTTATGGACCCCAACCAAGAAGTCTACATCTACCAACATGGTTTAAACTAATCAGTGACTTCGTGGAATGACGTCATATGTTGGTTTGGCTGTCTCCTGTTCAACTAATACGCCAGTCAACATAAAGCATCGAGGTAGGCGGTGGTTGGGAAGACGCAATACATGTTCCAACATCAATCGGTAAAAAGTCAACCTGATTAACTAATTTATCATCTTCATCTAGTACTCCCCCAAAGTGATGGATTCTAAACCATGTCACTCAGCATTTACGACCAATGGTTACGGCGACAGCGTGGACACTAACAAAACAAACAGCATCTATTATCACAGCCCAGATCAATGACTTCGCAAACGGATGCCTACATTTCGTCAAGAAGCTCCTAGCTTCGTTCCACCTTATTCCTATGGCAGTTAGAAATAAATGTCATCTACTCTTAACAGCTGTTGCACAACCGTGCAGTAAGGTGGGTTGTTGCGGAGTATACTCATCCTTCGATAGACGGTTATTTCGCTTGCATGTTACCTCAGCTACAAGAAGTTAAATGAATTATACAAACCTGTGAAGGGTTTTATCAGACACCGATCTGTCCGGTCTGATTAGATACTCAAGATAAGTGAAGTCGTCAACGTACTCAACCACTTTAATTCTCGTACTGACTGAAGACCAGCTTTCAAGATATTTTCTCTCATGTGCATAGAGGTCAGATAATGTGACGCAAGCAATGTATATCAACAAGACAGTGATAGACCAATTCATGTAAAAATGCAGTGAGCATTCAGTCATAGCTCAGTAAGAGCACATAAGCATTTATTGCAACTAGAATAAAAAGGGATTGATTAACCGAATAAAATCCCAATATAAATGAACATGTAACTT
Organism: Schistosoma japonicum; assembly: GCA_025215515.1. Classification (NCBI taxonomy): domain Eukaryota; kingdom Metazoa; phylum Platyhelminthes; class Trematoda; order Strigeidida; family Schistosomatidae; genus Schistosoma; species Schistosoma japonicum. The sequence continues at coordinate 7,123,693 of CM046067.1, read as the reverse complement.
AAAGATCTAGAACCACTCAGTTTGACTAATGTCAGAAGCGCGGATTTCTTGTTAAGGATGATTATTAGGATCATTTTAATACCTACTGTATTTTTAATTCGTAGTAATTAATAATGCTGGATGTCGGACGCCACAACCTTAACCATGTCAATGATTTGAACGACTCAGGGACCCTGAAGGCAATTCATATCATATCTCGCCCCCTCCCCAAAGCGGTACTAAAGTTAGGGCGACTTACCAAGAACTAACTTACAGGATGTAAACACTTACCTGGTTGTTGAACATACTAACAGCCTGAACTGCTTCGTATGGATGTGAAAACTTCAGTATACCAACACCACGAGAATTTCCTTCAGCATCTGTCTTTATAATTGAGCTGGTAACTTTTCCAGCCAACTTGAAGACATCTTTAAGCTTCCTCCAAGTTACACTATAATCAAGCTAAAAGTGAAAGTAGAAGTACAGGAAAACATAACTTACATTACTAACGTATACAGAGTCAGTAACTGGACCTTCTATCCCCATTTGGCTTAGAACTTGAGGAGTGTAAATAGGCCCCGATGATACTGTGTTTGTAGAGTCGCTAGGATTTGAGTCACTTGGAAGACTTCCGTCAACTTCCATTGATGCAATGCGGGCGGCATCACGGGCAGTTTCTTCTCTAACAACCAGTTTTCTGTCTCCAATTTCAAATCGATGCATAGTTTCAATGGCTTTTTGTGCTCCCTCAAGTGTTTTGAACTCCATCAAGCTTTATGGTAAAAGAAAATTAAATTGACATGAGAAACAGCCTTACCCCATTCCATTAGGTCTTCCATTTACTTTAAAAAGCTGTAAAAAACCAGTGAATCCAACTAGGGTATAGTCACAAAGATTCTAAGTAGGCTTACTTTGTTCCCTAAATAGCTCTTTTAGTTTTTGCCAATTCAAATCATATGGGATATTTGCAATAACAATGCGTTTAGATGTGACTCGAACGCGACGAGGAGAACGGCTTCTTGATCCCCTATCGATAGGAGAACGATGCCTCGTAGAACTCTGATCATCATGACTTCTGCTTTTTGATCTTTGAATTTTATCAACTAACCTTTCACCTGATAAGGTACTCATTAAGTCTAATGAGTTAAGTTTGTGCGGGAAAACAGTAAAAAGATATTCAAATAATTGGAGGTTAGTAAAGTAACCTTAAGCCCTTGGAAGTCTAAGTTTATCCTGAAGGCGTTGGAGAGAGTGTGAATAATATAGTAACAACGGATCGGGTTTGGCTAGAAGGTACTTTGTGTTCCGGGAAAATGGTCACGTGTAGGAGAAAATCTAGAGAAGAAACAAGTAAAAAATGATGCGCCGACGAATCAATCAGCAAACCAAGTGCACTTACACTTAATACTTAAATCAATCGACCTACGCAAGGAATGAAACAATGAAGATTAGAACTGAAAATCGAAAGAGATTCAAAATCAGTCACGGCAACAAGCCGTGGACATAGAAACTGGTGTAGCGATACTTATTGCGCTACTCCCTCATTTCTACACTGTATGCAGTAAAAACGTTTAATTGATCTTAATCTTATTTGGAAAGCTATTTCATGATTTTAAATATAGGGGAAATGGATATTTTTGCGGTAGATGACACACCAAAGTCTTTTGAATGTCACTATTCAGTTACTGCTAGAACACTTTCGGTGACAGCATCGTAGAGTAACAGTTAATCCGACCATCAAGTATCAAAATAATACTATAGTGACTTGTGAATATATAATCCACCATTTTAATCTGATTGTAAATGTATATTTCTGAAGGTTGATAGAACTGTGCAACAATCGAAGATACCATGAAAAAGTGTATGTAGTATGTGAATTCTAATATGCAGGTCGATTTCAATTATTTTGGATGCTTTGTTGATGGGTAAGTGATCAGCTAGTTAAGATATTCTGCTAAATGAGTCGATGCAGTTTGTGAAGTTGGAAACATTTTACTGACATGCTCTAGTCAGTGTAAATGAATTGCAATATGCCATTCATTCCCAGTGCTGATATATACTGATCCTACACTGAATGGTCGGTATATTTACTGTTATTGTCACTCAACAATATAAGCTGTGTACACTTTAGCAGATGTTATAAATTAGGTGTATCTATGTTTATTTGTACTAGAAATTCAGTGTCGCAAACAGATTCATTTCGTCACGTTCCTATTATCTGTGATCTTTTAGACAGGAAATTTAGCATCCTATATGTACAACTCTTTCGATCCCTACTATCTGAAATTACATATCTTGTGGCAGTTAATTTACTTTCCACATGCACATGAATTGCATTATTTTTGACAGTCTTCCACACTCCTGCATATCTCCCTATATTTCTATGCACTTTAACCTCCGTCTAGTTCGTTTGTGCAATTACCTAATCTTTTTATGATCTACCAAGTTTATGTCAATCTAGTTTGAACCGATGGTTTACTCCTGACTCCAGGAAATGGATTATTACTGCTATTATAAACAAGTTTTACTTATCATGTATGTAGTACCCGTGTGTATCTTCATCTTCTAAGATTTATTACTAGTACTCATGTGTGTAGTCTGATTGTTTGACTAATAGTCTACCTATTTAATTATTCATTTTATCTGTAGCGACGTCATATACGTTGAACTTTTTCACTTTGCTTTGTGTTCCGTTAAAATAGCGATGAATGTAACCATGGGCATTACACTCAACCGCTTACCAGGATTTTCACATGTTTATTTCACTTATTAAAATTTTTTCTGATGAAATTTCTTAGATGACATTTCCACTGTGCTGTTGAAATCAAACTGATCATACTTGTTAAATTATTAGGTTCCTGTTTGTTGGAAAATGGTATTGTCGTTTTTATTCTACATCGTAATTGCGCTCTACAACACTACGAATGATGTTTGGATGGAACTTCTGGCTAGTATCCATTTTAACTGCAATTCTATTTTACGAAATGTGCACAGATACTCTAAGCAACGTTTCTCAGTTTTCTTTGAACAACATTAAACGGAAACAGTTTTTATTGTATTTGTCCTTCAAAGAAAGGTATCATATGAACATTTTTATCTACGTATCAAAACACCAAGGGAAGTTCGACCCTAAAATCTGCAGCCTACGACAACGACTCTCAAAAGTAGTAGATTAACTGTACATATTACACCTACACATTTTAAGACATTTTGTTTCTTCGAAGTAGCAACAGACCGCCACAGAGTAAATGTGCTAGGTGTTCCACAGACTGTCCACGTTCCATGTTATCTCATTTATCTTCATACATTATGTTTCCTGTAAGCACATATATCAGAAAGTGCGTTAGATCTATGATAATTTCACTATGTTGATGTGAAGACAAAAATCCTACTATCTGCATCTTTCAAGCAGTAAGAGTTTATAGCGAAAACATACCGGCATGAGCAACGCAGAAGTATATTTGAATATACTTATATTAGGTATATATTCCTAAGTAATGTTATGGTAGAAATGCAAATTATCGAAATTATTAATCAGTTACCCATCAACAAAGCATCCAAAATAATTGAAATCGACCTGCATATTAGAATTCACATACTACATACACTTTTTCATGGTATCTTCGATTGTTGCACAGTTCTATCAACCTTCAGAAATATACATTTACAATCAGATTAAAATGGTGGATTATATATTCACAAGTCACTATAGTATTATTTTGATACTTGATGGTCGGATTAACTGTTACTCTACGATGCTGTCACCGAAAGTGTTCTAGCAGTAACTGAATAGTGACATTCAAAAGACTTTGGTGTGTCATCTACCGCAAAAATATCCATTTCCCCTATATTTAAAATCATGAAATAGCTTTCCAAATAAGATTAAGATCAATTAAACGTTTTTACTGCATACAGTGTAGAAATGAGGGAAGTAGCGCGGCTAGTATTTTGATACCATAGTAGATATGTGCATTTCAATCAGTTACTAATCTTTCTTGCTTTGAACATTAGATATTTTACAATTCACTACTTGCTGCTCTAATTAAAGCTGACTCAGTTAAACTTTCATCTTATTTATGAGACATTTTTATTTTTTGTTTGTATTCTCTCCGTGACTGACGTTAATTATTATTCCACATAACTGCCAGTCATTTATTTTCCTCAGTAGATTTTCTTTTATAGTAAGCAGTGAAAGTCTAACGATGTTTGTTTTCTTCCAAACCATCTTGTGACATATTATTCATTTATTTTCTGGTTGCTTCCACCAATTCTAGAATGGCTTCAGGTTGTATCTTTGTCAACTCCTGGGTCGACGTTATCTTCGGGTGTAAATGCAGCTTTAACATGGTGGCAGCATTGACCTATGTTATGATGTGCGCACTAAATCAACGCCAGCTACATACATGCTGTATCGAAAACCTGGAAGCATGTGGATTTCGCCCATATGACTGTCTGATTGCAATCCACCTACTAGCAGACGACATACCGCTTGTAAACAAGGTTAAGAAACAGAGTAGGAAAAAAGAGCAGATAGTCAAGGAAATGTGAAGATAATAACTCAGTTGGCCCTAAAATCAATTTTCATGGAAAATACTTAATCCAAATCAATCCTTAGAAGTTACTAGATGCATAAAAATTATCACATATACACTCTTTTTCTCCCGAAGTTATAGTAACGTTGATGGGTATCGGCTGTTATCAATGCATTTGTTCGAATTCGTTATTATGCTAATAATAATCATTCACAACCTTATCCTGTTGAACACTTCTCATGTGATACACATGCTACCAAAATATCAGGGACGAGATTAGGCGCCGAAAGCACCATAAAAGCCTAGAGGAAAGCCTAGTACAAGTGGTGTACCTCGCATAAATCCTGTGACGATGATCTGCATCCAGATTCACAGGACACTGGCAGTTCAGGTGTTCGTCGCAATTTGAATCGTTGTTAAGCTAATCCCGATTTAAAGCTACTGACTAATAGGAAGAAACAGTATCTGCTCGTGACGCAACGGAATTGCGCAAATTAAGGAACAATTACTATCATAAGCCATTCAGGAATACATTTTACCATTCAATCCACAGTCTGACAATCAACTTAACTGAAAGACGAAATCTCAGACACATCGTGTTTCTGCGAACTAAGACAACGGAAACGACTCGATTACGACAACACGGGTTTTTTTTACTGTAAACTACTAGCTCTTAAATCAGATCCTCAGACAGTGACAATATGCGCTTGGTAGCCTCAAAGTAATGCGCCACAAACCTCTGCCACCCTTATCACCAAACTCTTATGGCATTCACTGCACGCTGCGTAAGTCCTGAAATAAAAAAAGCCACTGTCAAATCATGAGTCAATTTTTTATGACCCACCTGATAATGTAGCCTCTGGGTACTATGTTAATCCTCTTCTAGGTCGAGGGCGAATCGCGATCAGCGTTATACCATAACCACATTATTCATAATCAGCTGGATGGAATATAGGACACACCGTTACGATACAATTTATAACTTCACCACTGGCAACAGGATCATATACTCTAAGCAGTTCAGTAAAATTATTACACAACAGATGATATTACACTTCTAGGCGATATTGACTTCCAGCAACAAAACACATACTTCACTCAATAAATTCCAGAATCAGTGCTGGTCAATAATGGAATTCAATCCGACTAAGCAACGTTAAGTAGTAATAGCTTAACATTTTCCTTGACGGAACCCAAGGTAGCGTACTCTGTGCATGCAATAGTTGCATTTTTCAGCACGGAACCGGAATCTATGTTTGACTATTTGCGGCAGCACTTGGTCAAGCTTCTTTTCTAAATCCATTTGATCTAGTCCCATGACTGTCATGTCATCCAGGTTAGCCGTAGCATGAGTAAAATCTAGTAGTATGGTATCAAACACTTGTTGAAATATAGATGGGGCCGTTTTGATTCCGAAAGGTAGTCGGCCTTATCGAAATAGGCCCTTGTGAGTGTTTATGGTAAGCAGATCTTCACGCTTATCAGCAACAGGAATTCGTTAATATGCTTCCGATAAGTCCAGTTGGCAAAGAGCTTGCCTCCATTCAGCTCAACTAAAAGATCTTCAAGGTAAACGTAATGGATACTGATGAGTTTCTAGGGTTTCATTTAGCCCAGTTGAGTTTTCGGCACATAGAAGGACGCTGCCATTAGTCTTCTTCACTATCATTATGGGTGCAGCCCAATCTAAAGTGCACCGGTTTAATCGTTCAAGTTATTGTTCAATTACTGGAATGGTGGCATATGGTACAGGTCTTTTAGGACGAAACACTGACTTTGATCCTTCTCGAAGAGTGAGGGTAGCTTGAAACTTAGTGCATTCTCCTAGTCTATCACTAAATATCATCTTATGACGTTTTAGTAATTCCTCATTTTGATTTTTTTCTTCTATTTGTACTAACATTATTACAGTTCATGCTTATGGGACAATCTATCAACTTCAGCTTCTATATTCAATCACGTCCCAATAGGTCAAGTGATGGACGTTCTGTCAGGAATATAACTCCTTTTTCCCTTTCTTCCTCGGCTTTGATATGGCAGTATATCTCACTGGCAATGCCTAACACACCCTCTTGATACACTGCGTGCTATTTGTTGCGTAAGATGGATTCGGGGTTCGTCAATCTTGTCCCACTTTCGTCTGCTCATAAGAATTGTGTCAAAAGCTGTAACTAACTGTGGACGAGCATCCATACTGATTAATCTTGAGGGAAACGTGCTTTCTACGATTATGAGAGCTGGTTCTGCTGAGAGCTATTGTTACTTTGGTTGTTCTTGTCTTGAATTTTTTAGAGTAAGCCTTCGGTCAGGGGTGTTTCTGCGCTTTTGACCTGTTTTCTTTAAGCCCTTTACTAAAACTTGCAGTACACTAGCGATTTTTAAGTGGGCAGAACCTTTTGAAGTGCCAATCACTGCACAACCAGCATGGAGATGGTGGCTTAACTCTGTCATTACGATAATTTTGCGCACCGGAACCCTGCATGTCTTTTCTCTCTACTGCGTTGACATGAAAAGATCGGCTACCACTATCTATCAAAGAAGCATCATGCTTCAAAATTACTAACCTCAGACAATCGGTGTTTAGATCCTGTAGGGTCATGCTAGAACAGTGAGCGAGTTTACTCAGGATTCTTGTTCGGATATGAGCGTCCTCAGGTGAATGCAAGCGACAGATAAGTACGAAGCATTTGAAATGATCTTCTGTCATGGAATACAACGTGAACCTCTCATGTGTTTAACCCAGTTATCTTCTGGTTCTTTCATAATCTTTAAGCATTGGTAACAGGTATTAAATAAAGATGACTGTTTTCTAAAGATTTAAGACAGAGTTTTTAACTGTTTCATCAAAACTAAAGTCTTGTGGGTTTTTTGATAGAACGAAGTAGCCGTAACTGTTCCATAGTCCCAAGTTTTCTTAGTTGTACTCTTACTTTCGAAGCGTCATCCAGTCAACAAAAATCGATGCGAAACATATCTTCATATTTCCTGAACCACGTGCCAAAAGGCACCAGCTGCACCACCAAAATGAAATTGATTGATGTCATTTATGACTGATTCGCTATGTGATAGCTGAAATTCACTAGAAGTGAGGTTTTGTTAATGCAGGAGAACTTATTGCACCAGGGTTTCCATAATTCTTATTCGGGATTGTTCAAACCGTTTTTCTTGCCTCTCTATATAAGCTTCTAGTTGTTCCATAGTAATATTCATCGTGATTTTTTTCTAATTTTCGAAATTCTTGTGGCCAATTAGTTGTGACGAGTGTTTTTGATTTTTTATCGACCGCAAAATCTCTGTCGTCAGGTATCATCTCATCAAGGTTGACACTTTACTGCAAGGTTTAATTACGTACGGATAACTATGGTATTTATAGTATCATAAATATCCTTCGGGCTTCTAGAGATTTCTATATTTTGCTAAACATAATAGTGGTAAAACATCTGTTCAATCAGAAACATCACGTGACGTCTCATTGTCTGGAAGTTTCTGGTGAAAAAAATTATCAGCGTGCGTATTGGCCACAATATTTCTTACTAATTTTTACGTCTTTTGGTGCTTGTTTTAAGGGAGATTTCTGGTTCTTCGCAACATATATGACACTCTACTGCATTCAATTTTTTTATGTATAGTGAGCCTTATGAGATTTGTGGTTCCGCATTTCTCTTAGGTAAAACACTTTCAGAGAGTGAGATTTACTCCAATGTAAACAAAGCCCTCTTCATCTGAAAGATAACGTTGTCTGAATATCCCGATAAGCAATTCTCGGTTTTCTATTGTTTTTAATTTTTATGAGCGACCTTACCCCAGGACAGAGTCACTTTCATACTTATGTATTACGATGAGGAGGAGACCCATAATGTGATGCAACAAATGTGGTGCAGATGTACTGCAATAAGATATTTAAACTTTCGAAGAATGAAGTGGAAACAACCGGCTTTGAACTCAATTTAAAAAATACCATATTATAGCTTTTCGCATCTCTTTAGAGAGTTACCATATCTAAGAGACTTGACAAACGAAACTCGTCAGCTGCTTGGAATGCAACCGTAACCTACTCCCTACTGATGATTACAAAACCACAGAAATTATTTTTAAATCGTCTGCAACGCCCCCCCCCCTCACTATTTTGAACTGTGACAATAGACACTTTTACAAAGCCGGCAGCAGAATTATCCTTGACTCTATTTAAAACATAAATTAGATCCCAAACAGTAATTTGTACTACTATTGCACCTCCTGGCTTTTGGAGAGATGAGTTCCTACTGTAGAAAGTTTGCAGACAGGCCTACAAGTGTGTCGCATGTTCACGAAATAGATTGTATTAATCTGAAAGACTGACAGTTTCTTACGAGCGTATAAGAGATTATAAGGTAACTTAATGACTGCCGATAACATTATCCGTACACTAATACACTCTGAAATCACTATCCAACGTTTTTAGCCGTTGTTTCAGTCAGAGGAGCAACGCCAAATAAATTTATTACTGGAAGGCGACCATACCTTTGAGGCTACGTCGCTTCTCACTTACAGTCTTCATAGTTCTGAATGCATTCACGCCAGATGTCCTAGGGCCTCCACTGGTTAAACATATCAAGAAATGTGGTGTATCTGACAGTAGGGATGGCAGTTTTAATAGATCCTGGTTATCCGTAACGCTGTGCCTTACATCTAATACCCAACCTCGCTTTAATCTATTATTCAGGCACAAAAATCCGATTGATTTATCGAGAAGCCGATTAGTCACACACATGCATGTTTTATAATAACAACCAATGATGTATATACATATATAAATTTATATAAGGTCTAGCTTTCGACTCGTATGCCTGTCACACTATATTAATCAATCGAAAACCAGTGGATGTCGACAGAAAAATAAGAAAAGAAAATAACAGTAATAGCATTATCCAGCAGTATGTTTAATACAATATGAATTTTCACCATACGATGTCTCAACAAGTTACTCTTTCACCATGTACATGTCTTTTCGTAGTCATATTTAACTAGATGTCGAAATCCTTTGAGTACTGACATCCTAAAAATTAATAAGAGGAGGAAGCGGAAATTCATTGGAAAGTAGAAATCGAATGAAATACAAACATTTTTGAATTCAAATAAGTTAGAATGCCGAATAGGTTGTGGTGAAATAGTTATATAAACGTACGACAATAAAAAACAAGCATCACATACTAGTATACCGTATCATCAAGTTATAAGAACTAGTCCTTGGGCTACAACCAACTGGGATAGGTTAATAAGCTCAAAATTTACCATTGGACTCTGTGGATTATAAAAATGTTAAAATGTAGTATAATAATACTAACTGTCAGTTCATATTATTGTTGAAAGTATAACTCTACTGCAAAGCTATGTTGAAATACATAGTAGTTATATTTAATTATTTTTTTTAAAGTAATCAAAATAATTATATTTATTTGTGTGACAGTAAATTAAGTAACAAACAAAAAAAAGACTGTGCTGAAACCAACCTTGTTATGAAGTTTGTTTTCAGTCGCCTTGTCATAGAAATAAAAATTTCTCCATGAGAAAGACAAATCTCAGTTTGTGTTTCTGTTGGTTTGTTTTTACAAAAAACACGGCTGGTTAAACTACAGGAGAATGCTTCTTACCTCGTTACTGCTTAACTATGATTTGGTCTAGTGATAATATATATACGAATTAATGGAGATAAGCATTTCGATATCCGACGACGTTGAGGTTTTACTAAATTTTACATGATGAAAAGGATGAGTACAGAAGTGTAGCGGTAAATAATCTCCATAATAAATAGTCGCATAGGCTCTTAACATTGATGCTGACTATACTTGACTGCTAGCCTAGACGTTGTTAACCCATTGACGCTTTATTCACGATCAAATATAACTTTTCTTTCATCCTTCATTACCTTCTGATTTATTCTCGCTCGTAAGAGTGAGTTCAATCGCTAGAAGTTGCTGTGGTTGTACGACAAACGTAACGTGGTCATATACCGGGGTGCACATCAGGAGTTACAAGTTCTAGACTCGATGTGCAGTAAAAATTTACATAAATTACAGCTATCAACAAATATTGTTAACAACATGCCTATCTTACTCGCAGCATTTTCTCCTGTTGTGAAATAGAGTTGACTCGTTTGAGATTAAACCCTACGTGCACGTTGACCGTCGGAATATTCCGTTGTGCATTCGTGATGTGACAAATAGTAGTCAAATTTGACAACCAATTATTTCTAAGAGTGAAATGATATTGCTAATATTTTCGGTTGAGAATTTGCAACCAAAAGATCCAATATGTGCAGTTTCAGCTGTGATGTGTCAATGATCTTGACATTTGAACCTTCGATATCACTGACTTTTCTGTGTTCATCATTAAAGTTTATATTCGCCAAATTACTTAAAACCATATTAACTTTGAAATGCAATCGATTTGAGACTAAAACAATGAACAAACCACATAATGATCGATGAACACGAAAACTAATATGCATTACTATCATGGCTCAGTTTATTAGCCAATAGCTATAAAGCACGGTACGTACGCACGTTAACCGGCGCGATTGTTAGAATACTCCGGTTCATCAATGGGGTTTTCAGAAGGTGATATCGAAAAAGGGAAGAAACTCTTCGTCCAACGATGTGGACAGTGTCACACCGTTGAAAAAGGTGGTCCACACAAAACAGGACCCAACCTAAATGGTGTGTTTGGACGTAAAACTGGCCAGGCTCCTGGATTTGATTACACACCTGCTAATAAAAGCAAAGGTCAGTTGAATCTACTTTCTTTTGAATTTTATCGTATGTAATTACGAACGGTGCATACATGTAGACCATTTTACACCATTTAAAGCCATTTTCAACCAATCCCGAGTTTTAAAAAGGCGATTTAACAAATAAGTTGATGCCTATCATGCCAAATTCTATTTTCAACTTGTCTGTTTTTTGTGGTCAAGTCGAGAAAGTTGACAGTCAGCCACCTTTTACATAGCGGTTCGGTATAGGCTGTGACTTTTCTAGGGTCATTACTTTCAGATTTGACACAATTCTTGTTCGATTTCCAGGAAATAGATTCAATGGAGATAAGTTATAGTTTAGTAGCGCCAGCGACTAAGTTTATGATTCTGCGTCGACTTAATTGAGTAGTGATTATCGGCACTGTCTACCCTAGTCTCAGCTTATTTTGTTAATTGCAGTTGTCAAATATTTTTAGATAGTTATTAGTTTATGATGGCACTGATTTTACACACTGTTAATAGTCACTGAGTTTCTAAATATATCAAATTAAAAGCATTGACTTCTTTATTTTATATGCTAATGGTTGTCTGCATTATAATGGACTCCGTTACTGTTACCTAGGTATCACGTGGAATGAACAGACGCTGTTTGAATACTTGGAAAATCCCAAAAAATTTATTCCTGGGACAAAAATGGTCTTTGCTGGTTTGAAGAAGGATACTGATCGCAATGATATTATATCTTACCTCAAAGAAGCAACTAAATGAGAGCAACCGTTATTTCTTAATAATATGCTTATAGATTTTATTTCAGTGTAGCAGTTATTTAATGAACTGAACATGTATAGTAACCTGAAGTCACCTAGCTAGTTTTTAGGCGGCTTCAGTAATTCTGAATACTTCAAAATAAATAATTTTGGTTAATTATGACCTTCTTAGGTCAACATTACTTGTTTTAGTTCTTCCAACCTAATTTATGAAATTCTTTGTAAGTTGATTTGAAAATTATAATCATCTAGAAATATTACGTTACGAACATTGTATGTATTCTTATAGTCCCATGTTCTCTCATTTTACCAAGGTATGAGTTAAATAGTCTCCACAAGATAGTGGTTACTTACAAAGTCACGTCAGTAAGCATCAAGAAGCAGGAACATGGGGGATGAAATATATTACTGTGAAGTTTTTAGTCTTTTTACAACTTAACTTTTGAGGTGATGTAATATTTGACGGGGTCAACTTAAAGCTATACTCTATTGGAAGGAGTTTATCAGACCGTTTAGCTGGTCTTGTATCAAGCGTTTCTTTTAGGTCAGATAATTATTGTCAAACTGCCACCTCGTGTGTGTACCTGTCAAGGCACTTACACTGTAGTCACCAAAGGCGGGGTTAATGTCCATACCTCTGAGCATATACCAGTCAGTCAGTTACAACGTAGAACTTGGTACATGCGTACATCAGTTCAAGTTGTCGTGCCTCAATTAGCAGATAGAGATTAAATTATCGGACCGAATCCCAGAGTAGGGCAGGTAGTAACAGAGTAAGTACTAATGGAAAAGCATAGAGATCAGAGGTAATATTTAAGAAAGTATGATTCAGTAAACAAAATTATGAAAAGCTCAAAAACTAGAATTCGGAGGAAGACAAGGAGTGGATGCACCTGCGCCATTGCGAACGATTTTGAGCCATATCACCTAAAGTCTCTAATCATTTGTTACGATCATCGCGTGGGCCCCAACCAGGTAGTCTGCATCTATTGACATGGTTCAGCATATAACTAAGACTGAATATAGTACGTTTCCAACAGTGCTGTCGACAATCATTTGGTTGCTCCACCTTTTCAGAATTAGTTTTGCTCAGTCTATTCGCTCGATAGTTATTCAGTAACTTCTAACATGGGTTTCCACTTACTGCAAACTTATCATCGTGTGTTTCCCTAATTTACAGTCGGCATAATCACTCCTTGGACATTTTTACAGTTCTCCATAGTTACTACCTAATTTTTCATTGATACAATTTGGAGTATATGCATTGATGTAGCATAATTCCTATTCTTTCTGCGGTTTATAGGAATCGAAGAGAAACTGAGGTATGAATAAACTCATCTTTCTCTACTGCGTCTTTTGTTCTTTCTTTATCCGAATTTACACATGGGAACATTGTACAGATAAAAGCCATCGAACGGTAGTGAATTGACTGCAGTTATACGTGGAATTAGATCCAATTTTACTGGAGAGTATGATCCCGTATGTAAAGCTGCGAACAACTTACAATTGGTACTTAAGCAGCTAACTTAATCATTAGTGTTACACAGTCGTAACTATTTCTAGTGAAGCACTTTGTCTATGTGATTTAAAAAATATTGCACTTTCAAGGTCTTTGAAAACGATAGTTTGGGATTAGTTGAGTTTCGTGCTTTATCCGTTAATTTTTGGTTAGTTATGTTTTCTTGATGCTGTACCAATGGAACTTATATCGGTTGATTTGTTTGAAAATAAGCGAGATTTTTGTACTTAGATTTACCTATCACGATACCATCGTGAAGCTGGGATAGGCAGTATGTACTTCGAAGCTGGAACTGTTTACCATATATTTGATGTCTCGTTAGTTTCTAGTTTATCTTGCTAATGATCTTAGACCCAAATAAATAATGTTCCCATAAATTCTTTCCGAATAGTTTGAATATTAGAATATTGTTCATTCTAGCATAAGTTACTGATAAGTAACTTAATCTTCCTATACTAATTCTAGCAAACACAAAGGCCGTAGTGTCAGCGTCTTGTGCATGCGTAACTTCATCGTTATTAATTGATCTCGGCCGAGCCATTTCTGTTTCACTTGGTTGTAGTCATTGCTTCTGTTAAACTGTATTCTCAACAGACAAAACGTACCAAATGTAAATTTGAGACAATTTTCAAAGTAGTATGTCACACTACAAATTTAGCAACATGTAGACATATTACATATTAATAGAATATATTTGTAAATAATCTCAGCGGATGAAATTAAAGGAAATCCCAACGTTCTGCTCATCAAGCTGGTCCAAGCTTCAGGGAAATAACCTAGATAAAAAAATTGTCGAATCTAAATGTAGATAAGAGGTCAAATTTGATTACAAATATCCAATCGTATACAGGGTATGAAAATGTCACATAAGTGAACTAATGTTGAAATTGTTGTGGATGAAGGGTGTGCATTTCGTGTGTAGTTTCATGTAAGACTCGTTTGTACACATTGTTTTGAGCTATGTTCACAGAGAGGGATAGACAATTTGAAGATTGGCTTCCTATCAAATCATAGTAGGAGTAAGTTAATGTAATGATAATTATTGGTCAGAAGAAGGATGTTTAGTTGCAAATGGCTACACCTTGAACTGTGTAATTAGAATAAATAATTCTAAACAGAACCAATCAATAAGTAAATAAAATACGTTTAGAGTTTGAGTAGTAGATATTTGAATTCAATTTTTTAATCATCAGTTGCCATGGTGCAGCTAACATCATCTCGTCGGTTTATATTGTTTGTAATAGAATTTATAAACATCACTATCCGAACGAAAGGTTTGGGACGATATCCTTTAATTGTTTCTAGAAAATAGCTTTTGATGTGTACATACTCGTTGATTTCGATAATTGGTGATTTATTAATGTGAAGTACTTTGATAATACATACAATTTCTTGCGTATTAAGAACCATAACTCACATGATATCATGTCGTTTGATTGAACGTACTTGTCGTATATCAGTCAACTATGAAATAATTAAATACATAATACTTCAAGAAACTAAAGTCAATTGCATAACCTAAGGCAACTTGTTGATATTAAGGAGAGCATTTCATCATATCCAGCAGATCGCATATGCTATTTCACGGACCAAATGTGTTGCAGTCCATCTCGGTGACATCACCATACTAACCACCGAAAGTGCAACTCAAGAAATAACGGTAAATCTTTCGTATCAATGAGTATGAATTCCAATTATAATCCAGCGAGTGTCAGTCTGGGAAGGTATCAATAAGTTATTTGTTTTTCATTTCTAATACGTATGATTGCTGTCCTGATGTTCAGAAATAGTACTTACTACCCATCCTAATTTAGTTTTAGATATTTTATATCTGAAAAATGTTTATTGGTTAGATCTTCCGGCAGGGAATTTGTTGGTTTTCAGGTAGTGAAGCAGTAAAATTTATTTTTGTGGCTCTACTATGGGGATTTAACGCATTAACAAATAAGTACTTGTTGACACACGTCTTAACAAGTTCGAAGCTTTATTTCCAAAGAAACTAAACAATTAAAATAAGGGACAATGTACAATTTCCTGAAATTATTGAACTTATTTGGTCTTAATTGATTGAAACCTTCTTGTTCTTTTGTGAGAAACTGATCTACAGTAAAGTGCCCAACCTCAAGAAGTATTCGTTGTGAAAGTTTTGTATCTTGGTGTGACCATGGGTGTGTACTGTCCTAGTACGGAGCGGCTACCATTTAGCAATTTATTTAGCGACGATGGGGCTGTTTAGAAATTACGGGGAAGTGGTTTGTTTATGACACCGCCGTGGTGTGAAAGTAAGCTGTATAGGACTGTCCTGTCTATCCACCATAACTCCCTTATTAGAATCAAAATGACAGTACAACACAGCGGCTTGAAACATTTTTAGACACGGCTCAAAATACAAGCAGGCAGCGATCTTGTAGTAGGTTTCTACCAAGATTTTTATAAAAGTGATACGACCTTCCTCAACCGAAGAAAATCATTTTCGGTTATATTTTTCAAACTGCATCTCCTACTCTCTTATTTCGTTATTCTCTTCTCTCACTTCTTAGCAATATATCTCTAACGGTGAATGCATTTAAAGTGTTCATTTACATTAAGTTTTATATATTTAAGTAGACAAAACAGTTTTTAACTAATAGGTTTGTAACATCGCTCTATTTTCCTTGGTTTCAGACGCCAACTTGAATCATTAGCTATCATATTCGAATCCAATACACTTCAGAAATAGATGAATGTATAAAAATTTAAGCGCAATCTGAAATAGTACTTATTTATATATTAAATGAAAACAAAAGTCGCTAAATTATAGTTACTGTAGTCGAATAAGCCCTCCTCTATCCATCCCGTACTTTTTTTCTTACATCCTATTCTGTATAATTCACAATCTAATTTCTTCAGTACTTTTCTGAACTGAATTTTTGCCATTTATTGATTTGTGTTAATAACCTTTGATAATTGGCCAATTTATGTGATAAACAAAAAAATGTATGCATCTGGATCAACAAAACTAAAGTTTTGATAGAATCGATGTTTTAAGCAAATATACACTTTGTCAGTGATTAAAACAGGGATTTCTATTGTATGCACTAATAATATTGCCATAAAAGTATCCAGATTTATACTTTGTTTAAAATAAACGATGTAAACAAAAAAAGGAAAGATAGGTTAAATGGATAGTAAAACTAGAGAGAATATTCGTTACAGATTGATGTTGGTTAAGGGCCATTAAAAAAGCAGGGAACATTGGATAGCTGTTTCGTTCTAGTATGAGGCCTCTCAGAAGTGCGTATCCTCGATTTTACCAGGAAAAGTATTTATCCATTTTAAGTTATCACTGTTACTACACTATTTCAACTCCTTTACTACTATGCATTACGACAATTTAGGCTAACGGAAATTTTCGGCAAGTTCTAAATGGAATATGGCCAACTTGTCTGTGAATAATAAACCAGCTATATAGGAATATTTATTAGATGGAGCAAAATCAACTGATTTAATAAGAAGTGCGTTTTCACCACTCAAAAGAAGGTGGTCTAGCTGCATTTATAAAGGTTCCAGTTCTCTTGTGAATTATTTATCTAATCATTTTATTAAGCATAATAAATGCTTGTATGAAGATAATTTAATTTGAAATTTATTTTTATCTCGAAATGACAAATTATAGTACTACCTAAAACTATGGAGTGTCAGAGTTGCTTTGTCGTTGCGTCAATTCCTCAGCACCCAGGAATGCACATTATATATATATATATATATATATATAGAGAGAGAGAGAGAGAGAGACTGTGCAGATTCACGTTCCTTGCTTTGAGCCACATATTAATTATAATGGCAATGGGTGTGGAGGGAATCAAACCCATCATTACGGTTGAAATTCCAACGCCTTAACCGTTGATTCATAGGGCCTACAAGCATAAGTATTTATGTATCAACTTAAACGTTCTTACAATAGACGGCAAGCGATTTCAATAGTGTATTCAGATAAATTAACTGGTTAATTCAAAGTATGTCAATGTTCTATCTAAACAGTGACTGGTGCTATATGCAATTTTTTAAGTATTTAATAAAATGATTAAATTCAGCAGTTTAATCGTTTTTTTTTTTATTTAGTTAGTGAAAACTAGATATTAGATTGTGATCGTTATTCAAGATAACTGTAAGAGTCTTAAATGTTAGTATGCTTTTTCATCTAAAATGTCGGGCTGTGCCAACATGATCATAGCAGACAGTTAATGATGAATTCAGATGGTTAAGATAACATTTTAAATGAAAACTATGCTGTAATATACAACACTCACCTACAAAATAAATGGAAAAATAGCCGAGAATGGAAGATACAATGGACTCATTAATGATTGAGAATGATAAAATCATGCCTCCATATTTCCATGAAACAGTACTTCATGAAAGCAATTTTAATGACAATATATTCAAAAATTACTAATATTCGTACAGGTTAGCCAATGACTGGATTGTCGTGGCAATGTTTAACACCACGAATTCTAGTCGCAGAGATTCAAATCCTGCAGAATAAAACATCAGTACCATCACAAATACAGGTGCACCTTACTGACGAGTGCCAAGTAGCAGGAAACCTCAGTGAAATATGGTTTTGTGATTATTACCTTTCGAGTAAACAGCATGTATGCAGTACATTTATTTGAATTTTTATATAAAATGGGAAATAGAAAATAGTTATTTTTAATCTAGTTATTTTAATTATAGTGAGAAATGGTCAGTAGTGGAGCTCAGACTTGACGGGAGTGAGACACTTATCATCGATGACAATAGATGGTCGTCGTGCTATATCACAAATTAATAGAAGTGGGGATTCTACCACTGGACTGTGGTCTAATGATGAAGATGATTAAGCGTTCCCTGTGAAACTTGAAGGTTCTTGGTTTGATTTCTTGATGGGGTCGAGAGTGTGCTGTGGTGTACTATACTAGAATGAAACATCTATCCATCGCTCTATGGTTTGCACTGGTACTCAACCATCAATCTGTGACAAATACAAGCAACTAAACTTAATACCCCTCGTAAATTTTAATTTTTATCTCGAATTTGTTATTTTTAATTTAGTGTAAAGTAATAATTGCATTTTAACGAATTGTTATTGTGCTTGCATTGTGTTTATAAATAAGGAAGTCAGATGTTCCAACATCCACCTTAATTCAACTGTCATCACCATAAACATTTTTGTACTATTATTTGTTTATTTATTAATAGATTTTAGACACACACACACACACACTAGCATATATAGAAAGTTTCTTTCCAAGGATATAGAAATGGTGTTGAAATGATTTTGTAAAAAAATTTCAAAGTAATTTCTTCACATAATATAATGATATAATAAGGCTGAGAGATTCACTGAATATCAATAACAATTAGAAAGTTGTTACGAAGGTAACCGGTCGGATACAGCGCTCGACCTAGGTCTCATAATAGTTGGTAACCATCAGCAGAATGTATCTAGAATCTTTCTACTATCCTACTTTAAAATTCCTAACGTTACCACTACAACAAATTTCACCAACTGTTATTCTGCGGGGTTGAGACATTAGCAGTGATTGGTTACTGAGTGTCAGTGTTGTGTTTTCCAGTCTTCAGTATTGATATATATATCTATATAAGCAGAAAGATAAATTTAGTTCCTTTCTGTGGGATCAGAAATATGCTTCAATGGCATGGTAGACGATGAGCTACTTTGACTTTGATAGAATACCCAACAAAAATGACTAGCAGCCAAGGTTCATTCATCGGAATCTGAGACCAAAGCTACAACTAGAAAGAATATCTGTGACTGAAAAGAAAACTTTTTACGAACTTTGAGTTTAAAGGTGATAATGAAGTTGATATTATGTAAAACCAACTCTTGAAATGATTAAGAAAAACTCTCTATCTAATCAAGCTTCACATTGTCTTCTCGTGGTTTTGTGAAGGATAAACCTAAACTTTGTGTCTTAACTATGTGTATCTATAGGTTCACTTACTCAAATGGAGCAGGGACAAAGCGAACACTTTGCCAGCCAAGTAGAATCATTTAGATTGACAAACATAGTATTAGTTACTACCCAGTGATCAATTAACGTATACATCTCAGTCCTACAGGAGTCAGTCGCGGTTCGAATGAGTTATAATTAAACCGGTTGATCAGGTATCATTAATTTCTCCAAAATTTCAGAAACATCCTGTTTGCAACTGAAATCTACTTCCAAGATTTGTTGTTAACTACTCTTAAAGCATCTTCTACACTAAATGAATGCTCATTTCGTTAAATCTCCTACCAATTTGGATTAATCAAATTAAAAAAATCTTCAGTTTACAGAAAACAAAAATTTTACAATAATCAAATGTAAGAAATAACATTTTGTTGGGAATCTTCATAATGGAATAATTTCTCAGAGAAAGTCAAATTAACGATCATCAAATAAACACACACACAATTGCACATGATTAAAGGAAAACAAGAAGTAAATGAAAGACGTAACAACTTGACAGAATAGACACATATGGTTAGATGCCTACATACATACAATCAATTACAAGGCAATGTACATATGCATACATGAAACTATAAATAATCAAAATCAACGCCAAAAAAGGTAACGTAAAATAAACTAAATTCAATAGAATATGTTCTTTAAACAACATTCAATATACAAAAAGGAGTATATAGTAATAATAATAATAATAATAACAATAAAGTGATTAAGAAATAACAGAAAGTAGACAATGATTTAGTCAATATCATAATGATTTGATTAAATTTTCAATAGATAATGATAAATTTTTACGAAATATACTAGATGAATTACAGAAAAGACTAAAATGAATTGGTAAGTGAACATTTCTATCAATCAGCCTATCCGGAAAATAAGATATTTCTAATAAACACAGATGACTATCTGATATACTTTCACTAGTTATATACATAGTGATACACACGTTATTATTATTATCATCATCATCATTATATTCATTAGAAGTATTCACATTCATTGATGGTGTACTAGAAAAGTTCTTATGTAATTCAATATCATTACAATACAGATGTTTAGAAATTTTGTGAATTCTACTAAATTGATACTGTGCATTAATATTCTGTAAAAGATGAGTTTTTAACTTACATAAATATTCAGAATGACATCTATTTTCATTATCGTTAGAAGTGATCATTAAGTGATTATGATAGAATGATTGATTTAATATAAGTTTAGCTGGAAAAGAAAAGATGAACAGTGTAACTAACATTAGATGAATTATTTTGTAACTCTCTAATAATCAGGTGAACAGATATTTAAATAGAGGTAGACATTCTCAAAATCGACGATACCTCCTTACCTTTATACATCCAATATTAATATAATCCATTATTGTGAAATGAATTGTTAAAAAAAAATCAATCTAAATAAAACAAAGAGGTTTCTCAATGATCAGCATTTTAAATATCTTCTAAATCGAGTACTCATAAGACCTATAACACGGAATGGCTCGTTGATGAGTGATAATTAACTCTAAATACAAGTCACATAGTTTCCTACTAACTCAATAAAATTACATTGAAGCGAGGTGCACAAGATGATGAATGACTTAGACTAGTAGCTGTAATGTAGCTTGTGCGAAAGAATTCAACAACCACTAAAGAATTTGACAAAAATGGCATTGGTCATTACTAAATGAACAGTCACTGTAAATGTAAATACATAATATAAACATAGTATCAGTTGCAACATGTTTGCAAGAACGCCTTGTTGATGAATCGTCACATAACACAAATGAATTAATGGGTTAATGTTATTCAATCAAACCTATCTTCGAAGGATTGTTTATGTGTATGGTGAAACCTTTGAGTAGGACAGGTTGAGGTTATATACACTGTGCTATGTGGAAATGACAAGCGTATTATTGATGAATTCTCATTAAATAGGATGGTTAGAACATGTTATTACACAAAACTAACCACCACCTACTAAGACGAAGAATGTTGGCTGATATCAGAATCGGCTGGGAATAAGCTAGTAATGAAATAAAGATACGATGTCAATCTATGAAGTCATTGATTACTAGTTTAAACGTCAAAAAACAAAGAATTTACGGTTAGAACCCGTGTAATAGTCATAATTAACAGTCGGAGATGCGTAAAATCAGTCCAAATAGCACTGCATCTGTTATAATTAAGATTTTACTATAGCTGAAATTAATTCTCTTTACATTTAGTTCAATTCCCACCTAACACTGTTGAATGAGGTGTAACGACCTCATCTTGAAGTCATGTGAAGACAAAAATTTTGAATAAAAAGCAACAAAGTTCGAACGCAATGCTCCACGGAGTGACCAGAAAATGCAGAGGGCTGATAGACTTAAAAGATGATACTTCGATAACTGAGAACAGTAACCAGTTACCATATATTCATGTGGCAAAATAATAGAAAGCCTTCTATATACAGAGTCGATTTAGTGAAGACAACCATCTCTCATCCCCATGCTTACTATAAAAAGCGTGGCGATACAAACAATTCTGCTCAAACAAAAACAACAGTTACACTAAACATCATCACAAGGAGCATAGAGAAAGCCACTATGAAAGAAGAAGACATTACCACCACTAACTGGGGGTATATTCCAGGAGAGTTAAACTTCGTACATCAATAACCGAATTTATAGTAGCCTACAACCACATACATCGTCACTGTTGACGAAAATATGTTACTCTAGAGGTCAATGTAAGTCAACGGATTTGTATGCTCCCAACTGATACCAAAGAAAGCAATTAGTTAACTTTTTTGTCGTCAGATATGTAATTTTACGAAAGTTTACCTAATTTCATGACAATATATAGTAAAATTGATGTAGATTTCATGTTCAGAACATTCAACTGGTTGTAAAGTAGAAAAAGTTTTAAGCGACGCTTCTGAAAATAACCTTCATATTACTCTTATTAAATAACAATTGTTCGTTTTTTTTTCGCCTCACTAACAAAATTGTCAGACTTCTAATACGACTAAAGCATGTCATACTTTATAAGAGAGTTAAGTGGTATTATTCAGGGTACAATGTACACAAAAAATCAATTAAAATGAAACTAACAAAAGTGATAACACGTAAAAAAAAATAGAATTAGCAATATATCAAAATTATCAATAAATAAAGTTAATATTATTTTTACTCATTACAAAGTGATCTCTGTTGAATACCAGTGAAAACCAGGGAGCAGTGGACAGCCATTTCATCTTAGCATGGGGTTCCTCAGAAGTTCAGACCCATGACCTTATCAAACATCGAAACAACTATTTTCAAGTTTCTCAGTGAACACAACAATTAGTACCTTTGGTTCATAGTTCAGTGATAGGATTCCCAGTTTAATACATTTGTGATATAAACAGACGACAACCCAGTACCACTGTCAACAAATGCCTCACTACTGGCTCATAAGAATTTCACCAGTAACAACCAAATACTAGAAGCTCGAGAGTAGTGAAATAAATCAATAGTGACCTGATTTTTATAGTTAATTCAAAGTGGTTTTGTGGAAGTTAGTTTTAATTTGTTGTCTGTACTTGCTATAGATTAATCTTGGTTGACTAGCACAGAACATTATGAAGAACTGATATTCCTAACACTGGACACATTTCTGATACCGAGGATGCTTAGGTCTAAGTCAAGTGACCATTGAACTACTAAGGTTACAATTGATCCGCGTACAAGTGTGTTCATCCAACAGAGAACACTTGTTTTGTCTTACTGACGGACAAATTAAAAATAGTGTGAAACCAAGATCAAGAACAGTCTCCCATCAACGTTTTCCAACCACTACCTAACTAACATTCAAGTATCATTATTATAACTAATTGAGTACATTCGGTTACTAAGAGCTAATATCATTTAAAACCAGTCTGTTAGAAAATGCAAATAATTATTATACAAGCAAGTTTAAAACTAACATCATGTACTGAGTCCAGCTAAACAATAATTAAAAATAATGGAGGCACTGGAAAACTTTTTTGTCCGTGTATGTAACTCTTCAATAGAGTGGAGACAACCTTATCAAGGTAGAAATCTAAGACCTTCAAACTTCACGTCAGCGCTGAACATTCAGGTCACTTAGTTTTCACACATTGGTTTACATTTATAACCGTCACCTAATGTCATTTATGATATTTGTCTTATGTTCAATAAGACATAACACCCCTGCATTTTATTAGGACTCCGAACTACCACTCGAAGCCAGTCACTAGTAAGCATTTGATGATGCATAAAGTGCAGTGTGTTGTAGAAATTATTGAAACAGCTGTTTAGTGGCTGACTAAGTAAAATCAATTCGTGATATCAAATTGGTAGTACTTAAAAGATAACAAACACGGTCGACAATGCAGTGTTGCTAGGATTAAATTCTGTAATGTTTTGTTTGATGGTAAAGTATTCATTGTCTATTTAAACAATATGATTAATGCAAAATTTAATTAGTATTCAAAGATAAAAACCGATCTAAAACCACGTTGATATAACAAAATGTTAGTCAATCGTGAAATTTTAATAGGACACTCCATGCAGGATGTTGCTTATAGTCAGTGAAAGCTTCACGATTAAACCAGTCATCTGAGGTAGAAAGAATATCGGGAATAATAATCTGGACGAACATTATTGGATGGAGTAGTGATTAGAAATAAAACTAGGAGCTGAGAAATCGAAATGACATCAACCTGGGAACTCTTATCTATATTGGTAGATGAAGGATACTTAATTGAGGTCAGAGTAATGATGAGAATCAGTGGTTGTAGACGTTAACTAAAATAGTCCAAATTCAGCCACGATAATTTCGAAGCATTCATTTTCTATCTTGCTCTAGATTATGTTGATTTCTAGTATCCATTCATACATAACTTTTTTCATCTCATTTTATCAAACTACATTCTCAATGTTTAGTCTTTCTTATTATCAATGTTAGTACAATTAACTGAACTCACCAGTCACCCTATTAATTCCATCTCATCGTGATGATGTGCTATTCGGACTTGAGTTAAAACACATTATGACTAACCAAAGGTGAGAGCCGAGAACATTCACAGATAGAGGATGTTGATAATAATAGTAATAATTACACAAAAAATACATGCACATACCTCTTTCATCAAAATACTCCTTTTCATTTAACTGAACAGGTCGTATTAATTCAGTTGGTGGAGGATTTAAACAAATTCTCCATCGATATGATGATTCATTTTCGCTATTAAATGAATCTGCTTTAGATTCATAAATTAAATCTAACTCAATAGGATCACATAATCCAGCGAAATCTATGCCGAAATTTACTGTAGATGTGGACTGTGGTTTCAACTGAACTATGAAAGTAGACAAAAATAAACGAGTAAAACAGTATTATAAAATAAATGGAAATGTATTTTCATAAAGTTGTATATAGGTTACATATTGACACAATGGTTTTAAGGTTCTAGTTTTGATTCACTGTGACGTTGCAAATGTGCATTCATAAGGGATTTTATATTAGAATGTGATAGCTGTCCAATGCTAACCGCTTTTACATCTTGTGATGTGAAATTTCAAGTTTAATAATCTCGATAACTCATTAACGCCACGTTATCTATTTATCTACTTATGAGTAACTTAAGTTTTATTGCAAATTTTCCTACAACAGTATTTCAATGCTTGTAAAAAAAGGCCCGTGAAGATTATCCAAGAACTTAGTTTAAGGAACCAGTGGAAATAAAAAAGGACTAAAAAGCAGTTTATTTCAGTTGTAATACTTCTCATGAGAGCACGTCCAAGATGCAAACCAGAGATCAAATCTATGACTTTCAAGTGTTAAGACGGGCTTATTAATCATCAGACCTCTGATTGTTTACATTCTTAATTTCAATCTGTTTATCGTGTTGTAAGATCATCGTTTAATCAAACTGGTGAGTAATTAATTCAGTATTTCTATGGTTTATTTATTGATCACAAGTTTGTTCTCAGTGTTTGTCTTCTTAATTAAAGTAATTAATTGAGTTGCTTGTGGAGATTGATTAATTTCAAAGATAAATTATATCATAGACTGATTCCAATTGGAAAACTAATATAAAATGACGAGTATTACCGGGAAAAAGTCCCAGATTATTCTTAAAAACTCTTCAACAATGCATAAACAAGAACCCCTCGGAATTTCAAGTCTAAAGGACCTGATGTTAAGTTGTAACCAACCGACGTTTGGAACTTCAGCAACAACGTATAATAAAGCCCAGCAATCATAAATATGACTAAAGATATATCACTCTCGATGTGACTGATGACAAATCTACATACAGTCATACTGGATTGATCACTCTGAAATTTCGTTCGTGCTTAATGTTGACAATGTTAACCGCTGGTTTCACTAAACTTCGATGGAAACCTGCAACGAGGCGATCATAGTAAGATGTAGAAGTATATGTAATCTGTAACTTAACTTCATTAAATCTCTAGTAGAAATGACACGTATATTGGTAGTGATATAAGATTTCGAATCATATTTGTTATGTCGGACCACTAAAGAAGAGTGAGAAACTTTCAGAACTGTGTTTTAGAAAACTAATTCATTTGTTCTGATTGTGAGTAGTGTAAACATTACATTTCTATTATTGTTACGCTCCTCTTACTTTATCCTCTCGTTTAGCAGATTAACTATTATTATATTGTCTCTTATTATGGACTATAGTTAATCAGCTGTATACAAGTTGTCCTTATTCACTACCACTATTTCCTTAGTTCATTATTAGTGTTAGTTTCCTAATTGGTTCACTGTGTGGTCTGATTTTGTGTATATATAAAGGCATGATTGAAACATAATTCGTTTTCTGGTTCTGCCTGTTGGATCATCGATCGTTGTTTTCTCTATTCCGGCTTGGAAGACTGGTAGTCGCTGGGCTGACATGTCTGTACAGTAATTAGTAATCATCAAAGGGCACTGTATATTCTCAAATACATAACAATATTTACCTCGATGCACTTTTCTTTCAAATATCATAGTACGCTTGTTTATGTACGTATTTAACAACTTTCAGAAAAGTCATACTCACTTCAATTTAAAATTTTCAAATAAGAATGAGTGATTAAAAAAAGGATCCAAAGTGATTAACCAGAAATAGTGAATACAGATAATAGCAAAAAGGCAATCAGCTACAAGATTCTGACAAAACAGATGGCATACGAATTACATTTATTCGCCAGGAATCACTCATGAATGGTATAAACTGATGTTTCACCTTTACTTTACGAATGATAAATATTTTTAATCATCATAAAAAATAACCAACAGGATCACCACACATCATATGACAAGTGATGCAAATGCCACAAGACTTTACACTCATTGTGAAACGAAGACAATATTCTCAAGTAAGATAGTTTCATCCACTGACTAAATGAATGAAATTATAACCGATGGTTTCGGACACAGCACATATTAATTGAACAGTGAAAATGTTAACGAAAACCTATGAGGCACATCACTGACTGTATACGACCTTAAAACAACAAATTTTGAATGTTATATTCATACTACTTATTAGAAGGCATAATTATAGGAAAGAAATAGTTATCGTTTCCAATATCTTACCAATCGGACAAAAAGATTGTATACGATCAGCATCCACCAATAACCGACCCATAACAGTATTCATTAAATCAAACTGGATATTTGAAAATTCCACATGAGTACTCTGATTACACAATTTCAAACTGATTACAATCAATTTTGGATGGTTAGGCCAAATTATACGAGCATATTGTAACTGACCAGTGAAATCACTTTCATGATGTGGATTAATGAGAGTATACCATGGAAGTGAATAGTTTCCAGCCTAATGCAGATATAAACAAAAATATAGAGGTGAACAGTTCGGCGAATTTCCAAATAATATAAGTTGAGAAAGTTTTCTATATCAATTCCGCAGGGTGAACACAAAATCTATAACACTGATAATACTTCCTTTTGGAGATCACCTGTCATACACAGATTTATATACTTGGCTTTCGGTTATACGAGTTATATTATGTTAATGGTACTAACTGATCGGTCGGAACGAAGAGCAAGCTTCGAATCCACGATAATACTAGTTGAAAAATGAATGGTTTAAACACTTAGTCACCAACTTTCTAGTCCTCAGAAATTTTCCATACTTTACCAAAACAATGAGGAAAAAGCGCGAAAAACACGAGAAAAGCCTTAATTCCAAAATTAGTTAAGGTACAGAAAAAAAGTATTTATAAGATAATGTGACGTTCGATATCTGTAAGCTTCTAGCAAAAACGAGCTAAAATTGATAACTTTTCAAATGCCGTCAGATAATGATGCCACAAAATCCACGACTTCATGAACTGACGTCATTTTTTTGATATGATCACCTTTAACTTTCTTGCATTTTATTCCTATATCAGTAAATATCATCCGTTGAGGTAGGCGATTGTTTGGAAAGTGTAATACATATTCCAAATACCTCAGTCAATCAAGATTTATAACCATATCAATTGATTAACCATCATTCCATAGAAGTCTTAGTCCAACCTGAATTAGTTACTTTATGGTCCTAACTGACAAGAGTAATAATTAGAAGACTAATAGTAGTAAACTACAAATGACCTTTATTTTTAAAGGCCACACTTTACGCCAAATATAGTGAAGCTTTTCACATGAGCACAATGAAAGAAAAGGATTAGAAAGAAAAAAAAGAATTCGGAAATGGAGAAATGAATGTCAGCTACCTCGGGAGTTTGGATGTCTGTAATAATCCATTATAAAAATCCAGATGGACCCAAAGAAACCGTTTTACCAAAACCAAAGATAATTTAAGAGAGGAAGTGCTGAGATATCCAGAATACTCGTTAAGAATACACCTAAACTTACTTCGCTTAATCGCTAGTAACTTTTAGAAGTAAATAAAAAAATCAACACTTAGTATTTTGATTGGATAGTTATAAGCTGGTAGATATGGCAAATCCTAAGAGGATAATTTCTAATTAGGTAAACCATAAATATCACTGTTTTTCTACATAAACGTATATTGGAGGTAAAGCTCCTGATTACATTTACAGCCTTTTGTTATCTTATCTTGGCAGAAAAATTCTGGAGAAGTAATAAGCATCACAACTAAGTGTTAGGGATTCAAGTTCAACTCTCTAATAATATAATTGGTGATTATTCAATCAAAATATTTATTAGAATAATATTATTGCAAGAACTGTTTTAAATAAGAGGGTGATTTCCACTTCTTGATCGCCCATATGGCACAGATACAATTTAGTCCTTGTGTTCCTTTCGATACGTAACTCCAGTAATCCATTGAATAAACCTCTTTATTCTACGTTTCTGAACTGTTTCTCCAATGTTTAGTTATTCACGTCCATTATCGCAACATTTTTGTCGCTCATTTTGCGCTAATGTGATGATGGCAACTTGAGCTAAAGCGCATTTGTATCAGGCTGTGGATTGATTGTGAGTGACTTACTAACAACTATGTATATAATCGTTTTCTAATATTATCCTAAAATTTTCTAATGAACGATAATCAACCAAGATGTTTTCACCAATCTCCCTATTTTTGAAGACTTTCCTAAGGAATTATTAAGAGCCACCAAAAATCTTAAATGTGATTCTTCGGCGATACGTTAAGTAACCCATTATAATTACGACGATTAAATGACTCATCGAATTAGGAAACAATGGGAGAAAATTCTCAAGATGATGATAGTTATGAAGGTAATGTAAAAACAAGACTAATATACCAAATACAGATCTCTTTACTTAACATTCGGTCGCATTTTATATATGATAGATAGTGATACTAACATTTAGCTACCCAAAACTGAAGTAGAGGTAAAGAAAACAATCCACAAGGCGAAACTAAACAGAAGAGAAAGTTTACATCGTGTTTATCTAGTCTTTAGTGCTGATATAATACTAGTGATCAAATAGAAATGTAGTCACTGATGTAAAAGATTCAACATCTCGTGAACTATATTCTGACGTTAGGTAGAAATGGCCTAGGTTACAACACTCGTTATAAAGGCCATTCAACCCAAAGTCTCTAAATGTAAAGCTAAGTGAGCCGAGTTAAAATCACTTCGGAGATTCCAAGGACTCCTTGCTGAGGGATTCTAACTAGCATGAAACAGGTCAAGGAGACCATCCTACCGACTACTTCAAACGACATAGCATAATAAGTAATACAGTGACTGAAAATAGTATAGGTCTCTAGTGAAGAAAAGTGTGTGCACACTACATTACAACAAACAAAAATTTACCTGTAAAGGAAAATTTGTACAATCGTTGTCTTCATATTTTAGCAGAGCAGAGATATCCGATAGATCAACATCGTTTTTATTAAGTATTTCAGAGGTACCTACAGTAAAAACGAAAATTCTTACATAATAACTCATTTCAGTTTCCAGACTTTGATTAAGCATTGTGTTTTACATCACAAATTAACGTGAATTATACAACTATAGAAAACAAGAAGGCACTGAATAGTCGTCTCAAGCTAGTATGAGCTCCCCAGAAAATAACCTCGAGGTAATTTCGGAGCTATATTGTGAAGCTATGACCAGTTGAACTCAACCATATCGGACGTATGGTAGTATTGAATAAAATAACGTAGAGTAATAATAAGATTAATCGAGAAAGCTAAACAGAGGTAATGTTATAAGAACAGAATGACTGAAATAGTAAAAAATATCACTTCCAGTAAGAGTAGGTGCTGGTGAGAATAGAAATGAAAGCGTCGTAATTCGATTATCTAACCTGAAGAAATCAACAGTACCTACACATACGTACAAATTCAAATATTCAGCAGTTATAATAAATGTTATAAACAACAGGGTAATTGCTACGACATGTTGAGAGTGTGTGAGAAGTGGGAATCTTACTACTCGATCCCAACTAGTGCTGGTGGTTAAACCACTACTGAGACCTGACTGACACAGATTCGGTCTCTGGTAGGGTAATAGGTGCGAACTGCTGAATATATTCATACTAGGACGAAACAGCCATCTAGTATTTCACATTATTCAAGAGACCCCGACGAGGTCAGTCTGTGACGAATACAAATAACAAACAAACAATCTACAGAGAAAACGTAAAGTGTGTCGTCACCAAATTAACTGATAAATATACCTTTAAAATCAAGTTTTGTATGAGCCGCATTAGATGGTGAATTTGTACATACCCGATCATCTTTACTGGGGTTATAATCACTTGTTTTTACCTGGAATATAAGAAAATAAAAATAGACATAAACGAGCAATGGAGTGGAATCTAAGTCTTCTAATAATTGATTATCTTTTTAAAAGCAGATGCAATCAAACTACAATCATTAAAAGTCCCGTAGAATAATTTTGCCACGGGATTAAGTGCCTTAATGATAGAGAAAGAACTTGACTTTCTTAACCGCTCCATTTACTTCAATTTCGGCAAAAGAATAGTATTAATATCTCGGCACATGAGTAAATAAATAAAATATACTGTTAGTTTTATCTGTTTATAACCTACAGCAATCAATTTTTTAAAACTCTACTAAATTACATATTACTATTATTCAGTAGTGTTACGTCTCGTACTTGATGCTTGACTAGTCGCGGACTACCTTAGCACCCCGAACGCTTGAACCCTCCTGGTCGCAAATCAGAAGACAGAAGGCGGGTAGACAGGAACTTTATTCCAGTGAGATGGAGAGTAAGTTAGGTACAAAATATTCGTGTATTTATAGTTTTCTGAACAACAAAAATCAGTGTTATAATCCATCCAGTCCGAATTAAGAAGTCTCAACAGTTACCCAATCAGAACGTGCCACGCCAAGATTCTGGAATGTTCTATCGATCAGTGATTGGATGGAATGTCTTCGGCTCCCTTAAGGGATCTGGAGGCTTCGTTGAGTTTTCTGGGAGCCATCCCAGCAAGTAGCTTACAAGTTATTGACGTGGTAAGTAAGTAAAAGGTGTGGACACATTGAATATGGTACTAGGAGAAGGAATTCATTTATGTGGAGGCATACAATAATTTTAAGCTCACAATGTAAGTGAGGATAAAGAGTGGATGTACTTACATCATTTAGCCATATTACTCAGAGTCTCCAACTACTAGTTATGACATACATGAAATCAGTGACATAATGCATTGATGCCATGTTTTGGTTTGGCCACCATTAGTTTCCCTCCATTTCACTCCCATATCAGCAAGCATGTACAGTAGTAGTAAAAAGCTACATGTAATCGCGAAATTCAGTAAAAATATTACTGTAAACATACACTTCATTCCTTAGAACTTGACGTTTATTTACATACAATTTAAGAAAATCTTGCTTATTTGTGCCAATTTTACCTACTTGTGTTCAAATCATCCGTTTTGTCTGCAGGTGACATCTTAGCCTTAGATAATTGTTTACTAAGAATTCTCGCTACTTCGTAGGAAGTACTTGCTATTCTTTACAAGTTTGGTATACTCAAAACGACTGGACACCTCAAAAGTTAAGGTCTATAACACAAATTTGAATACTATAATATTTGATACAGAATTTCATATCTCAAAATATTACCTGTTTTGATATTGTAATTTGTATACATCATAACTGCATGGTCTACATCCACGATAAAAATTTAACGCTAACCAAGAACTAAATTTACAAATAAATTTTTGATGTATTTAACTTTCAGAAACATTTAAGTGTGTAGGCAGGTTGAACTCGAACTTTTAACCTGTAATAGTCATTAGATAAATGCTTTAAGCACTAGACGCAAGTCAGTCCATTGCTAATTAATTAAGACCAATTAGACTAAATAAGTTATCATCCCCTACAACAACAAAAATTCATGGTAGTAAGCTTAAATGAGGTTAAGAACCATAGTCAGAGCAAAACATGGTATCGGTGTGTTAAACTGGTAATTTATGGAGTTCAAAACCCATCGCGCTAAACTTTCATTCACACAGTATTAATATATCTTCATAATCCTTAAAATGTAATATTTGTTCAAAACTTTAGAGGTTATTGGTACGCGTTTACACAACCTATTTTTGACATTCAAGATTACATTTCGGTCGATCTTTGTTAACACATGAGTTCAGAATGGATTGCTTCGATATGATGATGTAACAAATCTCATACTACATTTAGGTTGTGACTAGTAGTAAAATCCAGCTCACTCATTTCGACCTAGTTCAAACTGTTCATTTCAATGCACACGAGCATTCCAGTGTTAAAACTTGAACTCCATACCTTTCGATTAATAAGGAAGCGAATATTAAATGAAATTTAGTCCTGAATACCAACAACAAAGTAAATCTAGCCATATCTACTACCTTCATACCTTTGAACAAGTCACTGACTATGTCGGTTCAATAGCATAATGGGCAATGTTTTGGTGTTCAAACCGAAAAGCAGCAAATTCGATTCCAGGTATAAACATCGACAATGAGACCAAAAAATACACCCATCTGATGAGTCCAGGTACAAAGAAGTGCGCGTCTTGGACTCTACTGATAATCGTAATCCATACATTTTCTACAATAATGCTAGTTAGTTAGTTGGAAGACGAGAGGATAAAATTATAATAAAAGATTAGATAGCCTACTAAACATTCAAGATATCTAGACGGAGAATTCACAATTTACAAAAATAGTCGAAAACTCAATGCACAAACCTA
This sequence comes from Schistosoma japonicum, assembly GCA_025215515.1. Lineage (NCBI taxonomy): Eukaryota > Metazoa > Platyhelminthes > Trematoda > Strigeidida > Schistosomatidae > Schistosoma > Schistosoma japonicum. The sequence goes on along the minus strand of CM046067.1, from coordinate 7,090,504 downwards.
CCGAACCAGATATAATGATAAAATGTAATGATGGAAAAGAGTAGAGGATTATAAAGGTGTTACGCTGTTTGTTGAGGTGCATGGTTTAGTTGTAAAGATTACAACGTCTTCACATACAGTATCACCAGCAGATATTACACGAAGTGAGTGAATAACAATACGTTCTGCTGACTTGGAACCTGACGAGATTTTGTCTGCAGTTATATCGTGGTTGACTGCATCGCAATTTCGATTGTCTTATCTCGTTAGGTCTTTGACCTTGCAGTTGTTTACCTCACTTTTTAAATGATTGAGAGATTAGGTCAATTTTAATATTGCATTTTATGATGTATGTGCCGTTGGATATGATATAGTAAAAAGAGACAATGAAAACCACGCTAAAAGCATCCGGCACAGGAAACACCAAAATATGAAGAAAAAAACATAACTGTATGTGAAAATAAGAACTTACCAATTGTTCAATACTAGTATCATGTAATACAGAATGATCTGATTCATCACTAGATGATGATGACGACTGAGTATTCAGCCAACTGCTTAAATCTTGTTTCATTGAAATCTGTAATTCGTTGTTACTAAACTTCTCCGAGAGAAAATCATGTTTTAATAGACCTGAAGTTGTAGTGGTATCCTGAGAAGTAGTAAAAGAAGAATCTGGAACAGCACCAGTTGGCTGAGATTCTGAAGAAAGATTAGACGATGTTGTTGATTTTTCTTGGACATGATTTAGCATAGTAGATCCAAGTAGTAAATATTCCAAGTCAAAATCGGAATCCGACTCGTCATTATCTTTGTCGAACGCTTCTTTACTGTCTTCAATTTGTTCGTCATTACTACTAATACATTCGTCATCACTGGAACCGTTATCATTTGCATAAAACGGCTAGGGCGAAAAAAAAAACAGTAATGAATATTAGAGCACGAATTATGAAAGTATTTGTCAAATGACCAAGAGATGCTAGTTCTAATCTATCTATTCCCACGGAGGACTACATCCCGAACCAGGTCAGAAAATGTAATCTTATGGCTATTGATAACAAGAGTAGGTTATTGTCCTCGTTTTTCTTCATGCAACCACCCCCCACAACGCCACCACCACTTATGTTAATTTATGCTGATTTGCCATATGCAGATGTCTATTAAGAAATGTAGTAAATATTGAGTGATTACTGATTAGCGACCAGTATAATGTCTGTCTACGCATTACCAATGATCGTTGAAGAGTGCACTTATGCTTTGATGACAAATGCCAATTAATGCGAAATCTCGGCTAAAAGGGGCTTCCAGCAGACCACTTCTAACTACCAAACAACAAAATGTGATAAACCATCAATCAAATATATTCAGTAAAGGAGACGACGAAAACTTACTGACAATTTACGTTTATGTTTTCCATTTTCTTCTTGTCCTTCATTGCCAATTGATCCATCATCCACTTCATCATCATCATCTTCCTCTTCTGTTTCCGAGAAAAAATCATTCAAGGAAATATTACCAAAACGATCTGTCTTTCTTGTTTCATTTTGACCATGTTTAACATGACTACTACTGACTGCTTTAGGTGAATTCATTACATCTGAAGATTCGCTACCATTGATAGCAGATGATAGCGATGGAAGTGGTGTAACAATAACACGTGACCATGGATCTGGTGGGACGGTTGGCCAGTCAGTAAGATCACAATAACCTGATACGCGACGCTGTAAAATATGTGACAATGTACCTAGTCGAAAGTTCGATCTATCTAGAAAAAGAAATAAAACTGAGTTTGTTAGGTCAATTTTGTTAGAATTAGATGCACAGTAATTAAATAATGCATAAGATATAAATTATTTTTATAATTAACTTCCTTACTTGATAAGATCTTTAGATGGTGTAGTCTGTATTACAGACTGACAGTAGCTAGGCGGCCAGGTTCTTAATAGTGACTAGTTTTAAGAAGTATTTTATGGAGTTGTAGTTAGAGGATATGATTAATGGATTTGAATAATATTGAGGGTAAGACAGTTATTTACGAATAGCATTTGATGATAGTCAAGCACTATTGTAAATTGGTTGGATTCAGAAATGCAATCACTTGGATGTCAACTATTCTGTGGTATTGAGATAAGGCGCTAACCACGATCGCTAGAGGACTTGTGGATGCACATTCATACTATGATAATACAGATATCTTGGGCCACTTGGATTTTAGTTGTTGCTGAACTATTGAACTAAACAATTTCTACAAGAAAACCACTACATTTATGTCAAGTATATATATATATATATATATATATATATATATATATATATATATATATATTTGACATTTTAAAACTTTACGAACGTAACATATGCACGTATACACGTAATCACATTTTTAAGTAAAAAGATCGGTGGGCCTATATCCCTAGTTCTATGTTTTCTATGATAGACAGAAAGCTGTTGAACGACATCCATTATGAATTTAAACATGATCCCAGTAAACAGCGTTATCTCGGTTAAAGAAGGCGAATGTATGAACATTCATAACTGATGACTTATGGTAACCGTACTGATTGGAAAACAGTTTACGCCTGAACCAGGGGTGTATCAAAGGTAAACTACAGCTGCAAGGACACCTATATGTGTCATCTGTCAGTTTACTTATTCATGTAGGGAATTCAATATCGGGCTCACAAAACACATTTCTTTCCTTAAGCATATGTGAGTAATATTGTGGACGGCAATCATAAGATGAATGCAAATCACTCTATGGTTGAACGTATGGTCAATTTGGGTAATCTATCACCACCACTAGAAACTTAAAAATTATTTACAAAATAAAATGAACTGACTACAAATTGACCCATCCGTTTACTAAAGTTTGATCTGCGTCCAAAGCAATAAAACCAGTCTTTTATTTCACCGTAGTTGGAACGCGCCTTTGAATTCTGTAAGCTTTTGGCACATGTTCGTCCCTTCATTATCTTCATCATAAGCTTCATAAAGTGGATAAATATATTTTATATCTTCCTTCTATATTTTATTTTCATTCTTGTACTTTACATCCATCATACAACTTATATTCAACCCCTTTTGGTAACTTTGTAAAATGAGGAAACGACTTACTACTTTGTATGAAAGTAGTTTATAATTATGTTTGTACATACATGAGAAAACTTCCTTCGTTGAACTATTTGTTTTGTTATTTGCAAAATAAAATATAAAAAAACAACTAGGAAACTCACCTTCAAATTGTGACTTCACTATTGGTGCTGGTTTAGTGGCCAGACAGATTTTACGAATATTTTTAGATAGGAATGTATTGTTACTATTATTTGATTTCAATTCATTTTTAGGAATCCTAAGAGAACTATCATCTCCGATCACAGTTGGCTATAAAACAAAATAGTACATGAATTAAGAGCTATCAAAAGAGAGTAAGACATAGAAAGGGATCATGACAAGAAGTTAGATTACACTACAGATAATGGTGGTTAGAGCATATACTGCATTTGTCCAGTCACTTCCCACCTACATCGACGAGCGATTTCGATCACATTAGAAGCAGGCTAGAAGACAAAGAGGGTCGAACAGACCAATACATATGAATGGTGCATGAAATTATTAACTGTCAGTTTCAACCATGTTGCTAAGTGCAAACTACCAGGTTGAGGTACGTAAATTTATGATAACGAATCATTGTAGACTTTAAGTGATATATCTCAGAATCAGTCGGAGTAATGTGAATGCATTCAACGTTTATACTTTCTTAGATTATTATTTTTAAGAATGTTCTGAGCTTTTTATTATGCGGATTTGTCTTTCATCCCAAATTATCTACCATTTACTATCACTGATATTATCACTAATTTTGATACTCATCATGATAATATCACCTCCATGTACTGGTGTATTTTGTGAACTAGGATCGATGCATACGGGTGACGAGTTCTATGTTTCTTTTAAATTATGCATTGGCAATTAGTATTGCACTAACGGTATCTTCGAATCATTCCTTACATATAAAATGAAACCATTAAGTGAGGGTAGGGTAAACCATTCAAACATTATCATCATCAACAAAGTTTACGTAGAAAACAAGACTAATCAAATGATACACAGCCAAAACCTTTCACACACTGAAGTGGTAGTTACAGTAAGCACACCTCATAACGCGATATATAGTATTTGGTGATATTTTGAGTAAAAGCAAAGGGCAGGAAAATAAAGAGAAGGTATAAATACATGAAGTCAATGACAGTCACTTTGAATCATATTTGTACAGACTACTTAGTATAAGTCCGCATAGAACTCGTAACCAGTAGTTATATATGTCAGATCACATGGTGCCAAACCTTTCGCAGTTGTATTCCCCTTCTTTTCTGTTTTAAATCTTGAACTAAAGGTCATTTTAAACTTTTCATTTTTCAACCTCATGTGATTTATGTAATTCATGTTTACACTACCACAAATATCCCTTTGACGATAGATTTATGCCACAAAGATATCTTTAGCTAACTATACAACTGAGTAACTTCGTAATAGAAAATATACGGTCAAGTTAAAAATACAACCCAAAAAATTTCTTTCGGATTACCGAGTTCATTGCAGATTTACGAAGTGCAATATATAACCACGGTGGGATCATTAGTGAATTTTAGTCTCAGCCATATCTGACAACGCTATCTATAGAACCCTCCCAACCGAAAAGTGGTGATGGACTGACAGATGCCAGTCCTACGTAGCCATCTTTTATAGCACAGTGATATATCATGAAATTATATTCTTTTCAATTTTCTCATCGAGTCCCAGCATTGATAGATAATTAATGATAGCAAAATCGCTAGGATGATATATACAAAATTTGACCAAGCCACTGGAATCAGTTTTAAGAGAGGGACACACTAGTTGAATTATCACTACTGTACCCAAACGAACATCAATAAATCATAGAATTACTAGTATGCTGCTGCAACTCGATGTGTGTAATTTTCTGAAGATAATGATGATCAAATACAGATAGTCATCAAATATTTTCAATTCAAAGAGGTTAAACTTCACAAATATACCAAGATCTGATTTCAACTTAATCTACTTCAAACCACAGACTACATCACATATATGTATCTAGTGCTTCTTGATTTTCAGGTACTAAAACGTATCACAATACAATTTTTTAAAACGACGGTACCAGCATCAACAACAAATTCAACTTACATTTGTTATAATTTGTGGAAATAATAAACCCCGTAAAAATCTTGCCTTATCACGAATATCATAATTCACGTCATATTTAGCTAGATTGAAAATATACTGTGTCAAAAGAAGCGTTTGACGTGGATTCACAATGCATAATTTTGCGGCTAAATTAATAATCTAGAAAAAAAGCGTGGTAGCAGTAGTGGAATGTATGAATTATTAAATAGGGAAATAATAATTGAATATCACACAATAACAAGTAATGTAGTCGTAACGTTGAGGTGATTTTGTAGAGACTGATTTTAATTTTGTTGTTTGTATGTGTTCAAGATTGATCTCAGTTGGATACCATTAAAAGCCAAGAAGTATAGGATCAGTATTTTGTCCTAGTATAGGACTTTTCAATAGTGTACACCTATGACCACCGGGGATTATATATATAGGACGAAACAGCTTTCCAACGCTACCTGGCTTTCAATGCTACCAAAGTGAAGTCAATCCGTGAAGAATACAAAAACAAGGTAATATAACCATTTGAAAAAAAGGTAAACTTTACTTCGTGTTCACTATACAATCTGAACGACTCAAAAACACACTTTAGTTACTTGTTTGATATGTCATATTCTTCGACCCTTATGGATGACAGCTGACCAAATTATCGATGTGAACTTGTCGAAACTAATACGATGACCGCGAACAATAAGACCGATGTCTTTAAGTCGGCTCTGATACTCCTAGTTTCAAGCTGGATAGAAGAATACAAGATGACTGAACCAACAGCCAGAGTCAATTTATCTTTCAAACATCCCTTATTATATGCATCGTAAACCTAACCGCATACCCAACTAATTAGGAGAACAACATTAGTTTAGAACAGAGACAGTAATGATAGAAAACTGGGTGCGAAGGACAGGAACATAGTTAATTAGTTGTAGTTAATGTATGAAAAATGATACGACAACAGTTATTGGTTCTAATGGGACGTTAGAATGAGCGGAACCTAATAATAATGGGAATGAAATGTTTAATATGCGTACAGCCAAATTAAATATAGTCTTCTGAAGAACAGTTTTGAAAGTTGGTCATTCTTTTTGAATCGCTCAATCTATCGAGTTATTATAGAACTGTATTTTCTAATGTGCTATGGTCTTCCTTATAAATCAAATCATCAGGTAAGGCACAAAAATAACCATCTACTTTAGTTTAGGTGTCCAGACAGAGTCACAAACTCCTACACACAAATACGATTAGTGTTAGTAATGAAATTTACATTTACATTAACTTAGATGAAGAAGGAGATATAATGAAGCGTACAATGAAAGTCAAAGAGGCTTATGCCTTGCTAATGATAATCTGTTTCATCTTTGGATGCTTCTTGAAATCCCATCGTAAAATGTCTGATTAAGTACTTGTTGATAAGAGCAGTTATGCTCCGTTTGAGAAACATAGTCTAGCTAAGGTGAAAATTACTGTGTTGATAGACAAAAGATAATTGTCCTCCTGATGAATATATGAATGGCAAAATAATTCTAACTTATTCAAAAGAAAGGCAAAAGAACGAAGTGACAATAATGGATGTACAGTTGAAAGCTATGTCAGAATAGGGGATGGAATATGTTAAGTTGTTTTGTAGGCAGAGATTAGGTTTGAGTCCACGGATTGCTAGTTTCAGCAAAACATAAGTTTTAGTTTTTAACACCATTGAGTCAGTTCATTTGACTGTAGGAATGACTTTAAATGACCACTGATTGTGACAATTACGAGGACAAAAGCTAGGTAGTTTGCAGCTACCAACATGGTTTAGACCAACAACTTCATGGATGGATTGTAGGTTTTGGTTTAGCTGTCTATAGCTATCTTTCATCCTACTCCAACGCCAGCCAATAATACGAGCAAAGGTAGCTTGCAGCTGAGCATAAGTAGTACATGTACTAATGTAATAAATCTTCAATCAAAATAATTTATGAACCATACCCTTTGAAACGATGTAACATTCTCATATTTCTAATGTTGCATCCATTTTGCAGAAACATGGTCATGCTTGCGAACTGGCATGCATTATATAATCATTTTTAGAATATATATACAATTAAAAGTACCTGAAATTTCACAACAGCTTCTTGTTGTGAAAATGATTTGGCCATTTTTCGTAAAATATCCGGTGCGATTTTCGGAACACGATGACTGAATTCACCTAAAAGCCAAAGTATTGATGCTAAGGCTGTTGGAATCGTCATAGTATCAGCTAGTTGAGCAATATGTGTAATGATTTCCTTGTGATCCGTAGTCTGTGAAAGAAAGTATAGAATATTAATATCGATGGCCTAGTGTGATTACAGCACTTACCACTAAACCAATAGATTTTAGGAATTCCTAAACTTTCCATAAATACAAAGATTAATTATGCCCAGCAATGAGAATGACGTTTACCTCAACTCCGATGTGACCATAACCCTGTACAAAAAATACTGACACACACAACTTAGTGGCCTGATAACCTAACGCATATTGGCTGGTTGACATCTTCATTCCCAGACCCAAATTAGAAGACGAGGAAGAACAGCCAATTACCTCTTACATTATCCGTACATATGACACAAAACAAAAGATAATGCTGACTGCATAACAGACAACAGTGTATAATTTATATGAGACCATGCAGTTAGTCATACAGAAACTGGAATTATTAATAATAATTTTGGAATATAGTTAATACGTGGACTAAAAGCCTGTGACTAAGAGAGTGTAAAAATTTGATGAACTAGACGTTCAAGCGATACCCATGGAAAATAACAATGATAATCACGAATATAACAGCTAAATTTGTTTATTCTTACTTATTTGTTTCTTCGCAGGTTTCAGTTTCGAAACCTAAACTTCGTCTTTTTAGTAAAGTGTACGCTTTTGTACTCCAGGTTTTAAGTCAAAGATTTTCACGTAGGCAATGGATAATGATATTACCTGACTACCGATTTTCGCGTAAATCGAGAGAGATTCGGACAGATCATAACCATTGAGCAACCATACCAATGGGTGCAGACTTTAGACGACACAGTTAACAGTCAGTCACAACTGTGAAAATGTATTCACTATTTGTTTTCAATTAGATGTTTGGTTACAAAATTATCTCGTACGTTAACTCTGAGAACTAGCCGTTTCATCTCAAGGCATATTCTGTATGTTTAGTCTATTTTACGATTACTGACATTACTACTGTTACTACTACTTTGATATTCGTCTTAGTTTGTTGAATCAGTCTACCAACTTGGCCTAACCCAGATATATGCCAGGTTCTATGTTGTATTTGACTTCATTGTATAACCATTCCATAGTTTGGAACTTTCTTCACTTCAATCTTACTTTTCCCCAGATATATCTTACCTAACACTTTCAGTCACTTTTTCGCTGTTTTACCTACCTCAACAGCTGTGGCTAGTTAGTAAGAGAATGAAGATTGACAATGTAGAATAATTAAATGAATAAAGTATTTTAACTCAAATATATATTTGTCCTTTGGCGTGTTAATTTCACTGTATTTGTTGTAAATGACTGTTGTATATTGAATGTCAATACACCAACATTTCCTAGTTCACAATCAACAGTTAAGGTTATTGTGCCTGACGTCACATGTATCATTGTTTCTCGTTAAATGTAAACGAAATAATATCGTATTATTACTCGTCCCTGTAGTATATTGCCTTGTAAATGCCAATACATGATTTAGTAGGCGAGTTCTGCACATTGAGTTATAGTTACCAACAAAAAGTCTATTTTAACCTCTAATTTTTACTATAGAATTTTTTCATCTGACATATGGAACAGTAATGTTCAGCTGTAGACAGTGGAGAATAACTAACTCCCATTAACGTATACATGCAAGTAAATGTACAATAATTTGTAATGATATTAACTTACTTTCATCTGTAATAATTTCCTTAGTACAATCACGCATTCTCCCATGATTTTTTCTGAAAATTAATACATAGGGAATTCAGATAAGCATGAAAATCTCCATGTCATTTTGAAAAACAAATAAATATTCGTACAAAAACAAAAAGCGTATACGTGAAGTAAAACGAGTGTACCCAATTATCTCAGCTTAACATCCTCTAGTTATAGAATAAATTTTGAGTGTTGTTAGGAATATAAGGTCAATTACCACTACCTGGTTCCCAATATCATATAAAGGTTCTTCTCAATGAAGTACCTAACAATGAAACTGGATTAGGGATGATCTTGGTAACATAGAAAAGTGACGGAGTATTTTCAGATATGACAACTCATAACTTGTGAAGATCTTAAACTCGGGGATGGAAAAACGGGGAATAAGGTAAGATGTGCACTACAAGAGTCAACCTTTTCTAACTGTCCTTGTTTGAGGAAAACACTTTACTGTTATAACACGCGGTAGGACGACTTCACCGTCAGACCTTGAGTTTGTCGATTTTCGTCTTACCGCTCTTTAATCACCTGGCATGTTAAAACCTAAAAGAATAAGTAATTCAACCAAGATAGCTTGATTAGATCATTACAATTGGCAAGTTCGATCATTACATAAGGATAATAGTTACGGTTAGGACGAAATAAGTGTGATTAAATGTCTAGCCCACAGAATCAGACTATTATGTTCCACGGATAGGGTAGATGAAAAATAGAAAAGTTAAGAGAGATTATACAAAATAACGTATATGTAGCTAACGTTACTTAAAAAATAAGTAGTCAACAAAACTGAAAGAAATGAACAAAAGTGGACAAAGAGAGTAAAATACCCTTTACCTAAGGTCCAGTAAAGCTGGCGACAACCTAGTATGTCGACTTAAAAATCTACTGAAAGAATATTGGCAGTTTAAACGCATAAGTGAAGCTAGTAACGCAATTCATAATCAAGATTTCATTCTTGAGAGGTCATGAACATACAAAAATGAACAAATATACCTAAAAGTAGCGCCGTCTTTCCTTACACGGTAGATTGCAAAAAAATATTCTTAAAGATAATTAATACCATGGAAACATTGAAGAAGCTTTATCGATTTTGTATTAGATCCATGGGAATTTACTTAAATGAGAAATATTACGTTTCCACAACATCTCTGAAGCTACTGAGATCAACTCCAGAAGACTGAACTTAAAAACCTAACTGACATAAACTCAACCTTTCTGTCAAATATGGCTAAAAAGTAGGTCACACATCCTACACCTTCCTTCGACGTAAAAGAGTCCTAGTCCCAACTTATAACGTTACCAATATTGATGATGAAGTGACGGTAGAACAACTACTTGCTCATAAATTTAGATTACTTGATAACAATAAATGCGTATGTGTTATATTTGAATATGTTCAGACCAATTACAGCGTATGGCAAGTATAGTGTATGACCTTGATAACTACTAATCAGTACTCATATACGTTGGCCCCGTGACTAACAGTCCCCAAGCCGGAATGAAAAACACAAGATGAATGAGCCAATCAGACTAAAATCGAAATCAGAGTTGTATTGAATTTTAAACACTTCTTTATATTTACACAAAATCAGACCATACATCGAACCAATTAGAAATTTTATATTAATACAAAACGAAGGAGATTGTGGGAGTGAATAGGACTAACTTGTACACAATTAATTAACTGTAGTTCATAATAAGGGACAGTATAGTAACAGCAAATGTACTAAACGGAAGGATAGGGTAAGAGGAACGTAACAATGATAGAAATAAAATGTTTACATAGTTACCCATAGTTAAAATAATTGAAATAATATTCTAAAACACAGTTCTGAGAGTTCGATACACTTCTTTGGTCTCCCGATATAGCAGTGTGATTGATGATTTACTGCACAGCGAAGTACAACAAAGTGTAATTGAGAGTAGTGATTACAGGAAATCGGTAATTCCAGTTAGCGCCATACAACGATGAATAATGTTGGTGATAAGAGCTCAAATTATCTAGTTTCTCGCATTTATCAATTATTCATAATTTTATAAATTCTGGTTTATTTGATTAGTCACCTTCTCTTTTAGCTTGCTACTTTGTTATCTGATCCAGAGTTGTGATAGTATAATTCTGACTCATTGGAATATCAAGCTTTCCTGTACTTTTATCTTCGCCCTTTGATCACGTGGTGTTGCATTGATTATAATGCCGTCATAAATAAGTTGCAGACATATATATTCAGTTTTTACAAATCCCTTCATGTTAAAAGATTATTTCAATCCGAAACGAGAGTAGTCTATCATAACACAACAGTAAATAGTACAAATAAAAGGTCAAATGAACATTTAGGGAGAAGACGGAGTAACAAATTAGAGAAAGCTTACCTTTCGGCCTTGACATCAGTCGAAGTAGGCCACCCAGGCAAACATCAGATATTTGCGGAACAGTACTAGCACATCGTCCAATTGCTTGGATCGTTGCTGTGACAAATTCTTCATCGAAACTGTTCACATAATGCTAGGAAAGATAACAACAAAGAAATAACAGAAATCAGAGCTAATGCATAAAAATCGTTATTTCTTTCAACTTTCTGACAACATCAGTTGGACGATTGTTTTTCCGCTAACAAGTTGATTTGGTTGTAAGCTTACTGTAACAAAAATCTAACTAAAACAGAAAACTGATTGAATCACGTGTTATGTGCAATCAAAGTGCGGTGGATATTACTTCCAAGATTTATAATAAGTAGTATATAGTGGAAATCATTGTGACATGGTAAAAGTGAATAGATGACGAGTAGAGAAACAAAGCATAGTTACAATGTATAAGAGATAAGAAGATAAGCAAGATAAAACACTGTAGGACCAACAAGAGAGAAAGAACATAAACAACGTCCAAACAGATGAATGAAAGTAATGTATGCACTAATTATTAGTTTCTGTAAATTTACAAAATAAACTATTTCGTCCACTCGGTTGTTCATTATGATAGGACTGATATTATGAGTTATGAGAAAGGTTCAGATTGAAACCTTTATATTAAACATATATGAACTCAAATGAATAAGGTTATGTAGCGATATTATTAAAATACTACGAACGGTAAACTAGATAATAACACTTGAAGAGCTAATAAACACTCAACCGAACGCTTTGTAAATATTTCCAATCATTTTGATTTTGATACATAAAAGGTTGTAAATAGCATGGTATAAAAAACTGTCACCTACGCCTGATGGTATTAGTGGGAAATTGACTAAATCATGACATGAATGAAATCAAGTGGTCAAGGCTTCTTAATATAGTTCACGAAATTATCTCCTGAAGTTGCTCACTAGTGAGCACATGATCATTATTAATTAAGAGAGCTAGACTACATGCCTTTGAATAGATCGGCAACGTATCGGATAACCAAAGTCTAATCTGTATATTGTATCTGATGTCATATAAATTAATGCATTTAGTTATTTGCACCGGTCTATGTGGTTCGCATAGACTCCACATAAAAAGAAGCTTTCAATATCTGCTAAATAGTTACATAAAATAGAATAGCAAAAACAACTTACTTGAAATTCGCGTAGAATAACAGAACTGGAAGTTTCAGTAATTAAACTACTAAGTATTTCTAATTTTAATAATTTCACTTGAAGTGAATCCGTTGAATAAATGAAAAACGATCGAAGATATGGTTCAAATAAATTACGATGTTCAATTGTTAAACTTGCTATATTGCTTAAAACAATATATTGAACTTCGCTATACAAAAAGCAAAATATATAGATGAGGAGAGGTATACAGTAGACAATGAGATATTCGATACTGTTACAGTGATATGATGAATAAGAGTGAGATCTAATGATTTGACTGAGTAACCAAGTACTGATTCTTGTACTTAGCTTTGAGCCACATTTTATTTATATGATGACCGGTAATACTAATAGAAAGGGGAGTGAGGTTCAAACCAATGAACTAACGATTTAATAACAAATCCTTGGACCACAAAACCACTGACACACAAAATAGTCAGGTAATAATTTACTGGATTAAGAGTAACCTATAAAGTTGATTATCTACAAATGCATATGACACCTAATTATGTTTACGATTCAGCTAACAATTTGTAGAAGTAGTATGTTACTTTATTAGATTAAAGAAACATATATTTCTGATTAGTAGATTGTCTTTAATATCAGTTCATTCGAAGATTTGAACAAATAATTCAGTCTTGTAAAGAGCCATCATTCGGCGAACAGTGTATTATTACTATCATTTATTAATTAACATTCCATTCATGATTGACTTGAACAACTGCAAACTTTGTTCACTCATTAAACCCCTCCATCATAAAACAAAGCAGTAAGTAAAAAATGACCATGTGCAGGATCAGCTCAATGAAACTGAGGACGCTGTTTTCAACTCTTAGATGTGATTTAAGATGATATTACTAATTAATGGGTTCATGCTAACTTTTTTGTTGTTTTACATAAAATGCTCTCGATAGTAACGCTGAATTGATGTGACGGTCCAGTTTGCACACCAAGATGACTTAATCCAGATATAATTGATAGAACTCTTATTCTTTTTGGTTCGACCATGTTAAATGAGCCAGTTAGGGTGACTGATGCAGCAAACTAAAGGTAATAAGATGAATTAAAACTGTTGATTGAGTAGGTGTGTGAAGGTTGGGAGGTGTTAACCTCAGAGAACGGGTGTCAGCAGTGATACTACCCTTTCACAACTGACAGAGTAGTCAGGAATAGTTATCCGTAGTATTTTACTCCCTTTATTTGTAAGGCCTTAAGACTTTAAAAACGCCACATGACCGGTCTAAAGAAGCTGTCCTTTGAACTCTAAGGTCACGCTTTCAGAACTAGGAGACCACAAATAAGCCAGTTTCATTTTTGGGTATATGAAGCAGTATGGGCAACCAGGAAGTGACAAATACGGTTTCTTAATCGGATGTCTGCCGAAGTTCTCACTTTACGTAGTAAGTGATTTGCAGCGTTAGTAGTTCATAAACGAAATTGGACTAGCAGACCACAATATATAATCTGACAACCTTCATTTGATGTCGCTTGTCAAATAACATACTTCACTGATTTATGTGCCACGTATGTCAGCCTGAAGCTACTGTCGTGATCTCGACTGGCTCGGTAGTGCAGCACAACTTAACCCCACCTAAATCTTGTAACTTCTTTCATTTGCTAATGAATTATAATACAGATGAGAAAAAAAGTCCTTTGTAAGATTGGATTCGTATTATTTTGAAATTACTAAACAATTATAAAATTTTGTGGATTCGCACAGCAAGAAAGAAATTTTTAGTGTAGTGCTTGAGAAAAATGTTTAGTTTCAAGCTATTTATCATCAAGCAATGAAGTTACATGAAGGACCGTTTAAAAAGCAAGGATTATAAGCAACCATTTTATCCTCACAGACCAGCAGTGAGAAAGCATGTAGTGCGATCACAGATGTCAATGGAATCGGATAACTAGGGGTACCAATTCAATAAACGAAATGACGAGATTCCAAAAATGCCAGTTTCTAAGAGTTTGGTATTCAGACTAATCAGCAATCAATAAACACATTGATATGAACATAATTTATCGATCCATGGAGTGTCAATTAATTAGATGATCAGTGATTGACTGAATAAAGCAACCAACAAGAACAAAATAACTCGTCAAGATAATGAGATCCGTGAAGGCAATCAGTTGTAGACAAAGGTACCAGAATGAACCGAATTAACACTTGTGAACCAATGTGGTCAATGTGGTCACTTCTACTTGAAGCAAGCATTGATCATGTTGTCCAGAACATCAACGGAAGCCCCACAATTAAAGCATATAACTCAAAGGACTCACTTGAACCATAAATCTTTGTCGTAAGTTTATATTTCGGCTTCCCAATACACATTATACTTTAAAACTGTTAGGTCGGTTTCGAACTGTCTATATTTCCAATTCTGATTAATTCACAACATAAAGTGATGACCATCAAATATCACCGGGTGATACCTGTCTCATTTTCAACATGATGGTGCTTTGTCAACCATAGCTACTCACTAGAAATTTAGAAATTCTTCATTAAACTAGTCAAAAGAGCGAGCATATGAATATAATGTAAACCGTTAATCAGGAAAGGCAAAAGTAATAATTGAGTAAAATTTTTGGAAAAATCTTACCGATTACGATGTAAGGTATGAATAAGAGCTCGGACTACAGCTGGGTAGTCATCTTTAGCATTTAAATAGAACAACAACTGACTAGATGCCATAACAACCTGAACAAAAATCAAACAGCATGAAATACAATTAATATTTTATTATGTTTAGAAAATCAATAATAATATGCAGAGTGAGGGCGTTTCTAATTATTATTAGTGTATCGCTGGACGACCGAGTGAGTAATTCAATTTTTCCTCTTACAGTATCACTTACTATTATTGTTATTTTGTCATGTTACGCAACAGTGTAACATATATGCGTAAATATGTATATTTATGAAAAAGCTTCGCAAACTCTTAGTTCGACTTCTACAATTTCACTGACCTAAATAATGAATTATTCCTTTACTATTTTGAATTTATTCGCATGTATGCAGTCGATGAGTAAGCATGAGGTATAATGAATGCATAGTATTCTGTAAATTTTGTTGTTCTCGCATTATTTGTATTTTCAATGTTTAATCCACTTGATTATAACTGCTATTGCATAATTTCTGGTTGAGATTTATTGAGTTAATTTCACTACTTTGTTCTGATGCTCTGAGACAACTTACGTTAATATATATTGTACCAGACTAACAGAATAAAGACATAATACTTTACGAAAATGATAGAATGTATGAATTAAAAGGATAGGAATTACATTACTTACAGCTGAATTATGACTATGTAGTAAATACCGTGAGGCGTTTAAAAGTGCATTTCGATCAGCTTCAAGTAAAGGCAAAGCATCAGATATGGAATATGTTAACGTATCAGGTACGATCATTGTACAGTTAGAATTATTTCCATCTTTTGTACTTGAAATTGATTTCAGATGACTGTTCTCTGATGGATCGGATGAGAGATTTATACCATCAGCGGAAGAGTTATCATTTTCTAACTGGGAATTCAAAAAAGAAATACATGTAGACAAAACTAATTTGAGGAAAAGCAGACAAAACAGATTTAGAAAAGAGGAATTCACTATGCTAATAGCGCAGTATAGGCAAGAGGGATAGGATTATTATCAAGTTTTCAACGATCAATAGGTGTAGAGTATCCTACGCTTTCGATTATTTCTCCGTTTATTTAGTAGGCGAGTGCCACAAATTGGAGTGCAATTTGGAATTAAGGGTTGCAGGTGTATGCCGTTATAAGCAACTAATCATCACTAACATGTCAACGTAGCGCAGCCCAACATGTCACATTTAAAACAAAAACAGATGAAAAACTACTCCTTCGAATCAAATCAATTAACGAATTAAATGAATTTTTCAGAGGTTTTCTCTCTGTAAATAAAAGTACAACGATATATACAGTACTCCTTACGACTAAATGACGTCTGTTATTTCGAACTAAGAATGATGACAGTCTTTAAGGGGTCAATAAATTGTAATGAATGAGCCTTCGATTCAAGATCAGAGGGTTTTGAGTGGCCAGGTATCAGTGCCAATATACATCTCTGACGAATTCATATAAACATTACTTCATATTAAAGCCAGAAGGTCTAACCTAAAACAATGTTGTTCACTTATATGCATTATTCTAGCTGAGAGAAATTCAAATAGTAATGTCTGAAATGATTTCAAACTGTGGGGATGTTCTTATATAGTTCCAGTTAAGTTAAGATTACAGTTTGAGTCAATACTGAGAGTTAAAGCTAAGTTTCAGTATTATTAATAATACTGATTGTGTTGTAACCTCCCCCACTTCAAGGAAATCTTCAGTAGAATGTGATTTACAGTAAGAACTTAGGCAAGGTTGAATTATCTGAACCTAACGGTCTAAGTGAGAAATTCTCGTTGTCGACTTTAGCGCTAAATTACAAAAAGTGAGTATTTTAATTATTCTACGAGGATCTAATCAGTATGCTCTGATGATGTTATTTTCAAGTGGATGTCATTATACGTTCTTTAGTTCCCGTTTGTTTTTCTCCCTCGGCCTCTAACAATGTGATTGATTTACCATTTCCATTTAGATTGACCGTTTAGATTTATAGTGATGTGTCTGTAGTTAGTTAATTGATCTAAATGCTAAGCTTTTAGAAATTCCATGTAATCCCAAAAATTTCCACAATTTATAACTCGATATTTTCCTAATTAAACTGACATGATAGTATAGTATATAATTGTTATGACGAAACAAAAAACTGTTATGTCTGAAGAAGGTGCAACCAATCAGTTGATACTTAACCTCGTGAGCATGAAATTACAGTGACAAATGCCAATGAAAATGCCTAGTCGGTTCCTACACAGCTGCCCGATTTCCACTCAATCCCAGTCCAGAATAGGAGAAACACAAGCTGATGAATCAACCAGATAGAATCATATACATCAAGCATTTCTGTATATATACATAAATCAGACCACGTAATTAGACAATTAGGAAATCAACATCAATATAAAACAAAGGAGACAGTGGTAGTGAAGTGGAGTACGTATACACAAGTAATTAACTGTAGTTGACAAACAAGAAATGATATACTAACAGTCAATAGGTCGAACGGGAGGATATGGCGAGAGGGACATAATAATCATAGAAATAAAATGTTTACTTTACACACAACTGAAATAACTGAAATAGCCTTCTAAAACATGGTTTCAAAAGTTAGTTATTCTTCTTGGATTGGCCAACAAAGCAATGATGTCTTCCCAACGCTAGTTTATGTATGCGTTGGTTTAGGAAGTATCCGGTTTATCTAATACAACCTATTTTACAGGTAGTGTCACTCTAGCCCATTTATGCATTATTTTTTCTGCCTTCAATAGTGTACATACAGAAACATAAGAACAATGTACTCTAATTATCATCCCGTCACTTCGACTGAATCTGGAAAGGAAACACTAAAGTACTATCTCACGGCTAGACTACTAGCCGGAAAATATAAACGACAATTCCCACAGTAGATGGAGCGGGTTATGAATTTATTCAAGGTCTCGGTCCATACGTGGACAATAACTACAAGCGTAATGAAATACCCATGACTTGTACGTGCTATGAAATCGAAATTTCCTACTCATTTTCAGTCTTTACATTTTGCATATAGACTGTCCAAAGCGTTTAGAGAACCCAGATGCATACTATCACTACATCGTACCACAACGCTAATACAGAAAAGCAAGTGGTTAGCAGACATTAAGGCCTTGATTACGGTACACAAAACAATGAAGAAAAGTTCCTAACGGGTAGATCACAGTGAAAACCAGCAAATATTTGAAACGGTATACAGCCATGTTAAGTAATGATCAGCAGTGTTACGAAAAATAACAAAACTGAAAAACTAACGCGCTGAAATTTGAAGGAATCTTTTACTTGTAGAGTTTGTAATACTGATAACAGTCACTGTTGGTTACGCAACCGACCAGGAAAGATAAATCATTAGGACCCAATACTGGGAGCAATAGTGAACCAAAAGATGCTAACCAAACACAAGTATTAATCATTCCGTGATGTCACTGCCAACAACTGACAACATGGGAAGTCGATAAATGTCGTAAAGTAGGGAAGCCATTAGAATGGTATACCCTATACAATTTCAAAGTAACAAAGATGATGTTCCAAGATGATGAAGTTGAAAATGAGCACTGCTGAGAAGTCTCGTACTAGGATCAAATAGTTATCCAGTGCTTCCTAGTTGGAAGGGTTATCTAGCTGTGGTCGATCCGTGATGTAACCTACAGAATATGAAACTTTTGGACATTTAATAGAAACGGAGGTCTGAACTAAGATGTTAAAAAGATCAATTTTGATAGCTACATAACATAACTTACTGTAATTAATTGTTTCTCGGGATTCGGAAATTGTGTTCTAGCATAACGTGTAAGCATTGTCAATATAACTACTTGACCCCATTCATCTACATCCATCAATAAGTTACACAGTTTACGATAATTTCTAAATAAAAGAAAGATAAACGAAATAATTATGAAGTTAGATATTGAGATAATCCACTTATAATGTGTTCAGTTTATCGGAGTTATACACAGCACGAATACTGTATTCACTTAGTTAGACGACTTAATAAGTACAACACTAAGCAACGAAGATACAGTGAACCCGACATTAAGTGGAGTGGTGGCCTAGTGGTTAAAGCATTTGGGTATCAACTAGTAGGCCACCGGTCCAAATGCTGTTCAACCTACATCTGTTTGATAAACAGGATATAATCATAAGTTACTCAAGAAGTCTGTACTTTGTTCATGGAAAGATCGATTGTGCCTTGTGTTATTCTCTAATTCTAGTTTTTTAAGTCAGCTACTACAAATACTGGGCAAAGCGTTTTATGTCAACAAATTTACAAATGGCGTGGGTGTGCGTATATGTGTGATTAGCTCTAACGTATTAGTCGAAAACGTAAGAACGGTGATAAATTTTTATACTTATTGAATCTTCTTAAAAGTTTTTCACTTCTCCAGCATTTCAGAATCCGAAGTATTTCTCTCATACATATGACTCTAATGAAAGTCTGCTTGCCTTAGCCACACTAAACATTTTCTTCCAGAATAAATAAGACAATAAAATTACACTAGCGTGTCCCTGGAAAGTCGCATGCACTCAAGACACAGAATCTTAATGATCTCATGTTTAAAACCAAAAGAATAATAAATAACATACCAACAACTTGAAATGTCTTGAAGTTTAACACTCACCGGAAATTTGGACAAACTTCTAAAGCATATACGATGGCATATCAAAGCGACTAATTAGTAAATATAACCTAACTACGTAATATTTACGGAAAGCGATTAGTCGACTTCTGACGTCAAAACTTCTCAATAGGAAGATAAAAAATAACACTGAGAAACAAAAATGTTACTGATACTTATGGTAGGTGTGACTCTGATAACCACTCACGAAGAATGGGATTTAAGTTTACCGGTAAGTTAAAAATTTCAAAACGCCGATTCGGAAAATAACCGTTTGGAAACGACTTTTGTTGGAGTTGGGTAATGTGGATTCGAATTCTACAGGTAGCATTAGTTCCATTAAATTGGTAGGTACATTTCACTAATAAGTATCAACTAGCACGAAATCTCTATGGCTAGGTTTCCCTGCTGAAAACATCCAACCATAAGAAATCTAAGACAGTGTATGTGATGTAGGTTCACGTAAACTCATGACAATATCGCGATGCGATTGATGGAATTTGTTAAGTTGTAAAAGATCAGATAAAAATGAGATTGCTCAATACCCAATTATTAATCAATGTACACATCTTAGTCCTGCAAGTTAGCAATGGCCTGAATAACTCGCTGAAAACGGCAGCAGACTTTAAAGCTAAGTGATGACAGTTTGAACCACACAGGGAGCAACAACTCTCTTGAGATTGCAGAAAGGTTTTGCTGATGAGTCACAATTAACATGAAACAGGTTAAGAAGGGTTTTTCGCAAATATCGTGCATGTTTAGGATTAGATTTCGTTGTTCCTGAGCGACAAGGCATATACTCACCATCTGTAAATGGAAACAAGCCTCCGCTTAAAAACAGTCCGAAAATGAAATGTAATAATGTATGCATTCCATCAAAGTTAATAAAAACCAACCTGTTGATTTGGACCAGTAGATTAGAAACTAAAACTCAGAGAACAAAGTAAAAAAGCTCCACTTTCACTTACTTGTGCATTAAGTCCAAACGTTCAGGACAAACTTCTTCGAATGCGCGTACAGCACTGCCAACAACTACAGTCGTTTTATCACTTAGTAGACGATCAATTATTTCAGTTAATATCTCCTTTTCACTTGGATCCAAACTATTTTTTAAAAAAAAACAGTCAACGACATAAAATATGAAGTTAATGAAAAAAAGACAGAGGTTCATGAATGTTCTGGTGAAATTCCGTTCCATCCCCGCCCTCCAAACTTGGTTCTTTAATCGTTAAGCTTTTATTAGAAAAGTCATAACTAAACTGTTGGGGATTCAAAATCTTCCTACAATACAATGTGAGATATATAAACGTTGTTTGTTAGTCTTTTCTCATATATTTTTGCTCCACTATATAATCTTCTTAAAAGACTAGTCTTTTGGAGAAGCTGTGGGCTGAGAAGGAACAAATCGTGGTATCCTAATGAAGCACACATATCAGAGATAACGATTCGTACTAACCGTACAGACTATCAAGGAATCAGACACAGAATCGGGCTACCCTAGATAAATTAGCTGTATCGTATCGAGGACCGCACTAAATCAATAAGAACCTATGCGTTTGTTTCATCTGAGAAAACGTACCACTTGGCGATCGGGTAAAACAAACAGACTTCACTGTAACCGACGACATAACACAAACGCAAGATCAAAGATGGATCCGAAGGAGAGGATAGCCAAAACAAGCAACGGAAGCATAATTATAGACTTCCAGCTCTACATAACATTCTCTTAGACAATTGTGGATAAATTATGGTAGCTTATTTAATTTTGAAGTATGTGCAAATTATACTGTCCAGGCAGATAACGAAAGCTTCACAAATAAACCACCCAGCTTAGAGAAGGTTACCTTACCAAAATCATCTTTCTGAGCTACAAATCTCAACAATTTTAAAGTTCATCAATTAGAATTGTAATATGATAGCTGTCAAAATTTAAGCACAACAGTTCAACTTCAACTTTGCTTGGCAGAATTAGCGAACTGATGTTCCTTGAAATCGGCGTCCATATGGTAGGAGTGTTCTTAGTTTTGATAAGCATAGCACCAATTATATTGCTTCTGAAACTGAGGAGAGCTAAAAATAAGAGTGACCAAGGTGTTGTTTCTACAATACTGTCCCTCAATGACTATAGAGTCTAAATATTAATCGAGTCTTCAATTGAGAAATTCAGCGAAAGGTGTCAACACAACTTCATCAGGTAAGGTGTTCTGTAGCTTGCTTATTTTGACAAAAAATAGTTGGCACGAAGTTTTGTTTCCAGCTGTTTTATACTTTATCGTATAAGGATGTCTATTTTGGTTTTGTTTAGGACTGAATTTTGCTAGTAATTTGTTAAAGTGAAGAGGTTTATGGGCTAATATTATACATCAAGATCTTATTCTCTCCTGTACTGTAAAAGATTCACATTCATTGATTTATATCGAGCGTAGGGTTTTTTTATTTTAATCCCACTACCTTTTGGTCGATGTTTTTTGGACACGTTTCAATGTAAGAATATTCTTTTTAAGATAGAGGGACATAATAAATGAGTTTTTTTAAGATGAAGTCTTAGGTAAACACAGGTGAAAAGTTCACAAGTCAAACTACTTAATAATGCAGACAGAAACCTCATTAATGAGTAGCCTTTATTAGCTGTAGAGTGCCAATGGAAAGAAACCCCTAGAATATCCCAGAGAGTTACCCCAGGGTACTTTTCCGAGACAGGAGTAATACTGAACCCATCGATTGTGTGCGCAGATAATTTATCCTCATTGTTTGCCATCAGCCTTTTGGACTTGTTAGTATTAATAAGAAATAAGCTGCTGGGATCTCATCCGTCTATCCTATCCTAATTCTACTGAAGAATCATAATATTGGAGGGACTTTGAGTCTCCCTCTATATCTTAATAGCATCTACATATAGAAGGGTTTATGACTCTAGGCTAGCAGAAAGATCATTTATAAGCAATAAGGAGATTCGGTCCAGGAATGGAACCTTGCAGAACTTCGCTAGCCATTGTTAACCATTTAGACGAAACAGAGTGAACTCTGATCGCTAGAGATCTGTCACTTACGTAGTCTTTTGGCTATTCTAATAAATACATATTGATACCCATCAACTGTAATTTCCCGAAAAGAATTCAATGAGTTACTCTATAGAAAGCTTTGGAGAAGTTGAAGAGGGTATTATGCACAGGATAGCTGTGCTCTATGGATAGAGTCCAACTATTCTACAGTATCAAAAAACTAGTGTTGGAGGACTTACCTGGAAAGTTGTGTTGAGATGCAGATAGCGGGGAACAATTAAGAAAATAGTTACAGAAACAATTGTTGATGGATCTTTTCATCACCTTCGCTACTGCACAGAGCAAGAGATTGGACGGTAGTTTGAAGCTTTAAATGTGAGCCCCCCGCCGTTATATACAGGTATAACCACACCTACCTTCCAATCAAAGGGTAAGTTGTCCATAGCTAAAAAGCACTTGAAGAGGATAACAAAGGGGAACCAGAATAGATCCGCACATTCCCTAAGGAGTTTGGGGAGTATTGCATCAAAGCCAGAAGGCTTATGTGAATTTAGACGCCTCAGCATCTCTTTAGTAAAAAGGGGCTCGAACTTCACAATACTTGAGCTGATGTAGAGGGTGATAGGGTAGTTGACAACTGGTGTCGCGGTAATAGTTAGGGAGAAGTTGAATCGGAATTCCTTGGTTAGTAGATCAACAACCTCAATATGGGAGCTGTGTACCATCATTGAGTCCCTATCCAATAAACTAAGGGTCAGATTGACCATTATCCCTTTATGGTCTCATATATAACAGCCGATTATTGCGCTCCATAGACATCATCAGGGTAGTTCGATAGTTTTCCCAGTCTCATTTGATTTTGGCGGTGCATATGTTAAGTCGAACTCTGTGAGGTATCCATTTCACCAGGTCATCGATAGTCACCATAATATCCAGACCACGCGCATAATCCTGATGATTTTACAGGTGCTAGACTTCCCCCACGAGGTGAACCTAGACTTATTACGAGGCTAGAGAAGAGGTATATGATGATCAATGAAGTGAGGGAGAGTGTCTTTCATTCGATACCATATTTCGTTCGCGTCGGCAGGGTCTTGTTCGCCCAATCAGAGTATGTTTTCCAGGTCAGCCCCGATTTTATCGTGGTTCATATTATTGCAATCCTTAGATATTGTAAGTTCCGTCGGAAGATAAGGGAGGAATAATTCAAACAGTAGGATAGCATGGTCGCTATTACTCAGTGGGCTAAGAATTTCCAAGTTCGAAACACTGGTTTAAAAAAGAAAATCTTTCGGGAGGTTGTGTTTGCTTAGAGAAAGCTTTTATGCAAGTTATCTCACCTGAATGGACCGCTGTGATCTGAGAGCTTTAAAAATGTATTTCCTGTTGGTTGTTCGTATAGCTAATTGCACCTGGATATTCCTCGAGTTTGACCTTATCAATTTTTGTCCGATTTGAGACCTCTTCTTGGTTTTGAAACAAGGACAAAGGTACCAATCACCGTAGAAAGGACTCTGGGACAGTATTTAGTAATATTCCGGTGGTAGCATAGGATCACAGGAGTGGTGAGTTCATTTGATGCATACACTGCACTTCCTTACTCAATAATTTTTGCCCACACTGAAAACATACTATGTAAATATCGTCTATTACAGTCACTGAGAGTAGTGATAGAACACGGTTAATTCTAAACACTTAACAGAAAACCGACAATAATGATACCAACAAGAATGAAAGTGTGAATCTAAAAGGAGCAAAACTTTAACATCAAGGTAGACAGTACAACTGCCATTAGTTTGTAAGAAAATCGAAGAATCTAAGGTACGAACCGACCCAGAAAATTTCAAACAGAGCCTGAAATTAACTTGTTATAAAACCGGGATTCAAGGCATACACACTAGCGAGTACATTAAAAAATAGTGCTTAAGTCTTTACTCTAAAGATAATAAAAGAATTTCAATTAAAGCAAAATGACAATCTTGAAGCCGAAATAGCTAACGAAACTGTAAATTTTACTAAGCAGAGAAAATGGCAGTATTTTCTGAATAGTGCGTTTAATTATTTTTGTAAAATTTAAAAATTATTCATAAAAACTCATAACAAAAATATTGAATTGTAATGGAGTCCAGTCTGTAACCATCTCCAGATCACCAAATAAGTATTCATTTACTAATTCCATGTGTTGAAGATGTTAATCTATTTTTAGTAATACTAGAAATGTATTTATAAGCAATTGCTGTTGGTCTAAATTATTCTTATTTGATCTCTTCCAGTAAATATTTTAAAACACGTTTTGTTTATTCGTCAAACAAATACAAATATGATATTAGTATTTAGTGTATTCGAATTAAAGCTAATAGTTCTTCATCGTGTAAAGCAGTTACATTAAAGTCATAAGAGCGAATAAATTTCGTTATAAACACTATATCAAAACAGTAATTGACTATTAACGAAAGACCTGGCACACAAATACACAAATTCAAATCGCCAATACATCATATCAGTAAAACTAACAGAAGTCAACAAGATGAGATGTTTGTAACCATCCTGAGTTGTACCATAGATAAAAGAATAAAGGCTGGCGAATACTTTAGCACTCTAGCTGCACCATCACTCAGAGATAAAAAACCTACTGACCCAATTATTAGTTTAGTTATCGTGGCATAAATAGTGCAGTATATAAGTATAACCTTAGGACTTTGAAGTGAAATCATTAGTCAACCATCTGACAGAGCATTATGTCACTCAAGATTGTAAGCATGCTGTAACTGCAAATGAGAATTAGTAGAAATCCTGGGTAAAGTGGGGTTACCTGTTGATTATCTCGAACTATCTCATAATTTATGCATGATAGGTATGACAAAGCAGAATAGATAAAAAGACAATTTTTTTAAGAAAAAGGTAAAAACATTTTTCTATTACTGACCTGTAAATTTTTAAAACAGCATGAGCTGCAGTTTTACGTACATATGCAGAAAGATCTTTTGAGGCATCTTGAATTGCCAACGTTACAATAGGCAAAATGAGTGGAATGCGGATTGATGATAAGACTCGTAGAGATGAAGCACGAACTAACTGGTTAGGATCCTGGAATTATTTATGATAAAAAAACATTGAAAGGTAAAATATTTGAAAAGTATACGGACATAGCATTTAGAATATGATTAATTTATTACTGTCTATACCAAAATGTCGGAATGCTTCAATGGTTCACATTTCCAACTTCAACCAATTATGTGACATGTCATCAAACAACTCAGAAAACCCGATACATCATTGAGAAAAAGTTAAGGACATTAAGGGATGACGTTCACTAGTGATTTGGTTTTAAACTTCTCTCAATGAATCCAGGAAGACCGTCAATGCCAATGAATATCTATTTGAGTTTGCAAAGTTCTTCATCCATGGTATCATAAGTGCAGATATCGCCGACAGAAAATATTCTCTACTGAATAGTCTTTATGTGATGTCGTGGCAAAAATCCATTCAGTGTCAGTAGCTGTCACACTCAGTATCAATCTGTGACAAAAACTATTTCAAGATTGACTTAGTCATAACAATTAAACAATTTCATTAATTGCACTTACTTTCAATGCCCTTTGAAAAGTTGAAATAGATAACAGTGCAATGTCTTGTTCTTGTTCAGCGTAGTGTGTTAGAAAAGCATAGACAAGTTTTCGGATCTATATATATATTATTTTAATATATAAGGCACTTTTACCTCAGTGTTCTTAGAAACCACATTCTTCACTACAGCTGGAAATAAATCGGAACAATCTTTACCTCTGGCAACCATCTACAAAAGACGTTTGTTCAGAGAATGTAACTGAAATGCCTACTTACTTCAATAATTCGTTTCATCGCACCTAATTTCGCCGCATCTTTACTAGTATCAAGTAAGTTCTTTAAATCATCAAATCTGTAAAAACAAAAAGTTATATTCATATGAACTTAATTTTAAGAAAACATTATAATACAGTCTTAACTTGATAGCAATTTGAAGTCCCAATCACATTTTGTTAAATTATTGTCGCAAAAACAGCTCCAAACGTTAGTCATAAACAAAGTAGAGCCTAGCACAAGTGTACATTATCCTGAACTGAATCGCAGTGATAATGCGGAGGACTAAATGTTGAGAATATAGTTAGCGGGACGTGACGAGAATAGTATGTAAGGAGAGATACGGGAACTCAAGATTTAGAGAAAGATGACAAGTAAATGTATCTTAGCTATCCACCTAATAATATGGTCCAAACTAAGATCGAGTGATTTCATGGATAGACTTCCAACAGTATAAAATATAGATACCAGTGGTATATTCTTCTTAAAGTATTATGAAAAAAGATAGAAATTTATAAACGAAAGCATAGAATTCCATAGAACTGTACGTTTTTTTTACACTGCTTTTGCATGGTGAAAGCAATCCGGTAACGTATTTAATTCTAATATCCGTCAGAGAACAGTCAGTCAGTTACAACGTAGAACACAGTACATGCGTACATCAGTTCAAGTTGCCATGCCCCAATGAACAGATGGAGATTAAATTGTCGGATCGAATCTCAGAGTAGTAGAGGTAGCAACAGAATTAGTATTAATGGACAGAGTTAGAGAACGAAGATTTGCGAAAATAAAATTCAGTAAACAGAAAATTATGATGAATTCGGAAGCTTAGAATTTAAAGGAAGACAAGAAATTGATGCATGTGAGCCACTGCGAACGATTTTGAGAAAACACTTTCAAATCAACTGACAGAAAAAGCTACTATTAAAAATCATAAACTTTATATAAACCAATATAATTTATTTTCAAAAACGATCTATAAGGTTTGTAGATAATTTGTTTGATTTTAGGCAAATAATTTATTGCAAAAAGGCTAAGCTCAGTGAAAGGTAATAATTGAAAGGATAGGTTTGATTTGGAACTTTCCAAATGGCTAATAAAACTGATCACTTATATAATCATAAGGAAATGGTTTGGCAGGCATAACACCTACATTTTAAGCACTGAGCTGCGAGTTCAAAATCTGCCCTAGCTGTTTCGATTTAAGGGATTGGTTAGGATTAGTACGACTCAGATAAAAATATGACCCCAAAACTGATAATACAAACACATGGTTGGTTAATAATTAGCATTAATTACTAATTTTTCAGTATGCGATCTTATTTGAAACTCGTAAAAATACGGTCCGGGGGAACTTATTGAAAAGCATTTGCAAACTACGTAATTATACATTATTATGCATTTTGAGCTCTGAAAGGAACTCAGTAAATGAGAGTTAGCGGCATTACTCGCTTGTATAAACAAAATTAGGCTACGTGATTGGAATCACAACGACAGTATCAGTTAATTACAGTGCTTTATCTAAATCAGCCTTAATGAACACAGTAAAGCTAAGCAGCGCACATACCTTAACCTAAAGGAACCGTAACAGACTTCCGCTGACGAGTCGAGAAATATAAGTGACACGTGGATGAGGGCTGGTAGTTGGAATAACATTTATGTAAAACGGAAAACTATTTGCAAAGCCCTCTAATGTCCTTAAAAAAAGGCAAATTAAACTAACTCGTATTCAGTCCATGTGGCTTATCAGTAATATTTAATAAGTCAATCCTAACTGAAGCATACAATTTTGTTACTTAATATCAACTGTTTTTTCGACTTAGTCACTACGATAGTTTTATACAACTTTAAAGTATGCAATTATTTAGATAAAATAATGCAGTTACATTAAAGAAACATTTATAAAGACGCATCAAAAATACAACAAAAAGAGGGAGATTCATAAAAGTGCAATTACTTCTGAAAATCAGCTGAAAATACAACGCTTGAACTCAAATCATTTCCTATTTCTAAATCGGTAGAGCGGTTGTAAGATGATGTTTGTGAAATTTCAGATGACAATGAAGCAGACTGGAATCCTTCATCAAGCATTCTGAAAGGTGAAACAGTCAATAAAATATTTAAAATTTGCTTTACGAATGAGAATTAAAAAAAGTAGTTTGCATCAGGAATACAAATGACTAGCATAATAATGATTAAAATGTATGAAGCATAAATAGATACACGGTTCTAATGTGAATACAGGCATGAAAATAATACCCAGAATTATGTCAAAATGTTAGAAACGTTATTATTTCTTACACATCTACCAAAGATCTTGGCAATAAGGTTTGTAAAATGCCCGGAAAGTACGACGAATAGATACTGTCGAGACAAACACACCTTTACGATATTTACTGGATGCACAATAAATCTGTAGATATGATTTACTACCGAATGTAACTCAATTAGAATTGCATCAAATGTTTTGATTGTCTAACTTCAATGCAAATAAATGGTTCTGGTAGCCATCTGAAACTTAGTGTAGACAGGAAGGCTAGTTATTTTTCTATAATGATACTGCGTCACAAAAGATTGCGCACAATAACATCTGGCTAACGACTGACAAATAAATCGTGCTCAAAGATTCAATACTAAAAGTATGACATATATACCAAACAGATTCATTTACTCGACTCTGAGCAGCACATGTGCAAGATTCCAAATTTTTTCAAATGCTTTTCTTGAAAAACCGTATTTAAGCAGCTAATTGTTATTATACAATAACATATACCAGCAGTAGTACTTTGATAACAAACGTATATGATAATTTTACACCAATCCTTTCAAGATGCGAGGAAAATGAAAGTCGCCAAAATTTTCCTACTGTTCGCATAATTTTTCCACAGATCGCTAAAGATTTTTCAAAGTTATATGATTGGGGAATTTAAAAGGTTTAGATATCTAGACCTTTTAAATTCCCAACCATCCATCATCTTGACCATATATGGTCAGGATTACTGAGCTAAGTGACATATCAATTAAATTTCTGCATAAAACTGTCTGAAAAAATTTGATAAGTGTTATTTGTCGTAAAAATACGCTGTTTCAGTAGTGTGAAGTAGATATCTTCTCTAAGGAACTTACATGAAGTAAAGCTAATGACCTTGTCCTCTAGCTTAACTAACCCGCAATTAATTATCCAATATCTAATATGAGGGGCTGTTTCAAACCAAATAATTTCTTTATGCTCGCATCATAAAAGTCGCGATTTCAGCTTTCAGTCATTGGCTTTGTTGTGTAGTTTGCTGGCTACACAGTGGCTTTCAACCTGGCGATTTTACCGGTTTTTAATTATTACACTTTTATACATTCCTCTTTTTTTCTACTTCTTTTTCCTGTTCCAAGAGTCTCTGTGTACATCATAGCGGTACACATAGTCATCTTGCGTTTTTTTGAAACTAGCCAAGGTAGAGGCTGCCGTTACTTTTTCTGGCTGCTCGTTCCAAGAGAAGCAAGTTCTTAAAGACTGAAAATTTGACCTACCCTTATTTGTGTTCTCTCATGGATAATAGTTCATGGGTTTCTAGAGGTGAATAAAAAATCGAGCAGTCAGTTTGCCTTTATTTAGCTGTCTAGTCGTTCTTAATATGTTGTATATGGTGATTTAGTCTTCCAATAACCATCTGTAACTAAGGGTGAACAGCCCCGGCCGTTGTACCCAGTTAGAGTATTGTTTGGGCCAAAGTCCAGGTACGCATTTTGTTGATCGCCTCTGGACTCCCTTCAGAATGTCAGCATCCATTTCGAAAGTTGGAAGTGGGACGATGCTGTGGATTTCTAAATGTAGTCTTATGTATGTCTTGAATATTGTAAGGAACAGGTTGAGTAACAGCATGCTTCTTTGCCTTCAGACTCCGAGCGACATGGCATACGCTTTCGGGACATCCTTATGATGGTTTTTACTAGTCCTTGTCGGGGAAAAGTTAATATTAGGTCTCGTTTTTGGAGGTACTAGTTATTCGTTGCCCGCCTTGGTAATAGCCTGGTTGAGTACCATCTGAAGTGCGTTAGAACATTAAAAAATACTTTTGTATATTAAAATCATACGGTAGTCTTCTGCCCATTTCTTTTTCGTAGCCAGGTTCTATTGTAAAAGATTTATGTCTTCGTTATCTCTCACAGGTTTTCACAGTTTAACATCGTCCGTATATAAACAATTGGCAAGCGGATATTTAGTGGGAGGTCATTTATGAAAATTAGGAACAGCAGTGGTCCAAGGATTTATGGCAGGCGTTAGCCCTTCTATCCCCTTCGTTAGAGAATGGGGTTGCCCTCTTTCATTTTTCTGGAAACGTTTTGGATTGCAACAATCGTTGAAAGAGATTACTGATTAAGTGGGATGTGGCTTTAAATCACGGTTGTTGTACCAACGGTCTTATGCTGTCTCAGCCCGGCAATTCGTTGGGTTTTCTCAAGACTGACTCAGATCTTATCTTGATTTGCCCGATTCCTGTCTTTGTAAATTTGCTCTCTGGGTTGCTTATCACTGCTGAAGAGCAGTTTAGTTGTCTGACGAAGTGAGCGTTGATAACTTCAACCGCCTCAGTGTTGGCGAGTGGCACTTTCTGGGGGGGAGGAGCATGCTATAGTTAGGAGGTGCGGGTGGGTAGATGACCTCTGAGACATAAGCCTGTACACTTGCTTCTAGCCAGATGGACAGAAGTTTTCGTTTGTCGTATCTGACTAGCACGTTGCACCTTTTCCGTAGACATAAGTATGAATCGTGGTTAGATGGCTTTCGTGTGACTCTTATTGTATTCAAGGCTTCACTTTTCGCTTCTAGAAGGCGTATGGTCCCTTGTCCTAACCACGGCTTCGTCTAAGCGGGTTTACTTTTTATGACAGGTGTAGATTGTAAGGTTGCTTCATTGATGAGACTTTTGACGCTATGCCAATATTTGTCTATGGCAAGGTTCTCCCAGGCACTGGGCAAATTATCTCGGTAAGATGTTTGTTTACAGCTAGGCAATCTGTATGAGCATATTGAAAACATGGTTTGCTCTTGTTTCATGGTACAGTTTTGCTTGTAACCATTTCCAGCGTCATCAAGGCATGACCGCTGCTTCATATTGGGGCATCAGTTTCACAATTCTCCAGCGGATGTCTATTATTAGAAAATTTGTAATCCAACTTTGAGAGTCTACTATCAGTTCCAGACCTAATTTCGCAACCTACTCATTTTGTGAGTGCCATCTCACTAATGGAAGCCAGAAGCCAATTAGTAAAGTATCCATTTAGTGAGACTTCCTCTATCAGGTTCAGTGACAGTGTGTTGAAGTTCATCGCGACAATCACACTATTCGCACTCCTGATCGAGAGAGAAGAAAACGCTGGGAGTAAGCTCTTTTTATGCAAATGGGTGTTTGTGGGTGGGCGGTATATGTTGCTAACTAGGTATTTATTGCTGGCAACACTGAAATGAAACTAAATGGATTCTTGTAGGTTCGTCAAAGTTGCATTACTTACAAGTGTTTTTTTGACGAAGCTACTAGCGTACATTGTAACTTCGCCTCCCACTTTAAATTCCATTCAATTTTTTAACAGGACCATAACATTTGTGTTAACTTCGCCGTCTGGGATTTCAGGTGGAAGCCGCATTTCCGTGATTACAACCGACCTCAGTTTTAGTCGACTGCATAGATGTCCGAGTTCAGTTATTTTGCTTTCTAATCCCAGTACGTTAAAGTATTAACAGTTGACTAGTTGCCTGGTTGTTGTGTCCTCCTACGGCTGACTTATTATCCTGTGGGTTATTCTGATTAGTACCGTTTATATGCAAGCTGGAGCCAGTTTCCTTTGAACTGGCCTAGGAGAGCTTCTTTTATATGAGTAGTAATAACCATGGTCGCTTCTGCCCTTGGACAATAATGCGCCAGTCTGAATTACCTTTACAAGTCACTGAAGCGGATGTGAGGGCTACACTTGGTATTGATCTCTGCCCTGTCTACCTGGGACTTCTTTCACAGCATTGAATATGTCCATAAATGACATGCATGACCTCGTACTAAATTGAAGAGCATTGATTACATCATCACGGTTATTAAATTTTATGCCCATCAGTTGGGTAGACTACAGACGCTGTCGTGACTTTCTAAGAGTTCAGTTCGCTCGACGGCCACTTCCATTGTGCATATCTTGCAGACAGTGCTCGTCTGTAGAGTTTACGGTGTCTCACGGTAGCAGTCTCCAGCCCATGAAGTTGGTAGTACTTGTAGCATTGTCACTAAATAAAATTGTCACGGCTTCCCATCAGGCTACTGGTAAATGCCATGACATTGAAAAGGATCAGTGAAGTGCGCTTGCAGATTTCATTACCTCCGAGCCCAACTAGTTTCCCGACAAGTATTAATACTTCTGCTCGGCTTCGATTTGACACCAGTGGTTGGCTGTGGGCTGAAGTCCCAGTTAAAGTGCCGCTGAGGGGGATGATTTTGTTGTTACTTAAGAGCTCACTAGCGGAAGTCATTGTGTTTCATCGGTTTCCGTTAGGCCCTATTAGGAGGTTTCCCATCAAGGCTCCTTATACCGTACGGTTTTCTTTATGCCATATCAAGATGCTAAAGAAGAAACAAAAGACTTGTTTGAATGAAATGATAACAGTTTGTGTTACTGACTTCGGTGTGCAATCAGTTTTGTAAGAGAACTGATTCTATTTCAGAGGATGCAAAATAAAAGAATTGACGATGTATTATAATCCAACTGATTTCATTGCGTTCATGTCTTGATGTTAGGATGCGGATGTAGATCTTTGAGAGCCCAATTAGTGAAATCTAGCCTTTCAAGTAAACGTTATTTAGAATATGCGATAGTTTTGTTAGTTGTATTTCGTAGGCGATTTTTTGAATATCAGTGTTAGAGTTTCCAGTAACAATCACGCTGTTTAACAGTTAGCCGGGTGAGTTTAAATGACGATTTTTAAAATTGAATTGTAATGTAGTGGAGAAGGCAAGGTTCAGTACAGAAATAAGAAAGTGATTATTTGAACTTATGTGATTAAGAAAAAACAAAATGAGTAAGCAGATAAATAAATAAAGCTCTAGAGTATTTGAAGCAATGAAAACAGGTATGAGGGAAACAGTGATAGGGTAATTTAATTAATAGTTATTAGTGGTTATTTTTTGAGGACTTAATGAAATGTAGTCAGTCTCTGGACATGCAGAAGATCCAGCTATGTGAGTGTGTACGTAGTCATTCGGTATGATGTTTTCAATAGCACTTAAAATTCTGAGTTACAGTCAAGTAATAACACAGCAAAAACTCAAAAGTAGCAATAATAGAATTGTATTGGAATCACCAGTAATTGAAATCACAAGCAGTTAGCTGTTAGCACATATTAATCCAGGGACCAGCAATCATGGGAATCCAGTAATCTGGGAACTAAAGAATCTAACCACTTATATAAGACAACTAGGAATAGCAATATCTTAAATACAGAAAATCACAATAGGTGGGTAACAAGCAACATATACGAGGGTCTATCTAAGTAGACTCGACTTTCATCCGCTGACCAAATCCTGTATGTTAGAACAGTAGGCTATCACCAGCGTTCGTGTGATTGCACACGATCTAATTATCCAGAACCATTACAACTTGATTTTCCACACAACCTCAGTGCCAGTGGAAATAAGTCAGTCGTCGTAACACACGTAAATTTATGCGACTGCAAATATAAGCAGCTTGTTGGATAGCAACAAAGTCTAAAAAATAAAATTCTTAGTAAATTACAAAGTAATTCTAGTGATATTTTTCCTAGATCTATCACACGCAACGGATTATAACACCTAATATGTTTTCTGTTACGAACAGAGGCAAACCGAGCCAGACAGCTCGAATGACGAATAGTACCAATAGGGAACCATTACTTACAGGGTCAGTATAACATACTTTACCGAAACAATACGACAAAGGAATAAGTAAGCAGATACACACAATGGGGATGAGGACTACACAGTAATAAAACTATAAAAACTCCGAAATAAAGAAACACATTAGTCACATGATTGTCTAGATTCATCTGAACTAGACACTGGGGATTACCGCACTTATCCTTTTTTAAAAGCACTAAATAAGATAGTTACTTTTATGATAGGATATGGATCATTCCAGAATCACCTGACTAGTAACGCAATAGATTCCAACTTGCTAAGTGTTCGCTTTACTTCCTATCATTCCGTTGGGTTAACCTCAGTGTTAGCGATAGCGTATTTCACATAAGATTTCATCATTTAATGGCCTGAACTTTAAAGGATTTCATACTCTGTTATTAGGTCACACCTTTTTCAAATGATCAGTAATAAATTTAATAAAAGTAATTACTCCAAATTCATTTTGCCTAAGACTCACTTCACCGACTATCTCTACAAATTTTAAATGATGTCCACATCTTGTTTGAGAAATAGCCGGATGACAAAATGGGTTCCGTGTTGAGGACATATAGTGGTACTACGGATAGTCTAAGATAATTCAAGCGAAGCGTGTCAATGTTCGGCCCTTGAATGCTGTCTCATACTACGCAAAACTCTAAACATCTACATCTGTCGTGATGTAGATCCTTGGAGTGCTCCACGGTATATGACCACGTCACATTTGTTGTATAACAAGAGCGGCTTCCAGCGATTGAACCCACTCCTACAAATGAAAAGAAATCAGAAGGTAATAAATCATGGAAGAGAAGTTTTGTTTGATCGTATATAGAGTGTCGACGGGATAGCAACGTCTAGGCTGGCAAACAAGAATGAGATGCTTCCCACAGTGCGTCGCATCATGATTGGGTGGTGATGCGTGACCGCGTGCCTTCAACTAATTGTGCCTGCTAAAATATGGTCAGAATCGATGTCTATTGTCTATATGACTATTCATTTTGGGGATTATTTACAACTGCACGCTTGATACAGTGACTTTTGTTTCATTCGGATGTCCGTCCACTGTATCACAGTTTTATTTTAGAGTCTTATTAAATCCTGAAACAACGTTTGCAACATCATGTAAGTCAAATTTGTCTGCGTCATACATAATGTTCATTTTGCTCTCATTTATGTACTTTATTTCATGTATTATATGTATTCGTACAAGTAACGGCTTTATATCATCATGAACATACTTGTGAACTGTTTTAAATTTTACAATCAATTTTTGAATACAATAGTAATAATAGTAGTTACGATAATAATAGCAAAGGTTTAAATCCATCCTCCTGATAGTTATCACATGTAGCAAGAGTGTTGACTAGGATCCGAAATAAATCATGCTGTTTATTTTAAAATACGAACCATAAATGTGTTAGTTACCTTTCTAATGTCCTAATTTTACGGGAAAAAAGTAACACCAGCCTGACTCTAGGAGTCCTCCAAAATTGGGTTTGAAAGTATGGTATCATCCTACTAACTATTAATGCATATCGCCATAACGTTGCTATTTTTTCCATTCAATCTAAAGTGTGTCATACCCACCATGGATGCTCCTTTGGTCCCATCATCTGATGATAAATAGTTTTTGGTCAGAAGTGCTGAGGTCTTGACCCTCTGTCTCCTCGTACTGCTATGATATTATTTTGATGTTCCAATTAGCATGGCTGTTTTGCCGTAGCATACATTAGTGCAACTAGAAGCGATAGAAGATTTCGCAAAAAGCCTAAGGCACAATAGAGTAAGATTTTTTCGAACATTGTGTTTTGCACCGGTGGAGTGCTCTACGCGGATTGTTGGTTATGGAGTAATTATACGGTTGTCACGTCTATTTCACAATAATTGTTGATCCGTTCGTATTTATATGCTCTCTGATTATGGTGTAAGCCCTGTTTTATTCTACATTTAAATTACAAGATTACACTAAGTGGTGAAAATGTAAATACCAGAACAGTTTTAAAAGATAATCGGGTGTTTCTTTATGTTTGTTATTTCTTTAGTCTGTCTTTGTGTTTGATACAGTTTTCTGTGGTTTTCGAGTTCATTTTTAGCCACCGTGCAATAACAGCTTCTTCCTGAGATGTCTAGGAAAGGTTAAATTACCTGAGAGATTACAATTAGTAAAACCACCCTTAACATTATAAATTTATGCTTATTGCGTTGGCTGAGCTTGAATAAAATTCTGTATATATGATCAGGATGAGTGATTCAAGAGATGAAAGATTGTAAATTGATGATGCATATTTATATGGGATTGTGTTTTAGCTCAGCTTAGTTAATATCAAAATTCCTATGTACCGATAAATCTTCTTTTATTATTTTGACACAATTCCGAACATCAGTACATGTGTATCATCAAACTCAATCTCCATGAATTTGATAGTAATATGTTTGAAAAGATATAAATCCAACAACAATCATAGCATCATGCCTGAAAGTTAGGACTTTATTCATGGCAGCTACGAAATTCAATCACATCATGAATA
Organism: Schistosoma japonicum; assembly: GCA_025215515.1. Taxonomy (NCBI): domain Eukaryota; kingdom Metazoa; phylum Platyhelminthes; class Trematoda; order Strigeidida; family Schistosomatidae; genus Schistosoma; species Schistosoma japonicum. The sequence continues at coordinate 7,053,281 of CM046067.1, read as the reverse complement.
TGCATACCAAGATAGAATGCACGCTAAGTAAGTTATTATCCACAGGGGCGAATTCTAGTAACAAGGTTTTATTAATCGGATGACTTCAGGCTTTTTGAAAAGGACTCAGGTACAATAAATACAGTTTGAGACTTATACGGACACTTTTTACCTTTTACTTTTTCATAAGGCAATAAACAGTGTTTTAACAAACTATTTTCCATGTTAAACGTTCAACTGTTGTTAAGAAACTAAATGTTTTTTTATTCGCTACATTTGTTTGCATATTGAACACATTTTAAACTTTTGTAACTGTTTAACTTTTGATTTATCATTTGTTGGTTGCTGCAGTAATAAGAATTTATTATACGCATCATTCCAATTTATAATATTCAGTGAGTGTAGCCTATGCTTTACTTGTATCAACAGGTAGAAATTACTAAGCTTATAAGGAGGAATGTATTAATCAAATAAGCAGGCAAGTCTATTATACCAAAGTACTATCCCCGTTCAAACGCCATCACGTACATATTCATAAGTTTCCATACAAAATCAAACTATAAGATAATACTGAAATCCGCACCATCTCTGTGTTCATTTAAATGGATAGCAGGCAGCATATTTGTACACGTTTGTAATTTCTGATTACTGATTGTTATCGAATGATCTTAATCTATTTGGATGATTTTGGCATATACTTTGGACACAAGCTTTGGTGAATTGGAGTTATAGCTAGTATTTTAAACCTGGACGTTTGTTTTATCCTCTTTTTGATTCATTAGTTGAGTGTACATGTATTTCAATATTATATTTGCATCGTGACCCGAACTTAATTTTGCTTTAAACAGGAGGTGACAAACCTCTACGAATAAATCCGTGTGCAAAAAAAGCAAGAACGGATAATCGAGGATAATAGGAGTTATTGAAATGTGGTGCTGTTATAGAGATGATCAATCTAAGGCTGAAAACTGTGCGAAACAAAACCATCTTAGAGGCTAAACTACTAATCTTGCTCAAAACACCTTGCTCAATAACTACATATTAGGTACACAAAATCCCCCCTTTCAGTTAACGTTGTTTAAACACGTTGATCGAATGGATTGATAATGTTGTTTAGTGAGATTTGATTCTATAATGCTTGTTAATACTGAATTATGAACGTACTATGTTTAGTAATAATATTATTCCAAATTATTTATGAATCACCGTATATCCGATCGACAAATACACATAGAACAGAAGTTGGTAACGATGTATTCACGAGAATTATATTGAAACACAGTATAAACTCCATAAACAAACAGCTAATGCGCTAAAGTTCAACAGTATAGTACAGTCTAACATACAGTACAAATATCAATAAAAAATATATATTACGAAGATCATTATTTTGGGGAATAACAGCAGCCTCTAGACTTAAGTAGTAAAATATCAAGACATATCTTAGAAACAAAAAATCAGATTGACATAGTGGAACTTTTCACGGTAATTAACAAGTATTCATGGTATAATCTCCTGATATTTGCTGAATTTATGTATTTCATGAGTCAGTAATATGAATTGTAAGTCTGGAAAAAAACAGTTTTAACACGTGTTTAACTTTGGTAATGTTAATTTCATTGTTTATATCATAAAATGTGTACTTAAAGTATTTCAATCTCTTTCGTGTCATTACGTCACCAAGTAATTTTTGTCTGATTTTATTGATTGTATTAATATAATTGAACTGAGGTGGTTTTGTGAAGGTAAGTATTGAATTTAGTTGTCTGTATTCTTTATACTTTAATGTTAAATAGGTACCCTTGAAATCCAGGGAGTGATGAAAAGCTGTTTTATCCTATTATGTAATTCTTTAGCAGTGTACACTTCACCGATTCCGTCAGGAAAATTCGAACCCAAAACCATCAGGTCGGTAAACACTTAACTGTCTTTACTACTGAGCCAGTGATCTATAGTAGAATTTCTTTTTCAATCATTTTGTGATATAGCACGATGACCATTGATTGTCATTGATGATAATCATCTCACTCTTAATATGTCTGAGTTTTGTCAGTCACGAATTCTCACGAGAACTTCAGAAACATGCTGAAGTTAGTTACTAGTAAGCCAATTTATAGAAGACGTAACTACTTCAGACTATACGGACTTTTATGTTGCATAATTGAGTGTATGTTTAACGTGAAATTGGATATAACTTAATTTTGGTAGCTTGCTTGGTTTCTGATCGCTTGTTCATTATAATCTGTCCCAAATATATTCCCATCTTAATCGTAATTGTTGACTTCTCATTATATGTGAGTTACGTCTGTTACATACGTATATGAAGTCACAGAATATGCGAGAATTTAGATGCTCATTGAGTATATAATCTACGAATCGAACGTAGGTTGGTGTCTTCATTTAAAAATTATTGTAACTGAAATGAGGTGGATTTTTTGAAGATAGGTGTTAAGTTGTTTGTAATCGTTCCAGCTTTTTAGTAGCGACCTACCAACATCAATTTGTAAAGTATACACACAAGTAAATTGGATTATTAGCTTACTAAGTTCTATTCATTTAGTTTTATTCCTAGCCACTACTAACGTTTACTGATTACTCAATCATATATAACTCTTTAGTTGTTTATCACTGACAGTGTTTCAGAATGCTACTTAACATGTGTATATTTGCATTGTTTAAATTCCGGCACTTAACTTCGCTCACCTCCTCATTACATTAATCCTAATGTCATGTATCAACAACAATTTACAATCAAATTGTTTACTGATCCGTAATTTTCATTTTGAAATATTATAGATTGTAGGTTAATAGTAAGAACTAAACATGAACTCATTATATTACTCTCTACAAAATTCATATTCATTGAAATCAGTGGATTCAATTGATATAATGGTTGTAAAGTATTAACATTTGAGATTGATGATGTACATCAAGTTACTGATTTATAAATACGCTATGAGTTATAATCCATATTTAATAATGTCAATATATTTGTTTACAAAGTAGCTAAACGGAAACGGTACACAGTAACAAAGTTCACTGATTAAAATATTTACTTAAAAAAGAATGAAAACATAGAAAAAAATATTCAGTTTCAAGTAAATAAAATAGATAAATCCACTGATATTTGTTTTTCTATTTCAGTAGTATAAAACAAACAAGTAAATTGTACAAAAAAAATTACACAAAGAATGTATTCTCTGTTTTTCATTTATTATCAATTTCAATTGAATAAATCTAGTTTTAATAGAATTAAATTAAGAAGAAAATCGAAATGTTATAAAAAAAAGAAGATGAAGAAGAATAATCAGAAGAAATAAACGTAACTTCCTAGTGTTCAATGTTCTATGTACAACAAAATTTCTTTTTTGTTGTTTCTTTTAAATTAGGCTCTTCAACTGGTAAATTATTTGTTGGTATAATGTTTCCTTCATCTGCATTAAAAGATGGACGTTTACTGACAACATTGTAAATAGCTAAAGAAAAAAGAAGTGACACAATTAAAATAATCTACTATTAAACAAAAAAGTTATCTTTAAAGTTGGGTTAAATATTGGTACAGTGGTGTTCATGGTGAAGTATTCACCGTAAGACTTGAAAGTAACCAAACGAGATTAGTCTATAATGAATAAGAATAATAAATATTTGATAGATTGAACGAATCAAGATGAATTGCTAACTTGTAGGACCATTTTCCAAAAGATTATTTCACTTCTATTATTATTATTAATATTATTATTATTATGTTCCCTTCGCGCTGTAGCTGTTCTTCCCTAACCCCCCTCCATTTTCCCATTATTACCGTCCTGGTTCTGAATCAGTGTTGTTTCCCTAATTAATTGTCAGTGCGGTAATGTTTACATGTGTTTAATAATGGATGTTTGGCTCTTGTTTTTGGCTTAGTTGTCTTGTGTTCTTTTATCCAGGTTTTGATTAGCATGATCAGAACCGACTTAAGGATGTCGGTCAGGCGGTCTTATCGTTCGCGGTCAACGTATTGGTCCCTGGTAGGTTGTACCAACTGTTTTGTCAACTTTTATCCATAATAGTTGAAGTTCACTACATATAAACATTGTAAATGGTTAGACAAAAAACTAAAAATTGAATCAAATATTGTAACAGTGTGAGGTTCAGCACAAAGTTTCCAAATTTCGATAATCGTGTTGTTATGTCAAACATTTCAAGTTATTTTCCCAATAATTCAGTAGGTATGTACTGCATATTACAGAGTGTTGTTACTTAAAACTTCATTTCATGAAGCAACATATTTGTATTTTCCATGTTCAATTAAGTTGTCATTGAGACAGGTATCATCAATACCACTGACTAATCGTCGTGCTCATTCAAATAAAAAAGCGACAAATGAACGATGACTTAATGATTCTGATAGCAAAATGTTCTCCAAAAGACAATAAAGACACGGGTTTGATTCCCTAATATGGTTGAGGGAATGAATTGTTTAGTGGTTCCATACAGTGACAAGGTAGCTTTTCAGTACCTCATGATTTTCAATGTTACATAGTCGAAGTTATTTCGTGATATTAAGTATTGTAAATGTCTAGAAAAAGATATACTGAAAATTAAAATAAAGTGGAGTTACCTTCCAAGCTTTTCAATGTTCAATAGTTGTGTTTTTACATATAACATTTTAAGTTATTTTCTTATTCATCTAAGAGATATACTTAACACAGGACAGTGTATTTCTATATAACATTACATTTTATCACTTAATTTAACAGATTTTTTTGTTTTATATTTTTCATACACCATGTCAAACTGATTTACAATGAATATGTTGTACGCATTCATTTATTAAATGAACAAGTAAACAACAGAAAATGTCCCATACAACAGATTTATTGAAGATTCAAATCGAATGGTAGTGTAAATTAACACATAACGCAATGTATTTAAGCCAATCATTAACTAATACCATATCACATTGATAACAGACCACTTGTTCAGATAATAGACCAGTGTTCTGCTGATTCTAGATAAGTAGATGGAAAAATTGCGGCCATTTTCTAAATTGCTTGTGATATATCATTGTAGTCAATTATCAGTTGCTATAACAATTAATCCATAGAAAGTGTATAATATTTTTTTGGATACAAATTTTGAAGCATTTTCATGCTGAAAGTGTCAAATGCGGTATTCATTGCTTAGAAAACAGTATATTAAAAATTCCTATTAGATGGTAACATTTTTATGCAGTTATAAAAATGTTGTTATTTGTATTCGTCACAAATAGTTGGAAGTGAGACAGTTGTCACCAGTGACAATCGATGTTCGTCACGCTATTTTACAAATTTATGGAAGTGGGAGTTTTACCATTAGACCCAAGCGCAATGGTTTAAAATGTTGAGTGTTCAACGACTTAAAGGCTGTGTGTTCGATTTTGTGATGGGACCAAGAGTACATACCACTGAGGAATAACATACTACGGCAAAATAAATACCCAATGCTTCTTGATTTTCAAGTGTGCCCAATGTGTAACGAATATAAACAACTTGATACGTATCTCCATAAAACCACCTTCATTAATTATGAATATTCTTAAACTGATAAAAGCAATTTGTTAGTCAATGATAAAAATGAAATGCATAACTAATCATAAGTGAAAGTGCGAATTGATAGCAGGATCGCAAATGCACTAGTAGTAGTGATAAAGAGATTAGAAACAGCATGTACACATAATTTAACGTAAGATAAATAAGGCTTATGAACTCGTATATGACTATGTTAAACATATTGGCTGTGGTTGTTAACTCGATTCTTTTTAGATTACGCTGTATGTAGTAGACGAGATTGAACTCCGTTTGAAAACTTTGATGGTATACAATATACAACTCTAGATGCTTCAGTTCTGAATATTGCATCTTCACTATCTGTTAAACGTGATTAAGTATGAATTTTACGGGACCCCTTACAAACCAAAATGGTGAATGTTATTTTACCCGTTTGTTTAGTCATGTAGTGGCACGACTAATATAGCTTTCTTCAAGGGAGCGTTTAAATTCATAGATATACATCGATGTGGCAAAATCAAGTAACTTATCTTTTGGTTAAGTAACTACCATTAGTCGGGTGGTAAATGACACAAAGAATAACTACATAATATGTTCTTTTAACAGCTTCAGCTAGACTATCATGTAATATATTACTAGCTATGTTCCAGTTGAATTTTGGTTTAAGGAAGAGGTTTCTTTTCCACGGTCAATGCTTCAAATTCACTGTTGACTGTAGACATATCTTTCTTTTAAAAACTATGTGGGTAGCCAATTTCAGTCAACATTTTGAATTCGGTGTCTAATTCATTGTTCACAGAGTCTTCTGGGTAAGATGTTTTAGCCATGATTGTTAGACATCTGACTAAGTTTCTCTTATAACGTATAAGCACAAATCGGATAAATGTGTGTACTCACACGCAGTACTCTTTCTATGAACACTTTTACTTAATGATCCGACTTCTCGTCTTTGTAACAGGTTATTTAAGAAATACTGTGTATTGCTGCATATAAGTATTAATGCATACCAGAGAATAAATTCTGGTTACAATCTAACTGAAAATACTTTATAACACACAAATCAACACTAAATCCCTAATCAGAACCAAAAATCCTGACAAGAAACAAACTAAGAAGAAGATCTAAAGGATTATATACGTCCATATAAAACCTCAAGAAAATAGACTTTGTTCAATTGTGTGGGTGAATTTATGTTTCATTACTGTTCTAATCTCCAGAAACAGAAATTTAGGTCATTCTTCACTAAATTCATTAATCACATAAAAGCTGTATACCTTTAGTATGTTAAATTACCCTGTTCATTTCTGAAAGAAATATTCATTTGTTTTAATTGACAAAGATGACTGGTAAAGATGTATGGCGCTGATTAATTCGTTTGTATAATTGAAGTGGTCAAGTAAAGGGTCAGTCTAGCTTTTCCTATAACCAATAATCAGCTAGTATTTATTTGAAAAAATCTCATAAGAACAGAGCAACATTTTCGTCATATCACTGATTGGCTTTTAACTGTTCTTAGATTTCAGAAAATTAAAATTTGGATCAAGAAAATCCATGAACGTCTCAGATAAAACTTTATGATCAGTAATAAATATTTACTTGAATTTGATATCACTAATTGATCTGCCTCAAACAATCATTGAAAATATGAAAGCAATCGACAAATGATTCATTCCAGAATGGGATTCTTCAGCTATGTGTATACACGACATTGACTAAGAATTGAGCCAATCACTTCCAGGTTTCGTGACAGTCTCTTAAACACTGGATCACGTAACCGGACGGTATCTAATGGCTGATGTTTCTAGTTTTATTGAATATGCAATAAATTTGGGTGACCTCATTTATTTCCATCTGTGTATAACTGTTTCACATTCGATATGGCTGAATTTCACTGGTCATAATTGTATTTAATTATAAGTGATATGACACATTGTAATTAGGTGCTGTGGAGATTATTGTTGATTGGATCGTGGATGTTTGGTGCTAACAAGTACCATGTCAGGAGAAAACAGATGTCCATGGCTTCCTAGTTTTTAATGGATGCATAACTCAGGACAATTCTTGATCTCAAACCCAACATGCCTCACAACACCTAACTACAATCAACTCTTACTGTTACTGACTTTTGTGTTATACACTTCAATAGTTTAAAGATGACGTGAAATAATTAGAAGTGATGAATATTTGGTCGAACTACTGTTTGCAATAATGTCGTCATTAAACTTTTATAGATATAAATCCATGTCAGTTTCATTGCAAATGTCAAAATAAGGAATAGAAGTATAAATATATTTTTGACAGTTTACATAGTTAGACAATGGTAGATTTTGGAATGAACTTTAACTCCAACAACTGCTTGAATATATCTAAAATCTGTCGGTTTTAAATTCGCATGCAAACGTTATTTTTTTTAGAATAACCAAACTTTTTTATATTTTTCAAATTACAACAAGGACCAATGACATTTAGATCTCAAGACGTACACTTTATCAGGTTTGATGAATAATGTTACTAATCAAAATTTAATTCATTTGTATTCACTTCTTGGTTTACATTTTTAACTTGAATGAAATCAATCTGTGACAAATGACGTCAATAAATTGAACAAATCTACACAATAACCTCTTCAAAGTATTGTAAACATTCTTTTGAAGGGGGCACATTTATAAAAGAAAAAAGAATAATGACGATTCAACAAATTAATAATACAAATAAAGAGTGTAATTAAAGGATTCGGTATATTCAGCGTAATATAGTTGAATGATCAAATATTCACTGACATGTCTTTTACTTTAAGTGTGGTGATGCTTCAGTATTATTGCTTTACATGACCAGAGAGAACTGGACAGCTATTTCGCTCCCGTATGAGACTACACTCCAAGTGACCAGTGAAGTTCAGCCATATCGAATGTGAAACAGTTATACACAGATGGAAATAAATGAGGTCACCCAAATTTATTGCATATTCAATAAAATTAAAAACATCAGCCATTAGATACCGTCCGGTTACGTGATCCAGTGTTTAAGAGACTGTCACGAAACCTGGAAGTGATTGGCTCAATTCTTAGTCAATGTCGTGTATACACATAGCTGAAGAATCCCATTCTGGAATGAATCATTTGTCGATTGCTTTCATATTTTCAATGATTGTTTGAGGCAGATCAATTAGTGATATCAAATCCAAATATGAAAACAATGTGTCCTATAAGCTGAAGTGTTCGATCTGTACATTTTTCATAACATGCAGGGTCAAAATCAAAGATCAACAACATGAGAATCAAATGACATATTTAAAAAGAATACAAAGGAATTACGAGAAGTACTGGCTTTAGTTAAATGGCTTGATTTTCCATTCACATTTACGAGAACACCAACTATTTGTTGAACGCTACAATACTAACTTCGCTCATATTAATACACCAGGAAAACTATGAATATGATTTCTTTGAGAATGTCAAAATATTAAATAAAGAAAATACAAAGAAAAAAAATTGTTAGAATTTTATCACAATGGTCACGCATTTGTTAATAGACTTTTTGAAAATGGCTAAATCCATCCGTTAGTAAAATAAGGATAAATAACTAAAAGGCTAGAGGAGGAGACAGCCAAAAGTAAATATGTACATAATAGCAATACAATTATAAATAATCACTAATCATATTCTAGGCCTAAAGAATAAACTGCTTTATTACATGTTGATAAATTCTAATAATCGACTTCTTTGAGAAATATTTATCATTAATTATGTCAACAGGGACGATAAGGAAATCTATAAGACTAAGCAGTCGCGATTAGAGAATGAGATACTCATAAAATCCATCTATTAGCCTACAAATCTCGATTATTAAAATAGTTTTAAAGAATATAAAATGCGTGTGGTCATATCTTTTTATTAGTTTAACAGATACTTAGATAACGCATTGTGAATATGATAGAAAACGAAATTATTTAATTATATGCCATAGTCAATGCTGTAGAGCGCTGTGGAGACATCGTTGAGTTCTTAGTTCAACATTACTGATGGACTGATGTTGGTTACACAACTAATGAAAAACAAGACATAGTGGATACCTATTTTGTCCTAGTATAGAATTCTTCATTGACAGTAAACATCTAAGACTCCACCAGGGAGGTAAACGAAGACCTTCAGTTTTCGTAAGACTTGATAATTTTCAAATAACCTTGTACTAATACTTTCAGAGTTTCGATGACTGCTTAACCAAAGTTAATTCTATATTTGATATAGTTTGTATCAGATTCATTTAACTACATGTAAATGGTAAATAATAAAACAACATAGTAGATTACTAGTTCACATACTTTATTATACTTGATACTTTATTATTATCATTTTAGTCAAAAAGAACACTAAGGAAGATCAACAAAAGCTATACTTACTTTTCAATGTTTGGCAAAACGCCTCTTCAACATTGAATGCATTCAACGCCGATGTCTCCATAAAGGACATACCTTGTTGTTCAGCGAATAGTTTAGCATCTTCTGTTAGCACACAACGTAAATGCTTTAAATCACATTTATTTCCGACTAACATAATTACAACATCATCTGAAGCGTATTCTCTTAATTCGTCTAACCATCTGTCTAAATTTAAAAATGTATCCGGTTTTGAAATATCATAAACTAGGAGAGCACCAACTGCACCACGATAATATCTAGTAATAATGAGAACAAATAAATGATCATCGAAAAATAACACCATATAAAAAAGATTAGATCATTGAAATGTCAATATTTAGTCAATAAAACACTCAATTTATGTTTTATTTGATTAAATTTATACACAATAGATTTAATCTACTTTAGGTACCTAGAATTTTAAGTTAAAGTATTGTGTAAGGTGAAAATGGAACGATTTTCAAGAAATTCGCAATGTGTCAATTACTATGGATTTTCGAAGGGCAAACATTTAAATGAACTAATTAGATATGGATATTTTGTCAACAAAAAACTAAAAAATTTGAGAAGGATATAGAGATTTCACTAAATAATCCAATTTTTCAAGTTCTGTATCACAGAAATAACGACAACCCATCTCGTTCATGTAATCACTTAACATCCATATTCTACAACCTTTCATAGAAATGCAAATAGTCTCCTATACACTCGTAAATTGATTTTGTTCATGGTTCAGGGCTGTAATAATGTTAGGCTTGAGATTAAGAGCGTAAAACAAAAGTACTGCATTAAGTGATCGCTAATTGGTCTCAGATTTTTTTCAATCGTCGCTGATCGGTTAGGGTAGGTAATCTTGGAAAACAGTTTAAGAATCACTCAGCCTCGTAATTTTTACTAAGCTGTAGCTACATTTCTATTCATTTTCCGATTGACTTAATGAGTGAGTGTAGTTTGCATTAATCATTTCATTACAGTCGTTTGAAGTTATCCTCAAGTAACTTTTGTAAGATATAATCTGAAATTGTCGATGAAGACCAAAATATTTTAATAAAGGCTAGTGCATATAATGAAATCTTGTATAAACGTCACACTCCAATATGAAATACTCACCCACTGATTGATTAGAGATAATGACAGAAAGTGTTTTTTATGACATACTTAGTAACAATTGAAAATGTTAATGAAAACCTCAACTGTCAAAATCAGTTATTGATTTATAGAAATTGAGAATCAGAGTGAATAAGCACGAAATATTCTCAAAATTTAATACTGGGTAGAACAATTATAGAGATTTCCCCTTACACAAATATTAACGCACCTTTTTAGTAAAGTAAACAATAAGTTATTAGTAGTCATTGTTTTGTGCCTTTTCAAGATTGCCAAATCGATTATTTTACTATTTCATTCTACATGTTTAAAACAACTGACCAATTATTCATTATTTGGTTTATTGTAGTAGAAATGTAGGCACTAGGAATTAATCCCCTCTAAATCTGACTAAAACTAGAAAAAACTTTAATTAGTGTATATTGTCGGGTGTTGTTTAAATCATTAAAATTTTCAGTTTCAAGTTAAGTAAATAAAAACTATGAGATACTAGACATAAAGTTGTTATTGTGTAGAACTAATTAATAGACTGTTCCCGTCAGTTATATTACCGCAATACTGAATATTAACTGATGCTACAAATGCAAACTGTTGGATGCCAATCCGGTGATTTGAAAAAGAATCTCTTGTCATGAAACATGAGTGTTCTGGGTTCAATTCTTGTAGGAGTTATGGACGATAACCTCTGAGGAGTCTTGAACTGATGAAAATACGAAAATGAATTTGATTGATAGTTGTCAATATATATCAGTAGTATGTAACAAACTGAACAAAGTAGGAATTAAATACTTTGAAGCCGCCCTAGTAGTGCTAATGGTAAGGTGTTCGTCTTGAGACCTAAAGGTCTGTGGTTAAATCCTCTAATGGGATCGACAATACAGATTGAGAGGTCCTATACTTGAACGAAGCGATTGTTGATTATTTCTTAGTTTCCAATGATACTCAACCGAGGTCAGTCTGTAACGAATATACACAGTAAATTAAAATTCCAGATATTTATTAGTACAAACAGATTTAGAAATAATTAGTTGTGTCGTGAGGATGTTCGCTATAAGTTAAAATAAAGGTCGAAAACTGTTTTTTATATAAATAAATACACCGGCTTTCTCAAGTTTGATAATTAAACCTTCAGCAAACTTCACTGGGCTAGAACCTGGTTGTTAATGAATTATCTTGAAGGAGTTAAGTGTTCAGTCAATGTTCTCTGCCCAGGAGATGTCTATAAATCACATTATTGAGTGTTTTTATTTTCTTAGTCAAAGGTTTTACAGATGTTCGAAGATTTCTAAGCGTGGTCTTGTTTCTGTTCTACCGATGTAATTGCTTTGTTGGACACAAGTAGATTTATGCATACACGTGACAGTAGGTAACATGGCAATGGTAGTAGTAGTAGATTTTTGACTGCTTTACTGAGCACATTGCTTTATACAGCATAATTCGTTTATATACATGGTAGATTCTATTTAACTCAGTATCAAACAATTTACATATTATCCCTATAATATCATCACCTTAGAGTTTGAGATAGATGAAATGGGTTGTTTACTGACATCAGGTAATGTTACTTTGTTGTTTTTCGTTATATATGCTTGTAAATGAACCTTTATGAGTGGCTGATGCATCCTAGACATTTTATATCATTAACCAATTATTCTTTTCATGTCTCGGTAGAGCATATTTTTTCTACCTCATAAGAAATAGTATTCTGATCAGGGCTTTCTTATAACCGATCAGATGAAAAACTTTTAAAGTCTAAATGCAAGATATTCCACGTATTCGATAAATTAAATGTTGAACTGCACCACCTTCAGTTTGTTGTATGGTAACATAAAGAAAGTAAAACTGGCGTTTCTTGTTGCGTTCCATAGTAAAACTGATATTGCGATTTACCTTAGTGAAAGTGCTTACAAACGGACCACATTATGTTAATTACTAAGTAATCAGTTATCATAAATATCTCATCTCTACAAGAGATCAATTGTGGGCTAAAATAGTTCAATAGTAGCCTCTAAAATTATACATGTTCGAATTCCTGCAGAGTGGAACATTAGTTATCAACTCAAGATTGTAAGCATGTCTTACTGAAAGGTGATTGCCAGCATAGAAATCAGTTAATTGTTATTTATATCATTATTAACATAAATGAACTTCACTTAACAACTTTCTTATTAGAAACCTGAGAAATTTAGTGGCTTATCGATACATAACTATACTTTGTCAAGTTGATTATAAGGAAAAATTTAAATAACATGAAGGTACTATCTTAGTTCTAAGAAACAGGTTTGATAAACAACTTTCAAACAAAAAGTTAAACATAACACTCACTTTTCTATAATTATTCTGAAAAGATTCTCAACTTTACCAGTACTGTGTGGTTGGAGATAGTCTACGGATGACTATATACAAGCTATGGTTGCATTCTAATAAGCACTTCCTTTAGCACAAAATACCTACAATCTTAAGGAAGTTGGAGCATTACTCTGTGAAATTCAAACATCCACCTACACAATCTGATCCCGTAAAGTCTATAGTTTATGTAATATTTATTATTTAGAGTTATAAGCTATTTATCAGAGAAGAAAACATTCATCACTTAGTAATTCGTCAGTAGGTTAGTCACTATGAAATTAGTTTATTGGTTAAGGTCACAGTTTACGAAGCTGAGTGATGTATATATGAATAGTAAGTGACTGAATCATTAACATTTTCAGGATTTCAGGTAAGCCTCTCTAAAGATATGTGGCGATTAGCATAAAATTTAAGTGAATTAGGGCTTCCACAAGAATAATTCTAAACCAACTTATTAAAACTAAAATGACTTCGTCAACACAAATGATCAGTTAGTAAATTGCAATAGTCACAGATTGATGTCGGTTGGATAACACTGAAAACCACAGAGCACCAGATAGCTGTTTTGTGTTAGTATGAAACTCCTCAGTAGTGTGCACTCAAGATTCCGTCACTAAAATTAACTTATGTCCTTCAGGTCTCACAGCAAACGTCAAACCACATGTACCACTGGACCAGCCAGTATCCAATGGCAGAATTCCCACTTCCATCAATTTGTGTTAAAGTAGGATGGTCAGTGGAGGCATAAGGTGATGTTCTTCGAGTTTTAGGGAGAATATATGACTGATAAAGTTCAGACATGTTGGGAGTTAGACAGTTGTCACTAATGATAATAGATGATTATCGCACCATTTCACAAAATGACAGAAGTAAGAGTTCTACTACTAGACGTCATACCAGTGTTGATGGCTAGGGATACACCGTGAGAACTGTATTTCGTAGATTTGACTCCCTAACGGGATAGAGACTGTGCCCGATACTATGATGAAGCAACTTATCAATCTTCCTTGGCATCTAAAACATTTCACTCTGTGACGAATACAAACAACTAAACTTAATACCTATCTCGATTAGCTGATCAGTACTTCAAATGTATGCCACTCTATTTAAATCATTTACATCGTTAAGTGATCGCATACCCAAAAACACATAGAAGAATGTAGTTGAACAGAAGAAGTATACATTGTATTCTGTGAAAAATAATGAATATGCGTCATGCAATACCATAGTTCAATCATTCACTAACTAGGCATAAATACGTACCACAAAATAATAATAATAATAATAGTAATTAATTAACCAGGCGATTAATTAGACCGAATTTCAGTAATGTGAAATAATCGAGTAAAATATTTATGAATAGAAGAGAAACAAAATACACATGATCACAGTAAAATCGATAATGTAGGTGAACTGATCTAATTAAACACCTTTTGGGTTATATAAACCATTTCATGATATTTTATTAAGGCTTTCAATGTGATAGATAAGTAATTATCATTAGTAGTTCATTTCTTAAATATTTAAGTTACAAATCAATATAATACATGTGACTTTTTGTAAGTAGTATTGTGTATTTGTTTTCGAAATAAAGCAGTATCTTTTTTTGAAGCTTATCAGTTTCCTTGATGGTATTTTTTATTATTATCAACTTGCGACCTTCAGGCCTTGCAGTTAATACTTTTATCGTTTAAACTAATTTAAACGATATTTCGATGAGCATTATCACACATTAATGGAAGTAGGAATTCTGTAATTAGATGCCGGTCTAATGGAGCAGATAGTTAGGCGTTCGCCAACCTGAAGCCCCCTGGGGTGGCATCTAGGGTGTGCATTGCTGAGGAGTCTCATACTAGGAAAAGACAGCTGTTTAATTCTCCCTGGTCTTCATTAGTAGCCTAACAACATCAATCTTTGACGAATTCAATCAACTAATAACTTAACACCAATTTCTACAAACCACCTCAATTTAATTTCAATTAAATCCCAGATATTGTTAAGTCAGTTATCAGTTATGAGCAACGTAAAACACGACGAGTGATTTTGCCAAACTTTTCGTTCAATACGTAATACTCGATATATTTGAATTTTACTATCCAACGGCTTCACACGAGAATACCACGACTTAATTAGTCACTAGTGAGCAGATGATTATTATTGGCACACACAGTCTACAGAAACTATTGGATTTTGTTTTTTTACATCACAAACTGACAGTAGCTAAATATCGATTGACAACTAAGAAACAATGAATAACTGTTTTATTGTAGTGAATGGTTCCACAGCATTACGTGACAATTTCGTGGCCTGAAAGCATGAAAGTCCTGACTTTGATTCCTTGTGAGATCTTGTATGTTGTTCAAATAATCGAATGAAACACACCCAAAGCTTTATTGTTTCTTATACCACCTTAAGTGACAAACAATCTATGACGAATGTTATCTACAAATGAAATTAATCAGTAAACTTATAGTTTACTAGATAATTTATTTAACAATCAGTACAAATATGTCGATTAAATCAGTTTTGATCTCATTTTCAGTGTTGTATATAGCTACACCTACCTATGATTTTTCTTTTTAATTACATCAAGTTGTATACTCCTCTCAACGTTGCTTCTGAAATAGAAACAGTCATGCTGTGGCTAGCAATGAAAAATTCCTTAAGCAATTAGTTGTTATTTTATTTTCCTAGTAATTACTTGTTTACTTACCTTTTAGACACATTATAAATGCGAGATCTAATACTACAAACATACGGTTTCTAAAATTCAGGTAGGTAGAGTGAGATTAAAACTTGTAATATACTGGCTGAATGTTGAATGCCTTAACCATCATCCAACCTTAATATTTGTAATAACTTATTGATAATCCATAATATGGAATGTATTTGATCTTAGCTTTTATTAATATAACTACGTTATTATATGAAATATTTACTTTTTCAATCCGTTAATGGATACTAAAATCAAAGTTTACTTCTCACGAGATGAGTTGACATAAATTCCGTTACAAACATTTGTGTGTTAAATTTTAATAATATAAGTTTCTAGAGTGTAAATAATGATTTGTTTGGTTAGATTGTATAAATAATAACTAAATAGAAGAAGAAATGAAACAGTCCTCCCTTCTGCATGATGTGAGTAAGATAATCGTAGTAAGTGTCATGTTAGGAATAACGAATGCTAATGGTGGAGAGGTTTCTTGAGAACAACTTTCATCCGCATGTAATGCTTGTTACAAATATGACTTCCGTCAAAATACCATTGAAAATCAAGGAGTACTTGACTGTCTCTTTACTTCTGTGTGATGCTCCTCTGCGGTTTATTCCCATAATTCTACAAGTAATCAAACATGAGTACTTCAAGTTGCCTAGATAGAATCCAACAATTCTTATTTACAACTTCGATCGATTAGTGATGCAGGGTAACAATCGTTTAAATCCTAAAGTGATGATCATCTGTGTTTCACTACCTAAGTGTATACTGCTGGGGTGTCCCCTTACAGGACAAAATAGTTGTCAAGTGTTTCTTGATGTTTGGTATCTCATCAACTGATATAATTGTGTGAAATTCTGTATAACTTAAGGCACGTCCTAGTTGGAGCTCATTATCGTGCGAAAGTTAGTGGCCGCAAGTTTAAATGATATAATTTTATTATTAAATCTATTACCAACTGCTTCAAACACCAAGTGTATCAGTTACTAGTCGATTGAGATGTTAAAACCATCAACCTGTCTACTGTGGGAAGAAAATAACAAAAAGTTTGAAAATTTTCCTCTATTGATTTTTACAACTGAATATTTAGTTTTCTAGGCTCCTCAATATCACCATTTTCATTGTGATTAAATTACAGATAATAAGACGTGACATTGACTGATCATTGAGTGAAATCTAATACCGTCTTTGTTTAGTCCTCAGTGATAACTGAACTCTATCGATACGTTACAATATTGTTATTAGTTTAAATAAATCATCGTTCTGTTCATTATCTTTTGACGTAAGGTTAACAGAATTATAATTTATAAGTATTTGTATCTTACTGATCAGTCTCCATTTTTATCTTTAGTGGTCAGTTAAGATATCCCATTAACTGACAAGCATGATTAAAGTTAAATTATTTCTTGCAAGTAGAATCCACGATGACTGTTTGTCCTAATTTCGACCTGTCAGCTGGATCAAACTTACTGTTTATGTCGTTTAAAACCGTATTCTAGACTCCACTTACCAGCCACGATCTGACCTTTAATTATGACTGAAGATAGTTGGTACAAAAAACTCTGATTATCTTAAGTTTTTTGTCAGTTGGTGTATCTGTAATCTTGAAGGAATCAATGTTTCACTGTATATTATCTGGACCAACATTAGTTAGCTTAACAGCTTCCAATCTTCATCTCTGAACCATAAGGCCTGCTAGTGACCTAAAGTCGAACTGGAATAATGACATTTATTAATCAGTGAGTGAAATTTCGACGAAATTCAAACCCACTGCTCATTACTTCAAACTTATTGGCTTTCAAAACTCACTTAACTAACAGGCAACGTATTCAGTAAGCATAATAATAATAATAACTACTAGAAAACTCTCTTTGAAGTTAATGATATTGTCATGCTGAGAATAAACTATGTCACTAAATACATATATATCAACATAATCATATGATCGGAACATCACTTAGCACAGAAACATGATGAGTAAAATAGAAGAATCTACAAGATGTTACTCTCTGTTTTTTTCTCTTTCAATGAAAAACAGAAATCATAATGTATTATTGGTAAATTAGAACATAATCAATACAAGATCACGCTTGTGTTTTGCTTTTTCTTTTTACACGTTATGAAATCTTTGTTTCATATAAGTAAATGACAAGGAATGAATGTTGTCATAGATTTGTTTTCTTTAATCATTTATTTTATATTCTATGTAGATCAAAAGTCTTATTTCCTTGTGGAAAAATCAAAAAAATAGACCCTTTCAGTATATACAATCTAGTAATTGTTATAACTATATAAATGAATTAGAATAGGCTTGTATTTTCCCGTTGATTTGTAATGGACTGCAACTGGTGAGCTTCTATCGCCATATGTGCATCCTGAGCAGATTGTCACAATCCAACTTGAATATTACTTGTGCACTATCGCTATATCGAGGCAATCCGCTCAGGATGTAAATATCGAAAAAGAGGCTGACCAGTTTCAGTCCATTACAAATCAACGGGAAGACATAAGCTTATTTTAATTATATATGTACCCGTTGCACAAGTGTGACTGACTGGACACAATAGCCTAGTGGTGAACGCGGTGACGTTCGGCACGGATCGGACTGAGTTCGAATCCCAGTGTGAACATCAACATTGGGATACAGGTACATCTAACCGATGAGTCCCAAATAGAGCAAAACGCACGTCGTGGATTCCGCTTGCCAGTCACAATTCAACTTTAATATTACACAAATGAATGTAAATTGATCTTTATAAAATAACAATTAAAGCACTGTCGGTTAATGTTAAACGGTTTACATTGTTTCTTATTGACAACCTTAAATGTCTGATAAACGCAAAGAGAGTTAAACAGGGATATTCTATTGAGTTATGAATATTCTTTACAGATTAAATTGATTATTGTAATGTGTTAACTATCCTTCTAAATAGAATTTATTCAATAATCATATTTATTTTCAACAATTTCACTTACTTTTTTTATTCACTTAATGAATAAGTACTGTATATTAAAGTACAGATTTCATTAAAGATTGTACATTGTTATTTATCATCAGATATATTTATTTATACTACTTAAATGATACCGATCATAGCTAATAGTTATAACTAACACGAATTGCATCAAATTTTAAAAAAATTGAATGAGAATTTTACTCAACATTCCACAGCGTTCTTAATAGATTAAACAGCTGTCCAGTGCTCCCTGGTTTTCAATGGTACGCTACCAACATTAATCTGTGACGTATTCAACCAACTGAAAATACCAATCTCCACAAAAATAACCATCTCAATTTAGTTATAATAATCAGCTGACTAGTGACTAATTTCAGGATGCTCCTAAAGCACTAGCGAGAAATCGTGACTGATGGAGTTCAGACTTGTCGGAAGTGAGAAAGTAATCATCTGTGACAATCGATGATCGTCTCGCTACATATCACAAATTGATGAAAGTTGGAATTCTACCATTAGATGCCGGTTCGGTGGTGTAGAGTGTTAGGTGCTTGTCAACCTGAAGCCTCTGGGGCGGAGTCTAGGGTGTACACTGCTGAGAAGTTCCACACTATAATGAAACAGCTGTCCAGTGTTTCCTGGTTTCCAATAATGTCCTGCTAACATCAATCTATGACGTATTTAGTCAATTAATATTTGAATTGATAAATGAAAGATAAGTACTAGATACAAGCTTAGAATTACCTGAAAACGTTATATACATAGCTTGAAGTAAATTCCTACACTTTTACTTTTGAATTATGTACTGGAAAAATTTCTTATAAATTAATCATTTCTGTTCATGAACCAATTAGTACAAATCATTTAATCGTTTCTCTCTCATTGACAATTTATGGATCAGTAAAGTAAAGAGGGGGGCAGTTTGCAATCTGTTATTTTGATTGTTTATTAAAATTAATTGTGTACAGGTTTAGGATACATCTGGAAAACATTCAAACTAAGGTAGATAGATTTCTGAAAGCAGCACCAAGTTATACAATTTCGACTAAAAGATTTAGCCAAAAAGGAAATGAAATCTTAATGTAGCCTGTGATTTTGAACAAAAAAACAATAAATTAATTTGACCATTTAGTTATTTTTCTTATCGTGTTTATTTGTGAAATGTATATACATCAGTCGAAAATGTTCACATTATCAACAAAATGAGATGAGATTATCAAGATGAATATCATTAGTAAAAGTAACAATATAAGCTGTGACAAAAAAGACCATGTATAGAGATGATATGATAAGAATAAACTCATGGAATTCAAACTAAAAGAAGTTTATAACTATGATTCACAATAATCATGCAACTGTTAAGAAGTATTCTGCATCTACTAACATACTTTAGAGCAACAGACAATGGCTTTAAGAACCAGTGAATCGTTATAATTTGATGTCGTTTGCCGTTTTCTACTTATTTCTATCCAAACCGTTATCGAGTTGATCAATTGTAGCTCTAAACGTCAGCGTAATTTAATAAAATGTAAAGAATATCTTATCAACTATGTTAATTCATGAAACAACCATATTAGTAATGTTGAAGGCGTTCATATACTTAATACAACTTGTTAATCAACTAGAATAAGGATAGAAACTTATTTTATTCAAAACGCGATGATTGGGTTGAATTTAATATCAGCTAAACAAAATTAACTCATATCACCATCTAGTGAACCTGATATTAGTTAGTCAGAACTCTATTACCATAATATATATCCGTATAGTAGACAAAATACAGGAAATTTTCGGAAAAAATTACCTTTTAACAACGCAAGCCATTATCTTAATTATTCGTCACAAAACAAAACTCAAACTAGTAACAGTTTAAAAACTCTTAAAACACCTCTAGATTTCCACTGAAGCATCAAAAATAGGGGGTCGAGAGTGTTTAACATCTAAAAAGACCAGTTTATGTCAATGTTTTGTGATTTATAAACAGTAAGTTATTGATGACTTCAAAAATATATTAATCACATAACGTCCATATACCGATCGCAATGCTTTTTTCGAAAGCAAATATGCAGTGAAAGTTACTTTATTGTGATGGACTAATAACAGGTAAAAAATTCGTGAAGTTTATTGACACGTTAATATATAATCAGTTTAAGAGTCTCTCAGGTTAGTCTCCATAAGAAACATATACCTCAAATTGAAAATTATACGTTAAGTGTAGTTAACATTATTCAGGGCGTAAGTTAAGATATTTACGAAATCACTCACACTCACATCATATGTTGTGTTCTAAATAATACAGAAAATTAGCGTTAGTAATTTGTGAGTTTCATCTTTATTGGTTAATCAAAACTGTACATAGTCACTTCATTGAGTTACTTAAAATCGTCATTACCCTACAGCTAGTAAAAATTGCAATAATTACAAATATGGTGAACTGGTTTGATGAAAATGTAAAGCAGTGTTTGATAGTAAGAAGTATTTACTGTAAATTGATTATATAATGGCA
This sequence comes from Schistosoma japonicum, assembly GCA_025215515.1. Lineage (NCBI taxonomy): Eukaryota > Metazoa > Platyhelminthes > Trematoda > Strigeidida > Schistosomatidae > Schistosoma > Schistosoma japonicum. The sequence continues at coordinate 7,031,725 of CM046067.1, read as the reverse complement.
CTACTAAATCGACTACATACTAGTCTTTATTCATTTAGAAATAAAATTCAATTATTCTTGTCATTTACAGGAAAAATGATCATCCATAGCTTAATAACAATACAAATTAAACATTATCAAATAAAGAAATGACTATAACTTAGAACTGGCATGAGCTAATAGACTGGTCTCGGTGTTTAACGTTACAGTATGGCATATGAGTGAAGCTGAACTATTCCTAAACTGTATTCTCCCTTCTCAAGCTAAACTACCCTAACCTTTCAGCGACGATCAAGAAAATCCGAAGCGTATCAGAGATCACTTTAATGCAGTGCTTTGTTTTACGCTCAATAAATATAAAATTTTCAAGAAACGGTCATTGGGAACTTCACAGGGTTAATATTATAAGATAAAATATATTGAAAGCTAAGTTCATAATAGTAAACAAGCAACATATAACACACGATTCGACACTAAACCTTAAACAAAACTGTTAGCCTAAACTAATACTAAATCTACATTAATCTTAAACCTAACCTAACTTCATTCGTAACCTTAATCATAGCATAACCATAACCCTGAACTATAAACAGAGTCAATTTATAAGGGTATAAGAAATTATTTGGATTTCTATGAAACGTCGTAGAATATGGATATTAAGTGGTTACATGAACGAGATGGGATGTCGTTATTTCTGTAATAGAGAACTTGAAAAATTGGATTATTTATTAAAATCTCTATATCCTCAAATTTTCTAGTTTTTTTTCTTTTTGACAAATATCCATATCTAATCAGTTCATTGAATATTGAGATTTCTGAAATCATTGTGTTTAACTAAAATGATTACTAATTTACAACACTTTAAGTATCGATAAATCTCGTTCTTATTACTATACTCTAGCCAGTGTTTCATAAATGTTTAACCTTTGGTCGAAATGTCTACGATGAATAATCATCATTCTCAATTGGCTCAGACCTATAGAACTCTGAATGTGCGAATGAACAAATCAGTGTTGCAGTTGTTTACTTGTTAGTAGTCAATCAAAGGTTAGTACTTATGAATGTATATTTTCTAAATGACATACGTTAATATGCCTGATATTACGTGATTTATGAATAAATTGATGTATTATAAAGGTTTTCTCCAGTAGATGCCGAATAAACAACAATATAATTCTCCAAATGTTTGCTAACTAAAATCTAGAGATTTGATAGAATTAGTTTCATCATTTTTACCTTATGTCACTTGTCCCAGTAATCTAATTTCTGTTGGTCAGTATATATATATATATATATATATATATATATATATATATATATATTTACAAGAGTTAATCCTTCAATGATAATTCTGGGCTTCGTAAACAAAGCTGATTGATATGAATCATTATTCAAACTATACTTTTACAAACGACCGTCAAACCTCTCAACAAACAATAAACTATTTGCATTATTGAATCAGCTGGAGTTCTGTGTTAGAATTCGTGAAACATTCCAGTGATAAGTTAATTCCATTAGCAATAACTGTTACAGTCCTTAAATGTTTAAATATCGCTTATCATAACTTATACTGGATAACATGGTTTGTACACTAAATTATACTTTAAATTTATGTGCCAGTTTGAATGACACAATATATGAACGCTTCGTTCATTCCTTTAATACTACTACTAATCTGCAGACATTTTCTTAAATTAAATAAAACAAAATTGTAATAAACTCATTCTTTATAAAAATCATGATTTAAATTTGATGTAAGCATCTACTGAAGTTACCAAAGTCTAAAATTGTTTTTTTTTTCAAATGAAGTTATTGTAAGTTGATCAATTCATTATAATTTTGTTTCAAATACTTAGAGAAACAAAAATAAACGAACACCTAAGACTTAAGTCGGTGAAATAAATCAGCAACACAATTAAACAACATTTGAATAAAATTACTTAAGGAGGCTTATATTCTACATCTGACGCTATCCTCAACAAGTTCGATTTTTGGTCATCATTTAGTAGATTGTTAGGTGGTGTAAATTCATTGAACTAACAGATAGGTGTTAAAAAATAATAAACACATCATACTTAGTAAGCTGTGAAAACGCTAATTAGTCAAAATCAGAAAACGTTTAAAGTATTTTGTTTTCTGTTAAGCCGAAAGGTTCGGTCTTGAAGAATTCATTATCTTCTTAGGTAACAAAAGAGTGTGTACCTTAAAAAGAAGTATGCTATAAAAGTTTCTTCGCAACGAATTAATGGCTAGTTTTTTTAATTAAAAATCTAGCCATTTATTATAAATAATTATTCTCGTTATTAGCATGTTTGTTTTAACTATGTTTGCTTCTGATATGATCTCTGAAGTTTCAGCTACTTTTTTTGTTAGCCAGTAGATCAAATCCACGCATGAATAGCACCTAAGTCTTTGTACTGTTCTTCATTTTTTAATAAGACTTGTATTAAAGCATTTTCCAAGCCAAACTAGTGTCCAGTATTGTCCACAAATATTGAAATAAGCACATCTATTTCGTGACATTTAACAACTTGCTGATTTTCGCTTAGACGTAGAAGATTGTAAACACTAATTGATACAGTACTTATCTTAGTAGCAAGAATTTATTTCAACAACAATATTTTGGTTGCCCTTTATGTACCATTGCTTCGTTAGGCTTGAATAAAATTAGCTATAAGGAAAATGAGTTTTACTTACTATCAGTGGTATTTAGGGATGGTCTTTATATCAGTCTAATCAATCTTGGAGATATTCTCACAACTCACTTCTTTTCAAGCACATGCTGCTTAGGATGTTTTCTAGAAAGACAATCAAAGCTTCACAACTAGACTGTTTGGTTTAACAAAAGAAAAAGTAACTTTAAAATACTTTTACTGAGCTAGAAATATTTTTCATAATCTCTATATTAGGGAGGACAACGTAATCAAAAGTATCAACCTTGACCGAAAAACCATCCCTCATCATTTAAAATAATTCTAATTACGATATACTTGTGATCATTGGTCAAATATTATTTATGAAAACACACTTCTTTTATATTTGAGTGCATATCGTCAGCATTACTTAAACATTAGATTTAAAAAAGATTTTGACCGTCAGTCTTTATAAAAAAGAGTGGTTTTCGTTTAATTTTGCTTTAATACGATGACGTTACATTTATTACTAATAATTTCCTATCAATAATGTATTCCCAAACTACTACGAAATTTTAATTTATAAAAAATAGCCTTTATTTTAATTAACGTTGTCAAAATAATTAGTAAAAACACGAAATATCTACATCGATGTTCTGTCTAGGCATTTCAAGTCATTAGTTAATAGGTAAATTGTGTCAAAGATATACCAGTGTCCAGCATTTTTTGGTGTCTAGGAAAGTAAAATATTTCATCTGGTAATCAGTAAATTCATTAACGCATACATTTAATTTATGGAACAAGGTGTGTGTGTTACTAAAATATATATAACGTTAAATTTGTTCTAGAAAGAGAGTATAAGGCGTGCATCTCATTCCCGTTTTGGATTCTTTGGCTAGATTAACCTGTATGTCAGAGTTTGTCTTCACAATATAACTCAAACCCAACGACTTCTTTTTCAAACGCCAGAGCACTATCCACAGAGCCACTAAGTTAACATAGCCACTGGCCTATCTAATAGGTATGGATTTGTGTGTACGGAATTATATTTTTTAAAATTTATTGAGGTGCTGGTATCGTTAACAGCTTCAGAATACATGTTTTCAATTTTGATGCTAGCTGAAATTCAACGTCATCATAAACTTAAGACTAAATAGCACCATAAAGGCAATCCATTTACGATGTGAACATTCTAATATGGTATACAATCTTAAACAGTAATAAAAAAACATAAGTCTAATTAATTCACACAAATATGATATTTCCGTACAAACGTTCAGATCAAATTAAAACCTCATAAAAATATTACCTTAATTTACCAACGCTAAAGTTGCAATATTCTCTTAAAAATCATGAACAAGAATTGTGTAACAGACAGCCAAGTTTTTCAAATAAGTTTCTCTAAAAAATCAACTACAGTTTAAAAATGACAGGCAGGTATAGGTAGTTAACAGAAAGCCCAGCTGAGTTTGCATTTTGTTATAGTCCGCACTAGTCAGTAAGGCGAACCTGTAATTTTATCGGGGCTAGTGTTTCATGTAGCATGCTGATCCATATTACTTAGCTTGACAATAGGGATCCACATGCAAGCAGAGCTGATAGAACTTTATCAGAACTAAGTAACTACTACACGGCCAATCAGTGTACACATCTCAGTCATGTAAAAAATAAGTAGTGTCCCAAACAAATCAATGGTGATGTTTCAGACTGCAAAGCCGAATGATAAGGATAAAAGTCTTACATTACTGTAGATATACCTTGCTGAAGAGCACAAACTATAACGATATCTATGTCGATTAAGGTTTCACACCCATAACATCTCAGCATAGTACTAAAACCTCTTAAATCCTAGAATATACAGAGGCTTTTATGTTCATGGTTAATTGGTATCCAACATTCTATACCTCAGCCTTTTGAAAATTTCCAAATAATGTTGCTTTGAAATAACAGTACACTATTTCCATGTAGCATAATACTATGAAGCATAAGTAAATCTGTGCGTTAAACATATTTCTTCGGCTAAAATGTGTCAGCTCCTGAATATTTTAATCACATAACTTCTTAAAAAGTGGAAAACGTGCATTCAGTTTAAGAGAGCAAAAACTATAAATTACAACACATGTATCAAATATTCATTAAAAAATTTATGTAATGTTTGCCTATTAAACGAATTCAGTAACTCTACTAATAAAGCATTACGACGAAGTATTTATATAAATGGTTCAATAATGGTATTCATTTAGTCTTTGTACAAATTCAACGAATAAAAAAGATGGCACATTTCAAATAGTTCTAGGGGATATTGATCATACAGAAAGACACTCTACCGTTAGGCCGTTAAGCGTAATAACTAACGATAACATGCAGATTTTTCATAAAGTTTTTTGAGCAATTACCCAATCAGAAAAATTATGACTTGTGAAATTCATACTTTATGAAAACTGAGAGGAGATTCAGGTTATATAGTACTAAATGTGGTAGTTAGTAAACTGTTCACAACTGTGACAATCAACAAAAATGTAACAGAATATTCCGAATAAAACGGACCAGTTGTGTAATAGTAATCATCACGTTGAGGCCTAAGACAGCCAGTGTAGGATTCTGCAGTTAACAATCAGTGAACAGATAACTTAGTAAGTTGGGTTCATCAGTGTGGAAATAGGTATTGCAGCATGACCAGACAACAACGTACGACGTCTGTTATAGATAATGTATAATATTAAGCTAGATATAAATCCTATGTAATTTCAATTCTCGTATATTAGTTGACTTCGCGCACATAAACGATTGAGCGGATGCACATAAATATCGAAATCGATGCGAAGAATTAAGTACGAACGTATTTTGAAATTAATTAATCCAACAAGCTTCCAATGGTCAAATAGAGTAGAGAAGGAAAGCTTAATCACAACCTGAACATGCACACACAGAGAAATGTACAATTTAAAAGTAGATTTGTTCATGGGATAATCTAGGTCTATACTAATACATCAATTAATTGCCTAGATAACGTGTCTTTTGTATTACCAAGATAGTAGCAAAGGTATAAAATAATGCACCTCAGGCTAAAATACTCAAAAGGTGATTAAATAATGGAAATGACTTTAAAATTCAAATGTATTTACATGCATAATATAAAAATACATACGCGGAAGTTATAGCCCGATACCTCTCCTGGCCAGCCGTGTCCCATATTTGAGCCTTAACGACTTTTCCATCAATTACAACGTTCCTTTAAAGTAAATAATCTTAATCGCTTCAGATTACTTTGTAGCAAAATCAACACCAATTGTGCTTTTACTTTCAAGATTGAACTCCTGATTAGTGAAACGTGAACGCAAATTTGTTTTCCCAACTCCTGAATCCCCTATTAAAACAACTATCTAGGTAAATAACCATATGTTTTCATCTCACTCTTAAACAGTAAACCTAACTGCGGATCTTTTGTGATCATGATTACTGACAACTCATTTAAAAACCTGCTTGAATATGTCCTTGAACTGTAAAACGTCAATACCCAATAGCTAAATTGAACGACGGATTTCTTTGTGCAATAGTGGAATAATTTTCTAAAGTAGATCGTTCTGGATGATAAGCTTGTATTTTTTAATACAATCGAGATCGCCAGTCCACTGTAAACAGAATCTATGGTAGCTAAAATTTATTATATGACATTTTATTATTGTTTGAGTTATCAGAGAACTTTATACTTAGCTTAAAGTTTATGGACGATCTAGAAATGTTTTGTGAAAGAAATAAAATGCAACAATCAATAAATTTTTAAAGGGTATCTGTAGTTTATATTCACGTTATTACTAACTCATAAGTGAACAATTGTATACCAAATTAAGTTAACCATAATAAAAAACTAGACATTTCTCCACTAACAACTTTGTTACACTTTAGCATCTTTTAACTCAATATATACTTCTGTCGACCTAGAATGAATATTTAATTACAGCACTAGAGCTTTTGATAAATAGATATAAGTACGTTGTGCAGTAAACAAATTGCGCCCTCAGATCTTGACTCATTTGAGCCAGTTTCAAATCCCCACATGATTTTAACAAAACCTTATGACGAATTATTAAAGAGTTACGTTTATAAAATGTAAACATAGAGCGACGGCTAAACAAGTGCAGAAACCTTATTTACTATTTCAGATATCGGATAAGAAATATCCGCAGTGCCTAATAAGTTGAGGAAAGAATAATTTACTCAGAATAACGCTAACTGTAAATTCAAATCAAGCACTCCATGCAGATAGACACATGAAAAAAAATTCGCATAAAATTTTTGGAAATCGTATTTTAAATTTGTGACTTGTTATGAATCTGGGATTTAGAGCTAAGCCAAGTTTCGTATACACATAGCAACATGTTGTTTATATAAATTTAGTGAACTAGTTTATGTTGTTTAACTAGTATTAGACGATTATTTAGCATTCATGAAGAATGAACTTACACTTGAGTCGTTGGTTTATCCAGAGACCGATTCTCTTTCCCTTGCTGTGCGTAGAACGCAAACGATGCCTAACCATAGGAACAAGTATGGTAGAATCTGTCACAAACGGAACCAATAACTTGATTACTATTAAAAGGTAAATGACGTTCAGCAACTACGTTACCTAGGTAAAGTTGAGTATATGTCAAATTAACTTATGACTCCATAAACTTGACCGATTCCAACAGTGATGCCCGAGCTTCTTGATTATTGAAATAGTTACAAGTTATTAGCTATGAATTAGGTTGTTTTTATGATCATTTTTGAGTGATTCGTTCCACTCCACGGAATAAACTGGTGCGTCATCATTAACACCATCCTTTACTCGTCATCCATAACAGTATGACATACGTTAAACATTGATGACACATGACAATACTAATGGTAGAAAAAGGCATTCAACCGATCCAACTACTTAACAGAAAGTGATTAGATCTAAACAAAGTACTGACAAAATATGCAGCAGAAAAATTATGGACAATCTGATGGACTAATAATACTAAAACGCAACATGTGCTTCGCCCAAGTGAGTTTGCCTTGCACCGTGGTTGAGAGAAAATAGAGGCATCAAAGGCAAACAAAATACCTACTACAGTACCAGTATGTCACAATAACCAAATTTATAAATGAAATTGTGTTATCTCAAAATCGAACTTAGGGCTTCACGCTCCTGCATAAGAGAAGGAATGTAATTAGTTGTAGGAAGAGTTACGCTAACACTAGAGATTAGATTATTATTTTCACCAACAAGGACTCGTGATCTTTCATTTTATAATACTGCCGTAAATCGTATATGAGAACGGTATGCTTAACATCAGCGACGAAAATAAATCTTTGGATATAGTATCATAGATTTCTTATTATATATACGGATCCTAGTTTTACTTTCCATTTGTATTAAAACATTGCCCAGTTGAGCGGATAACGCCTGTGGAATGGCACTTACCTCTCTGTCCGCAGTGACCAGAAACTTTGTCTTAGAGATTCTGTCCAGAATTTAAATAAGCGGGTAAAAGGGTTGTTCGATAGCAGTGTCCTCTACTACTTACCGTAGGGTAAGTTTCCCGAATAGTTACTATTGTTAGCATCGGAGCTACATGGTTGTTAACATATCTCAGCTCTACTTTCACATTTTAGGTAATACCGACAAACTCGGGGACAATCGAGTGATGTATTTGGACAGCGACCACTAAAGAGTTGTTGTCAGAATTTTGGAAGTGGTTTTGGCAATCGTGAGCATGCGACTTAACCACAGAAGTAAGCAACGTCGTAATTTACGTTTGAAGTGCTTTTTTCGAAGCATTTGGGTATAAATGTTAAAGTAGGCTATCAAAAAATCTAATCATCCTATGAGTGGGTTAGGCGTCAAATTTTTCGTCAGCTAAATCGAATGAAGACGTAGATTTCAACAAAACGTTCAGAATCTGTTGGATGTTGTATAGCTGACGTTTTAATTACATGTGTTTGAGAACCGCTTCCCAAAATTTCTTAGGACTTGCTAGCTGCTTTAAAAGACATAAGATCTTTGACAATTTTTGATCGTCAAGTGAACAAGACGTTAGCAACTGCTGCAGTTGGATAATAGCCTCTTTAAACTTAGTATAAGGATTGATTTTCAGTTATTGGTCTATAAGATCCGTTACATATGTATCAAATTCCAATGGAACAATTCCACAACGTAAACAGTGTGTAGCTATAGTATCAATGCATTTTGCTTGAAAAAATGCTTCTGGCTGAGCAAATCAAGGGCGAGAGTTTTGTCTGCTGTGTGCTGGTATTTGAAGAACTGCAACAATAGTTACACTAGGTGTCTATTGCAAAAGCAGCCAATTGTTTACGGTGAACTGAGACAAAGTATTGTGTAAGTTTATATGATGAAAATATGAAAACCACAAGTGACAACAAAGCAATGAACGACAAAAAATGACGTGTAACTACAGTAATAAATGGCAAGAATAGTCCAGTGCAAATTATTACATAATTTTAACGCAATAAATAAACAAAATTAATGACCGAAATTCCACAATGAAAATAAGAATACAGTATGAGCTAGCGTCTGTATATATGACTAAATGATAGTGACATAATAAGGACACTGGAGAAAAGACAAATTATGCGTGTAATTATGAACGTATACAATAACATACGGCTCACCATTGACATATAGTTTCCACGGAAGACCATCGAATGAATGACGTTTTAAAGACAGTCACAAGTGGGAATAAGTAACGTAATAACTATTAATGCAAGTACATACAATAAGCACAGTGTTAGTTTACTTGAATTAACAATAAAACTTGAGACGAATAATTGATTCTCCAGATAACCAATACACATTATATACGTTAATTCGAACAACCACTAGAATTATTGTAGTGAGTTCAGCTGAGATGAATGCCAGAGACTTAGAATTATGCAGTTCTAAATCTATAACAGGAATTTAAATATCAATTTAAGTAATCGATGAAAGACATTTAGCTTAGAACGAATATTAGTGCTGTTAGGTTGTATTTAAGCTCCAGACAGCAAAGGTACAAGGCGTCAGAGGCAGTGTATGTGTAGTGGTGAATAATCCCTAAAATAAATAGTTGCATCGTGGGTAGCATCTCGCTCTAGTTTGCCCGCCTAGACGTTGCTTTCCCACTGAAGCTCTGTTTGCGATCAAATATAATTTTTCTTCCAATCTTCAGTGCCTTCTGATTTCTTCTCATTCGTAAGAGTGGGTCTAATCGATAGAAGTGGCTCAGGTTGTACGACAAGCGTAACGTGGTCATATACCCGGTACACTTCATATGTATACCACTACATCAATGATACACTTAAATTATATTAACACAATAAACATTAGTAACGTATTAATGCAAAGTACTTATCACATACGTAGCACTGAGAAACTTTCACGAAATATGCAGTCTTTAAATCAGTCAGCACGATAGTAAAATACCAATGATAGCGAAAGAGAGTGAGTTACGAAAATCTAGCTTACGGAGACAAGATTTAATATGTATAAAGTGATACTTAAAACTTAATATCTAGAAAAAGATATTGTTTATTAGACTAAAACTACCCTACTAATCACCTGAGATTAGTTTTTTGAATCAGTACACAACAGTAATTCAGCTAATGATTTGGTTACATTAGCAATCATTAATTTGTCTAGTGAAAATATTGAACAGCATTTAATGACATGTATAATCACTGAAACAGCCAAAGATTTTATAACAATTATATACCTTGAAAGTCATTCACAATGAAAAGATTCGAACTAAGATGTCGACAGAGGACATCAAAGCAGTTCACTTAATAAAACTGACATGTATAATAATTAAAGAATACGAGATTATTATGCAGCAAATATAACATATTAAATATAATAAAAGTCTGTAAAATTATATAGTATGTTAAGAGCTCAAATATGATTTTACTTCGTCATCATCAAAACTGTACTGTTCAAATAGTACTAGTAACCAACTACATTTTTAAATCTACAACTGAATTTAGAAGTAGCTCATTTTAAGGTAATGGTAGTAGAAGGACTTTGCAGGAAGACGGTATGAATGTGTAGAAGTTTGTAGTAAATTTAATTGGCAGCTACGACTTGATTGTAGGCTTGATATTTGAAGTAAAATGTGACGTAAATCAGTGGCTAATTGACACAGTAACAAGATAGTCATGACTCAGAACAAGTAATGTTTCAGTTACATTTATTGAGGAGCCGTTAAATAAAGTACGACAAGTAAGCTAACGGTCCGGGTTTGTTGTACAAGATAAACAAGGGTGTTACTGATGTGGCAGCCGCGGGACACTACTGAGTCAATAACGCCTTACAAATAGTCAGATGAGAATAAATACTATATTAACAGTTAATGCCAGTACATATAATAAGTTCGTTGTCAATCAGAATTAGTTTATTTGGGTTAACTGCACTGTTTAGGGCGAACGATGAATTCTTCAAATGACCACCACACGATATATATATATATATAAATCCGAGTGTCCAGTGTAGCTTTATTCCAGTCAGTTCAGCGGAGAGGAGCGGCAGGGACGCTGAGTGTCTAGTTCTGATGCTGTAAAATGGGATCAATTATTAATCCAAGCAATCAGTGAGAATGTTGCCGCGATAGTGTATTTGTAACTCGTACAGCAGAAAGTACCAGGCGCCAAGGGCAAAGTGTTTGTAGTGTACAATTATGATAATGATACATTTAAACAATATTAGTACAGTATGTATTGATAACGTTCAAGTGCAAAAACTTATTACATACATAACAGTGATGAACTTTAACAAAATATAAGGTCTTTATATTAGTCAGCACACTGATGTATTCAAGCGATGTTGGCAAAATGTACACTAACGAGGGCATAAATAAAAATCTAGTACAAGAATAATGTTAATAAACAAGGATTACAATTAATAAATGGACCTGCTCATAGCGTTTTGAAGGAAATAATAAGTAAAATATTATTTGAATAATAATATTTGATCAGAAGACTTTCGTGTCAATGATACACGCATTAAATAGCACTCTGACATTTTATACTATTCAGTCGCCTAGTCAATATTAAGTATATCCATAAGAATGTGGCAGAGTATGCAAACTGATCTGTTGCCGCCATGTCAACATTGGATCAGGCTTACTTACTGTAATAATTTAATTAACCTATACTGACCGAAGCACCTTTTCGTTTAGGTTCTATAACATCAGAAAGGTTAGTGAAAAAGGAATAAAATTTATACCTCCAACAAATCGTACTACTGACTTAACATCAGTATGAGTGCAGTTAGGTATTTTTATCAGAGATTTAGCATTTTCATCAATCTTACATCAGTACTAAATGAAGAGAAGTTTTGAATATTTTTCGCATTAATCCATCAATTTTCCTCTTCTGAACTAAAGATTGGAAATTAGACGTTCAGTGTATGAAGAAACACTAACCGATAACCGTGTACAACCAGTCCTATTAAGCTATCTCTTTGCATTCTATGGTTGTACTCCTAGATGAATACGACTACTACTAATACTAATACTACAGGTACCTTGAAAGGGCCAATCCTTCTGTAGTACGAAAAATAAATTAAATATTAGATAAAGCAATATCAGTTAAGGAATGAATTAAAAACTAGTAAATGTCCCACTATACATTTATTAACAGAAAGAAATGATTAGGTATATAACACAATCAATAAACATAGGGATTGAAACATTTTATAATCTTTATTAAGGCAATTAATGCCATAATTCTACTAATTCATCAATGATTAATTTAACCAAATAATAAGTAACTCGAAGACTGATTGATAATTAATACAATACGAATCAAAATATATAATAAATTAACTTAGATATACATTCCTTCTATATACCCGTTTTCTTCATCTTGCCTACGTCTAAATCTGAGGTGAGGTCATCTGCAATCTTTTCAATGATCAACAAGTATGCCATACTCAACACATGAATTCAAGTATATGTTCATTTAACGGATGAGTGAAGCAGATTTAGGTGTATTGAAGTGTTTCACATTCTTACTGTTGTATTGTACTTTACTAATCTTAATCATACTGGATATCCGAGGGATGTCTCAAACATTTAATTGTGAATGTTTTTAGTTGTTACTTCTGAATAGAAGAATCTACTTAGAAGAAATTTAGTTGCATAAATAATTTATTAATTGATAACATCTATAAATGCACAAAAAGAAGTATTTACTCAAAGTATTTAACTATATAAATTGAAATGATGATGTAGAAGTGAATTTTTAGAGTATTTCATAGTCAACTACCTCGTCAGTTTTCATTTTCTAATGTACCGTGTATAGCTGATTAGTCTGTATGAACACTGAACTATTGAAATCATTGTATACATGTATGTTATGTATTGTCAGTTATTAATAACTTGCATCAAACAATCACTGAGTGGTGAAAAATGCTATATTCGTGTATTTCTTTTAATTTGATTTAGTTCTTGGTGATGAGTATCAGCTAGACTGAAACCTACCCTCAGAGTTACCTGCCTGTTACTTTCAATAACTTTATGAACTGAAAATAAAATTTTACTATAAATTTTTATTATAATAACCAGTTTATTAATACTGATGCGTCATTAGAATATTTTGATGTAAAAGGATACTACTGAATTCCCATGTTTGATACAGATTGATGCTGGTTGAGTACCACTTAAAACCAGGAAACGCTGAATTTCCTCCTAGATAGTAGAGTTATATCACAGGGTGGTAAAAGTTGAAATTCCACCACTGAACACTGACCCAGTGGTTCGTGTTGCTTAACACTTGCTAACCTAGAGGTCAACCTGGGTTCAATTCTTTGAGGGAATCGAGAATGTGCACTACCGACGAGTCCTATGCAAAAGCAAAACAACTATTCGATGCTCCCTGGTTTTTTGTGGCACCGAACCAACATAAATATGTTATGAATGCAAACAAATAAGCTTAGTACTAAAAGTTACTTATCGATAGGCTAACTATGTTTTTGGATTAGCATCAATGATACTCACAACTTTAATACGACCAGAATTAATAAATCAGGACTCTTTAAGTGAACCTTGAGAATTTATTTCATAATTAGTCATGAATGCACAAATATTTCTTACTGATATCATAGGAGCTTCATGAAACTTGTTCACTGAGTCACTGACTAAAACTCAAATTTAACAGTATAAATTGGAAGACCTCTTCATTTATTAAACAATAGCCATTACTCCTTCAATATTTAATACGTGTGTATTGTATCCCTCATCTTCAGTCATTTCTCTGTTTATTGAATGGGAGATACATATTAGCATAACCCTGACTAAAGTAAGAAATGTAAATCAATGTAAACAAAAAAATAACTCAATAGTATAAAGATTAAGAACTCATGCAAATCTTGTAATCTATCATTACTTAATCATAAAATTACACTGATAAAAAGTTTCTAATTGGGAAGAATAAGATTGTCAAAATACCTTTCAGTTAATGTTGGTTGTTTAATTAAAGTGAATTCATAAACTTTTTTCAAAGTACTTCATTTGTTTACATATTTTATCTGACTCATTATTTTTATTCATTTAGAATAAACCAAAAACAAATATTTCAGTGATCTGAATATGTAAAAGAAAGAAAGAAGAACAATCGAAAAATTCAGGAAAAATAAAAAAGTATTTCTTGTTTAAACTATGTTCAGGTATTCGATTATGTAGGTTGTATTTGGTTTTCTGTATTTATCTGTTTATAGATTAGTGTAAATAATCAATAATGACTTACATACTTTTATCAGTATTATTGACAATAGTGTGACAGATATTGAGGGTACATTAAAATTGATAAATACTTTATGTGTAGAACTATTTGCTGTAACTGTTCACTATGAAAGTTGATTTATCACATTCGCTCAATATTTGAAGTCAGAAGTAAAGTTACTTTGTTGTGTATACGATACGATAGATAGATAGATAGATAGATAGATAGATAGATAGATAGATAGCTAGATAGATAGATAGATAGATAGATAGATAGATAGATAGATAGATAGATAGATAGATAGATAGATAGATAGATAGATAGATAGATAGATAGATAGATAGATAGATAGTAGATAGATAGATAGATAGATAGATAGATAGATAGATAGATAGATAGATAGATAGATAGATAGATAGATAGATAGATAGATAGATAGATAGATAGATAGATAGATAGATAGATAGATAGATGATAGATAGATAGATAGATAGATAGATAGATAGATAGATAGATAGATAGATAGATAGATAGATAGATAGATAGATAGATAGATAGATAGATAGATAGATAGATAGATAGATAGATAGATAGATAGATAGATAGATAGATAGATAGATAGATAGATAGATAGATAGATAGATAGATAGATAGATAGATAGATAGATAGATAGATAGATAGATAGATAGATAGATAGATAGATAGATAGATAGATAGATAGATAGATAGATGATGATAGATAGATAGATAGATAGATAGATAGATAGATAGATAGATAGATAGATAGATAGATAGATAGATAGATAGATAGATAGATAGATAGATAGATAGATAGATAGATAGATAGATAGATAGATAGATAGATAGATAGATAGATAGATAGATAGATAGATAGATAGATAGATAGATAGATAGATAGATAGATAGATAGATAGATAGATAGATAGATAGATAGAGTAGATAGATAGATAGATAGATAGATAGATAGATAGAGATAGATAGATAGATAGATAGATAGATAGATAGATAGATAGATAGATAGATAGATAGATAGATAGATAGATAGATAGATAGATAGATAGATAGATAGATAGATAGATAGATAGATAGATAGATAGATAGATAGATAGATAGATAGATAGATAGATAGATAGATAGATGATGATAGATAGATAGATAGATAGATAGATAGATAGATAGATAGATAGATAGATAGATAGATAGATAGATAGATAGATAGATAGATAGATAGATAGATAGATAGATAGATAGATAGATAGATAGATAGATAGATAGATAGATAGATAGATAGATAGATAGATAGATAGATAGATAGATAGATAGATAGAAGATAGATAGATAGATAGATAGATAGATAGATAGATAGATAGATAGATAGATAGATAGATAGATAGATAGATAGATAGATAGATAGATAGATAGATAGATAGATAGATAGATAGATAGATAGATAGATAGATAGATAGATAGATAGATAGATAGATAGATAGATAGATAGATAGATAGATAGATAGATAGATAGATAGATAGATAGATAGATAGATAGATAGATAGATAGATAGATAGATAGATAGATAGATAGATAGATAGATAGATAGATAGATAGATAGATAGATAGATAGATAGATAGATAGATAGATAGATAGATAGATAGATAGATAGATAGATAGATAGATAGATAGATAGATAGATAGATAGATAGATAGATAGATAGATAGATAGATAGATAGATAGATAGATAGATAGATAGATAGATAGATAGATAGATAGATAGATAGATAGATAGATAGATAGATAGATAGATAGATAGATAGATAGATAGATAGATAGATAGATAGATAGATAGATAGATAGATAGATAGATAGTAGATAGATAGATAGATAGATAGATAGATAGATAGATAGATAGATAGATAGATAGATAGATAGATAGATAGATAGATAGATAGATAGATAGATAGATAGATAGATAGATAGATAGATAGATAGATAGATAGATAGATAGATAGATAGATAGATAGATAGATAGATAGATAGATAGATAGATAGATAGATAGATAGATAGATAGATAGATAGATAGATAGATAGATAGATAGATAGATAGATAGATAGATAGATAGATAGATAGATAGATAGATAGATAGATAGATAGATAGATAGATAGATAGATAGATAGATAGATAGATAGATAGATAGATATAGATAGATAATAGATAGATATAGATAGATATAGATAGATAGATAGATAGATAGATAGATAGATAGATAGATAGATAGATAGATAGATAGATAGATAGATAGATAGATAGATAGATAGATAGATAGATAGATAGATAGATAGATAGATAGATAGATAGATAGATAGATAGATAGATAGATAGATAGATAGATAGATAGATAGATAGATAGATAGATAGATAGATAGATAGATAGATAGATAGATAGATAGATAGATAGATAGATAGATAGATAGATAGATAATAGATAGATCTCGATCGATAGATCTAGATAGTGGATTAGCTATCTAGATAGATCTGAACAATAGATACGCATGCTCGCTAGATCGATCGTAGTCGCTGCGTAGATCGATAGCTCTGCTAGCTCGCTAGATAGCTAGCTGCTAGCTGATGTCGATAGATAGCTCTAGATAGTAGATAGATCGATAGATAGATAGATCGTAGATAGTCGATATTTCGCTCGCTAGAATATCTCTCGCTGCTCGATAGATAGATAGATAGATAGATAGATAAGTGATGATTGCGTGTTTGTGACTATATACGACTGAGTACAATATTGTCGTATATATTTTTACTACTGAGTAATAAAAATGTTTAGTTACGTTTTTTTTCATTTAATGTACTAACGCACTATCCATTGTATTTTTACGTTATTTGGTCAAATGTTGATATCCGAAAACACTGTTTTATCTATATTTTCATCTAGCTGGCCTCTTTAACAAGGCTTACTTTTAGCCTTGACTAAAAATTTGATGTTCACCTGATTGGAGCTCGCGATGTACATAACCACACTTTGAAACTGTTTTCAGTGATCTATTTCTTAATAAGTGTATATGCATTTTCCTGATGAGTGTCAAAATATACGTCAAGTCGCTTTTTCTGCAGAATACTTCCAACCACTTTATATATACGTAAACATATACACTAGTGAGTTCTCACCAAGTGTTCTGAGCTTAAAAGTTCCTTAGTTTCATTCTGTGTTCTGATGTTCATATACACTATTTGACTATCATAGAATTAAAAGAATGATTATCTAATACTTCACACTTATTAATGGTTCTACAAATGTGTGACCATATTTTCTTAATTTATAACCACCTCTCTATATACTACTTTAGTTTAGTTTACCTCCTCTCTCTCTCCAACTCCATATAATATTAATTTACCCTGTAATCACCTGTACCAGTCAGAAATACCAACGCTGTAGTAACGTAGAACTTAATGTAATTAATGGTTTCACGTGAAGACTCTAATAAAACTCTTCTGATGAACTACTTTAATAAATTTCGAGTTAAAACTAAGACATTCTTTGTTCTAACAGAAGATAATATATAATAAATTTATTGAATGCATCACAGATTGATGTTGGCAGGGTACCAGTGAAAACCAGTGGCACTAGAAAGCTGTTTCGTCCTAGTGTGAAGCTCTTTAGCAGTAAGCAACCTAGATCATGCCTCGGAAGCTCGAATAAAAGAAAGTTTTACGGGAATGTATATACTTTCTAAGGTGTCATTAATAAGAAAACCATTCAGATTTATGCATAGTAACTTTCAAAGTACACATATGACTGAAGAAGTCAAATTGACAACTCAAAAATTTCATTCGTGGCTAATTTTTCTATAACTTTTAAAAGATACTATTGTAACCGGAGCGACTTGTGGATGTTAGTATTAAGTTCAATTCTTTGTATTCGTTATTGTTTAATGTTAGTGGGGTACCACTGAAAACCATGGAGTACAGAACAGCTGTTGTGTCCCAGTGTGTGACTTCTCTGCGGATCAAACCCTGTATTCTGTCAGAGAATCGGACCAAGCGACTTCAGGTTTCTCGGAGAACGCTTAGTCATTTACAACGCTGGACCGCCGTCTAATGATGTAATCCCAACTCCTAACAGTTTGTAATATAGCTCCATAATAATCTATCTTTATCGGTTATAGCTGTCCCGCTGCCGATATATTTGAACTCTACCATTTGTGGTGATGGTTAAACGTTCGCCAACTTGGGTTCGATCGTTCGACAAAACCGAAAATTGGCTCTGCTGAATAGTCTTATAATAGGTCGAAACAGTTCCAAGGTTCTCCATCGTTTTCAGAGATACCGGACGAATAATAATCTGTGATGATACTATGTTACCCAAGACCACATATATTCAGTATCTGTCCGGTATATGTCAATATGATTTGTTTTAACATACTTAAGTAACTGATATGAGTGAAATCTGTAGTAACCGGCGACTGGATAAATTTTGTCGGTTTATTCATTTGTATAAATATGTTATTGTATGTTACATTCTACAAGAACTGTTCTCTTTTTTTATTTATCAATCCACCTCTCCTACTTGTAACGAATATGTCTTTCTTTCTCCAGGAGTCGTTAATATCATTTTACATCTTCATTTTCCAGTTTATTTACTCTCTTTTCTAATTGCTAATTGCCTTCTACTCTTTATTAATAACCCTGAACGTTATAAGATTTAGCTATCATCATTTTATGTTTTGTATTTTGACTTCACAGATCTCACTGTCAACGTGATTCATTTGAATTATGTACCTGTTCCAGTTATTTATTATTCTCCTTATGTAATGCAAGGATTTATTTCTATTCTTAATGTTCATTAGATTTCTGCATAAAAAATTAAAATAACTGAAGACATTTGATCGATTACTCAGTAGAGGTTGTCTGCAGCCTTTCAATGTTCATGAAGTGAATGTTGTTTCTGAAATTTCTGATTGGATTCTTCATTTATTTATTATTGAATGACTTCTTCATATGCTGGAGGTGGATAGGACACACACTGAAGAAACCACCAAATTGTGTCACAAGACAAGCATTAACATGAAATCCTGAAGGATCAAAGGAAAAGGGAGAGACCCAAGAATATATAGACATGAAGAGAATGAACAGCATCTGGGAAGAGCTGGAAAGGGTCGCTCAGGACAGAGTTGGTTGGAGAATACTGGTCGGCGGCCTATACTCCACATGGAGTAACAGGCATCGCTTGATTGATTAACTGATTTCTTCATATAAAAATGTAATCTTCCCTAATGATTTCATTTACAGATTTCTACTTTTAATTTATCTATGTATTTTCTATCAAGTATATCTACCTGTAGTACATAATTAACACTTTCAAACGCTTGAAATGAAATATTCAATAAAAGTCACAATCTACTATGTACAATTACTACATTAAATGAACAAAACTATTCAAAATTACTGGATACAATACATTCTAAATTGAAAACGTTACGAATAAATTCAGTTCATTACTTTGATTACATTTTTATTTATAGCACTGAATTTGAAATGTTCGTATTTCGAGTAATTTGATATAAATATTGATTATAATAAAACGTTATTCTACATATGAATACATTGTATCCATTGATTTACATGTCGACGAAACAATACAATACATGGTTTGTTCTGCTTGTGACTCATCAGCTGAATATAGTTATATATATCCCTGAATCGATAATCACACCAGAACTTGAACTTAGTACATACTACTTTTGTACAACGTGTTGACTACTAGACGACTAAGAAAATAATCAGTCCAACTATTGATTAATAAGTGAAAATAAAATAACTTTCCTGTTCCTACATCATTTTAATCTCGACCGATTTCTATGACATAAGTTCGAGTTTTTGTGTCTATTAATCAAAAGTGACGAAATACGGGTACTGAATGAAATGTTGATTCCAAGCCTTTAGAAAAAACCTATAAAATAATGCTGTATATATACAATCCGTTAAGGATGGCAACCAGGGTGGGTCAGTTATGGGCTTTAACATAATCTTCAGGGAGATACAAAGTCATGCATAAAAATGTATACCTGCCTAAACAATAAATACCTTTATAAACTCAGTAGCCCAGTAGACAATGTGACGATGTTTGAAACCAATGGACCAATTACGAGTCTCAGTGTATATCGACTATGAGATATGGCAAGTGTGCCCAGTTGACGAGTTTCAAGTAGGACGAAATATTCAATCTGTATTTCACAACCAGTCAAAATCCAATTCTAAAATCAATCAGATGAATTAGTCCTATCTCTAATCATAGCCTATGACCACATATAGTCAATACTTTTTTTTACATAAGCTCTAAATACACACATACATTTATTCACTTATAACTGGTTAAACATAATCCAAAGTGAATGGTTACAATTCTCACTTTAAAATAATTCGTGTTCAATATCTTAACATAAACGAACAGTAATTTAGTTCATCGTTGTTTTGTGACTTATTTATGTTCAAATTGAGATGGTTATTATTTTTTTGTGGAGATTGGTATTTTTTTTATTTGATTGAATATATCACAGACTGATGTTGGCAGGGTACAATTGTTAGAATGGAAGCACTGGACAGCCATTTCGTTTTAATGTAAAACTCACCAGTGCGTACCCCAGATTCCGCCCAACGGGCTTGAATATTCGATAAAAGTTTAAGTATTGATTACTTCCTTGAAGTATTTGACATCACAACGTTCAGCAAATATCTTTGATATTGCTATTTATAACTTTATTCTCCGAGATATTCTTCTATGATTGTTTCACTATTAGTAAACTTTTAACAGTTTATTAATTTCATATGATAAATTATGCAAGTGAAGTATATTTAGAAACGATCTCAAACGATTTCTAAACTGTCTACGAAGAATGATCATGAAAATTAATCAGCAACGATTAAAGATGTTTCAATCTAGTCAATCATAAGTTAGATACTGCAAAGCTGCTTATCTGAAAGAACCTATTTTAAGATGTACTCCGAATGTACAATTTAGTTTTTAAAATGGAATTTTTCTGCAGATGAATGATGTAGCAAAAGGGAACTGCTTTGGGTTTACGACTGACTGATTTCATCGTGGTGTATTGAAAATAGCACCGTTAAAACTACAATTAATTATTTGTCTTTATATAAGAGTTAAATGTACAAGATATTTTGAAGACTATTAATAATCCCCACCTATCACCTAACGATAGGGCACGAATATGAATCAAAATTGCCGTTTCTCGATGTCCTACTCCTTTAAAGAATGATGCTTCTATGCAAAGATCAGTGTGCAGAAAATTCATGTGAAACGGACAATTGACAAATTTTCATAGATGGGCTCCAATAAACAGGAAAAAAATTTTGTTCATCCACTAGATTCACCTTATGGGAAGACCTGATCTGTAGACTGATTAGACGATTAATCTATCCATTTTGATGTAGAATATGGACAAGTATTAAGATCTATTGAGAGAAATATGAAAGAAGAGCAGCATTTTTAGACTAAATACTTAGTTCGCAAAAACTACATTGCTAGCAAACCTCCAGTTTCAGAGGAATATTACACCTAAAATACCGAATAAACTGTCTGAAGATTCAAAAGATATTCAACGTATTACATCTCCGTATAAGCTACTCTAGCCATCCTGTATTCAGTTGAGAGATAAGTTGCCAAGAATAACCAACTCACTGTGTATGTACAAATTCATTTACTATTGTGAAGCCAAATATATAGGCTCTTCATATAAGCTGACTGTCCGCCGCATTCGGGAACACTTACCAGCATGGTTTACAAAGGACAACAAAGATCAGTCACATCATCAACTCAGCAACATGTAACAGGACTCAGGACATTCTACTTCAGATTCATCTCTTGACATCATTTACAAAACCCATGGAATGCAAAAAATTATTGATAGAAGTAAATTTTTGAAATCACAAATTAAAAGTGCTAAACGTGGCAATTACTAAGTTCATGATAATCAAACAGTATAAAATATGTAAATTAACCCAATTCATAAACTACAATCCTAGAATCAAAGCAGTTCTAACAAGAAACAATTTAAGGATACCTTAAAGATTATTTACCTCCCTGTAAAGGTTCGGCAAGAAACATTTTACAAAGCCACCTGGGTGAGTTTACATATCATTGTTCCTTAAATTCCAAACAGAAATATATATCATACCTCGATAAATTGATTATTATAGACGGTAATGGGTGAAAACGCGCAAAATTATCGTGAATTGACTGAGTTAGAAGTATCAGTTGTTGAAGTATGCTCCGGTGGTTTAATAGTTTGACATCCACCAAGACTGTTTGATAGGGTTGTAGATGCACACTGTTGAATAGTCCTCATACTAGAAAGACACACCCGTTTAGTACTTTCTGATTTTGATTGGTTGGCTAAGTCAGGTCAATTCGTGAATATCATATCAAAATTTCTGATGATTGTTTTGATGGACACCCCATCACTGAAAAATTATAGTCATCCAGTTTTAAACTGGACGAGGCCATT
The DNA here is from genome assembly GCA_025215515.1 of Schistosoma japonicum. Taxonomy (NCBI): domain Eukaryota; kingdom Metazoa; phylum Platyhelminthes; class Trematoda; order Strigeidida; family Schistosomatidae; genus Schistosoma; species Schistosoma japonicum. Next base: position 7,008,821 of record CM046067.1, on the reverse strand, counting down.
ATCATTAACTAGACAACAGAAGAATGTAACTATGCAGTACACTTTTAAGTATTCTTAACATAATCAGCGTTTATTGTGAAACTATTTTGTAAAAACTTACGTGAAACTTCATGTAATGTACATTTGAAATGATTGTTATCATAAGTAGTGAGAAAGCATACAATTTAGTACAGACAATAATAAGTATACATTTTTGCAAAACTTCGTTTACCTCACTGTAACCGAGTTGTAAACTGATTGTGCATGTCACATCTTAATGTTGTTTATCACACTGGTACTTCAACCTAGTTCAATCACTTCAAATGAAGTGAAGTAATCGATTGAGCTACTAAATCTATGGAACCTGCATATTTGTGCAACGCATATGTATCTATTTGAAACGACATTCGTATTTCTATTGTTGGTGTTAAGGGCTGTCACATGAGCACATTGAATGGATTGCTTCGATATGGCATTATTATAATTCAGTTCAAACGAAACTTGTAAAATAACACATTATTGAAGGAATTCTCATGACATTAACATATAACAAGATAGACTGCTCAATCCTAATTCTTAACACGAACTATGAAGAGAAATAAATCGTCATAAATAAAGATAACCCTGTTTGCATACTTTAGAATTTTGTGAATAGGTGGCATTTATGATGGATTGTTATTAGGTCCTCAACTCTTAGAAATTAGCTAACAGTAGATAATTATTTCTTGCCAGTGGGAAACACTTCTTGAATCCTTATCTATGTTTAATTAAATCGTCGATGCCAATGGCTCATCATGTGATCTGATGTCTATGAGTTTATTTTCGAGCGTTGGGTCGTCAGATACGTAAGTTACAATGACTGTATAATTAACCAATGACTTATGATTTTTAATGATCGTTCAATTAAAGAAAAATAGATCTTATAAATATTTTTTAGTAACGTTAGGTAATCTGAATCACATTTTGTTGTTTTTCTGTAAAGCATCAACACTGCTTAATTATTATAAAAGTGATCGTTTTGATCATCCAAAAAGAACTACACTACTGAATCCGGATAATCTAATTTCCTACTGGTTATCTTCGTAGGATTCAGAATAATCATTTATCCCAGTTGGTCATTCAAAACCAATGAAATATAACTAAGACTGATACTAAGCTTTGCATGGAGATTGATAGTTGTGTCTGAAGATTACAGATGCTATGATTCGAGAAATTCCCTAGCGTGCTTCGAATTCCTAAGCTCTAAAAATTCGACATTTCTGAAATAAAACAATCACCTGTAATTGCTTGTGCAAATTAACACTGGCGATTGTATACTACGCCTGTACAAAACTAGTTTATATTTGCATATATGTGGGTATAAAGGGAGTTTAATTAACAAGTATTGTGATTCTTGCAGTTAAAACGATGTATCTAACTAAAAATGATTTAATATTATATCACGAATCGGTCTGACTTAAACAACCATTGACCACCAGGTAAAACTGAACAGTTGTCTCCTTCAAGTATAGTGCCGATTCGACCGGGGAAAATAACTAATACATTCTGGCTCCATAACGAACGATTTACGACTAGAATACTGAGCCGACTCCCAAAGGTTAATATTTTTAACACCGTCGAGATATATTTGCGGGACTTTATTCATTGCCATGGGTGAATAATGGTAATCAAGAAAGACTCCATTTAATTGAAAAATATAATACCAAATAGAAGAAAAGTTTACAGAAAACAACAGCAGGAACACCACCTGTTTTCATTCTCGGCCACATTTAATAAAGTTTCAAGCCACTAACTTGTGTCGCCTCTAAGACCTCAACGAATGAGTCGTGATGGACCAACATCGGCCAGTCCTTTACACCTTTCTTACACACCACAATCCCACTTCGTTTACCAACCACATCCGCTTTCTCAAACCAATCCCAATGTTCGTATATAATACAAGATATCCAAGCCACTGCAATGACATTCGCAAAACATGACCAACCCACAAAAACCAATGTCTCTAAATACTAACACCAATCGGATTGTCACCTCTCCATCATCTCCATCCGAACACACATCACCGGACCTCAGCATTACTAACATCATGTTACTACTCGATGTCACTAATCTATCAGAAAAAACAATCATCGAACACACAGTCGCCTAACATTTACTCGGAGACATCAGATGTCACAAATATAGGACAGAACTACTGTCACTGATCACTTGTAAGGCCAACCTTTTGCAGAAAAACTCACACCATAACAGCGAGATGGCGCAGATTGTCGATTTGGCTTACATAATGAATAGATTAAATTCATTTGTCCCATCATAACAAGCACTCACACAACAACCCAGATAACCTGTATGTTATCATACGTTAAGACAGTATCGTTGGCATACTCAAGGTCGAAATGCTTTTCTCCAGTTAACCTTTCCACACTGCCAACACGCACTTCAGGGCTGTCTGCGGAATATCGTCGATGGTGATGTTTAAGAGGAATGATGAGATCAGGTCACCCTACCTAAAACCACTACTAGATTGAAATAATGTAGGTGCTTGTTTATTCTCTGTGTGTACGAACGAAGTATTTAGGATATTAATGAACTTCTCAGACACACCATTATTTAGCAGACAAGTCTAGAGTACAATCCTGTCCAACGAATCGAAGGCAGCCCAGAAGTTAAAAACACAACGACTAGTTGGTGTTTCAATACTTGGAGGGAAGTGAAATCGTGATCAATACATCAACGGTCGAATCGAAAAGCAGACTGCTCTTCGCGATTCAGTCACGCATTTTGTACAATTTGCGAGGTATGACAGAAGCCAATAGTTTTGAAGTAATAGAAAGTAAACTTAGTCACCGATAGTTACATTGGGCACATGAGACGTTTTTAAGAATGGGGATAGCTACATTTCAAGACGATGGAACATTCTATTTCCCAAAACTTTTCAAACTTCCTTGGCAGAGGCTGGACACTTAGTCATATGAGGGAATTTCGAGAGGCAGAGCGAACTCTCTCTTATCAGAGCATTTCGGTGGATAAGAATGTGTGGGAGGTGGGTTACTGATTCCAATCATGTTGGTAACGAGTTATTTTGTTAACTGTTTATCAGTACTTAGTTCAACAACGGTAGTAAATATCAGTGATCAAAATTATAAATTTGCTCTGGAAGAACACAGACTATTTCATGTGTATTCTGTTTAGAAAGTATGTATATTTAAGTGAATTTGAAAACTGAGTAAGTCTTACTTAAGTAGCAAGTATAAAAACATACGCAAATTTTGTTGTAAGCTTAAGAGTAATTGGACCCTGAATAGCTCAGTGATGACGGTCATGAACTGACAAGTTCCGTGGCGAACTAAGAAGTATATTAACGTTGCTGAACAGAAATATTTGACGGCACTATAAAAACCATGGTGTGAATTACATAAAGCTTGAAAAATCTGCCTATCAACACCAGTTGGATCAAAGTATTTGAGGAAAACTAGTACATGCATCCTTTTTCTATTGGTACATTCTATAAGAGTTGGAAACTAAATACCGTACAATAAACAATTAGTCATTGCAAGATATGATACATCAGGCCAAGTCTATTAATACTGAATTACGAAATTGTCATTTATTTCAGTCAATAGAATTTAACTTATTCAAATAAAAACGTGGTCGATTACTGCACAAGATAATAATAGTACATGATTGAAATCAGCGTCCTATTCTGATGATGTCGAGAATCTTAACTCTCTGAGGTGTCACATGGTAACTTGGATAGATGTAACTATTTAGTATCCAGTTAGTGCAGTTGTTGCTTATAATCTACCAACTTGAAGAAAGCACCTAGTACTGACAACTACTGATGTGAATAGTGCAATTCAAGATATCACTTTGATCTGAGATCAATGACTTGATTTTATATTTCAAACTTATATAATAGCCACATCAAAAAAACAAATTCCTTAAGAAAATGGCTTGAATTGAATTCAATTACAACAGTAAACATTATCTGACAAGTATACATTACACATAAATGTGAATGCATAAATAAATTGTTTATTTATTATTCAAACAGATTACACATAGTTGACTGACTGTAAAACTCATCAGTCATTATTACATTTAGTCTTATAAATAGGGAATGACAATCAGAGTTGAAGGGCGTGAAAAATAAGAATAAAATTTATGCAAAAAATTCAAGTATATGCACTTGTACATTTTCTTTATTTCATAGTAAAGAATCGCAACGTAAATATATACCAACTTTGATCCAAAAGTGGACTTTACAAACAATAATACATTTAATTAATAGTATTGTTATTATAGTAATAATAATAACAATTATGTAATTGTGAATCCAAATAAAATTACATCATGTATTCGCATTTTTTTTCTCCACAAATCACTACAACCACCACCAGAAATTACATAATCTAATATTAAGTATCCGAATCATTATGAAAACAATTGTGGGGAGAATAGTGTAGGAGAGAGGCAAATAAATCAGATAAACATATTTTGTATCCGACATTAGTTTCATGTCCCCTACGAAAAATAGATAATTAATCAAAACATACATAGAGAATAAAAGCTAAAATTAGTGGAAGCACTTGTTTCACGTTATTACTGATTTCATGTCACTATCTTTAACACATGGTAGGCAGTAAAGGTTACGAAAGAAGTTGTTTACAGTATGTATATTTGCAGTTGTGACACGGTGACAAGTATTTATCATCAATTATTTTGGCAGAAGAGGTATGTGTATGTGTGTGAATGGAAAGATCAAAAATACAGATCGAATGGTGAAATGAGTGCATTGAAGTTCAAAATTTAGAAAACAGACTTTGAAAACATAAGTTATACAAATAGATAGATTGGGAAACATAAGAACAGTTCAGCAAGACTAATATTACGATGCACAGATAGTAGAACACAAATGGGCGAGCACAAGTGAATCGACTTATACACATGCAAACTGGAAAAAATAGAATTCACTGAATTTGCGGCAAAAATTTGCATAACGAGATAGAATAACAAACGAAGTTTGAGCAAGTTAAAAGTTCATTGCCTAACCCTGTACACACTGCACTGGGGTGACAACAAAACAATAAACATTATATACAAAACAATGCACGCGAATACAAAGGTAACCAATATATATATAAATATATAATATTACAATAATGTGCAAATAGGCCACATACACACAGACACTGGGGAGAAAAGGAGAAGAGGCGGCGGTATCGACGACACCAGCCGTAGAAGCCAACATAAATCCTTGAGAATCATAATAATGTAATCATGTGTAAAAGCATAAACAATTTAGAAATACGTACATATTACAAACCATTTTATAAGAAAACAAAATTACGTGATTTAAATGAATTCATCACCATAAAAAATAGGCAGAAAACATCGTATGTGTATATGTAGGCAAAAAGAGTCTGGAGAAAATTGCCAACTATGCCACATATTTTTCAGAAGGATAAAAGAGAAGGCGGAGTGAAGGGAACAGAATATCCCTGCTACTAACAAACATTGACAACAACCAGACCAGTTGCTAAAGTATTCAGCTTAAAAATGTTACATTCGCAAAATAAAGCATAAATAATTAAACAAGGAAAAAATTATATCGTATCATTGTCATTAGTATTACAGAAACAAAAACAAACAATAAGATAAGTGCATAGAACAAAGACGTACAGCATAATAATAATAATAACACTTAAATACAATGATAGTCTAAGAATGTTTACATGAAGCAAGATTGTTTGTCTGTATGTGGAAAATATAGTTTAGAATATTCCTAAACGGAAAAAAACTTTTCTCAGTTATTTATGTTTACATTTTTCCGAATTTGGACAAGCTGATACGCCTATATTCAATAAGACTTTCCCTTTACATAGTAAATAGAAGTGCATGTGAATCTTTCGAATGGGTGGGGTAGTATTTGGGATTCCACTAGACATGATACACAAACAGTTGACGGCGAATAAAGTTAGTATTCCTGTTTAATGTTTACTAAATTGATGCCTATATATATATATATATATATATATATATATATATATATATATATATATATATATATATATATATATAAGGTAGAGGAAGAAATAGCACTTTGAAAGACACAACCAATTAAGGATATCAGTGTGTGTATTTGTGTGAGTGTAGTAATAATCACCACCCAAGCAATCCTCACAACAAAAACGGTGTTATCCTCAACATCACCAACATATATGAAAAACCAGTTTTCGAAGAGTAATATACACAAACTGATTATATTATTGCTCAGATTAAAAGAAACGGAAAAAGAAAATAATTAAAACCTGAGATTGTGTAGTATAATGTAATGTAATGCATGTATTTTTGTACTATCACAACTCACTTCTTTCCAAAAAGTCAGGTGTCATAGTTCTTGTTACTATTATTAGTAGAAGTAACAGTAGTGTAGAGAGTAGCAGTAGTAGTTATAATATCAAGTAAATGCTATAAACGACAGATAACTGAAGATGAATTAGTTCATGGAATACAGTGACTGTTGTGTAAAAAAAAGGAACAGAGAATAATTTGTGTACACTCATTTACATAACACAATAGATTACACACCGTCCAAAAGACGAAACAGTACCAAAACGAAACAATTTGGAATTTCAATTAAGGAGTAATATTTAACTAGATAAATTGAGATCGTAGACGTCTATTTTTAGAACGTTGTCCAAAGCATCCACAACATCTATATCATAAAGTGAAGAGAGAGAAAAACGTTACACTAAACCAACAAAAAAACACTGATAGATGAGCCTGTTACTAGACATGAACCTGCACCAGGTACTTACAGAAAGAGAGGAAAGAAAAGGTAAAACTAAATTATAGTGCCAAACCAACCGTATTTTTGTAGCGATTCTCAAGGTCGCGATACACAGTTGGAATAATTGTAATGCTTCTATAAAATTTATGTTTTACCTTTGACATAAGGCAAAATTTCATACAATGTCTTGAAGTTTCAGACTTGAAAAGGCTGAAATTAGATGCCAGTAGAAATGTGACAAGTCAACGTCCCTTAAAGAATCCCTTAAAAGCGGCACTACAAGTTACCCCTACCAAAGAAAAATACGGGTGAATATTGTTACTGAAAATAATTTACTCAAGGTTGCAGCCTATTAGTTTATTGATGGTTCAACGATTTGTGGATACTACTAAAGGTTTCACCCAATTGGCTAATGACCTGAGGAGTAATTAAGGTCTAAATATTAGGTATACTACACTTGTACAATTAGTTGCGGCCTGCTAATAAACTTTTCTACCAATCTCGACAGTCTCCTTACTGTACATAGTGAGTGCTTCAAGGACGAAATCGGATCTGCAGACTACAACGAATACAACAGTTCAATTTATGAAACTGGATCTCGTTGCAGGTTAGCTAAACACATCACTTCCCATATGATGAAATAAAACGAACAACTTTCGGGCATATACATAATACAGAGACGAAAAAACAGTGGCCACATGATTTTAAAGCCATTTACGGTCAATTATTAGAGAGGTTCTCCATTCAGCCTTGAGATTTACAACTGCAATTCATCTTGATACAAATCATACAGCACTAAAATTTTGAAGTAACTCTGAGAAACCAACGTATCGGGGATTCATATTTTTAGTTTGCAAGCTGTCAAGATCATTCTTAATCAAGCCACTAAAAAAATCCTTTCATGGCGTGATCAACCGGAAAGTGTTAACTGTTATCATACCTTTAACAGTACAAAAAATCACCTTATTCAACGTAAATGAAATAGAAGTAGGTTGTTAACAATGAAACTCCTCACTAACTTACTCTGATTGGCTTTGTGCATCATCTTGCTCACCAACTACCACGTTTTGCGGTGCTGATTCTGTTGTCATTCCAACTCCCATACCTAAATTGTCAACATCTCGACCCATACTTTCATCTGGACCACCGTAGAGACCAGTTAAATTCCGAATATGTGTACCGCCTGTATTTGCACCGGATACACCATAAGGTATACCACTCGAGTTTGAAGTAGGTACACCACCACCACCAACAGGCCCAACATCATCTACAATAACCTCGTTATTAGGGGAACCAACTTTACTACCGCCTAGGAGACCGGTATGCATAACGCTTTGATTTGTTGTTTGCTGTGAAAATTTTATAAAACACACAAGCACACACAATATGAAGGACATTAATGGACTGTGCACTTTTATAGGTGAAAAATAATACAGAAGTCATCTACATTATACGACCGAGCCAGTAAAGAACAAATAAGTCACTGACTTTAAAGTCACAGTATATACATTAAATTAGGATCGTGAAAATCAACAGACTGATGATTAATCATGAAGATTATAATTAGGATTAGAATAAGGTTTAGGATTAGGGCTAATATTAGGTTTCAGCGTTACGACTAATCTGTGTATCGATTAAAACTAGCCCCAAATTCTGTCTGGCTCCAGTTCTATAAGTATGCATAACTCTGATGTCTTCTCGACTGCGGATAGATCTTTCTCTATGTTACTAGAGATTTTCAAAAAAAGACAAAACATAACAGACGAATCATTTCTTCTAATTTTTTGCGAGTTGTCTGGTAAATCATCCATCAGAATTTTCTACTGTTGAATTGGATGGATAAGGTCTACTTACTAAAGGTCATTCTAACAGTCATTTAGGTTTAGCTGTATAGCATAACTTCGTCAAAATCTCTAAAAATTTATCTTAATATATACAAATAAAAACTAACCTGACCAAAGTAGGCTGGTAAATATTCATCAACTTTATATCTTAATTCATTTGGTGATGTACCGCCATCCTCATTCATATAACCAGGCACATTATTTGACTGTCCAGCAGGTGGCCAATGAGATGACGTACCAGGACCTAATAAAGGTGTCCCAGTTAACCCCATTGCATTATGATCATTATTAACAATACCGGGACTTTGTTGATTACCATTTACTGGATGATGAGTGGGAGAAGTGAGTCCAGAAGTGTTTTGCACTCCATTATTCATACAACTGGTATTTCCAACAGGAACATTTGATAATGGTGGATTTGCTATCTGTCCAGCTGATGTGTGCGTAGATCCTGGTGGCTGAACTCCGCAAAGAAAACGAACAACAGTCAGTGACAGAGTATTAAAACGTAAAAAAAACTTTAGAATATGATAAATATCATTCAGTTACACAATCGGTTTTGAACCTGGTTAATATGAGCAAGCTGCTGTACAGCATCAAAAATAGAAACACACTTGTTAAGATGAGTATTAAATTACTGGTATAAGAAAAAACAATTGAATGAAACTCATCACTTCACATTAACTTCCATGATTATGAAAAAGCATTTGACACTGTGGACAGGAAAAAATTATGGAGCCTTCTTCGACACAATGTACCTGAAAAGATGGTCAATATCATAAAAAAATTTTACGACGGACCACACTGCAAAATTGTGCATGGGGGACAGCGCACAGATTTTTTCGAAGTGAAGACCGGTGTCCAATAAGGCTGTTTATTCTCGCTCTTTCTCTTTCTGTTGGTTGCTTGGATTTTAGAAACCTCAACATTTCAGTGAAAGCAGGAAATAAAGCGGACATATTAGATGTAGCTTGACGATTTGAACTTCGTTGATGACCAACCTAGCTTATCTGTCCCACACACAACAACAAATGCAGGTGAAGATGATCAGTGTGGCAGCAGTACACCTCAACATAAACAAGGATATAGACACAACACAACGAGCACCAACCAAATCACACTTAACTTGACAGAGCTCTGGATGATGTGGAAACTTTTACATACCTGTGTAGCAACATCAATAATAATCAAGGGGGGTTCTGATGAGGATGTGAAGACACTGATTAGTAAAACAAGGCAAGGGCAGCATTAATACAATTGAAGAACATCTGGAACCCAAAATAACTGTCAGCCAACATCAGTCAGAACTTCCAATATAAACGTCAAGACAGTTCAGTTGTATGGAGCTGAAACTTGGAGAACGATCAAAGACATCATTCAAAAGATACATTTATAAACAGCTGTCTATGTAAGAAACTCCAGACCCGTTGGCCAGACACCATCAGCAGCAACCTACTGTGGCAGATACTTAAACTAACTTCCAGCTCAGCAAGATATTAGGAGAAAACGATGGAGGTGGATAGGATATGCCTTGTGAAAATCACCAAAGCGTATCACAAGGAACATTCAGTTGGAATTAATAGGGCTAAATGAAAAGCGGAAGACCGAAGAACATATCGCCTCGAGAGTTAGAGGCAGCTATAAAAAGAATGAACAGAACTTAGAAATAACTGGAATGAAGAACTCAGGACAGAGTTGGTTGGAGAATGTTGATCGATGACCTATTCTCCATGAGTAACAGGAGAATGAATGAATGTATACACGTACAATGTAGAACTTGGCACGTGTGCATCCCCCACCTTCAAATTGTTACACAAATAACATACATATAAGTATGAATAAAAAAGCGTACTTTACCTTAGATCCAGGTAATGGTCGACTGCACCAATCAAATTCCCAATCACATTCCCAACCTTTTCTTTGCATTAAATCAGTAAATCCCCAACGTAAGTATTCATAATTAGGTTCTTCAAAGAAATCTAAACTTCGAACATATCGTAAATAGGTAGCCATTTCTAAAAGATATTATGAGAAATATGAACACTAAGCAAATTACCTAATAAATAACTGAATTAAATTGGAGTCTTTCAAATGCTTAAAGATCTCGACAAACGATTAGCTATTAAACTAATTGATCTAATGTGCTCGCTTACAAGTAATACAGTTCGTATGAAAGTAAATAATATAAACAATGAGATTTTAACCTCTGAGTCTTTAGTCTTGATGTTAGTATCCAATCTACTCTAGTTGATAATTGGATAGCACTCCTAACAACGACTGTTCTAATTACTACTCAGTGATGAATTGATTGTATTAGGCGTAAGATCCAAATCATTTTATTGACAGATCATAAAGGTAACAATATCACTTCTCATTCTTCTACTTAACCTAAGGTTTAGCTGATAAATATAAATAGGTACTTGAAAAGAAAGTGGTGATTAAAAACGAAAATTGAAATTCGACACTATCTAAATAATTGATATGTTGCCAGACAGATACAACGCAGAACTTCGTACGTACGTACATCAGTTCAGGTTGCCATACCACATCAGCACAGAGACGCAACTGTCAGTTCAAATCCAAGAGTAATAGCGATAGTAGAAGTATTAGCAGTAATGCAGAAAATTAGGGAGCGAAGATATGATTCGAAAAGTATAATTCAGTGCGATAAATTTGAAAGGAGAAAGATAGAGAATTCAGAAGGTTAGATTTTGAGAGAACACAAAGAGTGGATGCACCTACGCCATTGCAAACGATTCTGAGCCATGTCGTTCAAAGTCTCTAACCCCTGATGACTTTCGTCTCGCAGACCCCAACCACGCAGCCTACATCTACCAACATGACTCAGTCCACTTGTCAGTGACTTCATCGATTTCTGCCATGTTTTGGTTTGGCCGCCTCTAGCTATCTTCCAACCTATTCCTACACCGCAAAACATAGCTCGTCGAGGCAGTCGGTAGTTAGACATGCGTAACACATGTCCCAACCAACTCAACTGATGAAGTTTCAATACCTCATCTATTGATTTGCCATCCTTTCCTAGAACCCGTTTCCTAACAACGGGTGAGATAAATTTGAAAGGAGAAAGATAGAGAACTCAGAAGGTTAGATTTTTGAAAGAACACAAAGAGTGGATATGTTGCCACTAAATTATCATATTCAGAAACAGAATATCAGTTGGAGGAAAGTAAATTGAGAAGATAATATAGTCGGATTAGCACAAGAGGAAAGAATATTGGGACCAGTATGTGCACACACCTCCACACGTATCCAAACACTTTGAAAGGTTTGGAAAAGATTAATGAACAGTACGCATTTCGGTTAGCGGTATTTCAACTGATCACAAGAAAAGGGGAAGTAATGAGAAAACACAATAAGGAATGACGGTAATATAGGACGGAGATAACAGTTATAACGACTAAAATGAAAATATATCTATAAATAATTCCCTTCTTCTTGAAAAGCATATTCATAAAGATTTAGTCAATGTACCTAATGTTATTTACGTTTTCAGTGTTTTCAAGATGTGTGTTCGTACTCGGTACTTTCGATCATTCTCCCATTCATGTAGTTGATGAATTATGAATTTTACAGTGTAATGTTCAATAAAAATATCATTTTAAGCGTCTACAATTATTTGCAGCTGTTCGCTATGAAGATGTCAGTAGAGTAGTACAGTCCAACATGCCAAATGGAAAACGAATATAACAAAAGTTATGATTAAAAATAAATTCTTTAATGGAAACTAAATTCAAATACACAGTATTCACCCGTTAAATGAATATGAGAATGATTTGAATATTTACAAAATAATAAATTGAGAAAACAATTTAAGTGAATACGTATTTTCGGTAAATTTGCACCAGGTCTCATAATTATAAGCAGAAATGTTTATTCAGAATGGTTGGACCAAAAGTGGTTAGTAGAAATACAATACATACATCTGTATGAATTAGTGAATAAAATTGGCAATACTAATTATTACAAAGTCATAGTTAAGCGTGCATAGTTTGTTAGAAACAAGTGAATGTATGTAAATGAGATAGAGGAGTAACAAATTAAAAGGATTATTAATAAGCTATGCGAATAATCTGCAGGATGGAACTATCAATAAAAATAATGGAAATATAGTAATATATAACTAATAAGCGTACAAACGAAAACACTATTTACAACACTGATGTCACCAGGTGAATAATGAAGGCTATGAGAAGCAACGGAAAAGATTAAAAGATTTTTCGTATGTATAATTTTATTCGGTAAATTCTAATGGCTCTCGTCCCAGTTACGCTTAGTAACTGGAGGCTCACAAACCTGGAAAGCTCATTGTTGATTAGTATATGACTCTGAATGGTAAGCTCTAGTCGGTTTTTTCATCACGTCTACTAAATGAGATTATACTGAATCACTAACAGATTTCACTTGACCTTTACTTGACAAGGCTGGACAATGTTCAAGAAATAGTCAACAGGCTTATCAGGTAGTTTAACCTATACAAATGTCACGATAAGAACAGTTGAATTTACAGATACACAGGGAGGCAGCTGAATTTGGAGTTTTATCCTTGAATTAAATAAGCGTTATTGACAATTCCTTCATTTTGTTACTCCTCTATCTCATTCACGTACACTCGCTTGTTTCTAAAAAACTATGTACACTTAGCAACGACTATGTAATAATTAGTATCACTAATTCATGCAGGTGTATGAATTACGATTCCATCAACCACAAATGGCTAAACCATTCTGTTTTTTAGTTGAGAATTTAGCAAATATACGTAATAGTTCAGATTGTTCACTCGAATGAAAAAATGATATTATTGTATACGATACACGTAGTGAACATTGAAAACTTTCTACATAACCCTAGCCATCAGTGTTTGTATTGAAATATGAATTCCATAGCTTACAAAAAGATGGCAGTAATTAAAATTAGCGGAACTGTAAAACAAAGAGGCTGAGCATCTATAATAGAAGTCTTAGTCACATTAATAGGACTAAGATCCGATTATTTCACTAATATGATATACAAAACAGCTCGGAACAATATAAACGACAAGAACAGAACAACAAGATCAGAAATCATATTTGACAACAACCCCCCCCCCCAAAGCTTTGAGCCATAAAGTCCTTAAACCCCCCCCCCTTGAAACTAGAATGTCAAGATGCAATAAAAGATACAAAGACGATAAATAATAAACTTAGTGTAGATCAGACAACATAATAAATAAATAAACATAATAAAAATAACTAGTGAAGAGTTAGAAATAATAATATTGATTTAATCAAATATACCAAGGTAGTGATAAACTGATAATTGTTTCTGTACCATTATATATAGAATGGGTTTGAGTTTTTCGATTGCCACTACCCAAGCAGTTCGGAATGGATTTATGTTTGTTGATTATTTTAAAAGATTCAAAAATATTAATAGCATGACCACGACCAATTAGATGTCGACCTATTGCAGCATTCAGGGGTGTGGCAAAATTTAATCACAAACTTTTGGGAATATGTTAGTTGATACGAATGTGATATGAACGAAATACGTATTCATAAACGTCTCTGGGTAAGCTTTTTTTTTTAAAAAAAAAACATCAAATTCATCAGTCTTGCATTAGAGTAATTCACGAACCATATCGATTTCCGAACAGTGAATAACCACACTCTACCTTGACGTTTTAATGTCTTTCTTTTAAATAATTTTACACATACAATTATATTAACACAAATATACTGAATGGATATTCCATGTCACTTAGATTCTGTCTTATGATGATGTTATAATTCAATAAAATTACGATTATAATGTAGATGAGATGAACAAACGAAATAAAAATGGATTAATATTATTGTGTCAATTGTTTTCCTTGCAATATTCAAAGGGCTGTGAAAAGAATTGAAATGTTGCAAATAGAAACTAGTGATGACTTCAATAATTATTACACACTCATTTTAATATAATTACTGAGAAACCAATACTAAGTGTTTATACACATCGTCAAGTCTTTTAGGAACTTGCAGAGTAAATAATAACGAGTTAGGCAGAATATAATAAGTTCAATTTATTTTGCTTCTCATCAGCTACTCTGACAAACTAAGTTTAAAACTCTGAAGAAAAGGTGGTTGGAATTTGGAGCGAATATTTTGAAAAAAGTTAAAAGATTGAACAGAATGTTACAAACGAAACTCCTAAAATACTAACCGAAGTCGTAGCAGATCATAAGAACAAAAACTAAATGATTACATAATCAAGTAACAGAACACAAGCGGACAGCAAATGAGTAAAATATAAACTACGTTTATCAACCTAAAACCGAGGTTATGAGCTAAATAAAAAATATAGTGTAATTAGATAGTTATCAATTATTATTGATTGTAAAATAAGAGTAAATGTGGTAAGAATAAGAACTTATAATTTACGCGCTACCAAAGAATAAACAAAACATTGTGGAAAAAGGAGAACGATTCTAATCCAAAATGCTTAATTGAACAAGAGAACAAAAAAGGCACATAAGAGATACAATTTGGATAAAAATGCAATCAAGAAAGACTCCATTTAATTGAGAAATATCATATCAGATAGAAGAGAATTTTAATGAAAAGAGTAGCAGGAACACCACCTGTTTTCATTCTCGGCCACATTTAATAAAGTTTCAAGCCACTAACTTGTGTCGCCTCTAAGACCTCAACGAATGAGTCGTGATGGACCAACATCGGCCAGTCCTTTACACCTTTCTTACACACCACAATCCCACTTCGTTTACCAACCACATCCGCTTTCTCAAACCAATCCCAGTGTTCGTATATAATACAAGATATCCAAGCCACTGCAATGACATTCGCAAAACATGACCAACCCACAGAAACCAATGTCTCTAAATACTAACACCAATCGGATTGTCACCTCTCCATCATCTCCATTCGAACACACAGTCGCCTAACACTTACTCGGAGACATCAGATGTCAAAAATAGGACAGAACTACTGTCACTGATCACTTGTAAGGCCAACCTTTTGTAGAAAGACCCAGATCATAACGGCGAGAAAGATGGCGCAGATTGTCGATTTGGCTTACATAATGAACAGATTAAATTCATTTGTCACACTACAACCAGCATTCACACAATTACTCGGGCACAACCTTGTCGATTACTTTCAACAGTTCACTACATAGGATGAGAGCAGGTAAAGTCACTTGCCAGTCCTACAAAAGCATTTTTCATCTAGAGGATGTAACGTACGTGCCGTAGCTATGAATACTGGTTGTAAATGGCTTGTGTGTCATCACATCGTACGACAATATCACCTAAAGTCAAATCCCTATAGATGAAAAACTCAAGTTGCAAGTATTTAACAGCGGCTTTCTCAGCGAATTTTTAAAGATTGGATGTTTCCCTCACTAAACAATTTGGAAGATTTCACGGTACCTACTTGATATCCAATCCCGTTGAAATATCTAGAGATAGCATCGTTGAAGCTTCTCATTCACTTATTCAGAAACTTTTAGGAAAAATCTTATGTAAGTACTGCTTCGTATTCTATCAATCTATCAACTTCATAAATGTATACAAACAATCATTTATTTATAGTAAACGCGTTAGATATCATGCAACACTAAAGTGTATGGCCTCATACAAAATAAAGTGGTACTATGTCAATAAAACTTTACAACATAGTCTATCATGTAAATCCTTCACTTTAACATATAGACAATATACACATACACATATACATGAAATTGTTTTCTTATATTTTACCTGGGTAGCCATGACATAAGACATCAATAGGTGTTGCACGCTTTGTATCACCGATTTTCTGATAACGCTCACGTAAATTTTCAGCTTTCAAGCCTTGCCAAGGAAGACTACCACGTAGAAAATATAAAAACATATGACCTAATGCTTCTAAATCATCCCGTCGAGATTGTTCTGAAGAAAAAAAGAAAATTTTTCTAAAAGTCATCAACAGTCACAACTATTTACAATGAGATGCTTATAAAAATATTTGATATTCCATCAAATACTATAATACTTATTGTACTTGAATGCTTAGACACTGATAACCTAACCGCTACCTAGTTTCTAAAACTGTTCTGTTTTTGAAACTTGAAGAGTAAATCAAAAGAAGGGACTATTTATATATTTATAAGTTATGTGTAGTTACCGAAAAGTTTCAGAAAGCATGTTAAATTAAACAACAAAAAGTATTTGTATAATAAAGTTTATGAAGCACGTTGGAGTGGACGAAGTATTTTCAGTAATTTCCATGATTTTGAAAATTAATTAGTGAACTTATCAAGAACTTCCAAAAATAAAAAAAACTGTTAAATAAACTAGACTAGTAAACATACAGGTTTGATTATTTAAATGATTTGACTCTAGCTTTGCAATCATAATAAAATGCTTGCTGCAATTAGTAAACGTAACGGTAACATACTCTTCAATCGTACTTAGCACTATGGTTCCAAAAATTAAACATGGAACTTAACAATTAAGAAGATAAAAGCTTATTAGCTTCAAGAAGTGACGAGTTGTATCATAGAGTAAACATAAACACGTTCAGATGATTCCGAAACAGAATTAAAATCGCCCTCCCCTTGGTTTAATATATATATATATATATATATATATATAATTTATTCATAACCTTCTGACATAACTAAAGATTTATCTAAATTACAGACTACTTACAGTCATTAACTAAATAGGCAGAAATTATATAACAGTAAGTGTCGAACATAAACAACATAAATTATGTTAACGGTGAAAAATTTAAATACAAACAACAGACGTAACCAGTTAATATTCATGGCATGTAGTAAGTCAGTAATGAGGAACATAGAACCTGGCCCCAATAGCTGATGCAATAGGATAACGAGTTTAAGTTGACGAAATTAACACAACAACATAATTCCAAAGGATGATATGAAGTAAAGGTGTGTATGAAGGAAAAATGAGAATAGATCATGAACCCATCCGTTTTGTAAAAAGTCTCACTAACAACTGACTTTCCAATACCGGTTTCTTTGATGAGTCGGAGCACTTGTCTAGTATTAACTATCACCGCAGCCGCTTCCATCGCTTTTGCTTAGTCACTTACCACTGTTCACGAGCCTTACGTAGACTTTATGTTAGTCTATGTTTAAGTTGTCGTCGCCTCCCATTATTCCACAAGTCTGCTGGAATGAAATTTAGAGCCGCGACCACACTCTAAATGTACGGGAAGCCGGAAACACTACTCGTAACTACCCGTACAGAAATGGGTGGAACGGGACTCTAGCCTTCAACTTAATGGCACAAAGTTGGTCCCATAAAATACTGTGCTACCGAAAAAGTTAGGTTCTATATTTGGAAGCATAATTGTGGAGGACCTATAGGACCAAATTAGTGAGTAACACTTTGTCATGCAAGGTCATGGTCAATAAATCTAAACAACTAAAGTATGATTGGAAAAGATGTGAGGTGACCAATCTATTATTCATATACTTGCTTATGTGATTTGACAGACTGACGGCTACTCCTAGTATCGCTTTAATAGTCCTACTTAGATGCACGATAACTTGACTGAATGATCAGGAACTAGATGGGTAGGATATGGCATGTAAACACATTATATTATTACTATCTTTCATAAGCAGTTCCGTGTGGGTAATTCAAGGATACAACAGAAAAGGGTGAATATTTAAGTTACAATTCATTATTCAAACTCAGTTACGATACACTACCAGTTTGTCTAGGCTCTCACTAACTAATTACAGTTCACAAAAGTTGTACGTATAACAAAATCAGTACATTAAATATTAATCTCAATAAAACTTCGTCAGTAAATCTTTAATGTGTATGCATTACACCATCATACTACTGAAATAAAAGTCAACAAGATTGAAAAGTATACAATATTACTATAACTTACCTTTGCCTAAATGTGTATTAATACTCATGTAACGTGCAGTACCAGTAAGACTTTTATGCTCACGATAAGGAATGTGTTTTTGTGTTTCTGGGTCAATATACTCTTTAGCCAAACCAAAATCTATGATGTAAATTGTACGATGTCTATTATAGTACTGACGTCCAATAAGAAAATTTTCTGGTTTCACATCACGATAGATTAAATGCTTTGAATGCACATATTCAATACGCCGAAGCTAATGGAGAGGACAATAGAAAAAGCAGTTGAATAATAAATAAATTTGACCGAGTGAATTGGCTAGATTACGTCACACGTAAGTTATTATTGAAACTGAATAAAAATAAAAATGGCAAGCTTTTGTACGCTTTTTCAGAAAATAAGTTTGCAATTAAATATATATATATATATATATATATATATATATATATATATATCTTTGCCAGATTTAATGCTGATTTCGACTAACTGACATGTACAATCAAGTATCGCCAGGACCCGAATCAGTAACCATTTGGTTCTGCATCGAGTCACAGGGTCAAACTCCAACGGAAGCTGGAAAACGCAGATGATCTAAAATAAAATAACCAACACAAATACTTTGAAAATGAATACCAGTTGAATTGCAATCATCAGCACAGTCTTCAGCGAGAATTGGCGTTTACAAGATTCAAATAGATCTTCTAAAGACGGCCCAAGCAATTCCATAACAAGTGCATTATGCCGACCAACTGGTCCAAAGTAATAAACCATTGGAAAGCCAACAACACCACCGCTTAGTAGTATACGATAAAATCGATATTCCAAATGTAATTGAGGAGCACGAGTTTTCATAGGTTCCAGTTTAATGGCAACATATTCATTGGTATACAGATTACGGCCTAAACGAAATCAATTGTGAAATAAACAGTTACGTGGAAAAAAAATTGAAGATAACGAAAACACTAAAGACTTTACAAGAAAATAATTATAACAAACTTTGATTAAACAATAAAATCTTCAAAAAGAGTGATAACGAAATTTTCAATAGGCACAAGGAGTATCTGCATTTTCATTTAAAAAACAAGAGAGTAGTAATCAGATAATTTGAAAAGTGAAGTTAAAAATTGAGAAGAATTCTGAAAACAAGGAGTGGATAAACGTGCGCCAATGCCAAAGAATTCGAGCCATATCACCTAAAGTCAGGAACTAGGTAGTCTGCATCTATTAAAATGGCTCAGCCCAATTATGCAATGACTTCATGGACAGATGCCATGTTTTCGTTTGGTCACCCCTAGCTTTCTTCCAGCCTACTCCCACACCAGACAGCATTACTCGTCGAGGTAGGCGGTAGTCAGGCATACGTAACACATGTCCTAACCACCTCAGCTGATGAAGATTTACTACTTCACCCATAGACATACTGTATTTACCTAGTACTCTATTCCTAATCCACGCATTGCTTACTCGGTGGTCCCAGCAAACACGAGCAATGCTCCGAAGATATCTATGATCAAATATTAGAAGACTGTGAATATCCTCTATCCTTAATAGCTATGTTTCACATCCATAAAGTAAAATAGATCGAACTGCTGCGCAGTAAACGCGTCCTTTGGTCGGAAGATGGATGTCTCGCCTACCCCACAAGTGACACAAGCTGGCAAAAGCCAGTTGGGCCTTAAGTATACGAGCCGAGATTTCAACAGACACCAGACTGTCAGAACTGATGAAGCTCCCAAAATAAGTGAAGCGGTTAACACATTTTCGCTCCCTATCATTAACTTCGGTGCCGAATCAAGCCGATCCCGAAGCAACATTTTTCATTTGGATGGAGAAAAACGCATCTCAAACATGTTTACATTCATGTTTAAGGCAGTCAAAAGATTCTGCATTTCTTTCGGTATCTTAACCCAATCGAACTATATCATTTGCATATTCCAAGTCAACAAGTTTGTCTCCTGGAAGGAGGTCAACCCCAGAGAAATTAGACGAAGACAATGTTAACTCTAAAAGAATGTCAATAATAAAATTAAACGAAAATGGGGTAAGCGGACAACCTCAATGGACACTACTTTTTCTGAGCATGATCGACTAAATGTCTTGCTAATTCTTCTTTAAGTTTATTCTTGGAATTTTTGTTAATGAACTGGAAATTAGGGGGTTTCCCAATTGTGACCTTCCTGTATCTTCTAAAACGCATGGAAATATACAGTCATCAAGCTCTGGTCTGAGTTCAGATTTATGCTCCAGAATGAGTGGCGGTACTCTAGAGAGTTTCTCCAACGATGGCTGATGCGTCCTGTTTGTGTTCATCGTTGGAGGTCGCTATGTTACACAGTGTCTCTCCTTACGCCTAAAGTTCATGCTTTCTAAGATTAAACGGTAGTTTGAACATAGTTGTATATCTCTATTATTCGTTCGTTGGTCCGGCATTCCTTGTGATTCACTTGATTGATCAGCTTGATTTAACCTGCCAAATTGGATGTTGGAAATCAGTGCTATGATTACTACTTTTGAGCGTTTAACTTTGGGAAGAAGATTAGAGAATTATCTGTAAAACTCTTTTTTTTTACTTCATCAAAGCTGCAGTCCTTGGGAGCATAGGCAGAAATGATAAAATGGCATCGACATGTGCCCCTACCTTTCTAAGTAATTACTGTGCAATATGGGCGAGTAGTACATAAACTACCATTACCAGGAATTTACTAAAAGTGTATCTATTCTGTCTCAGTGCTATGCCTACACCTACAAGACCACGAGAACTTACTGTTGGGCCCCTAGATAAACGGAGAGTATTCGTGCTGGTTGTCTGTACTGATTAAGTTGCGTCAGCTGAATGACCACGCTAGGGATTCTAAGGTTTTAGCTTGTGGGCTTGTATTGTTATCATTATTATTGTTTAAATACAAAGTATAATACAAATCGGCAGCAAGTGTATGTGTACACGAGAGTAACATTGTGAAGAGAGTAGTGAAAGACGACAATCAAGTGAAAAGAGTTAGATTTTAATAAGACAAAATAAGGTTTATGAGGCAATAGATACAGTTCGGATAGAAATACAAACAAGAAGATTTCCATGAATATTTACCTGCTCAATCAACATTTATTATTATTTTTTCTTGAATTCTACACCAATCAGTCAACTACGTAAGCTGTACCCATCCCGAGTCAGCTTGGAATGATATCCAAAAAGCTGGTGAAACAGCAGTAATATCTACCAGTAAAGTAAACCAAAAGGTTAAGAAAACTCAGTGGATTTCAGCTACATCTACTGAACTGATAGATGTCTCAGCAACACAACCCGTCTGGTTCTGAACACGATGAAGAGCGAAGGCAACTTAAACACAAGCTGGTTAAAAGCTTATGAAATGATCGTGAGCAGTTATAGGTGGCGAAAGCTAAACAGATGGAAAAGGCAACCGTAATAGGTAACAGTAGGTAACTGTTCAGATCTATCAAGGAAACGGGTATCAGAAATCTGACTGTAAGTGAAACTATCACAGATAAAGATGGGACCATTATTCGTTGTCATTCCAGAAGATTAGATCGATGGGCAGAACACTTTAGGGAACAGTTCAACTGGCCCTCGACCTCATCCCAGTTACCCACCATCCCCAAGCAATCTGAATGGCAAATTAATATTGGTCCCCCAAGTCTTAGTGAGGTTGAGAAGGCTATAGGGAATCTAAAATGAGGGAGAACAGCAGGACCTGATGGATTAACCCCTGAGACATTTAAGGACGATGATCCAGTTTTGGCAGCGAGATTAACCAGGATCTTGGCTAGAATCAAGGAATTAAACGTAATCCCATCTGACTGGTCTCGAACACTAATCGTCCTAATCTATAAGAAAGGACAGAAGTCCTCGTGTGACAATTACCGAGGAATCAGCTTAACGAATATAGTGTCAAAGATATTGGCTTCAATAATACATCGAGGTCTAACTAAAGCTCATGAAGAGCGAACTCGAGAAAACCAAGGTGGTTTCAGACCTGGAAGTAGTTGTATAGACTAAATATTCACACTTCAGCGGGTTCTGGAAATTAGACACACTTTTAGACGCCCAACAATAGCTGTATTCCTTGACCTTAAGGCGGCGTTTGATTCTATCGATCATAAGATTATGCGGCAACGTCTATCTTTGAAAGGTGTAACAGTAAAGTACATTAACGTTATTGTTGTATTTCTCGCTTATAACGACATAGCTTCTCCTACTGCTTAGTATTCTTTGACACAACACTCGTCAAGACTCCAAATCAGAACACGTTTGAACAGACAGACAGACAGACAGATACAACGTAGGACCAGGCACATAAGACAGACAGACAGATACAACGCAGAACTTCGTACGTACGTACATCAGTTCAGGTCGCCATACCACATCAGCACAGAGACGCAACTGTCAGTTCAGATCCAAGAGTGATAACGATAATAGAAGTATTAGCAGTAATGCAGAAAATTAGGGAGCGAAGATATGATTCGAAAAGTATAATTCAGTGCGATAAATTTGAAAGGAGAAAGATAGGGAATTCGGAAGGTTAGATTTTGAGAGAACACAAAGAGTGGATGCACCTGCGCCATTGCCGAACGATTCTGAGCCATGTCGTTCAAGGTCTCTAACCATTGGTGACTTTCGTCTCGCGGACCCCAACCACGCAGCCTACATCTACCAACATGACTTAGTCCTACTTGTCAGGCACATAAGTGCATCGGTCCAAGTTGCCACACCTCAACAGCATAGCAAGATGATCACCGAATTCATGGAATCAGTTACTTTAATGGTAGTAATATATAAAAGGGAGATTGCATACAAGGATATAATATGTAGAGAGAGAGAGAAAAAAAAAATTAGTTTGTAGAAAGAGGTTTGAACAGGAACGAAGTTGTATTCCAAAATAACAAGGATAGATAGAAGTAGGAATTTACAGTTAGCGAAACGTTAATATACTTATAGTATTTACATAAGAAGCTTTTAGAGTCTTCTTTAATAATCCGCTAGAGCTGATTGGTTTAGAAACACCCAATCAGCGTGTGCACGGAACATGCTTTAGTCCAGTCTATATCTCTTTAACACCTTCCCCCTTGAGCAGGTTTGTAGGATCTGGTGTTTCGATTTATCTGTAACCGTTGTACTGGCTTGTGCTTCCGATCTGTCCACCTTCTAGGTAATAAGAAAGTGCTATCATTCCTCATTTGCACAGCAACTGTCCCGTCTGTTTTAGGTGTTTTGATCTTAAATGTGTCCAGCAGAACATCGAGAGGTAGTCTATGTTGCATCGCGTTGTTGGCGATCCAGATCGGTTGGTTCACATGGCGTACCCAGACTTTTGAGCCTACGGACACCTCGTAAACCCCATTTCCTTTCTTTTGTACGATCCGACCAGCTGATAATTTAGTATGTTTTCCTCGATAGTCCATAACTGTCTCCACTGGATTAACGTACTTAGAAAAAAAAGCTGCCTTTCATTAGCTAATGATGTTTTTTGATTGCCTATAACACTTTAAGCTTACTGTAGAGTGTTAAATCAACTAAAGTCAGGGAAATAAGTATTGTATAGAAGGTTAGGAATCCTGAGGTTTTTTTCGAGTACAGTACGAAATAATTCATTGAGTCCCTGCAGTTTGTTCAAAGTTATTGTTAGATGAGGCCTCTAGTATGATAGGAACGCTGTCAGCCAAGTATAGTAAACACTGAACATGTAAAAACAAGTATTTCAGTCAAAGTTGCAAAATATCGCCACCATAACGAGACATTTTACTTACGTGAATAAGACGAGTAACAAATGGTTCAGACAGTAACACTAGTGATAATGATAAAGGCTAAACACTGGAGGATTAGGGGCAAAATTCATTAGATAAAAAGTATCTAACAACATTTAGTAGAAGATAATGAGTAAATGTATCTATGTCAACGTAACTGATTTCAAACCAGGGCCTAGGAAATAAGATTTTACACATTGAATACCCAATAGCGGTTTGAACTAGAATACAACGTGTAAAATAAAAAACATTGCACAACTACTTAATAATGGTGGAAAATTCCAACTCAAAAGAACTAAACAACCACAAAGGAGGATACGAAAAAAAGCAGTAACAGAGACATAAAACCAATAAAAACATACAAATAGACTTTTGAGCCTACGGACACCTCGTAAACCCCATTTCCTTTCTTTTGTACGATCCGACCAGCTGATAATTCAGTATGTTTCCCTCAATAGTTCATATTATGTACCTTTTGACCCACATTGAACAATCGCCTTTTTTCGATTGGGCGACGATTGAACTGTTTCCTTACTGTTATGTTTCATTGCGGCGCAAGTGTTCGAGTCATACTAATACTATTGAAATATGTTTGTATTTTTCTGCCAAGCAACGGTTCCACTGGAGAGATCCCGTTAGTTGTCTAAGGTTTTGATATTGAACGGTATATATAGTAGAAACTCTTCAAGATCTCTTCGGTGGTTCCATCCTCTCTTGATTTTTTAGAGCATCTTTAAATGTGCCATCAGAGGGTTCTACTTGCTCATTTGATTGGGGATGGAATGAAGGTGTTCGGACATACTTGATTTTATTCTGCCGACAAAATTCTGAGAATATCGAAGACGTAAGCTGTGTTTCGTTGTCGCTGATTTTTTGTTCGGGAACCCCGATACGACTAATTAGTTGACGTAGTTTTCTGACTGTACAGCTTTCAGTTGGATGTTCCATGAGGAGAGATTTTGGCCTATTCACTGTATGCATCAACTACCAGAAGGTAAGTTTTCTCCATGAAATGGATTAGGGAAGTCCAAGTTAATACGCTGCCACGATGACCGGGATACTGGCCATGATTGTAGCTCTGCTTTTCGCAGTGCTTTTGTTGTTAATGTACATTTCGTACACGAACGGGATAGCTGCTTAAGCTGGGTGTCTATTTGCGGCCAGTACACATAACTTCGCGCTAGTGCCTTCTTGCGATTTATTCCCGGATGTCCTGTGTGCAGCTGATCGAGCACTACTGGTATCAGCTTCTTTGGGATCATGGCACGTTCGGCGAATAGAAGGCAAGCGTCGATGATTAAGAGAGACAGTTAGCGCTGGTAAAACTGCTGAAGCTCTGTAGAGCTGATTTTCGAGGGTGTTATATATTGTCCTACCCGCTTAGTATTCTACGATTCGACAACGACCGCGACTGGATCCCAAATCAGTACAAGAGAGAACAGGTAGCAAGATGTATTGAGAAATTAACGGCAAGAGGCAAAAGGCAAAGTCAAGCAAAATGATTTACACTAGGGTTTATATAAACAATGGTATCGAGTATTCTAGAAACTTCCCGATTGGTCGTTGGCTCTAGTTGGCCAAGAATGGACCAATCACAGCACAGCTTCGTGAGCATGTTTTGAGCGTGCTTTAATCAGGCTCGTTTCGTGCCAACAGAGGGCCACCCTTGTAGGTGGAACTTCCTTACTTCTTGTAGAGCTGGATCTCGAAGAGTCTCTTCTCCTGACTTCATCTGACGACACTGGAGTGTTTCGAATGGCACTCCGTATTTCTGGATCAACTGATATGGAGGCAATGATCATGTCCTCCGGTCCAGGGTGTTGAACCCCAATTAATCAGTGAGACGGCATCGGCTTGACCGGTAGTTTTCTTGACTGATACTTGATGTTGAAGTCGTAGCTCAGAAGGATTGTCGCTCAGCGTTGTAGTCTATTAGCTACATAGACAGTGATTCCTTGTTAGAACCCTAAAATTGCAAGCAATGGTTTGTGATCTGTCAGTTGGGCAAACTTACGGCCATAAAGCATTTTATGAAATCTTTTAAGGGCGAAAATGATTGCAAGAGCTTCCTTTTCAATTTGACTGTAGTTTTGCTCTGCTAGGGTGAGTGATCTGGCATCCTGATAAATTGTTTTCTCCGATTTGTCTGGAAACACTTGAGATATCACTACTCTAATTCCATGGCTAGATGCATCAGACGCAACAACAATTCCCAAGCTGGGATCAAAGTGTGTTAACAAAAGCTTTGGGCTGAGCATTGACTTAACTTTGTCGAACGATGCTTGACATTCTGCTGACCACTGACAAAGTTTATCTTTCGATAGTAATCCATTCAAATGACCTCTTACTCGATGCATTTCAGGCAAAAATGTGCTGTAATGACTAACTAATCCCAAGAAGAATCAGTTGGTACAGGCATTTTCTAAATGGCTTCTATATTGGGAGGGTCTGGTTGGCGACTGTTCTTACCTAGGATGAAACCAAGGTATTTGATCGAATGACTCAAGAAGATATACTTTTCTTCATGTAGTTGGAAACCATACTCCAACACTCAGTTAAGGACTTGATATAGTCTATCAGAAAGTTAACTGTTAGTGGAACCCATAACTATGATATCATCTAGATAAGCTGCTGTATCAGGTATACCTGTTAGCATCGTATCCATTATGTGCTTAAAGATGGCAGGTGTAATCTTGATCCCAAACGGTAGGCGGGTGTATTGGAATAATCCTTGATGAGTGTTGATAGTCAGAAGCTCTCTACTATCATCATCTACTTCCACTTGCAAATAGGCATCGGAGAAGTCTATTTTCGCGAAATATGTTCAACCATTTAGCTTAGCGAACAGGTCTTCAGGAACTGGTAACGGATATTGATATACATCCAATGCATCGTTTAAACCGGTTGGGAAATCAGCACAAATGCGTATAGTTCCATTTGACTTTCTAATCGCTACGACTGACTCGGCCGATGCAGAGTAATTGACTGGTTAGATTACAACAGCTTGCTGAAAACGATTAAGTTTCTGATCATCTAGTTCAAGAGCGGCATATGGTTCAGGACGTCTCGGACGAAAAATAGCTTTAATGTCTGCTTTTTGGGTAAATGAGCTTTCATTTTGGTGCAGTGATCAAGGCTATTCTGATAAACAGAAGCAAATTTTCTCTTCACCTTTTCCAGTAACTTTTCATCCTGTCTTTTTTGCACGTATAGGAGTGTCTAATCATGGATATGACACTTTACAAATACTGTTGATGGGTATATCCATTATTCTAAGTTTTTCTATCATATCTAGACCAAGAAGATCAAGGTATGATCGTTCTGTCAGATAGCATATTCCTATACAGCTATTTTCATTGAAGGAAAATTTACACTGTAATTCGCTGACCAGTTTCAGAACTCCTCCTGATAAGTTTTTAGCAGTTTTCCTAGATGGTTTTGTTGGCGGTTTCCCAAGCAGGTTATATGTTTCTCTAGACACTAGGGTGACATCGGATGCTGTGTCGATTTGAAGACTAGCTGATATGCCGTTAATCTGGATAGTAACATACTTTCTCCAAATATTATGATCTGTTTGAAAGGCTGCTACCAGAGAAAGTGATTGAGATTCGACTGACTTCACCATGTGTCGAGGACGTTTATGCTTTTTCTTGGGCTGGGACCTACAATTTGATGGACAATGATTTTCTTTATGTCCAATGAGGATGATTCGCCGAATATCTCTGATAATTGAGCTGCAGTCTCATCGAAACTGAGCTCTCGAGGTAACTTTGGCAATATATGATCAGTAAAGCGTGCATATTCATTACTTCCCAGTTTAAGCATCAACAATAGAGTCTTCTATGCGTCATCTTATTTACAAAATTCTATTCTAAATGTATCTTCCCAACGCTTGAACCACATGAGGAAGGTATTTCCATTTTCGGGGTCATAGTAGAATTCTGGTATGCTGCTGGCAACTGCATCACAAGAAGTGCTTGAAACAGCATAGGAACTCGAGCAGTGGATGTTCAGCTGTTATGTCAGTGTTTCTAAAAGCCGCATTTGTGCATCAAGTTGTGCTTGCTGTTGTTGTAGTATTCGATTGAGCTGGTCATCTGATATCGGCATTTTGAATGCATTTTCTTTTTTACCCGTAACCACTGTTGTATTTCTCGTTAATAACGGCATTGCTTAGTATTCTTAGACACTAAACACTTGACAAGACCCCGAATCAGAACACGTTTGAAGAGAATCGGAATTGTTTTCCAAAATAACAAGGGTAAATCAGTCAGTCAGTCAGTTACAACGTAGAACTTGGTACATGCGTACATCAGTTCAAGTTGACATGCTTCAATTAGCAGATAAAGATTAAATTGTCGGACCGAATCCCAAAGTAGGGGAGGTAGTAACAGAGTAAGTACTAATGCAAAGGCATAGAGATCAGAGATGAGATTTGAGATATAAAGTGATTCAGTAAAGAGAAAATTATAATAAGCTCAAAAATTAGAATTTGGAGGAAGACAAGGAGTGGATGCACCTGCGCCATTGCCAACGGTTTTGAGCCATATCACCTAAAGTCTCTAACCATTTGTTACGCTCATCGTGTGGGCCCCAACCAGGTAGTCTACATCTATTAAAATGGCTCAGCCCAATTGTCAATGACTTTATGGATTGGTGCCATGTTTTCGTTTGGCCACCCCTAGCTTTCTTCCAGCCTACTCCCACACTAGACAACATTGCTCGTTTCCGTAGACGGTGGTCAGGCATACGCAACACATGTCCTAACCACCTCAGCCGGTGAAGATTCACTACTTCATCAATAGACTTACCGTATTTACCTAGTACTCTATTCCTAACCCATGCATTGCTTACTCGGTGGTCCCAGCAAACACGAGCAATGTTTCGGAGACATTTATGATCGAATACTAGGAGCCTACGAATATCCTCAGTCTTTAATGGCCATATTTCACATCCATAAAGTAAAACCTGTCAAAAAAAGTTGCGCAGTAAACACGTCCTTTTGTCAATAAACAGATGTCTCACTTACGCCACAAGTGACGCAAACTGGAAAATGTCAATCGGTCCTTATGTATACGAACCGAGATTTCAGCAGACACCAGACCGTCAAGACTGACGAGGCTCTTAAGATAAGTGGGGCGGTCAACACATTCAATAGTTTCACTTCCTATCACTAACTTTGGTGCCGAATTAAGCCAATCCTGAAACAGCATTTTGCATTTGGATGGGGAGAATCGCATCCCAAACATACTTACATTCATGTTCAAGGTAGTTAAAAGATTCTGCATTTTATCAGCATCTTCACTCAATAGAGCTATATCATCTGTATATTCTAAGTCAGCAAGTTTATCTCCTGGAACGAGGTTAAACCCGAAGTAATCAGACGATGACAATGTTAACTCTAGAAGTATGTTCATGATAAAATTAAATAAAAACGGAGATAGTGGATAACCTTGACGAACACCACTAGAAGTGGTCAATTCCGAAGACAATCTGCCATAAGCTCTAACACGAAATGTGGTGTTCGAGTAGAGAGCTTGTATAAGGTTAATGTACTTCTCCGGTACGCCTTTCAATGACAGACATTGCCACATAACCTTACGATCAATAGAGTCAAACGCCGCCTTAAGGTCAAGGAATACAGCTATTGTTGGGCGTCTGAAAGTATGCCTATGTTCCAGAACCTGCCTAAGTGTGAATATTTGGTCTATACAACCACGTCCAGGTCTGAAACCACCTTGGTTTTCTCGAGTTCGCTCTTCACGAGCTTTAGTTAGACGTCGAAGTATTATTGAAGCTAGTATTTTAGACACTATATTCGTTAAACTGATTCCTCGGTAATTGTCACACGAGGACTTCTGTCCTTTCTTAAAGACCGGAATGGTTAGTGTTCGAGACCAGTCAGATGGGATTACGTCTAGTTCCCAAATTCTAGCCAGGATCTCAGTTAATCTGGCTGCTAAGACTGGACCACCTTCCTTAAATATCTCAGGGGTCAATCCATCTGGTCCTGCCGCTCTCCCTTGCTTTAAGTTTCCAATAGCCTTCACAACCTCACTGAGACTTGGGGGACCAATATTAATTTGCCATTCAGATTGTTTGGGGATGGTGGGCAGCAGGGATGACGCCGTGGGCCAGTTGAACTGTTCCCTAAAGTGTTCTGCCCATCGGTCTAGTCTTCTGGATTGACAGTGAATAATGGAACCATCTTTTTCGCAGATAGTTTCACTTACAGTTGGGTTCCTGATACCCGTTTCCTTGATAAGTCTGAACAGTTGCCTACTGTTACCTATTGCTGCTGCCTTTTCCATCTCTTTAGCTTTCGCCACCCACCACTGCTCACGATCATTGCGTAAGCTTTTGATTAGTTTATGTTTAAGTTGCCTACGTTGCTCATCATATTCAAAACCAGATGGGATGTGTTGCCGAGTATCTATCAGTTCAGCAGATGCAGCTGAAATCCACTGAGTTTCCCTAACCTTTTGGTCTAGTTTATTAGTAGATATTACTGCTCTTTCAACAGCTTTTTGGATATCATTCCAGGCTAGCTCAGGTTGAGAACAGTTTACGCCGTTTACTAATTGGTTTTTTAGTTGTTCCTGGAATGCATTCTTGACTTTTACATCATTAAGTCAAACTCTGGGGGGAATCCTTGTCGTAGATCTTTTACGTCCAGTGAGTCGCAGACTAATACGCGCTCGCACTAAGGCATGGTCTGAGTCTAAACATGTGCTCCAAAACGAGCGGCAGTCTTCTATCGAGCCTCTCCAACGATGGCTAATAGCAATGTGGTCTATTTGAGTCCAGCGTTGGGTTGATTTCGGAGGCCGCCATGTCAACCGATGTCTTTCCTTATGCTTAAAGTTGGTGTTTGCGAGAAATAAACGCTTGTCTGAACAAAGTTGTAGTAACCGGTCGCCATTGTCTGTTCGTTGAGCCTCAACACCATATGATCCACCTAGGTGCCTTTCGGTTTCATCTAGTCTACCTACTTGGGCATTAAAATCACCCGCCACTATTACTACATCAGTGCGCTTAGCTTTGCATAGAAGGTCATAAAGCTTTCTGTAAAATTCATCTTTTATTTCATCTGAGCTGTAGTCAGAGGGAGCATAGGCAGAGACAACAAAGAGACAACGGCGTGTGTCCCTATCTTTACGAGTCCTTACCGTTCCATTTAGACGGACAGCGCACAATCGACTGTCTATTGGAATCCAGTCGAGGAGAGCCTGTTCAGCTTTTAAACTTAGTGCTATACCTACACCAGCAAGGCCTCGAGTGGTAGCAGTGGGGTCCCCGGAAACACGAAGAGTGAACCGAGCAGATTCCTTATTTTCACAAGGTGAGTTCAGGCGAATGACTGTGCTTGGATCCTGTATACGCGTTTCAGAGATGCAGCAGATATTGATGGAGCGGGATTCTAGAGTCATGGCTAAGGATGCCTGTTGTCCTATTTGACATAACGTTCGAACGTTGAAAGCTCCAATATACAACTTAGTGCGCGGTTTTAGGAGACCAGGGATAACGTTTCGTGAACTCAAATCACATGCATTAGAGACGCAAGGCGATAAAATTATGTTAGAAGGATTAGGCATGGTGATAAGAGAGTTACTAAGAGTTGAAGGTGGGATTTGGCTTCGACCAAGATGATCTCGTGTGCTGTTAGAGGTATGAGGGCGGTTTTCACTTCCTGGCTGCCAACACCATGGAAGGGTGTTTCTTGAGAAACCTGAAAAAGAAGGTAGATTAGTGTTGGTCTTAGAGCCCTGAGAGCGTGACCGCAGAGCCCAAGGGACAACTGCTTGAGGCCTGTCACGCACGGCCTCACACCTAATCATCGTGTGCTATCACGATCATACGCGGAACATGCTTTAATCGAGTCTATATCCCACTAACACTTATACAAGCTCTTTACTCGAACATTACATGTCGAGTCAAAGCTTATGGCACGTTGTCCTCGGAATTGATTATCCCAAGTGGTGTCCATTAAGGTTGTCCGCTTACCCCATTTTTGTTTAATTTTATTATTGACATTCTTTTAGAGTTAACATTGTCTTCGTCTAATTTCTCTGGGGTTGACCTCCTTCCAGGAGACAAACTT
Organism: Schistosoma japonicum; assembly: GCA_025215515.1. Lineage (NCBI taxonomy): Eukaryota > Metazoa > Platyhelminthes > Trematoda > Strigeidida > Schistosomatidae > Schistosoma > Schistosoma japonicum. The sequence goes on along the minus strand of CM046067.1, from coordinate 6,976,454 downwards.
GTTGACTTGGAATATGCAAATGATATAGTTCGATTGGGTTAAGATACCGAAAGAAATGCAGAATCTTTTGACTGCCTTAAACATGAATGTAAACATGTTTGAGATGCGTTTTTCTCCATCCAAATGAAAAATGTTGCTTCGGGATTGGCTTGATTCGGCACCGAAGTTAATGATAGGGAGCGAAAATGTGTTAACCGCTTCACTTATTTTGGGAGCTTCATCAGTTCTGACAGTCTGGTGTCTGTTGAAATCTCGGCTCGTATACTTAAGGCCCAACTGGCTTTTGCCAGCTTGTGTCACTTGTGGGGTAGGCGAGACATCCATCTTCCGACCAAAGGACGCGTTTACTGCGCAGCAGTTCGATCTATTTTACTTTATGGATGTGAAACATAGCTATTAAGGATAGAGGATATTCGCAGTCTTCTAATATTTGATCATAGATATCTTCGGAGCATTGCTCGTGTTTGCTGGGACCACCGAGTAAGCGATGCGTGGATTAGGAATAGAGTACTAGGTAAATACAGTATGTCTATGGGTGAAGTAGTAAATCTTCATCAGCTGAGGTGGTTAGGACATGTGTTACGTATGCCTGACTACCGCCTACCTCGACGAGTAATGCTGTCTGGTGTGGGAGTAGGCTGGAAGAAAGCTAGGGGTGACCAAACGAAAACATGGCATCAGTCCATGGGGCCATTGACAATTGGGCTGTGCCATGTTAATTGATGCAGGTAGAACCAACAGTTTGGAGATCGAGATGATTGAGACATGGGTTTCGTTAGCCCAACAACCGTCCAACTCACGGCACTTTGTTTCCTGAGGTAAATGTCGGCTTGAAAAAGACCCTAGCAGCTAAACCAAAATATGGCACTAGTATAAGATTTTGACTGTTGAGCCTAGGCCATGTTAACAGATGCAGATTACCTAGTTGGGGTTCGCGTAATCAATGACTGGAAACACTGGGTGACATGGATCACTAGCTTACTTAAACAACTAAGGAAATACTGCATGTGACCGTTTATTTACACAGTATAACAGGTAAATAGTTGATCTGAAAAGAATCCCGTATATTTTTATTAAATTAAGTCCTTTTGTCTGACAATCAAAGAACGAATATCCTGCATAACAGTGCACTCTATTTCACTTTATGGATGTGAAACGTGGCCTTTAACAGTAGAGACCATTCGTAAGTTACTAGCAATTAATTATAGGGGTTTTCGGAACAATGTTCGCGTTTGTTGAAACAAGCCAGTATGCTAAACCACCTACCTACTTTTAACCACGATGCTGACTGAAGTAGGAGTAGGTTAGAAGGCTAGAGGTTGGTCAAATCAAAACGTTGCGTTAGTCCATAAAGTCATCGACTTTTAATCTGAGCTATGTTAGTAAATGTAGACTACTTGGCCTGCGTGATCATCGCAACCAACGGTTGGAGACGTTATGCAATATGGTTCAGAATAGACTACAACGGGGCAAGTGTACCTGTTTTAGTTTCCCCTATATATTCTAAGCTATCTCATATTGTTGTTTCCACGAATAAATGCTTACTTCTCGAGCCATATTCTCCACATCTAGTCTCTGATAATGCTACTTCTACTTCGATATTCATCATAATATGTTGATACGGTGTGGTGACATGGACCTGTGGTCACATATGCCAGATTTCACGTTGTTCGTAATTAACTTATTGTGGTAAAGAGCAAATAACCATATTAAACCTAAGGAAATTCTGTATCTTGTCATGGCTTTAGCATCTACAGTAAAATTACCTGCTTAAAATGCTTGATAAGACTGAGAGAATATCTTATTAGTTACAAATAAATAGATATTTAAAGGTATATACAGATAATATATAAAGATAAATAAATATTAAATAAATAAATTAAATAAATATTAACTATCTCCACAACCCCCAATTGTAAATATTAAATAACTGGAAACGAAACAAGAATACTAACCGAGACGAAGCTCCCCGAAATTCCCGCAACCAATCTTCTTTCCAACACGAAAATTCGGACCAACCAGCAATGTATTTCCTTCCCGTGAAGAACGCGGTGCATCTTGTTGCATATTATTTTGCTTTCCTGAATGCTGACGTTCGTCTTTTTTCTGTGAAGGTGTACCAGAACCTCGATGACCTCGATTACTAGAAGAGGTCTGGTTGGTTTGCTGTGTTAACATTCCACTCCAAAAGTCAAAATGCAAATCGCGTGCATTTGAGCAATAATGAGCTAGTCATATATTTTTAACAGACGTCGATAACTAACTAAAAAGAAGAAAAACAGTTTGGTAATAATTGAGTGATAGCATGATTTAAACAGTGTAGTAATGAATTGATCCACAGGAATACTTCAAAAGAGATCTGAAAGAACTTAGTAAGGAGTAAGACTTAAACAGCAAAATTGTCAGCTCCCCAATCTGGTAAACCTGAATAGCTCTACAAGCCACTAAGGTAAGTAAGCAACTGTTATTTTAGTGTCTTATCTTGATATATACCATATGCAGATTGTCACCAGGATTATTAAAAGTGTTCGACATGGTTGCTCTTTATCTTAAACATTACAAATGTAAACAAGCAAGTTTGAATCAATTTTAATCTTCTCAATGTTATTATCTTTTACCATTTTACATCTACATGTCAACTTCAAAGTCACTCTGCTTTAACGTATATATACTTTTTTTACTGATTAACATGCTTGTTTTTAGACTGTACAGCAGCTGACGGGAATCCACAGAATAAATGACTTATTCGTAGTGTTTGTTTTTCGTTCAATTGCATGGAATATGCGGTCTCCTGAACTCCTTAAGTATCAACACAAGGATTTTCGGATACATTCATCCCTGTCTAATTGCAAAATGTTACTTCACGACTGGTCTCTATCATCCCCAAGAGTGACAGTAAGGATTAAAGTAGCCGAGTGCGTCAATCACTTATTTTGGATACCTCATTAGTTCTAGCGGGTTGGTGCTTGACAAAATCTTTGTACAAATTCTGAAAGCTTGTTTAGCTTTTACAAACTTACATCAATTGTGGCTCAAGCGAGATATCCATCTGTAAATCAAAGAACGAGTGTTGAGTAACAATCTGCTCATTATTAACATATGGCTCGGAAGTATAGGCTACAAAAACAAAACACTTATGTATGGACTAGGTCTTTGAAAACAGACACCTCTAAAATATAACCCGCTTCGTGGAAAGATCGAGTAGGTAATACCGAAGTTAGGCACAGAGTACTACAAAGGGACGGTGAATTGGTTAATGATGCTGTGAATGTTCATTGATTGAGGTGGTTGGAATGTATTATATATGCCCAACCATCGCCTACCTCCTAACATACTGCTGGCTAGTGTAGGGGTAGGATAGAAGAAAACGACGTGTAATCAAAGCAGAACATGACACCAGTTCCTTAAGTAACTGACTATTGGTCTGAGAAGAATTAGTTGGTGCAAACTACCTAATGGTAGTCAGTGTGGTAATCGCAGTGAGTAGTTGCAGACATTGAAAAAATGATTAAGAATGGATAACAGTGATTCAAGTGCATTCGGTCTTTATTATTTTCCAGATCATATGTTCCATTACTACGCACATACCTTCATATTCCGTCTAGGTGAACCAAATTCTAGAGTTGTCTCAGTTTGATTTCATCTCGTTAGAGTGGGATAGCAACGAGTTAACATATTCCAAGTCCTACGATATTTTTAACTGCAATATGTCACATGTAGACTTAGGACGTTACACTTCAATATAATAGTAAAAAAAGACAGAATACCTATCCACGTAAAGCAAGTCTGTTGGCCTTTAGTACAGATAATTCATCACAGCAAACGAAATGTTACCGGTACACTTGCATGAGCAACCCAAAAAAGAGTAAGATCTAGCCTAATTGGAAGGGTTCAAATATTCCAGGTTCTGATATTTATGAGTCAGTCAGCCAGTAAGTTACGTAGAACTTGGTACATGCGTACATCAGTTCAAGTTGCCATGTCCCAATTGGCACATAGAGATTAAATTATCGGACCGAATCCCAGAGTAGGGGAGGTAGTAAGAGAGTTTATACTGATGGAAAGAAATAGAGATCGGAGATAAGATTTTTTAAAAATATGATTCAGGAAAAGATTATGATAAGTTCAGAAACTTAGAATTTGGATTAAGACAAGGAGTAGATGCACCTGCGCCATGGTCAACGATTTTGAGCATCATCATCAACGTAGAACCGGGCAAATACGCCCACAGGTTCAAGTTGCAATACCACAATAGCACTACGAGATTACAGAGGTAACGTTATATTAGAATACAAGAGAGGATAGTGAAGTAAAGTTGTGCAGAAACTAATAATAGGATTCAAGATTTAGATGAAGTTAAAGAGTGAATACACATGAGCCATTGTGACCGATTCTGAGCCATGTCACCAAGTGTCTCTAGCCACTTATTGCGACTATCACGCGGACCCCAACCAGGTAATCTGCATCTATCAAAATGGCCTAGACGAACAGTCAAGGACTTCATGGACTGATTCCATGTTTTTTTGGCCGCCCCCACCCTTCTTTCATTCTACTTCAACCCTAGCCAACATTGCGCAACGAGGCAGCCGGTAGTCTGGTACGCGCAACACATGTCCTAGCCATCTACTGTTCCATGATATACGAGTGATGCTACGAAGATTTCTATGGTCAAATACTTGAAGTCGACATATATCTTGGGTTTTAATAGCCCATATTTCGCAGCCATATGTTAGGACGGCGCGGACTGCTGTGCAGTACAATCGGCCTTTCGTTGAGGGACGAATATCTTGCCTGCGCCACAAGTAGCGTAAATTGGCGAGTGTCAATCGGGGTTTCTGAATCCGCGCTGAGATTTCGCCAGACACCGACCCACCAAGGGTGATGAGACTACCGAGATAAGTGAAGTGATCAACGCATTCAATTGCCTTACTCCCTATAACTAATTTGGGTGAAGAAGCAGGCTAGTCCTGAAGTAAGATTTTACATTTAGAAGGGAAGAACCGCATCCCGAATATGCTTGAATTGTCACTCAAGGTGATCAGGAGACTCTGTATATTGTCAGCGTCTTCACCAAATAGGACTATATCATCTGTATATTCTACGTTGACGAGAGGATCTCCTCAAAGGAGATTAATTCCTAAAGAGTTAAAAGAAGTGAGTAAAATTTCTAAGATTACATTTATGATGAAATTAAATAAAAATGGGGATAAGAGGCAACCCTGACGAACCCCGTTTGAGTATGAAATTTCTCGTGACAATTAGCCATAGGCTCTGACTCGACCGATGGTGATCGAGTAGAGAGTTTTTAAGGTTTATGTACTTTTGAGGTACGCCTTTTAATGACAAACATTGCCACATGACTTCACGGTCTAGAGTCTAACGCTGCTATCAAGTCAAGAAATGCAACTGTAGTCGGACGTTGGTATATATGTCTACATTCAAAAATCTGGCATAGGGTGAATATTTGATCAATGCAGCCACGTCCAGGTCTGAAACCAGCCTGGTTTTCTCGAATCTGTAGTTTTCTAGTGTTGGATAAACGCCGAATGATTATAAAGGATAATATTTCAGATACTACATTAGGCAAACTGATTCCTCTGTGGTTATCACAAGAGGATTTCTGTCCCTTTTTGTAAATTGGAACGATTAGCGAACGAGACCGGTCAGAAGGGATGATGTTCAGTTCCCAGATGCCGGCTAATATATCAGTCAACCTACCAGCTAAGACTGGACCACCATCCTTAAAGATATCGGTAGACAACCTATCAGGTCCCGCTGATTTCCCTCGCTTCAAGTTACTTATAACCTTTTTGACCTCACTGAGAGCTAAGGGACCTGTGTCAGTTTTCTATCCAGGTAGTTTGGGGATATTAGGTAAGCTAAGAGTAGCTGGCGGCCAGTTGAACTGTTGTTGAAGGTGTTCCGCCCATCATTCTAATCTTCTAGACTGATAGTGAATCATAGATCTATGTTTTCCCAAGATAATTTACCTAACTGCCGATTTCTTAATACCGGTGTCCTTGATAGGTTGAAACAGTTGTCTACTATTGCACGCCGCCGCCGATGCATCCATCGCATTTGCTTTAGTTGCCCACCACTGTTCACGATCCTTACTCAGACTCTTTGTCAGTCTACGTCTCAATTTTCGTCGCACTTCATCATTATCCGAACCTCCAACAGTTCGTAATGTACCATTTAGACGGACAGCACATAAACGAGTGTCTACAAGAATTCACTCAAAAAGTGCCTGTTCTACCCTTAAGCTAAGTGCTGTACCTACACCAGCATGGCCACGTAAACCTGCTGTAGGGTTTCCAGATAAACGAAGAGTGAATTGTGATATTCCGCAGCATTGATTAGGTGAGGTCAAACAAATGACCGAACTGGCGTCCTGTATGCGTGTTTCGGAGACACAATATACAACGATTGCAAAAGATTCAAGTGATTCAGTTAAAGCAGCTTGTTGATTTATTCGACAAAACGTACGTACGTTAAAAGCTCTAACATGAAGTTTAGAGCGAGGTTCCAGAAAACCTAGTACAGCACGTCAACGACTCGAACAACGAGTACGAGTGACCATACCACCCAAAGTCTCTAACCATTTGTTCCGATCATCACGTGAACTCCAACCAGGTAGTCTGCATCTATTAAAATGGCTCAGCCCAATTATCAATGACTTCATGGACAGATGCCATGTTTTCGTTTGGTCACCCCTAGCTTTCTTCCAGCCTACTCCCACACCAGACAGCATTACTCGTCGAGGTAGGCGGTAGTCAGGCATACGTAACACATGTCCTAACCACCTCAGCTGATGAAGATTTACTACTTCACCCATAGACATACTGTATTTACCTAGTACTCTATTCCTAATCCACGCATCGCTTACTCGGTGGTCCCAGCAAACACGAGCAATGCTCCGAAGATATCTATGATCAAATATTAGAAGACTGCGAATATCCTCTATCCTTAATAGCTATGTTTCACATCCATAAAGTAAAATAGATCGAACTGCTGCGCAGTAAACGCGTCCTTTGGTCGGAAGATGGATGTCTCGCCTACCCCACAAGTGACACAAGCTGGCAAAAGCCAGTTGGGCCTTAAGTATACGAGCCGAGATTTCAACAGACACCAGACTGTCAGAACTGATGAAGCTCCCAAAATAAGTGAAGCGGTTAACACATTTTCGCTCCCTATCATTAACTTCGGTGCCGAATCAAGCCAATCCCGAAGCAACATTTTTCATTTGGATGGAGAAAAACGCATCTCAAACATGTTTACATTCATGTTTAAGGCAGTCAAAAGATTCTGCATTTCTTTCGGTATCTTAACCCAATCGAACTATATCATTTGCATATTCCAAGTCAACAAGTTTGTCTCCTGGAAGGAGGTCAACCCCAGAGAAATTAGACGAAGACAATGTTAACTCTAAAAGAATGTCAATAATAAAATTAAACGAAAATGGGGTAAGCGGACAACCTCAAAGGACACTACTTTTTCTGAGCATGATCGACTAAATGTCTTGCTAATTCTTCTTTAAGTTTATTCTTGGAATTTTTGTTAATGAACTGGAAATTAGGGGGTTTCCCAATTGTGACCTTCCTGTATCTTCTAAAACGCATGGAAATATACAGTCATCAAGCTCTGGTCTGAGTTCAGATTTATGCTCCAGAATGAGTGGCGGTACTCTAGAGAGTTTCTCCAACGATGGCTGATGCGTCCTGTTTGTGTTCATCGTTGGAGGTCGCTATGTTACACAGTGTCTCTCCTTACGCCTAAAGTTCATGCTTTCTAAGATTAAACGGTAGTTTGAACATAGTTGTATATCTCTATTATTCGTTCGTTGGTCCGGCATTCCTTGTGATTCACTTGATTGATCAGCTTGATTTAACCTGCCAAATTGGATGTTGGAAATCAGTGCTATGATTACTACTTTTGAGCGTTTAACTTTGGGAAGAAGATTAGAGAATTATCTGTAAAACTCTTTTTTTTTACTTCATCAAAGCTGCAGTCCTTGGGAGCATAGGCAGAAATGATAAAATGGCATCGACATGTGCCCCTACCTTTCTAAGTAATTACTGTGCAATATGGGCGAGTAGTACATAAACTACCATTACCAGGAATTTACTAAAAGTGTATCTATTCTGTCTCAGTGCTATGCCTACACCTACAAGACCACGAGAACTTACTGTTGGGCCCCTAGATAAACGGAGAGTATTCGTGCTGGTTGTCTGTACTGATTAAGTTGCGTCAGCTGAATGACCACGCTAGGGGATTCTAAGGTTTTAGCTTGTGGGCTTGTATTGTTATCATTATTATTGTTTAAATACAAAGTATAATACAAATCGGCAGCAAGTGTATGTGTACACGAGAGTAACATTGTGAAGAGAGTAGTGAAAGACGACAATCAAGTGAAAAGAGTTAGATTTTAATAAGACAAAATAAGGTTTATGAGGCAATAGATACAGTTCGGATAGAAATACAAACAAGAAGATTTCCATGAATATTTACCTGCTCAATCAACATTTATTATTATTTTTTCTTGAATTCTACACCAATCAGTCAACTACGTAAGCTGTACCCATCCCGAGTCAGCTTGGAATGATATCCAAAAAGCTGGTGAAACAGCAGTAATATCTACCAGTAAAGTAAACCAAAAGGTTAAGAAAACTCAGTGGATTTCAGCTACATCTACTGAACTGATAGATGTCTCAGCAACACAACCCGTCTGGTTCTGAACACGATGAAGAGCGAAGGCAACTTAAACACAAGCTGGTTAAAAGCTTATGAAATGATCGTGAGCAGTTATAGGTGGCGAAAGCTAAACAGATGGAAAAGGCAACCGTAATAGGTAACAGTAGGTAACTGTTCAGATCTATCAAGGAAACGGGTATCAGAAATCTGACTGTAAGTGAAACTATCACAGATAAAGATGGGACCATTATTCGTTGTCATTCCAGAAGATTAGATCGATGGGCAGAACACTTTAGGGAACAGTTCAACTGGCCCTCGACCTCATCCCAGTTACCCACCATCCCCAAGCAATCTGAATGGCAAATTAATATTGGTCCCCCAAGTCTTAGTGAGGTTGAGAAGGCTATAGGGAATCTAAAATGAGGGAGAACAGCAGGACCTGATGGATTAACCCCTGAGACATTTAAGGACGATGATCCAGTTTTGGCAGCGAGATTAACCAGGATCTTGGCTAGAATCAAGGAATTAAACGTAATCCCATCTGACTGGTCTCGAACACTAATCGTCCTAATCTATAAGAAAGGACAGAAGTCCTCTTGTGACAATTACCGAGGAATCAGTTTAACGAATAGTGTCTAAAATATTGGCTTCAATAATACATCGAGGTCTAACTAAAGCTCATGAAGAGTGAACTCGAGAAAACCAAGGTGGTTTCAGACCTGGAAGTGGTTGTATAGACCAAATATTCACACTTCAGCGGGTTCTGGAAATTAGACACACTTTTAGACGCCCAACAATAGCTGTATTCCTTGACCTTAAGGCGGCGTTTGATTCTATCGATCATAAGATTATGCGGCAACGTCTATCTTTGAAAGGTGTAACAGTAAAGTACATTAACGTTATTGTTGTATTTCTCGCTTATAACGACATAGCTTCTCCTACTGCTTAGTATTCTTTGACACAACACTCGTCAAGACTCCAAATCAGAACACGTTTGAACAGACAGACAGACAGACAGATACAACGTAGGACCAGGCACATAAGACAGACAGACAGATACAACGCAGAACTTCGTACGTACGTACATCAGTTCAGGTCGCCATACCACATCAGCACAGAGACGCAACTGTCAGTTCAGATCCAAGAGTGATAACGATAATAGAAGTATTAGCAGTAATGCAGAAAATTAGGGAGCGAAGATATGATTCGAAAAGTATAATTCAGTGCGATAAATTTGAAAGGAGAAAGATAGGGAATTCGGAAGGTTAGATTTTGAGAGAACACAAAGAGTGGATGCACCTGCGCCATTGCGAACGATTCTGAGCCATGTCGTTCAAGGTCTCTAACCATTGGTGACTTTCGTCTCGCGGACCCCAACCACGCAGCCTACATCTACCAACATGACTTAGTCTACTTGTCAGGCACATAAGTGCATCGGTCCAAGTTGCCACACCTCAACAGCATAGCAAGATGATCACCGAATTCATGGAATCAGTTACTTTAATGGTAGTAATATATAAAAGGGAGATTGCATACAAGGATATAATATGTAGAGAGAGAGAGAAAAAAAAAATTAGTTTGTAGAAAGAGGTTTGAACAGGAACGAAGTTGTATTCCAAAATAACAAGGATAGATAGAAGTAGGAATTTACAGTTAGCGAAACGTTAATATACTTATAGTATTTACATAAGAAGCTTTTAGAGTCTTCTTTAATAATCCGCTAGAGCTGATTGGTTTAGAAACACCCAATCAGCGTGTGCACGGAACATGCTTTAGTCCAGTCTATATCTCTTTAACACCTTCCCCCTTGAGCAGGTTTGTAGGATCTGGTGTTTCGATTTATCTGTAACCGTTGTACTGGCTTGTGCTTCCGATCTGTCCACCTTCTAGGTAATAAGAAAGTGCTATCATTCCTCATTTGCACAGCAACTGTCCCGTCTGTTTTAGGTGTTTTGATCTTAAATGTGTCCAGCAGAACATCGAGAGGTAGTCTATGTTGCATCGCGTTGTTGGCGATCCAGATCGGTTGGTTCACATGGCGTACCCAGACTTTTGAGCCTACGGACACCTCGTAAACCCCATTTCCTTTCTTTTGTACGATCCGACCAGCTGATAATTTAGTATGTTTTCCTCGATAGTCCATAACTGTCTCCACTGGATTAACGTACTTAGAAAAAAAAGCTGCCTTTCATTAGCTAATGATGTTTTTTGATTGCCTATAACACTTTAAGCTTACTGTAGAGTGTTAAATCAACTAAAGTCAGGGAAATAAGTATTGTATAGAAGGTTAGGAATCCTGAGGTTTTTTTCGAGTACAGTACGAAATAATTCATTGAGTCCCTGCAGTTTGTTCAAAGTTATTGTTAGATGAGGCCTCTAGTATGATAGGAACGCTGTCAGCCAAGTATAGTAAACACTGAACATGTAAAAACAAGTATTTCAGTCAAAGTTGCAAAATATCGCCACCATAACGAGACATTTTACTTACGTGAATAAGACGAGTAACAAATGGTTCAGACAGTAACACTAGTGATAATGATAAAGGCTAAACACTGGAGGATTAGGGGCAAAATTCATTAGATAAAAAGTATCTAACAACATTTAGTAGAAGATAATGAGTAAATGTATCTATGTCAACGTAACTGATTTCAAACCAGGGCCTAGGAAATAAGATTTTACACATTGAATACCCAATAGCGGTTTGAACTAGAATACAACGTGTAAAATAAAAAACATTGCACAACTACTTAATAATGGTGGAAAATTCCAACTCAAAAGAACTAAACAACCACAAAGGAGGATACGAAAAAAGCAGTAACAGAGACATAAAACCAATAAAAACATACAAATAGATATGACTGCTACTAAAACTTTCTCAGAAATCTTACTGAGGACAATTAAGGCAGAACATCCAAACAATAGTTGAAAAGTAATGGTGAAAAATCGACCTACCCGCTCTTTGGTAAGAGAGCTTGCCAATCTCCAATATACAATACCGTTTTGACGATACACTACGCGAACAAAGTATCTGATATCTTTAACAAGAAAGTAACGCAGAGTGCTCTCTTACAGCTCTGTTAGTATGGAGTAGGCACTGTGATTTAGAAAGGTTATTTATGTAAATGTCAACTTCGCACTCGCTGTTCCTTTCTCGCCGGGAAAACCAACATCCACTCTATACACAACTCGTCGTTTGTAACTTTAGGCTTTAACCATACTGCAGTGAAGATGAAGATTTTCAGTTTCAGGCGGGAGCATATGCTGAGGATCTCTGTCAATTCAAATTTTAATTCTCTTACGTTGATATGGAAGCATTTGAATTCTTGTCGCAGTACCGTGGTAAGGTGAGGTAAGTTGAGGGCATTTTCAGATGTAACTGTATCTAAATTAAGACCAGTTTTTAAAAAACTAGTTTAGGGAAGAGAGTAGGTAGCTTGTTGCATGTGCTTCTCCCAGTTCCAGGTTGGTCGAAGCTTAAAGCGGTTTCCTGTCTGTTTAATCTTACTAATATGCATGTATGAGTGAAACTGTTGGTAGCTTCCCGATGTAGGAGTCTATGTATGTATGTCTGTTTACATAATGTTTGGCTCTATTCCAACGATGAAGCGCCGTGTTTAGATAGTCTCAGGTCCGGAACTTAGTGGCTAGTAGGAAGGCTTAGCTTCTAATCTCAATGAGCGCGAAACAAGATCATCAAACGCTAGTCATAATGATTTTTCTCCAGGACTAGGTGGACTAGCAACCACTCCTACTGCTACAAGTCATAAAGACAGCGTTCAGGTGGGTCTGCGATACTATAGACTACAACAGCTAAATATTAAAATGTTTCAGTTTCTTTATTCCTGAATATCTGACTTTCACACCTTGGACAATCGTGTCTAACTCTGACCTGTGACTATTACGGACGGTAGGATTATAGGAGACTGGCAGGACAATTTCTTCTTCATTAGTTGAATCCAGCTGCACCTTGAATAGGAACAGGATTCATATAGTTCACATAGTGTACAGAGCTTGGTTGGTTTAGGGCTAATCCCTAAAAGGTAACACTAGTCCTTCAGTTAATGTTTGTCAGAAACATCTCGGCTCTCCAAAAGACTTAATGTAGACAACAGAACGTTTGTTAGGATTAATTACTGACGATAGTGATCAGCAGAACAGCCAGTGACTGTTTGTGTGACTTAGTTGCTTCTATTGCTGGAAACGTCCATGCCGTTTATTACCCTTTACATATATTCCACTGATTTGGTTAACTGCAAAATTCTGCGGGGATTGCCTATTCTCACCGCACACGCTGAAAAGTGGTCATCGACGTACCTAGAAAGTGGCAGCAGGTTTCACCATATTTCTGTTTACATTTTATTGTCTAGATGCCTTCCTATGTCAGTGGAGTGTGTTTTTGGCGGCTTCATGCGTCCGCTTTCGTATCAGGTAATCAGACCGAGTTCATTCTAGGACCAGGAACATTCACTAGAACCACGGGCACAGGCTGTTTGTCATAAATGTATAGCATTCTGTAGATATCATTTTGTTTACTGAGTAGTGCACCTATTGGATACAGTAGTTGCATTAGAACGTTTGGCTGCTGTTGCCTACTGATGTAAAATAGACCGTGGAATCAAGCTTTACAGCCTATAGCTAGCGAGAAAATGATTATGAGTGAAATCCAGAGTTCCTTGCTCACCTATCTTTTTTAAGTATTACACTTCTTATATAATAAGATTGAATAATTAAAAATATTCAGTTTATTTAACTTAGAAAGCGATTTTTTATTAGAACCCAAATTGTGAGTTGAAAAATATAACGAATTGTTATCCCATTTTGGCAGCCTATTCTTTGTCATTAATTACAACTGGGTGGAAAATGAGCAAAGAGACTAAAGTTTCACAAGACTTTTCAGACGTACATTGGATTGTAACTCGCGTTGATTTGTCGCGATGACGTGAGTGATTTTCGCACTATCTACGATTGTCGGTGTAAACAGTAGTTTGCGAAGGCATAACAGACATGTGTGCAATTAAGGTCACTACTGATCTATGTGTCTTTAACTACATGGTTAAGCTTTTAGTAAGACCTATAGTAGGGACCAATATATGAGACCGGTGGTACTGAAAATGTGCTCTGGTTACCATTATGTGCAAAATACTACTTGTCACGAGTATCATTGTGGCTTCTAAGCCCAAATGGTTGTAAATAAGAAGTTTTAAAAACAGTGCCTTTACTTGGGAATAGTGATACATCACAGAGGAAGACATTGCAGTGAGAACGAGTTACAAAGTTATTTGGTTGTAGATGGGCAGGTGGATAAGAAAGACTTAATGCAAACGGTTACAGAACTAGTTAGATAGAAGTTAAAAAACTTGTGTGAAATTCGAAGAGTAAAGGAAACTGTCGACTACAGGAATAAAATGCAAAAATTATGGAAAGTTCAACTGTCCTTGATCGTTCTGAGAAGCAACTATGTGTCTGTAAAAGTTGCACGTCCTAAACTTTCAGGAGAGCCTCATGAGAAAAAGATGTCATCTTCCACGTAGTCGAGAGTTAAGTGTAATAGTGACTGTTTAGAGGTGGTTGTCATTACCAGAAGTGATAATAATCATCTCATATGAGAAAGTTGAACAGATATTCGTTATAAAACAGTGGCTTTAACTTGTAACATGGCACTGAAGAGCTGACTATAACAAAATCAACGCCATTAGTGTGTAACGATACAGTTTTAAAATTACCACTAGTTATCACCGATCGTCCGGTGTTCAAGCACCAGTGGCTTAAATTGTAATGTCTGCACGTCATTGTTACTTCACCTAACGGCACTAAATAAGCATCAGCAGAGTTTGATTTGCCGCAATATGAAATTTTTGTAACCTTGAGTGGTTAGGTGCATGGCGGTAGTTCCGCATTTACAGCGTGGCAGACTGATCATCCTTTATTAACTCTCACAAATCGTAACAACATTCTATTTACGGATAAATATGACTAATAATAGGTGAGTCTATAGTTTTTATGTATCTACTTACTGAACCATAGTTGTTTGGCCTGTTCCTCACGAGAAATAAGTGATTATTTGAAAGCAGCCTATGAAAATATGGTGCTTAGCCGATGATTTTTCAGTTGAGAGGATGTAGAGCAAGCAGTTGGAGAGTTTCAGACTGAAGGATTGAACCTCAGTTGATGGTTCGATCTCATCGTTACTTCCGCCTAAGGATCGCTAAGCCTAGTGGTCTGACAATTATACAGTTTATAGACCTATTTCAACTTGTTTCATTTCCACGCTTAAGTACACAAGCTTTGTAAAGGATTTACTCAAGCACTATTGATCATAGATATACTTCCAGAAATAATGCTTCTAACTTTACAGGTATATATCTGTCAAGAGTCCTACTTATTGGCTTATAATAAGCAGACAACAGCTCTGTTAAACACTGACTTGGTGTATGCATATATGTATGATCAACATAGAACCGGATACATGTGTGCATGAGTCCAAGTTGCCACACTTTAGCAAAAGAGCAAGATCAACACCACATTGACAAAGTAGAAGTTACTCCAATGAAAATAATAATAATAATAGCAAAAACAAAGAAAAGTGAACATCTAGAACATGGTTAATGGAGAAAGCATTGCTGTGTGGAAAGAAAGCTATGAAATGATTTTAAGCTCATGATTTAAGAGAGGACAAATAGTGGATACAACTGGGCTACTGTCACCAAGTCTCTAACAACTAGTTACGGCATTTGCGTGGACCACAACTAAGTAGTCTGCATCTACCGACACGACTCGAACCAGCAGTCAGTAACTTCACGGACTGATGCCATGTTTTGATTTGGCCACCCCTAGCTCTCTTCCATCCTACTCGTTTATTAGTCATCATCACATGTCGAGGTAGACGGTGGTCAGGCATACATAACGCAATCCCAGCCACCTCAGTCGATGAAAATTTACAACCTTATCGACTGATTTATCCACCTTTCTATAATACCCAGTCGTCTAACCTCGTTGTTGCTCACTCGGATGATCCCATCTAACGTGCGCGATGTTTCGAAAACTTTGATGGTCAAATACCAATAACCTACGAGTATCGTTTACTCTTAATGGCCACGTATTATACCCATACAGTAAGACAGAGAGAACTACTGCTCAGTATGCTCTTTCTACTCCATAGGTGACGTCTTCAGAGACCAACCCGTCAAGGCTAATCAGATTTCCAAGATGAGTCAAGTGGTTCAACCAGTTCACTCCGTATCTTAAGGTCGGGTGTTGACGAAGACCAGTTGTGATGTAACAGTTTGCATTTCGAGAGGTGATTGGTGGGGGGGGGAAGAAACACATTTCGAACATGCCTGTGTTGGTGCTTATTGCTGTCACTTTTTCAGCATCTTCGCTAAACAGAACTATGCTATTTGTCTATCCTAAGCCAGTAAATGAATTTTCTGGTAGGAGATCAATTCCTGTAATGTCAGACGATGAGGGTGTTATTTCCAACAGTAAATCAATTATGATATTAAACAAAAATGGAGATAGCGGATAGCCTTGACGGACACCACTTTAGGCTACAAGTTTGGATGACAGTTCTCCATACACTCTAACACGACTAATGGTGTCCGAGTAAAGAACTTTCTCAAGATTTCTGTACTTGTGGGGCATGCCTTTCAATGATAGGCACTGCCATAGAACTACTTGATCTACAGAGTTAAATGCTTCTTTCAAATCAAGAAGAACCACTATCATCAGGTGTCAAAAAGCATGTTTATTTTCTAAAAGTTGATGAATGGTGAGTATTTGGTCTATACAACTGCGATCAGGTCTAAAATCAGCCTGGTTTTCTCGCATTTACAGTACACGAGTTGTAGTTAAACGTCTCATAATTAAAGATGTGGTTTTCTAATCTCCCTGAACAACATTAGAACTGTAATTGAGCTTTATTTCTCCTTTTCTAAGTACGAAATGCTGCTTCATGATTAGTCTACGTCGATGCCTAAACTGAATGGTAGGGTGTGTTGTAGTTGGACGCGTTGAACACTTAGAAGTTTTGTCAACGCTAGTTGGCTAGTTTTTGACGAAATATCGACATGGATTCAGAAAGTTCGCCTGACTTCTGCTAACTTGTATCCCTTGGTATTCAGACGAGATCTTCATTTGCCAACTAACGGAAGAGTACTTTGTTCAACATCTCTCTGTTTTACTAGATGACTGTGAAAGTGACGTCTGTAAGTAGATATTTGTAGGTTACTAGTACTTAATCATAGGTGTCCTTTGAGCATTGGTTATGTGTGTTGGCACCATTTAGTAAGTGATGTTTATGCTGTGCTTATGATGCTAGGGAAGTAAATCGGTTGATGGGGTTATAAACCTTTATTTGAAGTGGCCAAAACATTTGTTGCGAATACTAAACCACCCCTCACCTCTACCTGTGGTGCTGTCTGCAGTAGGGATAAATTAAAAGGAAGCTAGAGGTGGCTAAGCCAATATATGCATAAGCCCGTATATTCATTCATTGCTTGTTTGAACCATTTTGGTAGATGTAGACTACATGGTTTGTGTGCGCTCTATAATTGTGATCACCGGTTGGTGATGTGTGACGTGGCTAAAAATCGACCGAAATATGTAAAATACATTTACTTTTTGTCTTCCTTAGATCCAGAGTTTCAAAATTATTTTATGGTTTTTATCCTGTGGTTTGATTAATACTACTGATGCGAGTATCACCACCACCACCACTATATTAGCATTCATCTTTTTACGTCGATTTAGTGCAGCAAGCACCTTGGACGAGTACACATCTCCCATGTTCTACGTTATTCATGACTGACTGACTGATCGACTGAATTATTCTTATTATCTCTTCTTCCCTCATTATTTATTGTCTTATGTAGGCAATATATCTTCTGAACAGAACTATTAAATTACCTCTGCGTGTATCACCCGCTTCAAGAGTGTTAGTATATACTTTGATACCATTGTTCAGCTTATTCCTTCAGCATCAAATTTTACTAGCATGGCGTAAACATTGTTGTTTACTAGTTGATCAAATCGTTTGCAGTCTAGGTGAATCATTTCGACAAGGTGGTTTACAATATTACGATTGGCGTTTACGCTGGAATCGATTTTGGGCAAAACGACAAGAAGAATTTGAGGAAATAAAACGCTTGGCTATGACAAGTGACAATCTTAGTGAAACATCGAGACATAATCATGTCACGCAACGTCGGTTGGAAAACGAAACGTCTATAGAAAAGAGTAATGTTTTAACTGGTACGTTTTAATTATGTCTAAATTCAAGAGGTTCTGAAACTTGCATTTATCCGTATGCGAGATCCTTGTTGGTGTGAGGGTATGTTGTTTTGCGAAAGAGAGTTGTCGAACAAAAATGTGGCACCAGTCTAGGAAACCATTGACTCTTGGTTTTGGACCGCTTTGATTGATGTGAACTATTAGGTTACGGCCCTCATGATCACGTTGTGACTGATGGCTGGAGACGCTAGATCACATGACCGAGGTGCGTGCCCTCATAGTTTTCTCTTAGATTTGGAGTTTCCGATTTATTATGTACCTTTTATTCTGAGAAATTTTCCTCAAGCCACCTTTTTACTACCAGTCATATTACTTATATGGAGATCGCACTCTACTGATTTAATTTCATTCAATCAATTTCATTAGTATTTACAAAGTAGGACCGATTGCCAAAATTATCAATGCCTGATTTACTCCATTGCCAAGTACAGATTTATGTGATGACTTATGAACCCCACTTTATTTGTGTTAAGGCCAACATTATTACACAGTCGTCTAGATCGAATTATGGAGCGGTGCTCAAACCTGCGACCCAACACTTGAATGCCAAGAACTTTAACCAATATGACACCTCTACTTCATCCAGCTGACTCTACACTTTTGTCTTCATTAATTTATTTTTATCTTTTTCTAGATTATTATCTTCCGGAATCTAAAAATGAACAACTTGACCCGTCAATAATAAAAAATCATTTGATGAGAAATAGCAAATCTGATGCCTTTCGTCTTCGTGGAAATCGATTTAATAAGTTTGGCAATGAATTGTGGGCTGGAGATGGTGATGGAATTAATTTAGGATTGACTGGAATTCTCACAGTTGGCTTATTACCACAATTCATGTCTTCATTCTTTGCTTTATTCTCTGCCCCAGCAACTAGTCGTCAACGTTATAAACAATTAACTACATTGAAAGTTGAAAAAGTCAATTAGCTTTATCCTCGTTTATTGCATATAGTAAATACATGTAAATAGTTTATAAATAAGTTAACTTTACACTAGTTGTATGCACTCCTTTTAATGTTAGGTAGTTGGAGTTAATCATGTTAGTTAGAACCTATCGGCATAGCGTATTGAAACCCTGAAGGAACTGACATTTCTTATTGCGTTTGAATTTGCGTCACCTAGCTTCACAGATAGACGTTACCGCTGAGATATACGGTCTTTGACAGGCTCTCTATGGGACTGAGGTATTTTAATTGATTGCATACTGACAAGTGATATTTTTTTATTTAGTCCTTCCTATTTTTATCGAATTTCGTAGGTCATACTGCAATATGGCAACTAATTTCAGTAACACGACACTATGCATTATGCTTTAATGTCAGATGTTTGTATACAATTGCTAGAAATCCCTTCAGCAAGGCATACATGAAATTTTGAAACTATTGGTCACTGCTTAGTGATCAATCGATGCATATCGTTCTTCCTGTATTATAAGGTTCCAAATAGCAACCTAAAACCGATTGTATCGATTTTCAAAATGGCTTGTCTTGTTGTTGTAGTTTACACTACTAGTCAGCAGTTAAATGTTTACATGTAAACTGCCCTTTTGTTTGGGATTTAGTTTATTGTAAACTGTATTCGCTTGTGGTATATGAAGAACATCCACCAATTGAAAGATGAATGAACTACATAACAGTTCACTGTGTTGTAATTTGTAGTTGTGAAACATGGTCGTTAAAATTACGGGATACGCATGGGTTACATATGCTCCCGATGCATCGCTCGTGTATGATATTCTGAGCACTGAGTTAAC
The DNA here is from genome assembly GCA_025215515.1 of Schistosoma japonicum. Taxonomy (NCBI): domain Eukaryota; kingdom Metazoa; phylum Platyhelminthes; class Trematoda; order Strigeidida; family Schistosomatidae; genus Schistosoma; species Schistosoma japonicum. Next base: position 6,956,719 of record CM046067.1, on the reverse strand, counting down.
ATTGCTGAAGTTTTAAATAAGGTACACGGTAAAAAGGAAAAATCAGTAAGTAAAAATATAAATGTCAACCAACCGGGATGGTTGCCTACCTCAACACGCGCTATTAACCGATTTCGGAGTAAGTTATAACAAATCTAAGGGGAGACCAAACGAAAATATGATATCAGATTATTCATTCATTGACTGTTGGTAGCTGCAGAGTAACTCTTTAGAATCTGTAATTACAGTAACCAATGGTTTGAGAGATTGGGTAGTACAAGTCAGAATTAGTCGCTTTGGTGTAATTGAATTCAATCTTCCCTTCCTTTAGTTCTTAAGTTCAGATACATCTCCATTTATACCTTCTCATTCTTTCTTCTCATAACATATTTTCAGTGATTTTTTTCACTATTGTTGCCACTACTACTATTTCAACGATTTTTCTATTCATTTTGCTGATATCATTTCGTCCTAACAGTATATCAACTTGAGCTAATGTGCATTTATGCCTAACCCTATTATACTGACAGCTGACTAATTTCATGTTAATTATCTTAAATCGACATGAAACATAAACAGCCAGTGATTTCCTATTGGTTATGTTTGAAGTTCAATTGAATGGAACTCGTCATTGTACATCAACTTCATCGACTATGAGAAGGCGTTTGACAGCGTAGACAGGAGATCATTGTGGAAACTTCTTCGACACTACGGTATACCACAGAAACTCGTCAACATCATCCAGAATTCTTACGACGGACTACAGTGCAAAATTGTGCATGGAGGACAGCTGACAAATGCATTCTCAGTAAGAACCGGTGTCAGACAAGGCTGTCTGCTCTCGCCCTTCCTCTTCCTCCTAGTGGTCGATTGGATCATGAAAACCTCTACATCTGAGGAGAAGCACGGGATTCAATGGACAAGTAGGATGCAACTTGATGATCTGGACTTCGCGGATGATCTAGCACTTCTATCCCATACACAACAGCAAATGCAAGTGAAGACAACCAAAGTAGCAGCAACCTCAGCATCGATAGGCCTGAACATACATAAGGGAAAGAGCAAGATCCTCAAATTCAACACCGAGAGCACCGACCTAATTGAACTTGATGGTGAAACTCTGGAAGAAGTGGATACCTTTACATACCTGGGGAGCATCATCGATGAACAAGGAGGATCCGATGCAGATGTAAGGGCAAGGATCGGCAAAGCAAGGGCAGCATTCCTACAGTTGAAAAATGTATGGGACTCCAAACAACTGTCTACCAATCTCAAAGTTAGACTCTTCAACTCGAACGTCAAGTCAATTCTTCTGTATGGAGCTGAAACATGGAGAACTACTGCAAACATCCTCAGGAGAGTACAGGTATTTATCAACAACTGCCTACGTAGAATATTGAATGTCTGTTGGCCGGAAACCATTAACAACAGCCTACTTTGGAAAAGAACAAATCAGCTTCCAGCTGAAGAGGAAATCAGGAAACGACGTTGGAAATGGATAGGACATACACTGCGGAAATCATCAGACTGTATCACGAGACAAGCACTAACTTGGAATCCTGTTGGAAAACGGAAAAGAGGAAGGCCAAAGAACACCCTGCGTCGAGAACTGGAAGCAGACATTAGAAGGATGAACAGTAACTGGAGACAGCTGGAAAAGATTGCTCAGGACAGAGTTGAATGGAGAAGACTGGTGAGCGGCCTATGCTCCTCCGAGAGGGGTAACAGGCGTAAGTAAGTAAGTAAGTATGTTTGAAGTAAACAGTATAACGGTAGTATACTTCAAACAACTAAACTAAAGTATTTGTACGAACGTTGTTTGTATAGACTAACCCGAATAAGCTGTATTACATAGGTTAGTTAAAATGATCTTGCCAAACAGTCTCTTTATTTATACATTGTAACTGCATTTTCATCAAAATTGTCAAGCGTATGGTCGTCGGTCAACATGTTAATCTAAACTACGTGCCATAATCTTAAAATGACCTTCTGAAATATTGTTGGTTCATCCCTCCAAATTTGGCCAATCAAAATGATCTTCATCTTCTTTACATGGTCATATCAAATAACTCAGTCTATTTCCTAAGTAAAAATGATATTTGGATTGGGATGGAGATTGATATTAAGTTTAGTTGTTCAGATTCGTCACAGATTGATGCTGATAGGGTAATATTGGAAAGAAGGAGGCGCCGGACAGCACTTTCATTCTAGTATTGGATTCCTCAACAGTACGCACCATCGATTCCGACAGTGGAGTCGAACCTACGGCCTTCGGGTTGGCGAATACCCAACCCTCTGTACTAAGGTGACCAGCGTTCAGTGGTAGAATTTCCAATTTCATCAATTTGTAATATAGCGCCACGATCACAAAAACACTTCAATTCAGTTACAATTATAAGCTTACCAGTAACTAATTTCAGCATGTTCCTGAAGTTCTAATGAGTAGTTGTGACTAGTGGGGTTCAGATTTGTCAAGAGTGAGACGGTTATCACCGATGACAGTGGATGGTCGTTGCGCTTTATCGCAAATTGATGAAAGTGGGGTTTCTACCATTGGATGAAGCCTTAGTGGTGCAGAGTTAGGCGTTCGTTAACCTGAGGGCTCTGGGTTCGGTTCTACTGGCAGAATCGATAGTGCATACTGCTGAAGAGTCCCACACTAGAATGAAACTGCTGTCCAGTGCTCCTTACTTTCCAATCTTACTCTACTAATATCAATCTTTGATGAATCCTATCAACAAGTGATATTTATTTGGTAGTGTCTGTGGGTTTTAAATGTATTATCTGCATGTTCATATGGAAAACAAAGTTAACTAAACAACTATTCACGTCATATTTGGGTAGTTTTTCACAAAAACAATTTCAAATTTTATTATTATTTTAACAACGAAGACAATATTGGTTAGTAATGACTGGAAGGAATTCGATGAATGTTGTGTATAATTGAGTGAACCAGTGAAGATAACATGAAACTGATGGCGACATAAAAAAAGATGACTTTTCGTGTGATATTATAAGGAATGCTCAATTCTTTTGTTTATTTGTTGTTATTGTTTTTTCAAACAATAAACTGAAAATTGTGATTAACATATCTAGTGTATATGATTTGATGTTAAGTTTGCTTAGATTTACATTAAATATACAGAGAGCTTTAATTAGACGTATAGACATTGTACATTATATGTCGCCAGGGTACTTTGTTCAACCTAGGCTTCGTGATAGTTTATATTTATCACAAAGACGTACTTTTAATCTTGAGGGAACTAATGTTCTTTTTAGGATTCTAACTGTAAATCTGGGTGCCGCTAGCCCATAAGTCCGATTAAGTACACACTGCCAACTAGCACGAAACTTAGTTTCAGTATGATATTTTACTGATGGCTACATCTAACCATCTGACACCGAAACAGTACATAAGATGTAAAGTGACGTAGATTAGTAACTATGTTACAACTCCGTTGATGGAATTCAGTCAGTACTAAATAAGTCTAGACAAACATCACGGTCACTTCTCAGTAATTAACCAATTTGCACACAACACGTACTAAACATCTAACAGAGAAGAATCTCATGTTTTGAAGAGTTAGAGTAATGGACAGCTCTTGGAATATCTCCACTCTCGTAACTCCTTATCTTTCAGTCCTCTTTTTTCAACAGCTGACCATCTCGTGTTGGATGTATCTATCAACTTGGATCTATTCCGCTGACCATATAGTCTATTTTGCAACTCAGAAGCCATGTTTCAGTTACTTCACCCTTCGTGATGTTTCATTAGGATGAACTTGTATCTTCCCATCCATTTGTTATGGACTGAAGCTGGTCAGTCTCTGTTGTTATATGTGTATCTTGAGCGGATTGCCTCGATATAGCTATCAATTACAAGTATTATTTAAGTTAGATTGTGACTGGCACGAAACGGACTGAGTCCGAATCCCGATGTGGACATCAACCTTTGGATACAAGTACATCCAGCCGACGAGTTCTAAATAAAACGAAACGCGCGTCCTGAATTCTACTTCTCAGTCACAATTCAACTTAAATAATGTCTCATAATGTTTGTTGGCGTCAACTGACTCTGTTATAAATAATAACTTAATTATAAAGACGTCGCAGTTCACAACAAATTACTGAGATTTTTACATGAAGTATGAAATGACTGGAATTGAATAAATTCACTTTGAGATTCCGCTTTTAACGATTGTGTGATTAGTGTGATTTACAGTAAGTCACAAAAAAGCGAAGTATAGTAGGAACTGATGATTTTATACTGTTGAGAAACGGTAGTCTAAGTCACGCCGCGATTCATGTAACTCGCTGCATACTAGCGAATGCAGGGTGCATTTGGCGGACAGTATTATCACACTCATCAAGTTAGGACATGCTATTTAAAAACGTCAGTGATATTTTTCCTTGCAAAATTAACCACTCTAGCTCCCAAACTGTCACTTTGATGTAAAAGAAATTTTGTAAACCAAATTATCCATAAAGTACCGGGAACATTAGAGTGCTTAGGCTTATTAGGGTTTAAAATATAATCTGCGGCTTACAGATTGCTCACTTGATGAGTGTAGGTATGCAAGCTACAGTGAAGCTTTATCTTCTAAACTCAATTAGGAAATGAGTTGATTCTAATCTTACAAGCGTATAACTCCTATTAGTCATGAGTATCGGTAATAATCGACTAACGCAAGAGTATAGTGTGGTGGTTCAAGTCCGTGTGAGTGTAATGTTTTTTTAGTTTTGAGCATTAGATCAAACGAAGCTATAAATTAATGAAAACCATCTAGCCAATATATTAAGCTTACCGGCAAAGTGTTAGACAATATCTTCAGTTAATTAAGTGTTCAATAATAGATAAAGTGACTGCAAACCATGTGATTATCCGAGAGAGCGTAGGTTTTAGCTTAAGAAAATATAACTTCCAACCCATGTCTATGATAATGGTATGGACTTATAATAATTGTTTGTATAAAGCCAACTTTGGGGGAAATTACACTAATTAATGATAATTAAAAGTCAGTTTATCAACCAAGGTTTGTAAATAGATCCATTAATTTTACCTATCATATTGCACGATTGCCGAGTCATAACAATGTTTGTGATGATATTCCAAAACTATTGAGTCACTAGTGGTAGTGCTGATTTGCTTTAAGCTAATCAAAAAATGAGTTGGTTTTTTTAAAAATATTTTTACTGGTGACTCATGGATATCAGATATTTTTAGCCTTTAGCTAATCCAAGCTGCCTAATAATATTAAGGTTTGCGGTTCAGAAGAATTAGCTCATTTAGGATTACTTTTATTGTTAGGCTTCGGAGTTTATTTGAATGCTTGTTTGACTAATAAATACACTATAGCTCAACCATTACATCATTATGATCATTACATTAGAATGCCAGCTATTCTGAGGGAAACTTCGGAGAGAACCAGCTACTAGATGGTTTGATTAGTCTTTTGCCCCTATACTCACGTTATACGATCGATTTGCGCGTCAGAATCGCTACGGCCCTCCACCAGCGTTTCCCTTGGCTTCAACTTCGCAAGCATAGTTCAGCATCTTTCGAGTTTCAACGTGTACGCTCTTGCTCCTCCCCGACGGTGCACCCAACACAAGGTAGCATGTCTACGTCATGGGATGCGCCGGTGATGCTCCCGCTGCTCGCAACTTGGAACGTATTAGCAAGGCGACAGGATCTAACCTTAGTCCGAACTGAGACTATTGGCCCATTTAAAAGCTCACATACGCAACTGCCAACGTGACATAAACAAGCCATCAGCAGACTAACCGAAGCTAGTAACAAGCCGACCAGACTCATTAATGCCCAAACGACAAAGCACGCACGCGAAGCCGCCATCTATGACGAACTACACAACTCCACAACAGCCGGTTAGTAACACTCATGGTCCATAATAATTCATTACGAACCAAAGAGTCACCTGCCGACCCAACCAAGCTCAACAATAATAGTCAAACCTGATCAGTTTGGCCATAGTAGAAAGGTCACAATACCGGTCGTGGTGAATACTCTGAGAAAGTGCATTGACAAGCAGACCCTGACACCTCCAATGCGTGCGCCGTATAAAAACGTCTACACATACCCACCCCGTTATTAAAGGTAGGCACTTACTGTCACAAACAGACACTGAAGGCGGCCAGTATGCCCAAGCACAAATCATACTCATCAGCTGAATCCCCAGAGCTTGCAGTTCAACTCCACCCGTTTAACTTTGAACGGTTTCATGCACTGTTAACTCTCTCTTCAAAGCACTTTTCAACTTTCCCTCACGGTACTTGTTTGCTATCGGACTCGTGTAAGTATTTAGCCTTGGATGAAGTCTACCACCCACTTTGGGCTGCATTCACAAACAACCCGACTCCAAGGGTAGCTCAAAACTGTCATACATGGTCTCCACCCCCACGGGCTTTTCACCCTCTATGGGCCGGGACGGTAAGCCGTACTCAATGCTGGACTTGCGGTAGAGCATTAATGCCTGAAGCCAATCTAAACATCACATTGCCTTAAGATCAAATAACCGCAGGCTTCGGTGTTGATCTAATCCCTGTTCCCTCGCAGTTACTAGGGGAATCCTTGTTAGTTCCTTTTCTTCCGCTTAGTGATATGCTTAAGTTCAGCGGGTATCACGTCTGATCCGAGGTCAGGGTCAATTAGTATTATGCTTGTGTGTATACAAAGCACACACCCTAGATACAAACCATAGAGCCATAATTAAATGATTAGCTTGGCGTACAGTAGGTGTGTTCTTCTCGAGCATATATAAGAGAAATTATCATTAGGCCACTACTTGAGCACAACCCACTGCAGCATCTTAATCTGGTTATCTAGACCGGACTAGGCTGTTGTCGGATTATTCGGACGAAGCCTTTGACCAGCAGCAACCCGCGTTAATATACGAGTGTATCGAACATGCCGGCAGGCACTCGGGCCAATTCGCGACTTAATCTGCTTCGTGATAGATGAAAAAGCCGACCCTCGGACAGGCATGGCCACAGGATATCCCATAGCCGTAATATGCTCTCAAGATGTCGACGTTCAAAGCAGTTTGCAGTTCATATTTATTCACACAATTGGCTGCACTCTTCATCGACACACGAGCAGAGTGATCCACTGCTCAAAGTTGTACGCCAATAACTCTATACACAAAGTGCATGGAACTAACGGTTATCGCTGCAGCCTAGGATATTTACCGCGAAGCCAGCGTACATGCAGTCCAGCACAAGGTTTTGGACTTCTCGAGGTGAGTATTTATTGGCTTTCGCTTTTAATGCAATAGTTAACAGTTTATGATCCGTATAAACTATGAATTCCCTGCCTTCGAGCATGTGTCGGAAATGCTCGATGATTAAGTAGATTGAGAGGAGTTCTCGACTGAAGGTAGAATATCTCGTCTCTGCTGTAGCAAGACTTTTTTAGAAGAAAGCAGTCGGTTTTGAGGCGTTTTTAACTAGTTGGATAAGAGTGTTGCCTACGGCTTTGTCCGAAGCATCTACCGTCAAAGCAAGTAGGTAGTGAGAATTTGAATATGTTAGTAAAATGTTTGAACAAGTTTATCCTTTAATTGGCTAATAGCCTCGACAGCCTTAGAGATCAGCTTGAATTCTTTCGGTTTTCCTTTAAACGAATCCGTCAATGGTTGCATTAAATATGCACAACTTGGTATGAATCTGCGGTAAGAGTTTATTAAACCAGGAAAACTTCTGAGTTGTGTTAAAAAGCTTGGTATATGGTATTGTTTAATAGTGTACACCTCTTGTTAAATTGGTGTAATTCCATCAGGGTTTATTGTATGTCCTGGGAATTCTAGTGTTTTCACACCGAAAACACATTTACTCTGGTGTATGTATGATGTTTGTGTGATTTCAGTTAATACCTTCATATCCTGTAAGCCATTCGTAAAGTCATAGATACGTGGTATCAGGTACCTGTCTAGTACCGTTTGACGGTTGAGGGCTCTGTAGTCTCCTTACGGTCTTTAATCGCCTTTATTTTTGATTGTGGACCATATGCAAAGGAAATGCCTACTGGCTATCAGATGGACGTATTATGGCCAGCTGTAGCGTGTAATGAATTCGGCTCTAGCTATTTTAAGCTTATCAAGTGCTAGTTTCCTGGGTTTAGAGAAACAGGTGTGCATTCCATTTTGATCGTTTGACATACTTTTAACTTACTTTGGAAAGGTTGGGGGTTCACTTTTGTTAGGTTTGGAAATTCGCGAGTTTATATTGGAACTTTGAAGTTGTTACTGGCGGAGTTTGTATTAAATTTAGAGATGTGATATGACTTTCTGTATCTTCAGTATATTTTGAAGTTTCCTTCAATGTCGAACGTCGTTTTTGGTGTCAAATAGAAATTAGTATTTCTCTAAGAAGTCTATTCCCGATCTTTTCAGATCTAGACCTGCTATAGTGAAAACCTTAAGAGATTACCTTCTAAATCCCAAGTCCAGTATCATAGTTTTTCGCCCAAACGTAGCGATTTTGTTTTATTGGCACCTTGGAGTGTAATCGAGGAAGTTTCTCGATGCGATTCGGTTTCATTCTGAGAAATGATACTAAGTACAACACCAGTATTTGGCAAAAAGTTCAAGCCTGAATTTCTGCCCCTAACGTAAAAAACAAGCAACTGTTTAGGCGTCCCCCCTTTGTCGTCGCAACCTGGGGAGGGATTGTTTGTCTTTCATATCTTTTCGTTTCTGTTTGGACCAGGTACATGGTTGAATGTGTTTGGTTGATTGAACACCAAATTTTCAATGATACCAGATTGTCTAAACTATTGTGATCTGTTCCGTTACTTGAATTTCGGTCGTTGTAGTGGCCTGCTTCTATCTCTATGACCTATTTGCATTTCAGCTACAGACTCTGTGAGACTTTTATTATTCACAATGAGTTGTGCTATTACCGGGTCATATGCTGATTCTTCTTTTTGAGTATGGCGTATTATACGTGATGCAGCTTGAGGACCTCTTTCCATTATTTTATCTGCAATACGTGCTTAGTGAGATAAAGAGGTGTGTTAAAGAAGTTGAACATCTGTACCACTGAATATTGTTTGGTTGAATCGAATTCCATTATTAGCAGCCATTAGTTGTGGAACGATTAAGTGAATGCTCATGTTGCTGTTGAAGTCAATATTATTCAGAGGTACATTTCTGATTGCTAACTTCTATGGCTACTGAAGGGGGGGTAGGAATAAACATAGATTTTGACAGCGAACTCCTTCAGGTTTAATATCATGTCTCGTCAAATAATGGTCTAGTTGGGCAAACCACAACTAGAGGTCACTATAATCGATTTCTGGGAGTCGGATCTTCGTAGTCATAATGGTGTCTATGTCTACCGATGACACATCCTCTAAGCTTTTGGTTTGGAATGAGTCCGACATGTTATATGGACAATATAATAATGTAACAAGAACGGAAAAATAATGAGTTTATTAGTGGTATCTATCGGTAAAAATGAAATTCTATGTATAAAGAATATATATAATCTTAATTACGACTGAATACAAAAAGAAATAGTTATGCGCACAACAGAAATTAAATGATGAGTTGAATAAAGGGCTCATTAGTTTAATGCCTTGGCAAATCCTGTTCTATTGACAGAAGAAACCAGATTAAGTGCATCAGAGGTCAAAAGTGCAAAGAGGACATTTATTATGCTGAATTGCCTTGTTCTTATGGCAGGACACACAGGAGCGTGCTCATTCGTTGATGACCTTATTCATATTCTGCTAGTAGAATCTCTCAGTAATCAGCTTACACGTAGCTCCAAGTATCTGTCGTATATCAGTAGAGAACGTAGAAATGAAGTTTTGATTACGCGACTATCGTGAAGAGTACTTATCTTAATGTGACTTAGTGGAAAATGTCAATGGTTTATGGTCGGTGAATATTGTAAATTCCCAGCCTTCGATGGAATGTTGAAAATGTCGTACAGCACAGTACATGGCTAGCAGTTTAAGTTTAAAAGTGCTGTATCACGATTTAGTATCGTTTAATCGTCTTGAGAAGAATGCTAAAGGTTGCCAAGCTTGGCCAATCCATTGTTGCAGAACTGCGCCAATGGCTGAGTCAGAAGCGTCAGTCGCAATGCTGACCGAAGCTTCAGTATTGTGATGTGCTAGCATATTTATATTGGCTAATGCTTCTTTAGTTGCAATAAAGGCTTTCTCCGATTTCGTAACCATTGTGGCTACCATTTTACTTCCACGTAGCTGATCCGTTAGTGGTTTCACAGTTAGTGCACAGTTGGGTATAAACCGTCTGTAAAAACTTACCATTTCGTTGAAAGCTCGCAACTGCTTAATGGTGATCAGTTCCGGATATTTCAGAATAGCCGCCACCTTGTGCTTTTAAGGTTGTGTACCATTAGCACAAATAGTATACCCCAGGAAGTCTAACGCGGTTATTCACTTTGACATATCTGTATATTGATGGTAACTCCGTATTGTTGCAGTCTTCTAAAAGCTATGTCTAGATGTTTCATATGTGTTTCCTCTTCTGGGCTTGATATCAAGCCGTCGTCAACATATGCATGGACATAGTCAAGCTCGCGAAACACGTCATCGTTGAAACGCTGAAATGTTTGTGCTGCATTTCTCAAACCGAAGGGTATTTGGAGGAATTCGTGAAGGCCGAATAGGATTACGATAGCCGATTTGAGTATACCGATTTTAGCCATCGGCATATGATTGTACGCTTTCACTAGGTCGAATTTTTAAAATACTGTCATTCCCTTTAATGTGGCCGTTAGGTCTTGGATGTGTGGTAAAGGGTAACGATCTGGCGGAGTTTGCGCGTTGAGACTTCGGTAATCAACGGTGAGACGCCAATAATTGCTATCTTTCTTCGGGACCATATGTAACGGAGATGACCATGGACTACTGAATGAGAGGATCATTCCCAGGTCAATCATATGATCGAATTCGTTTTTCACAATCCTTAATTTTTCAGCTGTTTGTCGGCGTGCATTGGAGAATACAGGTTGATCTGTAGTTGTGATGTGATGTATAACATTGCTGGTTACACATGATAACTTCGACGTCGCCTTTTTCATGTCCGGATACTTGTCAAGCATTGGCTGTAAATAAGGGTTAATCAAATGTTTAAAATGAAGATGAGATAAACTACAACCTAAAGCAGTGGTTCCACGAGCGTATAGTTTAGTGTTGCTATCCACTAGCCTCTTTTTACTATGGTCCACCAAAAAGTTGTGGTGGCTCAGTAAATCTCTGCCTCTAATAGATATTTTCGCATCGGCGATGGTGAAAATCCAGTGTATGGGTTTTCGTAAACCTACGTAAGTAGATATATCTTTGACTATACGTGGCTAATTCTTTCCGTCGTCTGCCTGAAGATCAAGTGCAGCATTATGTTTGTGATCCGATGAAGTTGCAGAAAGGACGCTTACTTCTGCGCCAGTATCGACGAGGTAGCGAACCTTCGTTATAACATCAGTGATGAATAACAGGTAGCTGTTTCAACCGGCTACGGTGCCTCAAATGCGTGCCGGCAGGATCGTTTGCTGATATACCAACAGTGAGTTTGTGGCTAGGGAAACAGCAGGGGTCCCTACACTTCGAGTCTTTGCCATAGGTATTGTGAATACCGACACCAATGCGAATTTTCCCTTCGTCGTGGTCTAGATGAGGATCTTCTCCGTGATGAACTTCAGTTGTCGGGAATTATTCGGTCGGCGAAACGAGAAAAAGTATTGCACAATTTGGTTACTTCGTTTCCGGTCTTATGAGGTTTATGCGTAACGGAATAAACCTCATTGTTGCGAGTTCTGGTGATCTTCGGAATTCAATCAAGAGATGGAGCTAGCTCATCGGCTGGGTTGTTATTAAATGTTACCAAAACAGATTGCACTTGTTGGAGCGGTTTCGATAGGAAGAGTTGATGAAGGAGACCTTCGTCGAAAGTGCGCTGACCAATTACCTCTTCCATACACGATAACATTTCTGTCACGAAACCTCTACCGAGTTCAATGATGTGGAACAACTCGTCAAGACATCGTCTGTCTGACAAGTCTTCGCGTTTAAGAATTGATCTTTTGAGCTAGTCATAAGGTTCTAGATAGTCGGAGCTGAAAAAGGAAGAGGTGACGTACTTGTTCAATTCACGCGGAAGTGACCTTAAGACTGTCAGGAATTAAACGCATGGATCTGTCACGACGTGGTTACGAAACTAGGCCTCTGCGTTGCGGAGCCAAGCCTCTACATTATCTTCCCAAAAAGGGATGAGCTGTAAGTCTGGAGGTGTGGGGTGTTTTAATTTTAATAATCCTTGGAGTCTGATCGGACCTCGTGAAAATAGTAATGTATGCAAATACAAAGGTACTGTGGAAAATATGCAGGAAAAAGAAACAAACACCTAAAGTACTCAGTTAAAAGCTTTGAAAAGAAACGAAGTCACAGTAGCGATCCTGTCAAGATCACGTCGTACTCACCAGTGAAGTCCTCCCCGTTTCACAATATATGACCAAGTTACGCTTGTAGTACAATCAGAGCAGCTTCTAGCGATTGGACTAACTTTTACGAATGAGGAAAGATCGCAAGGTAATGAAGGATGAAAGAGAGCTTATATTTCATCGTAAACAAAGCTTTAATGGGGTAGCAACGTCTAGGCTGTTTAACTAGAAAGAGATGCATCCCACAATGATTCGAATCGTGATCTGGTGGTGATGCGTGACAGTGCGCCTTTAATTAGTTGTGTCCGCCAAAACAAACATTGTCAGCATGAAAGTCCAGAGTCTGTGCGACTATTTATTTTAGAAAATTATTTACCGCTACAGCTCACTACTTCCCTAATGGGTTCATAAGGACCCTAAGACGTACCAGCCTAACGGATAAATACCAACTCGTTAGACATTGGTAAACGTTTCTTTGATAAATTGCAATGTTGTGCAGCATCCGGACGTCATTCCCTACGCTATGGTGTCATTGCAAAAAATATTTTATACTTGATATATCCTTTTTCTTCCACGTTCTTCTGTTCGTTTCCAGACTGCCTGGAAGTCGAAAAGAAAAAAATTTAAATGTGCGTTTTGTATACCATAAAAGTTGGTAGCTCAATGGGTCTACAAAAATGTGTAGAATACCGACAACACCAAATAATCCAACGTTGTTTTAAACATACGAAAATTTATAAAATGCACACCGTAAATTAAACAAATAATAATAGTTTTATTCAAATCTTATTAATTAATTTATTTTTTTAAATTATAATACATAAGTAGTGAGAATCGGGAGAAAATTAATAGACATCATATTTGTTTAGGTATTCATGCCGTATTCGGAAATATTATAGGCTAGGAAACTTTGTTAACAGAGTCCATTATTGTAATTGCAGATCTAAGTTTAAGAATCTCATGAGTGATTCTTTTGTAGTGTAATTGGGTAAGTTAGTCTTCCTGCACTTTACATTACTATGTCTTTGAGTTCCCTACAGTTTAGTTGTTTATCACCTGAGTGACAGCAGCATACTTTCTTAGTCTTGTCAACAGACTGATGATTTTAGCTATGATGTTATCAGTACCGGTATAACATCATTCACAAACCCACGGATGTTATGAATGTCTATGTTAACTGTAGTCACCTCCGACAAGATCAGTGCACGCCTCACGGTAACATTTTTTCTACTTATCTCACCGTATACGGAGTGCGGCAATAAATCACCAGCCCGGTCTCGTGTACATATCTTAATAGATCATAGCTGCAAATATAACGCAACAAAATGAGTAAAAACTAATCAATAAATACCGGGTTAAACGTAACAATAAAATTATTAATTAACACGTTAATTATAGTCTAGAGCGGGTAAAAGTACTGAACGTGATAAAAAGCCAAAAGGCTACCCTTAATATTACGAAACGTTTTAGCTTAAAATGCTAACACCACTCAGCTCTCTAGTAAACAATTTCAGACAAATACTATTTTTAAAAACAAATGACAAAACAAGAGACTATTTGTCGGATTTAAAGCTCAAAGTGGATTATTTTGGTTGAAAATAGCACTTTGTCATCCATTAACACAATGAAGTTTATGAAATTCAAAGCACGTCTTAACAGCATTTCCCGTTCATAAAGAGCGCGGGCTCTGACTAAGAACAAAAAAGATTCAAAAATATCTCTATCCACTTTATGTCATAACAAAATTCTGCTTTATTATGAGACCTATATCAGTAGAGTTAGTCATAACACCATTGTCGTTTAACAGATCTCTGCAAGTATGTGCGACAGTGTTCTGGAAACACCTAATCAGTGATCTTATTTAACCCTCTTCATTACCTAACGCACTATCCTACTATCTTGTTACACGTCTCAAAGAACAATCATTTCGATAGTTTCCTTACATACAGTTTAAATGTTTGTTATAACTCTGTATAAAGGTTTGGAAGGCGCAGTTTTCAAATCCTGAGATTAGTGATGTCAACCTTTAGTTTACGCATAAAAGCTCCCCGAGGGGAGAAAACTGTTTCTGTACTTAGCACATGTTCAGTCAAAGAAGTAATTTGTTTATCCCTGCCACTAAGCCTTATTCATCTAATCCTAGCTTCGAGACGAAGCATCCAAAGCATTTGAGACTCCATCTGAGAGACTCATCCTTATTTTCGGAGGCAAGATTCTTAAAGATGAAGATACTATTGAGCAGCTCAAAATAAAAGATGGATTCATTATTCATCTGGTAATTTCGGTAAGTTCATTATTGGTTGTATTTTTCATATTCGTAGAAACAACAACAGGTTTGTTTGGCTTTAATTAAGTTTCAACGGATTTTAGCCTTCTCAGGTCAACCCAACAGGTACATCTTCAGTCGTAACGGATGCAGGCGAAAGTACAAGGGAAAGTACAAGATCTCCAAACAACACACCGCAAACTGGCACTGCAGGGTGTAAGTTCAGTGAAGTATTTAAGAATTCATTATGGAGATTGTTTTATGATATCTCAACTTATGACCACTGAGATGTTTCTATTGTAGAACCTTATATCTGGTAAATGCTCTACAGTAGCAGGGTTTAATTTTGTTGGGTATTACTTAATCGGATTAAGATGAATTTCCACTCACCATATATTTTGTAATACAGTCGCTCATGTATCCCAAGTTGCCGAGCACAAGATTTTATCCAAGTGACTGCACGTAAAGCTTACAACTGCTAACGCCCTTTGGGTACTTTTTCTCATCGTCATGAAACCACCCCGTCATTGTGTTACGGTTCCAGGTCGCTAGTTGTGACTGCCTTGACTATGACGAAAAGCTGTCCGTTTTCATCGTGCTTGTTAGCAGAGATGGTTTTCTTCAGATTGAACAGTGTCGTCTAATTTCAGGCCTATGAATTTAGTTTGGTAGCACGCATGCACTAAAAATTTGTCGATGTTTATGATTCACTTCACCTTTGGTAATTGCTATGTTTGTCATGGGTCGACAAATTTATATATTAACGAAAATCATCGGCTCATCGCTTCATATACTGTTGTATTAATCACCCCTTAACAGGGATTTATTTTGATAAACACGTTAACATTGAAAAGCACACTAAATTTGCACTAGACAAATGTCTTTTCAAAAATAACATCGTATTTTATTTTGTTTAGTAAATCATTAGATATACAATAGGTGCTTACCTCCAGTATTTTCGTGAGCAGTGTTGGCTTTGGACATGGTTCACCTTTTTACTACCATTTATGTGGTTACTACTACAAATTTGTTATTAATCTTGCTGTACTACCGATTTGTTGCAACGTGAACTGTCGCATGCATGTGCCAGGTTTTGTTTTAAATGCATACATACACACGGGCACAGTTTGCTTAGCAAATATTAGGTCTGTGGATTAAGCTTGTGAAGTTTAACTAAAGTCTACTAGCAGCTTACGTTGTGTTAGTAGAAGAATGATTATTAAAGGTGATATTAAGGGTCATACTTATAAGGGCGGTTATAAACTTCCGGTTGTCGACATCACTGAAAGGTTTTCGGCGTACATATATCCAATCTTCTTAATATCGCTGGTATAACGATTACTTTTATTACCTTCATCTTGATGTGCTAATCGGATGTCGCGGCTTTAACCGATGCAAATATGTGTCACTTAGTACGTTGTACTTGACTGACTCCCAAATGTTATTTTAATCTAATTTGCGTGTTCTTATCTATCTATAAGTTTGTTGATAGTTTATTTGGTACTGAGGTTTTTGATGGCTTATAAACCATTGTTAGGATTATGAACTCATCAATTTTCGATATCGAATACCAGTTGATTTTTCCTTTGGTCTGCTCATTTTCTTCAAGATACCGACTTTTTCCGCAAATCTATTTTTGACACGTATAGTTTACGTACATTAGGGGCAAGCAAACCAAAACGTGGCAACAGTTCATGGAGTTGCTGACTGCTGGTTTGTCGTTCCGGTAGATGCGGACTACCCGATGGGGGCCCGCACGAATGATGTAACCGGTGGTTGAGCACTTTGTAACAACTCAGAATCAGTTACAGTGGCGGTGTATCCACTTTTCGTCCTCTCTTAAATCGTGAGCTTGAAATTATATCATAGTTTCCTTTCCATATACCAATTCCTCCGCGAATCATATTCTATATATTCACTCTTTGTTTTCGTTATTATTATTATTGAAATGTAACTTTTATTACTGATATGGTGTTAGTCTTGCTGTGCTTCTGAGGTTTGGCGACTTCGACCAATGCACATGTGCCAGGTTCTGTTGATCATGCATGCACGTGCATACGTGTATCACTGTATGCACCAAGGTATCTATCATTTTTTGTACACCGTCTATCAAAGCTTATATGGTATCCGGCGATTATAACTGTGTGTATGGTACCAACTTGCAACACCGTGAGAGGGGGGAGGCCTGATTATTTTTGTTATTTCAGCGGTTACTGTAATCGGAAGAAGCGGAGGCGATCAGTTTTTGTCGATCTTTCATCCATTTCGCCTAGTTTGCAATGTCACAGCAACCATAACTCCAAGTGGAACTAAAAGTACAATTTTCCTTGTTACTTAAATTACGTGGGTTATTTCTAAGAGTACGATAAGGCATCTATTAGAACTTACAAATCAGTTACAGAAGCAACCTTATCGTATGTTCTGAATAGAAAAGTGTGTTCAATGGTCCTAACGGCTTAACATTTTTAGTTAATCAGCCATAAATATGTATTCATTACTAAGTCATACTGTACACTGATATTCTTTGTCATGAATGGAACAAGTTAATTTCCTCTCCCATCATCAAAAGCCAAAAATATATTACAAATTAAGTTGTTTCTAGGTGTTTTTGACTCGCACTTGATTAGCTACTAACATTTGTCTTAAGGTTAAAGACTGACGAACAGAACATCGATTTATCCAACTTAGTCAGTCATTCACAAAATGAAACAATTTGTGCAAGTCCTCAATTGAAAACACATGAAAGTATAACACAACTTGACAACGAATAATCATTTTCTTTTAATAAATCATCGCTTTATAGAATACCAGACTGTTATACGTTAAATATAACGTTATACACAAGCGGTTACACTATAACGACTATGCAAGCCACTCATCTGTCTATAATATAAACACCCGATCGCCATCTTTAACTCTTACTAACATGTTTGGTCATATATCTGACGAAAGTTTTGATTAATAGTCGGGAATGAATCAGTGATACTAAATGTGTCATTTTTGTTTACTAACGTTTCTGCATTAGAAACAGACTATTTGCAACAAATTTGAGGCAAGAGACAACAATTTAAGGTTCTACACTAAAAGAATCTTGATTGTGTTGTTAGGTAATTTCCATCGTATGCGTTAAACTTTATCGTTTAATTAATGGTCGAAATTCTCTTGTATTTATAGTGAACACTTTTGCTGGTATGCAACAAGCTATGCAGGCCCAAGTGATGCAGAATCCTGAACTTCTTAGAAATATGCTGGACAGTCCTCTAGTCCAATCTTTGATGAGCAATCCAGAAGTGATTCGAAGTTTATTTCAAGCAAACCCTCAAATGCGTGATTTGATTGAAGTAAGTAAAAGGCTACAGTCTCCCAAAAATGCTAGTTTTTTGTTTCTTAGCGTTTGTTCTGTCTACTCAGTATTATTATTTTTTGTAGCGCAATCCTGAGTTGGGGCATATGCTTAACAATCCAGATCTTCTTCGACAGTCTATGGAAATCGCCCGGAACCCGGCTATGATGCAAGAAATGGTCCGTAACTACGATCGAGCAATTTCTAACCTGGAATCCGTCCCTGGAGGAATGAATCACTTGCAGCGGATATTCCGGGATATTCAAGAACCAATTATGGATGCAGCCTCTAGCATTGGTTCTAGCTTAAGTGGTAATCAGTCAAGCGGCGATTTGGATCGTAATCCGTTCGCGAATTTGGCAGGTATATATCAGTCTACTCACTTAGTATCATGTATTTATTTATAAGTTGATCAACAAGTTAAAATTTCAGAATTCAATTAATTTATGACGTATATTCTATCAGTTATCACTAGGTGACTAATATGTCTTAAATGGGACAAACGCATAGGTTCTTGTTGATTTAGTACGGTTCGTGGTACGATACAGCCAACACATCTAGAGCAACCAGTTTTTATATTTGATTCCTTTGATAGCCGATGTGGCTAATCCAAACGTTATCTCTGATACTTGCACTTCAGACCGAATACCACGACTTTGTTCCTTCCCCACCCACTCCCACTCCAAAAGACTAGACTTGCAGGAAGATTGTATTGTGGAAAAAACAGATGAGACAAGCGAACAACGTTTATATGAATACATCCATTTTTTATATCAATTAATTTACAGTGATTATTCATCAAAGTGAAATCACCAACTAATATAACAGGTGTAAAAAATGCAGCATTTTATTTATGCAATTTCATGTCATGGCAACTACTTTGGAGTATGACTTACGTTGACTTAAATTAATGTGATGCAAGCTTACAAAAAATCACTACAACTCGTTTCGCTTGATTTAATGAACAATTGTTTTCTGGGAATTTCGAATCCCTAACAGTGACCTGCTAAAAACTTCGGATAAATAGCATTTGAATTATTTTCCTCTATTTAGGTGGTGTGCGACAGGGTGCTCCTGCCACTGAACCTATGCCAAATCCTTGGGCTCCAGCTACAAACAACTCAACTGCAACTAGTAATGACACTCCAGCAGCACCTACTTCAGCGAATTCAAATCGTAACAGTGACTTTGTGCAAACTATGTTAAACCAGTTATCATCTAGTCCTGAATTAGTATCAAATGCCTTCCAGGTAAATGTGCATATGGAACTTACTGGTCAATATTGCATGTTAAACTCGTAAATATTTGTATTTTCGGATTATATCGGTAGTAAACATTTTACCATTTTATTGTAATACTATATTTTGGTAAGGTTTATTGACATTGAAGATATCCTGAATTAATGTAGACAAGCTAATGATCATTGGATTTGTCTCATCGATTTGATATTCATGTGATTCATGGTTTTCTATTTTAGCCAGTCTAATTACTGTAGAATGTGATAGAAGATATAACTTTCTTTAGTAATAAAATAAGTTGACGAAATTTTGCTATGAATGTAGTTTAAACAACATGGAACTCAGCAGAAACTTGTGTACATTGACTCAAATTACTTTATTACATCAATAATCACCAAATTGAGTTGGATTGTCGTAGTATAAACAACATTAATGTTGATTTCTAATTTCCGTTATAACTTGTGGAATTCTAGTGATGTAATGTTAATGTCGAGAAGTAAGTACAACTGATTATATGAGTTTTCTTGTGGTAGTTTCTAATTAACGTCAAGTTATTCGAGAGATTGACACTAAGCACTTTTAAATGACGTATGTAGAATGTGTGACAAAAGCAGATAATATACATAGGTACAAATTAACGTTTCATGCATATATTGTTGTTACAACATTATAATTGTAAAAAATATCTCGTAGAATTGTAGATTACTTAAGTCTACGCAGTCGATAATTCAATGAGTAACTAACTTGTTCATGTAATCAAACATCCATCATTGTGATATTTGTAATTCTATAGTCTGGATAACGTTTCTTTATATGAATCGCGTTATATAGGTCCCATACGTACAAGCCATGCTCGAAGCAATGAGCGCAAATCCTTCAGTTATGGAAAACTTGATTATGAATAATCCGATGATTTCTAGCGTTAATCCAAATGTGCGTGATCAAATGCGACAAATGCTCCCACAATTAGCTAACCAAATCAATCAACCATCATTCATGAACATGTTATCGAATCCTCGTGCTCTTCAAGTAAGGTGTAAACTTTATTCTTTAAAATAGCAACGATCTTACTTTTATTAATACAGTTGTGTTGTCTTTGTTTGTATTGAGTTAATTAATAAAACGGTTGACCAAGGATTTAGACATTCGAAGTTCGGCAACTCATTTGGAGGTCAGTCAGTCAGTAATGTAAAACATGGTATATATATGCATCACAGGAAAATAAATGCCGAAATAGTAGAAGTATCAGCGATAGTAAAAAAATAATGCAAATAGAATATGATTCTAGATGAAAGAATTGACTCCTAGATTATTCTAAAACCTAGGATTCAAGGGAAAATAATAAATGCGTCTGTACCACTGTGATCGATTGTTAACTATGTCACACAACTTTTTCAACAACTAGTCATAATTATTGCGAAGATACCAACCATGTACTTAGTTTCTACTTATATATATATATATATATATATATATATATATATATATATATAATGATTGCATTGGACAATTGCCACAGATTACATTCATGTATGGATTATTGTCGTGTCTCAGCTTGGTTATTCGTCGAAAATCTCATCTCATTTAGATTCTGTAACACTAGTGAATACTAACTAGGTATGAAGCAACATGTTTCATGTTATGAATCCAGTATCTTCTAAATCCTTGGGAAACTTCTCTTAAAGCATCTACGAGTGAGCCCACCGTGATCTTATAATATTAGGTGGTGCTCGTAATTATAAATAAGAAAATCCTAGTATCGATTCGTTTATTACGTCGTAAGTTTTTAAGGATGGACATACGATGCACATTTATATTTATTTTCATTATTCAACTTTTGTAGTAAGTATGACCCTCCTTCTTCCATTAATTTCTATTCCATATTTGCCCTTGAATGTTCCTTAATAAGTAGTCCATAACTAGAACTAAAAGACTGTCCATCATTGTATTTTCTGGCCACAACGAATTTTTTTTCCAAATAGGGAATTTTCGAAACACTTCAATGTTTCTAATGAAGTGCTAAACAGACATTTAGTGGATGCAGATGTATGGATTTGTTTTAAGATTTTAACCCATGGAAAAGTGTGCTACAATATAAAGTTCTATAAGCTACACTGTGTTTGAAATCTACTATTTAGCGCCTTACATTTACAATTTTATAATTTCAACCTTCTCAGTATATCAACTTCTGTGGCAAACATTCACTGAAGCGTCTAAAAGTCAGTCAGTTACAACGTAGAACTTGGTACATACGTACATCAGTTCAAGTTGCCATGTCCCAATTGGCACATAGAGATTAAATTGTCGGACCGAATCCCAGAGTAGAAGAGGTAGTAAGAGAGTTTATACTAATGGAAAAAAATAGAGATCGGAGATAAGATTTTAAAAATATGATTCAGTAAAAAGAAGATTATGATAAGTTCAGAAACTTAGAATTTGGATTAAGATAAGGAGTAGATGCACCTGCGCCATTGTGAACGATTTTGAGCCATATTACCTAAAGTCTCTAACCATTTGTTCCGATCATCACGTGAACTCCAACCAGGTAGTCTGCATCTATTAAAATGGCTCAGCCCAATTATGCAATGACTTCATGGACTGATGCCATGTATTCGTTTGGTCACCCCTAGCTTTCTTCCAGCCTACTCCCACACCAGACAGCATTACTCGTCGAGGTAGGTGGTAGTCAGGCATACGTAACACATGTCCTAACCACCTCAGCTGATGAAGGTTTACTACTTCACCCATAGACATACTGTATTTACCTAGTACTCTATTCCTAATCCACGCATTGCTTACTCGGTGGTCCCAGCAAACACGAGCAATGCTCCGAAGATATCTATGATCAAATATTAGAAGACTGTGAATATCCTCTATCCTTAATAGCTATGTTTCACATCCATAAAGTAAAATAGATTGGACTGCTGCGCAGTAAACGCGTCCTTTGGTCGGAAGATGGATGTCTCGCCTACCCCACAAGTGACACAAGCTGGCAAAAGCCAGTTGGGCCTTAAGTATACGAGCCGAGATTTCAACAGACACCAGACTGTCAGAACTGATGAAGCTCCCAAAATAAGTGAAGCGGTTAACACATTTTCGCTCCCTATCATTAACTTCGGTGCCGAATCAAGCCAATCCCGAAGCAACATTTTTCATTTGGATGGAGAAAAACGCATCTCAAACATGTTTACATTCATGTTTAAGGCAGTCAAAAGATTCTGCATTTCTTTCGGTATCTTAACCCAATCGAACTATATCATTTGCATATTCCAAGTCAACAAGTTTGTCTCCTGGAAGGAGGTCAACCCCAGAGAAATTAGACGAAGACAATGTTAACTCTAAAAGAATGTCAATAATAAAATTAAACGAAAATGGGGTAAACGGACAACCTTAATGGACACCACTTGGGATAATCAATTCCGAGGACAACGTGCCATAAGCTTTGACTCGACATGTAGTGTTCGAGTAGAGAGCTTGTATAAGGTTAATTTACTTCTCTGGTACGACTTTAATGATTAGACATTGCCACATAATCTTATGATCGGTAGAATCAAACGCCGCCTTAAGGTCAAGGAATACAGCTATTGTTGGGCGTCTAAAAGTGTGTCTAATTTCCAGAACCCGCTGAAGTGTGAATATTTAGTCTATACAAATACGTCCAGGTCTGAAACCACCTTGATTTTCTCGAGTTCGCTCTTCATGAGCTTTAGTTAGACCTCGATGTATTATTGAAGCCAATATTTTAGACACTATTCGTTAAACTGATTCCTCGGTAATTGTCACAAGAGGACTTCTGTCCTTTCTCATAGATTAGGACGATTAGTGTTCGAGACCAGTCAGATGGGATTACGTTTAATTCCTTGATTCTAGCCAAGATCCTGGCTAATCTCGCTGCCAAAACTGGATCATCGTCCTTAAATGTCTCAGGGGTTAATCCATCAGGTCCTGCTGTTCTCCCTCATTTTAGATTCCCTATAGCCTTCTCAACCTCACTAAGACTTGGGGGACCAATATTAATTTGCCATTCAGATTGCTTGGGGATGGTGGGTAACTGGGATGAGGTCGAGGGCTAGTTGAACTGTTCCCTAAAGTGTTCTGACCATCGATCTAATCTTCTGGAATGACAACGAATAATGGTCCCATCTTTATCTGTGATAGTTTCACTTACAGTCAGATTTCTGATACCCGTTTCCTTGATAGATCTGAACAGTTACCTACTGTTACCTATTACGGTTGCCTTTTCCATCTGTTTAGCTTTCGCCACCTATAACTGCTCACGATCATTTCATAAGCTTTTAACCAGCTTGTGTTTAAGTTGCCTTCGCTCTTCATCGTGTTCAGAACCAGACGGGTTGTGTTGCTGAGACATCTATCAGTTCAGTAGATGTAGCTGAAATCCACTGAGTTTTCTTAACCTTTTGGTTTACTTTACTGGTAGATATTACTGCTGTTTCACCAGCTTTTTGGATATCGTTCCAAGCTGACTCGGGATGGTTACAGCTTATATAGTTGACTAACTGGTTTTCTAGTTATTCCTGATATGTATTTTTTTACTTCTTCATCATTAAGTTGAAGGTGAGGTTACAAAGTTAATTGTGTTGGGAGAGTTATTAAGAGTTGATGGTGTGATTTGACCTTGAACAAGGTAATTACGTATGCTGTTAGAGGTATTAGGGCGATTGTCACTTCCTTGCTGTCCGCATCATGGAAGGATATTACTTTTAGAGGTACCTGAAGAGGAAACTGGGTTAGTATTGTTTAGAGTGACCTGGAAGCGCGATATCAGAGCCGAAGGAACAATTGCTTGAGGCCCATCACGCCACGACCTTGTTATGCGAAATTTTTGAAGTGTATCTCTGCTCTTTAGAAAGGCTTACTGCTTCAGATGGAAATCTGTGGAGAAAGTTGACGTGGCATTTTAAGGTCGACCTTTCCTAACTCCTTCCTTTCGTTGAAATGGCGGCATTACTGTAGATGCTGGCTACCCGAGAAATACATTGCTACTGGTGCAGCTCGCTTCAGTCAGCAATAATATTTTGCCACCAGACCTTAGGTTGCTACCCTTAGTTTTACCACTCTCTAACAGACCTACTTGGAATGGTAGGACCTAGAGGAACATGTGTTCCAGCCAATATAGTTCAGTTGGGTCATCACGATAGGCAAGCTCGACCACCACGTCAAGTTAGCAGCTATTGTCGGGAGGTATTTATTGCCAACCACCACTTGCTGAGTGTGAAAAGAATACTAATCTAACTTTAACTTAATTATTTTTTCTTGTAAATTTGGTCAGTATGTTTTTAGTTTTAATCATTTGGAAATTAAAAAAGTTTCTAAAATGTATATTGTTTTGTTCAAAGGCTATGATGCAAATCCAGCAAGGACTTCAGACACTGCAACAAGAAGCTCCAGGTGTATTAACTAGTCTGGGCATGTCTGCACCCTCAACTGGTCCGGGCTCAGTCCCACCTGGTTCAGCTCCAACTACGGAAACGTCGACGGCAGTTGCAGCTCCTGGAGATGTCGCTGATTCTACAGCGTCTGACCGTACTAATGAAAGTACTACCAATTCACCTAACCAAGCAGAATTGACCACATTATTATCCAGTATGCTAAATATGATGTCTACTACCAATACTGGACTGGGTACTACAAATAACGCTGTAAGAAGCTTTTGTGATGTTCTGTTTTATTCATTTGTATTTTTGAATCCATTTCGCAAAACTAATGCTTATGAAATAGCCTCTTAATAATTTACCTTGTTCTGTTTTTTAGCCACCTGAGCAGCGATATCAAGCTCAACTTGAAGTTCTTTCTAGTATGGGCTTTGTTAATCGAGAAGCTAATTTGCAAGGTAATTGTATTGCTCATATAACCATTTTAACGGCTTAAAGCAATGTGTTATGTATTGGACATATAAACTCTCTCTTGCTATCTATGGTAGGATAGATCTAGTCTTACATCTGTATTTAATTAATTTGTTGTAATATTTTAATGTTAGTTTATTATCATAATATATTTGTATTCAAATTAAAACCATCTACGTTTCTGTATACTAACCTAGAAATTAAGGCTGTTGTGTTTTAGGTTGCGAGTCAAAGTTACGAGTAGGTGTGATGCTGATATTTGAATTGTCAAAATATAGGTTTGCAAAACTGGTTTTATAAAAGTTTAGTATCACTATCCCGATACCGTATCACATTTCTTGATTACTGCTTGCTGTCGTACTTTATCAGCTAACCAATTTAATTTATTACCGTGGATATTTTCGTGTACTTATTAATTGCTACACATCGGTGTCAATAAAACGATACAGCCAAGTCGCCTTGAATTTTCCTGAACAAGGTACAGTAACCGAGTTAGACGTGGTCTTTATAACTGAAGGAGACTATTTGTGACGAGTCATACGGCTTTTTTATGAGTAATATTTGATATGTTGGCTCCATAGTTTTCGGACGAAAATCCGCTGAATGAGGCGAACGGTGCTAATATGAAGGTTGATCATTTCTCCCACTTTCACTTAACATCGATACTGATGCTAAATTCTCGATGGGGACACAACTTCTGTCATGTTCCTTTACAGCCGCTCTATGACATCCCTTGACCTTAAGTTTGCTACTTCTATTCTTACTATTCAACTGACCTATCTTTATCATTATCGAATCTAATTAGATGTGTATTTCAACCAGTATAGTTCAATTGGGGCCATCATGATGTGCAAATTTAACCACTATATCCAGGTAGCAGTCACAGTTTGGTTATCTCTGTTTTTCATTGCAAAATCGCTCTATCCCGTTAATACATAATCCTTTTTAAGACTACCCTTTTGGAATGCTGCATAACTTATACTAGTGGATTTGCACGAATTGTATTGTGGCTGACTAGTGCCGGATTTTACGAGCGATACAATCCCATTTTAGGTAGATGAGTGTCTCATTATAATTTACATTCCAATGACGTGTAATTGTTCTTCATGAACTTATTAGATATTTGGTTGTATTAAGTATACTTCTAACTAATCCTTTTGTTTTTTTTAAGCATTGATTGCTACTTTTGGGGATGTGAACGCAGCTGTTGACAGACTCCTTCAATCAAATCAATCAAGATAATTTTACAGTCCAACTGTTCGCCATCAAGATCGAAATTATACAGTACTTATTTCATTTCTACAAAATAGGATATGCAACTAATCTTTGACTTTTAAAATAAAGGAGAGAAACTGTCAACATGTATTTTTCGCAAATATATATACTTTTGCTGTCAGTTTTTCACAAACTTTTGTTTCATTGTGTGCTGTTTAGCAGTTTCGCTCTAGAAATGCCAAAAGCTTTTCTCATTCTTTACACGTATTATTATTAGGACAATTTGTATCTTGTGTGTTCTGCATATTGTTCTCATTTACCACTCTGCGCACATCACTACTGCTCCTGCTCGCTCTCCACACATCTTTTATTTTTTCTGTCACTCCACTCGCCCTAGATTTGTCTGCCTAATAACAATAAGTTCGTTATAAAAAAATGCAACTTTACTTGTTTTTGTTTGATTTAGTGTGTATTAATTAACTCTTTCATATGGAAGAACAGAACTTTGGCAACAAATTGTTTATTCTCCCGATGATTCTTTAAATATATTGTCATGGTCAATTGTCTTAACTTCATATATGCATACATATATGTGGACCATTTCAGTTAAAATGAATGTAATCTATAAAATTCGAAATATACATGCATACAAAATAGAGTTTTTTAATATTGTCTTCAGGCGTGTGGCATTTTCTATGTTTCCGTCAGATTTCAGGGAGTTGCGAGTTTGTTTATTGCTGAATACTTTTTAAAGATATAGACAATAGAGAAGCTGTATCCTTTACATAGAGTTTCCCTTCTCGTATCTAGATGGCATTCTTGAGCTGCTGATATTTACAGGGAGTCCTGTAATGTTGATCATGTTTTGCTTATCTTGAAAGTCTCACCAACTATAGTAGTTTAATGTTTAATTAAATCTTAGCTCGTTTTCTTTCTATTTTGTTGCGTAGGCGAAATGCCAATCTTTAGACATATAGACAATTGTACTGCACAGCATTCTGCTTCATACTATTATTTGAAAATGGAAGGCATGAGTAGGCTACAGTTTGTTGGCCACTGGTATCTTCGAAACGCCAGGTGATCTAGCAGTTACTAGTCACACTATGCATAGGGTACCACACAAAATGGCATATCGATCAGGATGTATGTATGATCAACATAAAACCTTGCACATGTGTTCATCGGCCCAAGTTGCCATTACCTCTATAGCACCGCAAGATTGACACCGCATTAGTAGAAGTTACTTCAATGATAATAATAACAAGTGTGAATATATAGAATATGGTCCAGAGAGCGTGGAAAAAAAGTTATGGAATAATTTAAAGCTTACGATTTAAGGGAGGTCAGTAAGTGAATACATCTGCGCTATTGTGATCGATTCTGGGCCATATCACTCAGTGCTTCTGGTCACTGGTTACGGTATTCGCGAGGACCCCATATAGGCAGTCTGCGGCTACCGACACGACTCAAGCCAGCAGTTAGCAACTTCATGGACTGATGCCATGTTTTCATTTGGCCGCCTCTAGCTCTCTTCCATCCTGCTCCTATATCAGCCAATATAGCGCGTCGGGGCAGACGGTAGTTTGGCATACGCAACACATATCCCAACCACCTCAGTCGATGAGGTTGTGAACTACACTTAAATTGGTTAATAAATAATTGGAAATGTCACCAGTGTATGTTCTGTCGAGTAGACTTATTTGTACTGCAAACAGTAGTAGTTAAGATGAGGATGGTGTCATTGTTCAGTTCTATATGGCTTGTTTGTAATTGGACTAGTTCTTTTGTTTTTGATATTCCAATGTTAATAACTACTCTATCAATTTGATTTAAATTAGCCGATTCCACCAACCTTGGTGCTTTTACAAGAGTGACAGTTTTTGACTTTTCACATTCCTGTATAGTGATAATCCTTTAAGCCACCCTTCATCAGATTTTAAATTCCAACAGTTGATATCTAGGTATTCTAATCGTCTGTATTTGATAGTGGACTTCTTATTAAAATGCTTTTCCAGTGGCTTTATCTGTAGTCACTGAATTTATTGAAAATTTTTTAAGTGATATATATTACTAATAATAATAATGGACAATAATTTTAAAACCCAGTTAGTCCGAATTCGGGTTGCTCCCCAACAGATTTCACCTTGGATCACTCAGTTACACAGTCTGACCATTACCACTGAGCTATTCTGCTGCGACTGGTTCTATAGAGGACTGTGATGCATGCATTAGTTGATCACTGCGTTGTTACCAAGTTGATATTTGTCAGGTGCTTTTTAGTCCCGAACGAATTCTGTTGGTCTAGTTGTAATGTGGAGCATAAGTTACCTCAAAGAGATTGTGCCTACGCCTTGCTGATGAGTACCATAAATCACAAAATCAAGGTCCCGGGTTCCCTGCCAACTACTTTGAGTTAACATTTCATCTGTATGTGGTCCCAGTAATGTAGAATCATAGACTAGTGACTACATTGCAACTAGATCGATAAAGTTCGATTACGACTATAAAGGACGTAACAAACATGAAATTGGTCACTACACAGTGATCAATCAATGTCCACGTTTATTTCCTTCCGAATAAATGAACTCAAAAACGCTTATTAAATAATCGACATCTTCGACGACATCAGATTCATGAAGTAGAATAACGTAATAAGATCTCATTTTAGATATCTTTACGACCAAAGCAAACAGAGACTCTGGAGACAAGTTTGCATGTTACTAAACCACACATCCAACTATAAAGTACAGTTGTGACAATACACAATAGGAGCTTTTTACATACACTATTCTCACTGTAGCACTATCAACAAGCGAAAGTTAAGTAACTCATGTTTGTCTTCCTGATAAGTGTTCACCAGTGTAACTTCATAAGTGTCTAGCAAATCGAATCTGCTAAAGTCACTGCTACCAATCAAGAATCAGATCATCCTACCGTACATTAAGAATATTTAAGAAATCCTTACATGGGTTTAATGACCCTTCTTATTCAACGTTGTTTACAAACTAAGACAGTCACTTCGTTCTATTTTGTGTACACTTTAAAACTCGACAGCATAGGCAAATAGGTGAAGGATCATCTACAAAATAAATTGTATCATCTTCGAATAGTTTTATATTGAACATACTAGACGTCATCTTCACTCATATTTGGGGACAAGTTATTATTGCGAAATCATATTATACTGTCATTGATATTAATGCATACAGACAACCACGGACACTGACTTGATTAAAAAAGCGTAAAACACCTGGATCGTGGAAACTAGGGATTCCAGATAATTTCCAGAAACATGGGATTCAGATCATTTGACAATCAATAGACGCTAATGTAAACTCAATCTGCAAACTCATACAGGAAACTTTAACTATGCTTTCAGGAGTTTATTGAACAAAGCTAATTAGTACGAAAGGACAGGGAAAAAACAAGGTAATCAGAGCGTACTAACTAAATACTTGTAGAATAATCTAAATTGTTTCTCTTACTTGGACAACAAAGGCAATGCAATCGATTCATTCAACTGAGAGAACCTCACGAAATACTTCCTTTCCCACTATCATTTGGTGTCGACTTGACTGCATATTAACTTAGTATCTATGGTACTGCTAAACCACCTTTTATCAAGTAGCGTAAATTCAAGAACAAATAAAATTTAAAGAATGTGTTGTATCTGAGCAGGGATGGCCGATATTATCGATTCTGTTATCTGCGGCTCTATGTCCTACAGCTAGCACCCAGCCTTGTCTTATTTTATTGCTCAGGCACAATAATCCGACTGATTTATCAAGAAGCCAACTAGTCACTCACACGCATATATTACAACAACCAATAATATATAAGGTCTAGCCATTGACTCATGTCTGTCACACTATATTAACCAATCACATATCTTCTTCCAGATATGTCAGAATGTATTTTGCAAATAGCCAGGAAACTTGATAGAGCAGCAACTAAACCTGCACCACTTACTGTTCACAGTAGTTAAAACTAATATACATATTTTTAACCACTACGATATACAAGACGAATATTATTCATTAATACACTAAGTGAAGCTAACTATGATATGGACAATTCCCAAAAAGCATTTCCTTCAATAAGGTAACACACAATAGAGATCGTATAAAATTTTTATTAAGTAGTTTCCCAACATACTTTTTATGCATACTATGAAGTACCATTGAATTGTTCGAAAATATGTTTTGATATTTTCTCAACAATTTTTGGCAATTCAAAACGTTTAGCATTATTATTGTTATTACTTCTAACGAATAAGTTGCATGATTTACTTCGTGGATTCAAATAATTGTTATTCCTTTTTAAATCTACCAATAAATTTTTTCTTGTTTCACTTACTGTCGATGGTATCAATGCTGATTGCATCGTTCTTATATGATGACCTGTAGTAAAGACTGGTAAGGGTGGAGGAGGAGCAGTTGATATTATTGTACCATTTGTATTGTTCATTGTTGATTTGTAATGATGTTGACTTTGATCGTCCATTGATAGTGATTGGATTTGGTTCATAAATTGCAGTTGACGATGAGCTTCCAAGTGAATTTGTTTTAAATAATTTAAAATTTCAGTATTTAATTTGTTATCAAATTGCCTTAATTTGGCAATTTTTGTTTCTAACTGTAAAATGTTGATCGAGAAATACACTCTATAGTTTTATGTAAAATTTTTATATTATAGATTATAATATGAAATGTATACTTAGCAGTATAGTCCAGAACTAGTCAACTTGATATACTTACGTCTGTATATAGTAATTCACATTGAGACCTGGACTTAATCAGTGCCGCTCCAAACGTGTTATGACGAGGCAAATAAACGGAAATAACGAATTGTAGATTCAGTCATGAAGTGCGTTGAAAATAGTAAATATGCGTATAAATCCAAAGTGCTATACCACGTTAGCACAACGAGATCAAGTTTACAAGATTTACACCACAATATAATTCAACAGCAAGGAATGAAGCAAATATATATAATCAAGAATAATGGAACTCAAGATCCAAAACAAGGTAAAGTGTGAATACACTTGAATCAATGTAAAAGATTCTGAATCACATCACCTAGTATCTCCAGTCACTGATCATGATTATCACACCAACCAGATAATTTGCATCTACCACCATGGTCCCGATAAACGACCAAAGACCTCATAAAATGATCTCATGCATCGGTTTGGTCACCCCTACTCTTTTACTATCCTACTCGTACACCAATTAACACCGTGCGAGTAAGTAGTCAATTTGTGGTCTAGGACACATGACAAATGTCTTGACCCTCTCACTTGATGAAGATATGCGACACCGTCTTCCCAACTGATTCGCCATTTTTTGCAGGGTTCTGTATCCAACATCAGTATTGTTTATTCAGTCATTCCTTATTATGCAGTCAAATACAGGAAGCCTACACATATTGTCTATTTTAATAGTTTATGTTGCATGGTGATAAATTAAGACAGAGAGGAATGTTGCACAGTACACTCGGCCTCATGTTGAGAAGATGTAATCTCGCCTACGTCACTTATGACGTAGGTTGACGAAAGTCGATGGAACTTTCTGAATCGGTGCTGAGATTTCATCAGATGCCGACCCATCGAAATTGATAGGACTTTCGAGATAAGTAGTTTATTTCATTAATTTTCTTACAGGATAAAATTTTTTGTGGGAGGAATTCGAAATGTATGACTCTAAAATAGTAATCCTCTACTTGTTGCATAAATTCTCTTCGTTGGTGATAAGGTCCATAAAGTTCAGAGCCACCGCACCTACTAACAGCCAGTGTGCAACTAGTCACATGAAATTCTTACAGTGTTTGCGGTCATTCTCCTAGATACAGTAAGAATCACCATTAATCCAGTTTTATTTTCAGATCCATTATGAAGAATCATCCTTAAATGATGCGAGCACTTCATTAGTGATGACAGACTACACACTTCATACAGTACTCGAGACTAATTAAGAAAGACTTGAGGTGTATTAGACAATATTTTGATTGTAGTCTAGCGCCTATTGTTGCCTGTTTCTTTAACTTCAGACAAATTATCATAATTGATTTTCATGCAGTCTCATAGCATTGTTATCTGGTCTAACTTTTTCAACTGAATAACAAGATTTCCTATAGTAGGAGTTAATAATAAGCGATCGTTGAATGAGGTTATCATGAAATGTTTGTGTAAACTAAATGCTTTGTGTTCCAGTATTCATTTGATCATAATTTTATTCACTTAGTGAACAAGTATAGTTTTGATCTCATCTTAAGCTAATGGTGTCATCCACAACTGTTTACTAAAAACATTTGTGCAGCGCAACCGTATATCCGTAACGAAGAACAATTATATTAATCTCTAGGTTTTGATATGCGAACTCTATGGCAGTTTTCATTCATTAAATGAGTAGACAAACAACCGAGACTGATGTATATAATACAGTGAATATTTAGAACTTTTCAGACAACCACGGTCTAATGAACGTTTCGCTTTAATTGTTGTACATAAAACAACTTGCTTACGCATAATCTAGTAAAAAAATGATCAAGTCGTAGAAAAGAAAGCAGATAGAAACTTTTCCGTTGTCACCGCTTTAAAACTTACATTGTTTATAAATCGCTCCACAAATTTCTGTAATAAAAATTTAAAATAATCAAAACTTATGATGGGTAAACAATTATAAATTATTATTATTATTATTATTATTATTATTACCATCTGTAAGGGGTGTTGTTTGTGTTGTTGATGTTCATGACTGAATTCCGCGACTATATGCTAATTAATACGTTAATATTTATTTTGATTGGTGATTGTAGTGATAAGTGTCATGTTTACTTAGTGCTGTCTAGTTCCGACTTGTTCTACCAGTCAAGGTACTCACTAGTCACAGTTACTTAACACTTGATGCATTACACTCATAACAGCAATGGTTAATAAAGGTGTTGCATAATGCTATCTGCCACCATATAAACTTTTCACTTAACTAAAATATAAGAAATATCATACGATATTATTTATTCGTCAAATAAAATGGTCTAAGTGGTGTTTCGGTGGCGGACACTTGCATACCAAACCTTTCTTTTAACTCAAGCCAAGTTCTATCACTAGATAGTTGAAGGTAGTTGCAATAAATACCGCTTAACTTACGTTTTGTGCTAGCCAGGATTAGTCAATAAGGTGTATCATCGAAGGCCAGATTAGCTCAGTGGTAATATCACACTCTAAGGCAAGGTGACGTGAGTGAAAATTCTTATACGGAGTATCAGTCATTTCCTAAGATTACTACCCCACCAAGAGTCACCGACAACGTGGTTCGAATATTTTCCTCCTATTTCGTCTATTAAAACAGTGTCATAGGAGGAAGACTGATATCGAATATTTGAGAATAAAAATGGATGATAGTTTGTCATTACTTATGAACATTTTGTGCATATTGTATTAAATATTTTCACCTTAAGTTCATATGAGACGAGAATTTCATCGAAGTACTTCTTTATGATGCTAAAAATTCTTCACTGATATTGAATGAAATACGTATTTTGATATTATAAAATAATCTGAATCAGACAACCAGGAAACACTGAGCAGCTGTTTTGACCTAGTATGGGACTTTTCAGCAGTGAGCTTCCACGACTAAATCAGGGACTGAACCTAGGACCCTCTGGCTCCACTTCGAATGCTTTACTATCAGACCACTGAATCAGTAAACCCTTGATGGGGTTGTGGATATGTGCTGCCGAAGAGTCTCATACTAGAACAAACACCTATCCAGTGTTTCTTGGTGATCAGGGGTTGTCTAATTCAAACCAGTTTGTGATATCAAATTAACATTCAATTATCTCCACAACACCCAATTAAAATACATATTATTATCAATATTAAAAAATCATTTATCAAGAGACTGTTCATTATAAAGTTAGCTGGTTTTAATCACATAATGACATTAACTGAAGAATTGCTGTTGACTAGGGCGTGATCTGGACAAGTATTTCGCTTTTGGTTTAGAACATTTCACCAGTGTAAATTCGTTGTCATATTAAGTTAAAATAGGAATTTGGGGTTATGTGATAAAACGATATTACTTTCAGATCTTATTACTCATAATCTATTGATTTATATTTTCATCTTGATTCAACTCTGAATTGACATTACCAAACGGATTCACATTACTATATATGGAACGTGTTTTACATTTGTAATACATAAATCAACAGCATATGTGATTCCTATCCCTGAATGAACCTATATTTTACTGAGCTACGGAATATCACTAGACAGAGCCTGATGACTAGAGAGAATTTAAGTAAAGCTTCATTATATACACTTTGAAGTAATCTAAAGTTACAATGAAAGCATCATTGAATATTTTGAGCTGTGTGGCTCAACTAGAGGATAGACGGTTCAGTAAATTTGTTCAGACTATATAGCATTATGAATCAAAATAGAGGAAAGGTAGTTTCTTTATCTCACTTCTTAACAATAATCCTAAGACGTTCATAATGATTTCATGACCTTCCTATCAGCAACATACCCTCGAAATCGTACACTGATATCTGTCGGCATTCCGATAGTTTTTGAACGCTATGGAATCCTTAGGTTAAAGCTAACTTTCATAAGCGGTCAATCTGTTGATTAGTGTTATAATTAAACATATGCTAAATCACAAAATCATATACATTCATGTTCAACCATATGCAACGAACTACGGTTCAGTAATTAAAAGCATGTTTGCGCAAATACAGAATGAGATCAACTCATTAACAACATAAATTAATCAATTATATGTAATGTAAATGGTGGATGTTTTTCTACTCCTACTAGCTAATAACAGCTGAAACTATCTGGATGAATTAATTTTCATATGAACATGCTGATAAAAATATGACTGACTCCTACTAATATATCATTAACATGAACAACGGTAAATATACGAAGAGTTCACTTACTCGCTGAGCGTGTAGTGTGTGTGATTTGGTAAAATCAATATTTGCCCAAACTGTACTAATTCTCTGTAAAACAAATATTGTTAAATGTTTGGGATAAATACGTAGATTTTTGTCTTGTAAGAAAATTAATGAAATAAACTACTTATCTCGAAAGTCCTATCAATTTCGATGGGTCGGCATCTGATGAAATCTCAGCACCGATTCAGAAAGTTCCATCGACTTTCGTCAACCTAACGTCATAAGTGACGTAGGCGAGATTACATCTTCTCAACATGAGGCCGAGTGTACTGTGCAACATTCCTCTCTGTCTTAATTTATCACCATGCAACATAAACTATTAAAATAGACAATATGTGTAGGCTTCCTGTATTTGACTGCATAATAAGGAATGACTGAATAAACAATACTGATGTTGGATACAGAACCCTGCAAAAAATGGCGAATCAGTTGGGAAGACGGTGTCGCATATCTTCATCAAGTGAGAGGGTCAAGACATTTGTCATGTGTCCTAGACCACAAATTGACTACTTACTCGCACGGTGTTAATTGGTGTACGAGTAGGATAGTAAAAGAGTAGGGGTGACCAAACCGATGCATGAGATCATTTTATGAGGTCTTTGGTCGTTTATCGGGACCATGGTGGTAGATGCAAATTATCTGGTTGGTGTGATAATCATGATCAGTGACTGGAGATACTAGGTGATGTGATTCAGAATCTTTTACATTGATTCAAGTGTATTCACACTTTACCTTGTTTTGGATCTTGAGTTCCATTATTCTTGATTATATATATTTGCTTCATTCCTTGCTGTTGAATTATATTGTGGTGTAAATCTTGTAAACTTGATCTCGTTGTGCTAACTTGGTGTAGCATCGTGAACTTATACGTGTATGTATCGGCTTCCTACATTCTTCATGAATGATTGATTTTTGCATATACGAAGTTTGAATCGTATTCTACGCGAAACTTGGATTGATACGGGCTTAGTGATTGCAGGTAATTTTCAACGAGACTACTCTGAATTTTATAGAGGACTGTACCTAACCAGTCAGTATTAGCACATATTTATTCTGAGAGGTTTGTTTGAACCTCACCTTTTAGTTACAGTTTCATAGTAAATTTTTCGTAGTTATAGTCAATAAATACCAAGTAACTCATATTTCGTCTTGTTTGTGGCTCATCAATTGGGTGTACTTGCATCCTACTACATAAGTTTTCAGTCAGTTTATAACTTAGTACCCTTTTCTTTAATCTCTAAATCGTTTTTCATTATATATGAAAAGCCATTAATGAAGAATAATTCAAGTCATTCTTGAAGCAATGATTTTTCAAATAGACTGAAATTAAGGTTTCCTTACTAAAGCCAATTAACAAAAGAAAAATCAAACTGTAGTCATTAAATCGTTATACGCTTCAATGTTCATTATACAGATTATAATATAAAGTCATTTTAGGAAAATAATTAACTTTCCTCTCTTTCAACTAATACTTTGTTTATATTCAATTTACGTGAGTAAATACTTTCGGTATAATAGAAAATATGAAATTCCAACAGTTCATATATTTTTTATTGCTGTCAGCTCTTTATAATTAAGTTTATTATTTACTGAAAATTTCTTGTTGGTAATCTATCTGAAACAGTTGAACTCTGAGTGTTTCACATAGCATAATTAAGTATTCTTGTCACGGTAGCCAAACTCGTCCACAGTCTACTAACATTTCTTCTTAACTAAATATATTCAAATTAACACATTTAATAAGGCTTTAGTTTTAACAAGAAAGAAACAAGAATACATACATACTTACCTGACATGAACGATGAAATAATCTTTTTTCAACGAAACGTGGTATACCACGATCTGATTGTTCACCATAATACTTACTAAGATAATAGAATCTTCCATTCGGTGCTTCGTCATCAGTCTGAAGTATATAGTAAACATAAATGTGAAAATGTATTTTTACCTGAGATCGCTATGTTATTATTTTTTGTCTAGTTCTATAAAGTGTTAATTGAAATAAAAATCGATCGAATTGCCATGTAGCCATCAGTCTGAGCAATTCGTTATTGTGTGCATTATGTTTTGATGTATTTAACATATATAGTGTTTTCAAAATACTTTGTTTTACTCATGCTTTGTGCTTGTTGGTACGCTTCAAAACCTATTTTCAATCTCGATGGAACTAATACTCCCAACGGCAGTCAGACATATGACACCCAGCTTCGTAGCATATGACGTTACCAGTGAACTATTTACTCCACTGATAACTTTCTATTGGATTGGGGTATTTAGAATAATTGATTTATACTGCTGACCGAACGTTGTCAATCAACTTCGTGACTTCTGTAATTGCAAACAGTCACGAGTATATTGATGAAGCATTCACTCCTGACTATCCTTAATGATATATAGCTTAAAATGTATTCCTTAATTTTGATATTATCTAAATAATCTTGAAGAGGCCATAGAATAAAGAGTGTATATAAAATTATTAATACTATGTACAACCACAGAATCATCTGATTGGATTATATCCAGAGTGTGAGCATGTTGTCATAGTTTAACTGAAGCTGAAAATATAAAGGACTGCCGCACTCGAACTCAATGTCTCATGATGAGACCTGAAGGTCATTTGCTTCTGTTCTGTAAGGAATTAAGTGAACACTTTAAAGAATTTCGAAATAAGATTAAAAAATTATCCAATAACCGCCATTAATTTTGCTTGAGGAGAAGCATTTTTAAAATTATAAAAAGTGAAATAATTTAGTAATGAGTTTTCTAGATAGCATTGGATTTTGTATATTTACACTACGGACTGACTTCAGACAGCACTGTGGTAGTATGAAACCCCTAATGTTCTGAACTCATCCTTTGGATTACTGGGTTGGAATCAAATAGTTTACATTTGCATTACAACTCAATAATCTGAAGGTTCTGGGTTCAATCTCTAGTGAGATCGTAAGTGCTCACTGCTGAAGATTTCTATACTATGGCGAAACAGTTAACCGATTCCCTCTGGTTTCCAGGAGCACTGTAAATCAGATCACTCCGTGAAGGATACCATGCGTAAAACAAATAGAAGCCATATTGCATTGACTATTGTCAATGACAGATTAACTACAGATAAGTTAGTTCACTGATGATATGTTAAAAAACTGCCTGGTTTTGAACAGTGCTTTAAAGTAGTATGATTTCGTCAGTGGCTTAAAGTATACTATGATAAAAATAAAGTATAACACTTACGAGAATGAGTGTCACAGTAATCAGCCATTCATCCCACTAACCAGGTAATCTTCAACTACCAACAGTTAGTGACTACACAAAATAGTGTCATATTTCTGTCTTGGATCCCTAATTGTCTTTCAATATCTCAGGTCCAGGTAGGTGATGTTTAGTGATACCTGAGATCACTGGCAACTCACAGTCTCATTAGCCGAGCCTTGAATTTTTCTTAGTTCCCTTTGTCTACCTTCGTCATTGTCCACTTGGTAGTTGTAACATACACGATCAAAAACCAGCTATTTCATAGACCATTTTTCACATCCACTGATTACTAAAGAGTGGAATGTTACGAAGTGTACTCGTCCCTTCGGCACCATACAGAGATCTTGCTCATGTCACAACTGACTGATGGGACCTTCAAGACAAGTGAAGTTTAAAACGCAGTCAGCTACTTCAAACCCTATGATCAACCAAAGCAATAACATGGGCTATTATGAAGAAATATTTGTAATTAAAAGGTGACAGATATATTCCAAATATGTTTTCAAGGTGTTCCAAAGACTCTTTTAACATATATCTATTGTTCATTGAGTAGTGAGCAACATAATATTTGTTTACTGCTATATGGTGCTGACCAAATCATATCAATCAAATAGCAATGTTGTTACTAACTAAAGTAACACGACATCACAGACAATCTGTTGATATGAAAGATGATTTAGAGGGTTTCAGAAGGAAACTGTAGGCTTAGGTTTCGTGCTCTTTTGAATTCGTCAATAAAGAGTATTTATAATCCTAAAGGATCTTTATACACAACATTTTATGTACCCTTCTCATAAACAGGGAATTTTTCTGATCAGTCTGCTCCATGTTGCATAGTAATATTAAGAAAGGGAAATTTATAATTTTTATCATTCTCCATATTGAGCTCAACATCTTTATGAGCTTTGTTGAAAGTTTCAGATAAGTGTTTGGATGCTGTTGATTGTTACACACGATAAGCGCGTCATTAGCGTACATGGAATAATGATTCATTTCGACAGGTCACTTTTTTATTCTCTGTATTTTTCAACATTGATCATAATAATGTCTATGTGGATGGGACTTAGTAAACGATCCATAGTGATGTCATCAATTTGAAGACATATCGTTTCTAGGTCTCAGATGTTTACATTAGTTGACTACTAAGTAGTGACCAATGTTATGTTTACGTAGTCCTTTGTAGTACAGATCGGATTATGTTGGAACTAAATTCACCAGCGTTCATTACAACTAGTGTAACTATATCTTGCAAATAAGTACCAAACAGCAAAAAATCTAGGTCTGTTGTTGTCTTACTAGTACACCTAAACCGCCTTCTAATTGTGCATTATACTAGAATATTTTCTAAATGAGATATCTGCTTATTTTAAAGTTGATACGTGAGCCACTTAATTGAAAATCAGTTTCTGAAAGTTGATGAAAATGT
The DNA here is from genome assembly GCA_025215515.1 of Schistosoma japonicum. NCBI lineage: Eukaryota > Metazoa > Platyhelminthes > Trematoda > Strigeidida > Schistosomatidae > Schistosoma > Schistosoma japonicum. Next base: position 6,916,746 of record CM046067.1, on the reverse strand, counting down.
TAATTTTAGTAGAACATTTATAAAAAAATTAAACAAATAGGAGTATACGAGACAACTTTGACCAACGTCGATTGATGCTATCAATTCAATTAACACATTTATATATAAACACACAAGTAATGAAATAGTTATTTTTAAATGTTAGACTGATTACCTGTGAATTCATTTTGTTTATTTCATGTCTTAATTGCCTTCTCTTACCATAGTTAATTTGTTCTAATGATGTAATTGCTGTTGCTGATGATGATGCTGACGTTGAAGTTGATAATAACTTTGAGTTTACATTTGATTTAACATTACTCTGATTTTCATATGATGACATATTTTCCATCGTTTGTTTTTGTACTGCGTAGTGATGATGATGCTGGTGGTAGTGGTGGTGTTGGTAGTAGTGACGAAGTGTTTTCCATTTCTTTTTATTCTTCTTCTTCTTTTTAAGTTTATTTGTTCTATTAATGTTATCATCATTAGAAGTGGACAATTTTAGTTGTTTTGTTTGTTGCTTCCAATAGTATATTTTGTTCTTCATTAGTCAATATTAAATCACCGCGTAAATTAAGTTGTTGTTGACTTAATGACTTTTGAGCAGTTATTGTCATTTCTGGTTCACTATCTGAATTTGAATTTGACGTACTAAATGAAAATGAAGAATATGAAAAAAAAAAAAAAACCAAAATAATTGTCTTTAATTACAGACTACCTAAATAGCTGTTTTAGTAAAGTTAGATAATAGTTAACACTAGAAAACAATATTCTAAGTTTGTCTGATTTGTAGTTATTCGTCTAGATTTATTACATATATCTATGATCAACATAGGACTTGATACATGTTTTCATTGGTCCAAGTTGCCATATCTCAAAAGCACAGCAAGATTAACACTATATTAACGGAAGTAGATGTTACTTCAATGATGATAGTAATAACGAAAGTTATGAAATAATTTTTAGCACACGATTTAAAAGAGGACAAACAGTAGATACACCTGAGCTACTTTGGCTGATTCTGAGCCTGTGTTACCCGAAGTTTCTAACTGCTGGTTACGGTATTTGCGCGAACCTTAACCAAGTAGTCTATATCTTCTGACACGACTCAAACCAGCAGTCAGTAAGTTAATGAACTTATGTCATATTTTGATTTAGCCGCCCCTAACTCTCTTCTATCATACTCCTAGTAATGTTCATAGTGACACTTGAACACGCCGCCTTTCATACAATTGCATTTACAAATTAGAACAAAGAAAAAATAACAAAACAAAGATAGTACTACAGTAAAATGAAATCGTTTATTTTGTGGGTTGTCGTCATATGCTCTACAACCTAATAGCACTCATGTAAATCAATGAAAGACAAAACAGCTATACATACGTTTAATCAGAATGAGTTTTGAAGTCGACATGTAGAATGTAACTACGAAAGAATTAAAATTTATTTAGATTTTTCCTTATACTTAAAATATCCGTAAGTTCTATAAGAGGGAATTAAAAGGACCACATATATTAAAAAAATTTATCAGAGCAAACAATTGTAAACGCCATAGTTACAAGATACTTTTGAGAAAGATAAATAGAGGAATTAAAGTTTAGATAAGAAAATATATTTCCGAGACTACTAAGGTCATGAAGAAAGGAAGTTTCGTAAAAAATCTTGGGGTGAGGTCATTGAGTTAAAGAAGATTGGTAACATTGTTTTTCACATACATGCAAATTTAGTTTAAAACTCTTGACTGCAATTAGTTCTACGAAAAAAAGTAAATTGGTACTTAGTTGCTTATTGATCGTTTTCCACTTCAAGAGTTAATACATTTAGTGAATTACTAAATCCAGACAGCCATTAACTTGTTCACTAGTGACATATAACAACAGCCAGTCTTAGAATTTCAAGATATTAGGTGCTTTATTGACATTAGAAAACGAATTGATAACTGTGATCAACAAACAGATAACTATTTTTAGTTTACATTTGGAAGCTGTAATGTTTGAACTTAATCAAATCGATAACAGTTTTACATTGATAATATTGGTAAATAAGAGATTCTTCCATCTGACTGTAGTATAAAGTGCCACAAGTTTGAATCACACCCATCTTGCCAATGATTGACTACTACTGTAAAGCTCAGTTATAAAGTTTTACTGCACTTATCTCGAATTATCTTGTAAGGCACACAGCAAACGAGACACCATATAGAATATGAAATGTTTTCTGGTCACATAATTTAATAATAGTTTTCTGTCGCATATAGAATATTCAGCCTATGGTTTGTTTGACTAATGCGAACCAGGAACTGATATTGCTAGTATGAGACTCCTTAGAGAAAGTGTACATCCGAGATCTCATGAGAGAATCCAGCCAAGGATATTCAGGGTTTGCTGTGAATCCTTAACCGTTAGATCAATGAGGTGCCCAGTATAAAATCCTGTGTTTTGTAATTTCAGTCAATTCTGAATATCTTTGCAATAGTATTCCCGTCCTTCATTGGTAACAGCCTGATAATCAATATAATTGAAAACCATTAGTCACACTTCACGAACAAAACTCTATGAATTATCGCATGAAGCTTTTTACTAGTGAGTTCATTGATATTGTAATTGAGTGTTTTGGGGATTGTTGTTGAATTCTATTTTTTAAACATGAAAAAGTATAGGTTAACTAATCATCGTTAACCATGATTCGATATTGATAGCTGTCTCGTTTAGTACGTGACTCCTTGAAAAAAAAATGTATATCTGAGATCTTATCAGGGGATATCCGGGGTTTGCTGTGAATTCTTAACAAGCAGTAAAAATCACAATAACTATTACAAAATAGTTATAACTTCTCAACATACTAATGATTTGTCACTCAGTAACTCTGACGAATTTCATTAAGAAGGTTTGAATACCAGAAATTTATTTCAAACGTTTAGAAATAATTAAGACACGATTATAGCACAGATTTTTCAAGGTAAATTAAATCAAATATCCAAATCTCATTCTTTAACTTTGTTTTTACTAAACTGAACAAATCCAGGAATAGGCAAATCCAAGTCATAGACCAAATATTAAACTAAAACAGTAATAACCCCCCACCCTAACAGTGTACAAGAATAGTTGCTTATAGTTACTTTCCAAAAGGGCAAAATTCATAATGCAAAAGAAACAAGAAATACAACTCTCTTCTTACTGTAAGAAAAATAGCTACCCAAGTGACTTCGTCAGAAGGTATCTGACTGTTCAATCCAAGCAATCTAAGAATCACCGTATTATATATAAAATGTATCAAGGAAATAACCTGGAGGAGTAAATAAAGAGAGCGTCAAACCAGCATTTCTCACAAACTAACTCAGTCACTTGATTTTGTTTCATATAGACTAAGAGATATAACAGTCAATGAGGACAGATGCATCTTTATCCAAAGAAGAAATTATGCTGACTACAATCAACATTAGATTGAAGAAACCCAACTATTCCTTTTCATTTAGGCATTCACGAACGCAAGCTAGCAGTGAAATGACATGATAAGTTATCATAAATGACTACGCAAAAGGATAACAATGAACTTGAAGTCAACGAAGAAAATATAGAAATTCGTGGTTGAGCTAATTTGAAAATTGTCAGAAAATTTCAAAATCATAGCATTCAAATTAATTAAGGAATAATAGTTGTTGGTTGGGTATCACTAAAAATCAGGGAGCACTGGGTAGCTGTCTCATCGTAGTGTAGGATTACTCAGCAGTACGCACTCTCAATTCTTCTAATGGAATCAAACCCACGGCCTTCAGGTTAGGGGGGAACCTTACTGTCTGCACCATCGGAGTGACGTCCAATAGTAGAATTCCTGCTTTCACCATTATGTGATTTAGCTAGACGATCATCTGTTTCACTTCAAACAAGTCTGCATTTCATCAGTCGTGACTGCTTACTATAACTTCAAGGTGTGCGCTAATGAGAAGTCACATACCAGGACGAAGCATCTATTTAATGCTCCCTGGTTTTCAGTGGTGCCCAGATAGCATTAGTCCATAACGAATACAAACTAAATGTAACTCTAATCTCCATGAAACCACTTTAATTTGATCAATAGATACATTAACGTAGACAACATCTATCAACACATAGAGAAGAGGTCAATCAATCAAATGGATAGAGGTCAGCAAATCAAGAAAACCAACAGGAATAGAAGACAATCAAAAGCACGTTAGTAATCAATCACAAACCAGGACGAACCGGTTTAACTTACTTTTAGATTAACTAAAATGGTCACCTCGAAAGTAAATAAACCGATGATGATATTATTTAGAAAAATAATGAAAAGCTTAAATAAAGAAAAATGAGAAAATTTGAAGGATATCATGTACTTATTAAATATTTCGTCACTGCTTCATCACCAACATACAAACAGATCAATTCACAGTCATGTAGGAATGATTTGTCATTCAAGTCAATATAAACTATAGATGAGACCAAACTGAAGATTATGAATTACCATGAAGCGTTTTAACAGATACTTGTATTGTAGTGATAATTTTTGATGTGTGTTATTCAATATAATAATCATAATAAGTAGTAAGGTAAGAGCAAAAGTTAAATTAAAATCGTTGAAAAATAATCACAATTCTCAAAAAATATAAATTAAATATTGTTGTTGTAATTATCACCAACGCAGTCGGAGGTTGGTCACATTTCTTTTGAGTATGGAGATAAGGTTTTGACCTGATTGCTATAGCCTCCATAAATGTTAGTAGGATAGAATTAGATCGTTTATCGATCACATCCAGCGCCGTTATTTTATCCACTTTGTGTCAGATGTTCAAAATAGTGGAGACCTATCGAACTATGATGACTGCTTTGTTGTCTGAGAGGGAGGGAATCGGTGTTACAGTCCTTAAATCATGTAGATGATCGCCTCTGTGTCCTAATTCACTTGTAAACTGGCAAATGCAAATGGAGGAGACACATGGATGACATGTATCTACTTTAGCTTGTGTCATCGAGCATCAAGTGGCATATAGTGATACTAGCCTAGCTGTTGTAAATGTGTTATTTACAGTTGCTTTCAATTTCTGGTTACTCTTCTTCAAAACTCAATAACCTTTAAATATTAGCATGATGAATATATCTTTCTTCAAGTTTCTCAATTTTTATGTATTGCACAGATTACTAAATTTCTTTATAAATGATTCGGGTTACCCATTTTGTCCAAAATGCATCTCTGTTTCTCTATATTTTTCTTCGTAGTTATCTCTCAAGTGCTCATCAGTCAGTATTCACCACTTAACGGATAAATTTCATATTTTCGCTTTACGTAACTTTGTAAAAAGACAAAAGATAAAAATTTCGAAACTAAACCATCCATCTAGACCAGAGAACTCAATGACAGCTAATATAATAGAACTTTAAATCTTATTAAAAATCAAAAAGTAAAAGGTGAAATTAAAAAATTAGTTGATTAATTAAATTAATTGAAGTGGTATTATGGAGATATGCATTAGGTTTAATTGTCGGTATTCACCAAAGACTATTGTTGTTTGGGTAACATTAAAAACAAGGGAACACTGAATAACCGCCTCATCCTAATATGAGATTCCTCAGCCGTACGTATTCTCTATTGCTTCAGGGTTTCGAGCCCAACGCTTTCAGGTTTCTCTGTGAACACTTTATTATGCACAACACTGGGCTGGAGTCCAGTGATAAAGTTATCACTTCCATCAATTTATGAAAAAACTGGATGTTTAGTTATTATCCTTGGTTATGTTTCTGAAGTACTTGTGAAATATAGTGACTTGTGGAATTTAGATATATTGGAAGTTAGACAGCTATCACCAATTACATTGATTAGTTGTCGGATTATATCACAAAATGATGGAAGTGGGAATTTTACCATTGAACGCTAATCAAATCATTAATGCAGATGGTTAAACATTCACTGTTAGACCCAAAGACTATGAACTGGATTCTCTGATGGAACCGGGAATGCGCACGGTCAACGAGTACCATACTAAAATGAAACTGTTGTTTAGCGTTCTTTGATTTTCACTGATACCAATCAATTAATCCACGTTACTCCTCGTGGAACATAGGCCACTGACCAGAATTCTCCAACCAACTCTAACTAATTTGCTTAAAGTGTATTGTTACCAAAGAAATTAGATTTGATGTTAAACAACTAAATTTATTGATTTTCAATATTTATTTATCATGACAGAAATCAATTGCAAATTAAATCAATTAAGTTTTTGTATTATTTGTCAATGTATGCAAATTATGTTATTGTTATGTCGGACCATTAAAGATGAGTAACCAATTCTCAGAACTGTGTTTTAGAACACTATTTCAATTATTCTAACTGTGGGTAATGTAAACATTTCGTTTCTATGATTGTTACGTTCCTTTTATTCTATCTTCCCATTTAGTATATTTACTGATAGTATATTGTCTCTTAATATGAACTACAGTTCATTGGTTGTGTACACGTTATCCCTATTCACTATCACTATTTCCTTTGTTCTGTATTAATGTTAATTTCCTAATTGGTTCGTTGTGTGGTCTGGTTTTATGTATATATAAAGGAATGTATGAAATATAATTCGATTCTGTATGGTTGGTCTATCGGCTCATGTTCTTCTTATTTCCACTTGGGACACAGTGGGCATAGGGCAGAACAGCAATTATCCACTAGGCACACCTAATTGGCATTCGGCCAATCAACCAAATTTTCTCACGTCGTAACAGTTATTTTAATTGACAATGTTTGAATGAATGATAATAAGTATGAAAATAAGTTGTATGAGAGAAATTTTGAAAATTGTTTACTTTCTCAATCGCCTATAACTTTATTGAGTTGTAGAATTATCAGATGTCAATTCAATGGTCAATGGGAGAATGAATTCAATTGAAATTTCCATTCTCCTGTTATATTCAATAGATTATGATAAATAGAATGTCACTTATGTAAGCTTTGTGTAAAGATCATCTTGTTAAGTTAGTTGATAAGCAGTTTAAAAAAAAACAGATATCAATAAATGTTCATTTTACGAGAATATATCTATTTCTCCCAAAGATCACCTTAGGTTCTTCTATCTTAAATGCGAATTTCTATGTATGAAGTAATTCTAATTCTAACTCTAATTACTAATCATAACTGTTACTTTAAGTTACAATAGTTGTTTCTAACTTTAAACTAATACACTAATTTTAACTGTTGATGGTACATGGGTTATCATAAACGTTATTACCTTGCTCACGTGGGAAATACTCTCTAATCACCATATGAATGAGTTTCACTTTAGGATATTTATCTATTTATTTTTGATTTTTCATCATTTGATACAGTTTTAAACATGAATAATCTTTCAATTGTCGTATCGAAAGTGTTTGTCCATTGTCGATTTCTCATGTTTGCATAGTAACTTACTGATAGATCAAGTGAATTGAGATGAACCATTAACTTCCCGAAATATTTCCTAGGAAATATTTTCACTTATACTGATTGTATTTTAACAAGATGCTTTTTCTAGTATTTTTATGTTCCGCTCACATTAATCTGTTATTTGATCTATTAAATGTTACTGTGTCATTTTCTATTCATGAACTATAACCACGTAATTCTGTACACGTCATTGTCGCAGTAATTCTGTATTGATGTTATTTTCTGAACTGGTAGACTATGCGGTCAGGTTTTGCAACTTTGGTTGTTGGCTTAGTAATCTTGCATTCATCTATTCAGTCTTGGAATGGTAAGATGAGGTCAAAAGCATCGGTCAGTCAGTTTTACAGTTTGTAGTCATTATAATGGTCCAGGCTCGGTGGCATCAATAATTTCCTTAAGTGTTATCCATATTGATTGGAGTTGACAACGTACCACTTACACTATAACTAAATTCTTTTTTTATTGGCAATGTAGTTTGTTCTTGCTGAGAAGATTCTTAAAATAACGCTGATGAAATGAAGTCCATTTTTATCAAATCAGTGAATAGTTGATGCGAAATGTCATTAGTTTGTGAAAAACAAAGAGGATACAGTTTTTACATGATCAATGAATTTAATGAAGTCTTCGATTGATATCTCTGATTATGAAGTTAAAAAATAACTGTACATAATTTTATTTATTTGGCTGCATTATAACTATCGTATTCAGTTAAAGTTGGGAGTTTTTAATGCTTAATAGCTAAGTTAAGGGTCTCAGTTTAGAGATAGTGTTAATATACAGTCTAAATATAACAAAGTGAGTCTTGAATGAGTTCTACGTAATCACTGATGATATAATTTACTCTTCATAAATGTTTAAACTTACTGACTACTATACAAAGGTATTTTCTCTGGGATTTTTATAAAATACATGATCTAAGTCACTATGCTGTGCTTTTATCATCTTCATTCGTCATAAATTCAACAAAATACATTGGATTCATAGTATTCTCTAAATGTTGTCTTTCTTTCATTATTCAAACCACTGTTTCAAATCATTAAATAGTTTAATTCTCTATACAAGAAATAACAGTTAGTAGATTTAAAAGTTCTATTCATTCATATTATAAACTGGTTCGTATCCATTTACAGAGTTGGCTTATTATTAATTACTATCTGATTGTTAGTGTTTCTTCAACTATGAACAGTTTGCATTGAGAACTACTTAAAATTCATGTATGTGATTGATGAACTAACTTAATGCAAATGTTTGAATGTAGTACTAACCAGCAGTCATTCAATTATTTAATATAAAATCTAATGAAGTGCATTTTGTGATTGTAGATTGTTTATTGATTGACAGGATTCGATGGACACTATAGTGCATAAAGAAATTTTTTTATCATTCGATAACTTATCTTGTTGCTGTAACCGCTTGTACTATCTCATATCCCCATAGTTTATGTGTAGCCTAATAGCAAACCTATAGTTGACTTACTGCTAATTTACATTTAATTTAGTAATGTATAGAATACTTTACATAGACACTTAATTATGATAATCGCAAATACTAAAATAACATTAGTTGTTTTCTATTGCGTAACTATGACAGTTAATTTCCATTAATCTAGTGAGAAATTGTAAAAAGTGAAATTTAGTCATGTCAGACATAAGGTATTGAATTATGATTACAAAATAATACAAGCTAACTAAAATTTAAAATCTATACGATTAAATTTTATCTACTCAGTAGTCTGACTATTGAACTCTCTCTTAAGGTTTAAAATAACCCAGTCACGATAGGCTTATGAATGTATCCTATCGACATATTGCAAAAACAACTAATTTTTAATAAGTGCCTTCATAAAGTTAAACTATAACATTCAAAAATCATCACATTCACCTTACAATTGCGGAGTCGTGGAGATAGTTAACCGTAAATCCTGATATCATGAATTGGTCGGAATCAGACAATCATTGATCACCTGGAAGCACTAGACAGCTGTTTCGTCCCTAGTGTGGAACTCTTCAGCGGTGCGCTTCCCCGACCCCACAGGGGATCAAACCCAGAAGCCTCTTGTGCCGCGGCAAAAGCTTTACCATCAGACCACTGAGTCGGCTGCTAACGATCGATATTTCTAATTCAGTCAATTCGTGATACGTTTGCGCGACCTCATCCATTGTCATTGGTGGGTAACTGCCTCACACCCGACACGGTTGAACTCTACCGGTCATGTCTTCACACCTAGAGCTCCAGGAATTATCTCAAGGAGCTTGCCACTAGTGAGCTGATATTAGTTACAATTGGGGATGGGGGGCTGTGGAAAAAGTTAACTATCGATCTGGTGGAGTTCAACCGTATCGGTTATGAGGCATTTACTCACCGATGACATGAATGAGATCGCGCAAAGGTTATCACGAATTGACTGAATTGAAATGTCAACCGTTAGGAGCCGACTCAGTGGTTCAATGGTAGAGCATTCACCTTAATTAAATTAGAATTTTTAATGAAAAATGTAACACATATTTACCAACTTAAATCTTCATCATTTGTAACAAACTCATTTTCATTCAACTTGATATTTTGAAATTCGATTGATTTTTCTAAAAAATGAATTACATTAGCCAGTTGTTCCAATGAATCATTCATTTGTTCCTTGTCATCATCATTGTCATGCAAAGTTGATAAATTTGTTGATAGGGAACTATTATTGTCAAAATGATTGCTAGAAGTCAGTGACAGCATCAATTTCTCATGAGTAGTAGTAGTAGTATCGATAGAACATGTATGCAATTTGACGATATCATTTAATTTTAAATCAGGTGATGATAAGAAATCACATGATATTTTCTGAAATATTGATTCATTATCTGTTAGTTAGTATAAAGAAAAGAGGAAAACCTGATCGCGAGGCGTCATTTATTAGATGAATTGATGACCATGATTTAATATATATATACGCAATGGTCTGTAGTTTCATCACAAATGACTTCAACATCATTGTCTCTCTATTCTAAATTAAACCATAAATTATTGGTAGATGAGTAGAATGTTCCAGATTAGCCATAAAACAATCTGCCAGGAGAGGAGACCCAATCTCAACGCTACTAATTTATCTGTAAAAGTTATGTTTTGAACTATGGTCAGTCACGATTAATCGGGAATAGGCAATAATCTAGCTAAGACAAATACAACATTACAACAATCTACTTCTCTCGAGTTTTGTCGCGTAATTCAATTAATGAAAGGGATCACACTTCTGATTTATCAAACTTAAACCGCTACGATGTCCATGTTATAGTGGATAGTGTGCAGCCAATAAAATATAAAATAACAAAGCAGCTGGTAACCACGACTACCAAGAACTTCCAATATTATTTTCATCTATGAGAAGAGACATAAGTAAAAGGCATTTTAATAAAATTTAAATATTATAAAATCATTTGTTACGACCTCATTTCATGTGATTAATTGGTAGACTGCATTTATTAGAGGAAAGAATCATTTTAGTTGGATAAACAGCAAACATTAAGAAGCACAGACAACTATCTGGCAGACATTCTCATAATCATAGAGCCTTTAGAAATGGCAAAGACTGGATTAATTTTTAATCTCTTAATTTGATTATCAAGCACATAATATTTCTATAACTCACTGTTCATTTAATGTCACAGATACATAGTAAAGGTTTTTACTTTGGTGTTAACAATCAGCACTTGAATCAGTCAGTCTCTATTGCCTTATATATATCTTGAGTGGCTCACTTAAAATAATCGTTATACGACAAGTTTTAGTCGATTTAATATACAACGACCAGTGGAACATAGGACACTTATTTTATTTTATTGAAGATTAGTTACCTGTGTTAATGTAATTCATAACGTTTCAGTTCAATGAAGAACTAGAATCTGGTATCTTTCATTTCTTTTGAATAACCGAGTTCGGATAGTCATTAGTCTAACGAATCTTAAATAGTGCAAGAAACATGTTCTAGATTTTACTACTAACTGTATGTTATATTTATATGATTCATAAATTTTATTAACTGTTAATATTTAAGATTGAAATAGTGTTTTATTTACCTTTACACCTATCTGTTATTGTATTTTCCGGGGTCGGTAATGGAATTTTATTCATCCATAGGTTCGTAAGTGTTTGTTGTGCCAAATTTCTTACAGTTTCTTTAAGTTTTCTATACACAATACAAATGATAGAATTACATGGTTATGCTTTTAATTGGGTTTTGTAGAGATTGTTGAATGTTAATCTGATATCATGAATTGGTCTAAATTAGATTACTATCAATCACTATGAAGCACTGAACTAAATTAAAAGTACTAACTGTTTGGAGCCAACTCACTGGTCTAACAGTAAACTGCTTACTGTGGAGACAGAGGGTCTTGGGTTTGATCCCTTTATCGCTTACTTAACTGACAGGAATATAAAATAGATTATAAGCAATTCATCATTACACAACTCATTAGTATCATGCATAACTGTTAGAAACTTTGAGTCTGATTTAGTTACATTCTAAGCGATTCCTAAAATTTTTAACTAACTAGCTATACAGAAAGTGAGAAGGTTAAGAATGAGCGAAATGCTTTATGCTAGAGGTTAAATAATGATGTGCATAAATCATATGTACAAATAATCCTAGAATGATTCAGCTGAAGTTATTTTAACAATGACTCTGGTTAAGTTAAGAATTCACTAGCATTTCTCACCACCATATGATCTTGAAACATCATGTAAACTGTTTGTAAAAGCCCAATTCACCAATAAATCGGAGTTAGAGTGGAAATCAATCGGAGGCATTAAACCCAAGTTTCCACTACTTAACACTAGTTGGCTCTCTTTGAAGTTTCTACTTGTTGGAAATCCGAATATAAATTGAATCGATGTGTATAACCTACAGTTGAAGTTATCCAGAATATATTTATTGTTCACTAAGTATCATATCCAACAATTTAAATCACTTTTTCTTCACATTTTTGCAGATTCCAGTGTAACTTACATAATAAAATTAATTTCAATCCCTAACGTTTAATCTATTTACATTTTTCATTCATTATAGTTAAGTTACACTATACTGATATATTAACTCCGCCTGGAGCCCCTCTAGGGTTACTGCCGGTCCCAAGCCCGGATAAAGGAAGAGGTTTAGGCAATAGGTTAGTAACCCCATCCCGTAAAACAACAACCTTGCTGAAAAAAAACGCTAACCAGTAAAATAGTGATATATTCATAGTTGACAGTGATGGATAATTATAGTCTTTTGAAATTAAATCTTTATCCATCAACAGATGTCTATAGCAATTATATCGATGTATGCTTACACTGGATTTGATATAACGTCATAAAATTTAGATAATGAATAGGCGAACATTTCACCCATTTTCATAAAATCATCTACTTCAAATTTTGTTAGACAATCTCTAATGAAGAAGAAGAAAAAGAAGAAAGGACAAATTCATCAACAATATGAACATGATAGATTAGAATTAATAGTGAATAGTGAACATAATTTGAATTTCTTAACGTAAATAAATTTAATTGGTAGATGAAATACAACGTTACGCTGTGACAGGGCGATGGTTGTTCGTAAGACACGATTGCTGGCACAAATCTCGGAAAAAACTGATGTAAAAGACGTGACCACTTAGCTAGAAACATAAATTCTTCATTTGTAGCTCATATACAAATTACTAAAAAAGAAATTATCAACACTTAACACTACAAACGATTAAGGTATATCAATTTTGTTGGTCACTAACACCATAGTAAATTAACCTCTATCTGCTTAGCTTAATTCTTTACCATCTTGCCAGTGAAGTAATCAGAAGAAGAAGAAAAAGTAAAGTTAAATCTTTTACCTAATTTAACCATCAAGGCTTCAGTTACTAATGTACAGAAACTTCTCGACTGTTTACGCATAATATTTGTGGGTACGAGTTATTTCTGCTGTTACAGCAGTGTTCAGCGTGTGGAAAATGCAAAGTGTTGGTTACAGACACTGAGGTTTGCTTGGCCTGAGACATCACACAGGTATAAATGTTATGGCTGTAGTAGAGTTTGGAAAGTCCTTCTGCAAGTAACGAGTCCACACTGATACCATTACCTGTCGAAGTGTCTTAATGTATATCACGCACGAAAACTGTATAGTACTTAAATGGCTTTGATTGTTCTCCAGAAGATGTAACTTCATAACGAAAATGATCTAGAAATGATTAATGATACAGTTAAATCAAAAAAATTTGAAATGTAATCACTTTAAACTATGTAGTGAGAATAAGGAGTTGAAGTTAATTTTAGTGTTTGGGCAGCTACAGTATAGTGTAGTGTACGAGGTTAAGAGATTTTCATGATGTTCAAGATAAACTACCATTTCAATCAAACAGTACAAGCCTATAGAATCTAACTACATGAATGAGTCAATCAGAGCCACGAATATAGAGCCAGATTTAGCCAGTCAGAAAGACAGTAATTGTAAATAAATACTTTATCAGGAAAAAGCTCAATTTCATGTAGTGCATGTAGACTTCATATGAAAAAATTATTTATTGAGGTTCCCTAACTGCTCTTCAGCTTTTAAATAGAAAAATCAAAGATATCTCAACCAGCCTATATAGCTATATAACTCGAGTATTCTGAAACCTGTAATAAAGATGAAAATACTTTTTGAGTGTTTTTAAAGGGCTTAGCCAAAGGGATTGATTAAAGTCATTATAAGGATGATGGAAACGACAAAGTAATTTTGAGGTTAGTATAGGCTTTTGGTCCTCATTAAGTTTAATTTGACTTTAAGGTTTGAGAACACAGTCGATTTGTGTGTTGAATATCGTTTAATTAGTAGGAATGTGGCATCAGATACCTTTAGCACTACAGGTTTTACACTATGATGTAGAAAATTTTTTTAATAGTTTTATACATACTGATCGCTGTTCACCTGTATCAGCAAAACTGAATTTTGACTGGCCATCTTCGTGTCCCCTTAGGTCGATGCCGAATCGTTATAATAATTATTTTCTGTTCACAGTTTAAAATTCCCACACTTTCATCTGTATACAACAGCCACAGAAATAACCGAATAACTGTTTCAGGTTTGTTAGTTAAGAATTTGTAAACAGTAAATAATCCCCGACATTTAGATTTTATGTGAAATATGGCTTAATTTCAACATATTGGTTAGTATTCAGTAGACGATACATTAAACTTCAGGTCAGAATAAAGACAACACAGTAAAAACGTTAATTAAGTGGTGTCAGTGATGAATATATAACAGTCGACTCAGTTCTAACTACATAGATAGTGAGACTAGACAATGTGTTGTGTGTATTCCTCACTTAATTTATACTTCTTTGGTTTTGTGACATAAGATAATAATGAACAAGTCATCACTTGAAAGCAAAGAATAATTAAATTTGTTCCCTTCAAAACTAACTTTTGTATAGTTGAACCATTAAAAGTTGCTTCTAAAGTGAAACTATTGATTACTTCGAATTCCCGCCAAAATACCACTCTACTGGTAGCTTCTTTACTTGGGTGAACAGTGAACCGACAATTAGGAAATGAAAAATATGATGTCGCCTAAAATACAGTGGAGTCATGTGAATAAAATAGTCATTAAATAATAACTAATTATTATATTTTTAGTTGATTATGTAACATATTGACGTTGGTAGGGTACCACTGAAAACCAGGGAGCACTGTTTAACTGTTTTGTGTGGAACTCCTTAGCACTACACACCCCATTTTACACACAAGAACGAAATGGCTGTCCAGTACTTCCTGGTTTTTAACGGTACCCTGCCAACATCACTTTGTGACATATTCAATCAACTAAAAATACCAATATCCACAATAATAACCATAGCAATTAGTGTATTGTTGAATTATAGATTATCATTACTCACATTGTATTTACACTAGCCAAACATTTATGTGATTTTTTATGTCCTCTTTCAGAGTATAGAACTAATACATACACGTAAAAAGTATACAATAGACTGTATTTTACTGTTGGTTATCTTCTACTTCAATGAGTTCGTTGAACTGAGTCAATGAATTGGGTCATTCATAAAGAATGTTCTTGTTATTGCCCATTCAGATCTAGCTGTCGTCATAATTAACACACAATATTTAATAGATTTGTCATCTGTCACACTATCGATCATATTTTAGCTTATTTATTGTGTGACTATTGCATGTTAGAGTGTAATTTGCATTACGAATTTCATTTTAGGTAACAGAAATTGTCCGCAACTGTTTTCTACTTTTATGTCCAGCATATTGCAGCCTGAAACGCTAGAAGAAAACACAGGTATGATAAAAGTTCCTGCACTAAAGGAATTTTTCCCTGAAGATTACAATCTAATTTGTAGCTCATAATCATTAAATTCATGATGCAATGACCGATTCTTCTTAAAGTCAGCAGAATGAATATTGCTAACTTACCGGGTAACTTCACAGGCTAGATTAACTCCGAGGGTTCGGCAAACATAGAGTTCCCTACTACCTATTGGTCAATCGGTTTAAAGACCTCAATCTTATATGAGGCCAATCGTACCTTTATCAATATTCTTCATTGTAATACTGAATTACTTATCTAATAACACATAAGTTCTATTAAGATTACAGTTATATCTTGCTTACCAGTTCCATCCTGCGTTAAACTTAGATCTTTACCTTCGGGAGTAATATTTGCACTTACTCAACGTCAAACATAACGCATATAATGTTGAGTCACTTCACGTTGTGACCAGATTGAAATTTTACTGATAGAATTCAATTAAAAACACTGCGGATTAGATAAGTATTCAGCTGTTATTACCACTTCACTTCTTTATTTATAGTTCTTTGAACATTTATAATGATGTGAAATACAAAAAGTTATATTGAACAACAGGCAGACAAACCATTTAAACTAACCTGTTGAGATAATATGTACGGTAGTATTCTTTCATGTAAAGTCTGCTTATTATGATTAAATATTTTCGAATGTCTGTATAATGGATCACAACCATACATAAATATATTATTTCTACGACTATGCCCGTGCATATCACAATAGACAACATCCTTTGTTTTGAACAACAGTAAATACATATTTAAAAAAAAGCATATAGTAACACCATAGTACATGTAGAAAAACAAATAAAGTCGGCTGATAGCCAACAATGGAATTAAGGAAATTTGTTTTGTCCGAATGGGACTTATCAGCCAGATACATATAGACCGAAATGTCGATTTTCACATTAAGAACCAGTATCTGAAATTTTAGGTGTCAACATGTTATCCATTGAGCTGATATGTCCAGATGGTCATTATTTTTAATAACAAAAAGACTTAACGAACTGTTGAGTGACCTAATGACTATATGAATTTAACTGCTCAGTGGATGACATGTTGATGTCTTAATCGAATGGTATGGAGTATAAATCATAGCGTGGACATCAGAATTTAAATACTGGCACAAATCTCTATCGAATCTCGATCCGGATGAAGCGCACTTTTCGTAGTTTATTGAAAGCCGAGATTTAACGCCAACAGAAATCATAACTAAATGAAACACTGGGTCAAACTATTCAAGATTCACATATCAATAAAAAATTGTTCAAATGTAATCCCAAATATCAGCAATGAAATATTTTATACCTCTATACATATAAAATAGGTCAGTTGACAGTTTAAGGCAAGATTTTTCAGTGATAACTGTACATATTTAACCGTTCTCAATATATTTGGTGATATCTTTTCTAGTTTTATTAAATTAATAAAATGACAGTGCATTTTCAAGAGCAAATACTGTTGTGGCAGCCAACCGTGTATGTTACTCTATTCATTCATCTTTTTCATTTAACTTCCTAAGACATCTCACAGCAGCCAACTTTTTATTTCCTATAAAAATGACTTATCTTCACCATATTATATTATTCCCTTTATGTTCTCGACCTATTAATTGTTCGTCAACTATTCATGTGTCACAGATTCAGAGTACGTTATCGAGGTCTTTGGAATCTGTTAAAGTTGACTTTATTGTCATTTCACTCTGCGTTGATTCCAAAAACTAAACAGTATTATTGTCATTAATGTCATCAGGTGGAATGCAAGAAAATTACTTTAAATGATCTTTATACAACTTTGATCCTTTTTTTTTTTATCTTACTTTATATGTCTTCTTACACCATTTCACAAGTTGTTTCACTGACCATACAGTTGGAAAAAAGTCCTTTCTTGGTTGACGGTAATTACGATTTAAATCTCTGCCTGTTAATGAACATCTTTGTAAACAAGAATGAGAAGTGAAATAAGTAGGGAGACAGTGCAAATCTTTTCTTCTATACTCTTCAATCCTTATCTATTGATTATATAAAAATTTTAACTGAAGTTGTTTTATGAAGTAATGTTGCACAATCCAAAGCATTTCACTTAATGAGTATTTCAAATCAATGCATTATGACTAAAATGATTCAAGAAACTTGTATACTAGCTAGATACGTATCTTGTAGATTTTGGTTTCCTCTTATTACATACATAACTCAAATTAATCTTTATCATATAGGAAAACCACACCTTCGAACGTTATTAAAACAAAATCCCGTTGGCTTGAAGTAATACTAATCAGTCTGTCATTCACACTGAAGATTCGTCCTCGATTTGTACATTCCTAAACTTAGAGCATTTTTGATACAGAAAAGGAATCACTAAACGGTAGAACAACTTATGTTTTGATATTATACAAGGTTGTAACTAGGTTTAAGAAGAAACAATACATACTTTGGCATTCATTGAGATAAAATAGTTATTCTCTAATAAAAACCAGCTTCTTAGCAAGGTTCCCCCCATTTTTGAACATAATGAATCATGTTACATTCGTATGATTTCAAAATGATGGAGAATGGTTATTGTCTAGGGTGGGAGGGGGGGGTATTTTGAGATAATCGGTTGATGTTTTGTAGGAAGACAATTAGGGCTGCATGACTAAATAATTCATTTCAGAGGATAAAACACTTCCAGAATAAGTTTCTGTTATTTAGCACATCAGTAGTAATATGATTTGCTTAAGAGTTTGCTTAAACGGAAGCACATAAAATGAATTATTGTTGATTCAAGTTTTGAATAGAATCCTTATAAGAAGAGGAAAGGGTTTCATATGTTGTTTTACATTTACATACTCTACGTAACTTTCAGCAATATGATAATTCAGTTGATTTGAATGCCAAAATAAATACATATCCACCAAGAGGTTATTTCTAAATTGAAGATTAACTTTCGATTTTCTCCCAAAAAGCTAAAGGTATTGTCTAGCACTAAGCAACTGATCTACCTAAAATTACTTGACCTGTCATTTAATTTAGTCAAGGCAATCAAACAGTGTAGCTGACTCTCCTTATATTACCTTGTACACATGCATTTACCATTGGTTTGTAAGTTATGTAAACAGAAGTGCAAGCATCAATTTTATTCGACAGATTACCTGTAGTTTCCAACAATTACACCATCAGGATTCAACATTGGAATAATATAAAAGATATATTGCTTTTTTAATGTCATAGCAATAGAATCATTACTTGTTAAGAATTGTAATAATCCACGAGTTATCCAACTGGAGTTAGTTTCACCAGGATGTACACGTGCCGTGATAATAACTGCATATTTATCTTTATTTGATATGTCTGTTTGTTTATTTTTATTAAAATAAATAAAACATATGCATGTCAGTTTAATAGTTAAATGAAGAATATTGAAAAGGAAACACTGTGTCAACTTCTAAGGTCTTGTAGTGATTATTTAATGTTGTAATATGTAAAAGTGTATGATTGTATCAATGTAACTATTGAAAATCAGGAAGAGCTTGATATAATTTCATTTTAGCATAGAATCACTCGACAGTAGTCATCTGAAACTCTACCACATAAGGAATTCAGGACATCTGAGCCTCAAGGAAAGCTCTTAACCTTCATACTAGTAAGTTATTATCTAATTATTTATATTTCTAACGTTAATCAATCCTCTGTATTGCACGAAATCAGTGAAATACAACTATTTCAGGGGTGAGGTAATCACCTAATAGTAGCACTGGATGATGGTTGTGGAATAAAGCTATTTGGTCGCATTTTCGGAGTATGATCCATTGAAATTAAGAGATCACCTCCAGACAAGATTCTGGGTACGATCCCCAGTAAAATCTCGAATGTATTCTACTAAAGATCCTCACATCGAAACCAGGTGGCCCCTCAGTTCTTGTTTTTTATTAGTTGTTTATCTAGAATTTGTGATATAAACTACAAAGTATTCAGTGTGTATCAGTGCAGAGCATCTGCTTAAAAGTGGAGATTTCAGAACTTCTGTAAAATTTCTGTCTAAAAGTTTCACCCTCGAATCACTGTAGAAGAGTACTCTTATATATTCCCAGAAAGTTGACTATTAATCTATAAAACTGTGAGTACGTATTCTTCGGACTTTGCAAGGCAGAAATTACAATTAATTTCCTCTTTATGATGACAATAATCAGCTTGTGGGTATTTACTAACTAATTATCCCGTCTGACTTTTCTGCGAAAATGGAAGTTGTAACGATTAGCTGGATTTCCTTTCTAACTCTAGTGAATCAAGATAGTCACCACCCACGATGTTGTACATGAACAGTTTACTCTTTTCAAAAACTGAAAATGTATTCCGATCATGATTCATAGATAATTTGAAGTTAATACTTGACAGGAAATCTGAAATCTTCAGACGACAGAAAATACTCCACATTAATGTTAACTTCAAAAAGAGATGCTTCTAGAGTAACATTATTAATATAGGTGGAGTTTGGCTCTTTCAGTCGCGTAGTGAAAACTTTTTGAAAGACATTAGTAAAGCTAAAGAGGTATTAGAATGATGATATTCAGGTCACTCACTAATCGATAAAAATATTGAAATCAATCTAACTTAACAACCAATAATAAAGGCCATAAACAACTGCAAGGTGAGTGATCAAGTCAGAATAAAAACTGATGAAAAAATATACACGCATGCAACAAAAACATAATCATGAACAATAACCAATTGAATCCCGGGTCAATAGAATATGCTGTTAGCCAACTGTGAAAATATTCTAGCAACTAATTTTCATTTGGAGAAGAAAAATACTGAAAGCATAGAGACTACAGCCCTCAGCTCAGTAAACATAGCTGAACCAAAATCATCCACCTAAACTATACATATCTTCTTCACTATCTCTAAATCTTTGCAGAGATTAGCTCAAGTTGATTTTCTTTACGGAACGATATCAGTTATAGAACTACTGAAAACCAAACAGCACTGAACATCATTTTCGAACAAATACGAAACTCCTCATTAGAGCATATTTATGACCTCGAGAAACTTCGAACCTTGAAATAGTAAAACTTTTGACAAGCATATTTTTAGTTAAACTACTAGTGTTTTTATTTTTGCAAAATGTGTGTTATACTTATAAACTTACTCTGATCAGTTAATGTTACTAGGAAACATGAATTACCAGCTCTTGTTTGACATAATACTTCACATTTCATTGTTTTATTCAAGTTTACGTCTTCTTTTGCTTTGATTAGTAATTCATTCAAGTCGAATTTCAAATTTGTATATGTATACGGATAAGAATAGGCTAAATAACAAATATCATTGGCATATGGAAATTCCTGAATGTAAATAAACAATATTGAATGAAGATTAAAATGATGTTCACTGCTAGAAGAAATGGTAAACTGTTTATGTGGTTACATGTGTGTAAACAGATCTCAGGTTTGTAAGCTACGACTAGTTCTCAGAGACTGGATTGTTTAATTCCGTTGTATACTTTGTTGTTCCTAACAACATTATAAGTGCTTACTTTAATTAAAGATGAAGATTTTTTTATTATTTCACGAATACATTACTTATTAAGGGAGCATATTGTGATGACCATATTTTTGATGAGTTATCTTCACGTTTATTATTATCGTCAAATGAAGACATTCAATTGAAATGAGTATACATTAGTATTTCAAGCTATTTGATAGTCCACATCCTGATGAACTAATATTGATTAATGAACTGAAAATAACTACACACCGCCAAATAACTCTCTTGATTTAATTTAAAGCAGTCAATAATAATATAAATCACTGAATCCAATCTACTTGGTTTACAGTTATTTGTTACTTCATGGTTATGGGTTGAATCTTGTGTGTGTGTTTACGGCTACTTACAGCTGAATTTCAGACTGTTACATACTAATTATTTAATGCTACATCTTGTTTCAATAGTTTTCTTGTTAATATCATTCCGTTATATAAGCCAAACTAGATAAACATGAGATTAATAACTACGTAATGACCAGTTAATACATTTTTCTTAATTCGTTCTTAGACCAGAAGTATCTTCTTACAAGTTGAAGATGTCAGTTTCACTGGATAATAATAATAATGAGAGGTTGAATTAGTACGAATAGAAAACACTTAATGTATAAGCCTAGCTAATATGACCTAATTTAGCAGACTCACGAATCGTTGAAAATGATAGCCAATGTAATAGACTATATGCCTTCAGTCTGTGTTTAAACAAGTGCTACACTCTGACCAAGCGAATCGAAAGTAAGTATATGACTGACTAGTACGAATGCAAACTGACTAATAAGAACAAACTTATTTGTCTGCCATAAAAAGACCAACATCTGTCAAAAACTAGTTGATTATCAAGTAACCAAACTAAAGAAATTAGCTCATGTTGATTGTCTAACTGCTTTGTTTTATGGTGTACATACTCGTTTAAACATTGGTTGATCACTGTGTAGTAATCAATTTCATGACCGTCAAGTTTTTTACAGTGCTAATATATTTCTATCGATGTAGTTATGAACGTGGCCACTAGTCTGTGACCCGACATTACTAACACTATGTAGAAATGGAAGAGGGTCATTTAGACTAGTGACCACCTTACAACTAGACCAATAGAAACCTTTCAGTACTTAAAAAACGTCAAATCGGTCATTGTACGGTGACCGAACCAGTGTATACATCACAGTTCTTCAGGAGATAAGTCGAAGCCCGAACAGTCCAAAGGTAACAGTCACAGAATGTGGAACTACGTGACTTGGGGTCTAATCCTATAGCAAAGCATAAGTTCCATCAAAGATTAAAGGTACGTCCTGCTGATGAATTCCAAATGGAATGCTGATGATGTATGGTCTCCTACAAACCACCTTCTAACACTATTTTAAACTCATTGGAGTATTAAGATATCTAAAAACGCAACAGATTATCGAGTTGATTGAGATTCTCCGTTTCCTATAGATGAAATTTAAAACTTGATATAACACGGCAAAAAGTACAGTCACAGAGGAAACTGTAAACACAAAAAAGCAAAGATGACAAAGTAGCTCAATCAATTAATAATCGAGAAGCTCGGAAAACCCAACTACCAGTACTATTTTTGACTATATATATACCGATGTCAGTTTTGTTTTCTTTCTTCACAAGTGAATAACATCAACAACAGTATTGTTAGCAATTAATCACTAATATTAAACTGACCATTTCCCATTCCAATTGATAGTATTCACAATTTGGATCAAGTAAATGATTGGATAAATTCGTTAGGTTACGTGCATATCTGTGAAAATGAAAGTGGGAATAAAATACGATAGAATAACATGCATTTCTCTTGCTTAATTCTCAATAATATTGCATTTTGATACAGCAAAGTACACTTTAAAGATAGTCTATTAGATCGACAAGAATTGCACCTAATGGTCAAATCTTAGTTCATTGACGAGATAGTGACATGTAAAACTGATCTCTGCCTACTGTTTATGACATCCATTTATTTTGGTATGTTGTACATAAACATGGTATTTTATTAGATAAGTAACCTATTCTACTGATTAATGGCGTCATTTTCAATATCAGTTCATTCGTAAAGTTTATCTTAACATTAGATTACAAAATAACTTCAAGTAAGTAACTATTCGAAAACTAAAAGAAAACTGGGTAATGTTTTGGTTCATTGTATACAACTAAGAAACAACTATATGAACTGATTACTTTCTTGTAACTAGATCTCTTTATAAATTTGATCTATCTATCTATCCATCCATCCATAATTTGTGTATTCTAAAAATAAAACGGTGTTTATTCACAACTGAATTCATTTTTAGTTATTTATCAATAAAGCTATTATATTATTCACCATTCCTAAGTTGAATATAAGTATTTCATCACTTCATACATTCATTTGATGTTAGTTTAAAAGTCATCTTCAAGAGGATTTACGTCACAAGGTATACGTCTAGAGTGAGTTTGTATCTAATACAATTGTCCAAAGGTCAATGTTCAAATGATCAATAGTTCTTTCCGTGGACATTCAGTATATTTCTAAGGGTTTAGTGCCTCTGAAATTAATCTGTGCAATTATTTATAAGATTATATAATCCGGTTTAAAAGGAATCAATGAACAGTAGAAACATTTACAATTCACCTGTTTAAACTTAAACTGTAAGCTTAACAATAACGGAATGTCTAAGTTTAAATTTTTACCATGAAATTAATAAGAAAATATTCAAGAACATGTTTGTGAAACTCTAGTGAGAAGTTGTGACTGGGGGAGTTCAGATCTGTTGGGAGTTAGACAGTTATCACTAATGACAATGGATGATCGTCGCGCTTTATATCACAAACTGATGGAAGTGGGAATTCTATCATTCAACCATTTTTTACTTATTTCATACTTAATTCATATTCAAGTGAATAATATGTCTATGTCTTTCTATTACAGACTTATGTAAGCTACATTATTTATAATATGATTGTATATATTTTGTAAATGATACTGTTGACAAGAAGATGGTCTTTGATGAATTTTTCTTTCTTTATCTGTATTATGAGAGATTTCCTTCTGTTGTCAGTCAATAATATTTGACATTATTTACACTCAACATCAAAAAATAAGTTTCAGCAGAGTAAAGTCTAAATCCGAATCCGTGTCTCTTAATCATAATCATTTTTTAATGATCATGTTATTTGTGTGAGGAATCGAAGGTTGAATAAAAAGTGTTTATGATTCAAAATAACTCTACTTAGTAGCGGCTGTTGAGGAATAATTCGCACTTAAATTTAAACGGTGGATACAACACATTTATTGATCTTGATATTAGGTGGTTTCGTGGAGTCAAATGTTAAGTTTAGTTGTCTGAATTTATCATATATTGATGTTAGTCAGATCCCTTACTAGGATGAAACTGCTATCATGTACTCCCTGTTTTTCGGTGGTGCCCAATCAACATCACTTTGTGACGAATACAAATAAGTAAACTCATTACTTATCTCCACAAAACCACCTAAATTGAACTATAATAATCAGTTCACTAGTGATTAACTTCAGGATGCTTACTGAAGTTCTAGAAAGAAATCCTGACTAGAAGAGTTTAGACTTTTCAGAAGTTGGACAATTATCCCCAATGACAAGCGATAATCGTCGCACTATATTATAAATTGATGAGAGTGGGAATTCCACCACTGGATGCCAGGTAAACCCTATGGTTAAGCAGTTCACCGAGAAACCTGAAGACCCTATGTTTGATCGCCTGACAAAGTAGAGGGTGCACACTGTTCAAGAGTTACATACTAGGACGAAAATCCTATTCAGTACTTCCTGATTTTCAGTGGCTTCCCAACCAACAACACTCACTGATCACTAATCATATTAGGATCAACTTCAGTTAAATGTTTGCAACGGTATAGTATGTTCACTTACGTAACAAATAATTAAGGTAGTAATGTATTAAAAAATATTAAAGTGATAAGTAAATGTTAATTACACCTGCCTGATATTTCTCCCAACATGTATCCACTTCTTACTGTTTAATTGTGAATTGATTTTAGAATACAATAAAGGTTGTAAACCTGTTTAAGGAAAATATAACTAAGTTACTTACTCCATACAAACAGCTTTACTCTGTACTAATTTTTTGTTTCAACAAAGAATTCAAAGGACTAACTTTGTAGTATTCCAACATATATCGGTTTAGGATACATTGTAAAACGTGAACATTGTCATCCAGTTTTACTGATCTCATTATCTCGTTTCTACTTATTATACATATAAAATTAAGAACGCACAATAAATGATCACTGAGTAGTGACAAATGTAATGTTTGTCTAGTCCTTTATGTCGTTAATTGAATCCTATAGACTAAGTTGTTTTATAACCATAAGCTCAAATGACTAGATATCGCTCGTGCTACTTTGTAATGGAAGGTAGTTTAGGGGTAGTTGACAGAATTTCCAACATACCCTAAGTTTAATGTTTATTGGTTCTCGCCATTAATATGTACTTAAAATCATGAGGATAGTTAAACTTTGAAATGGATTCATTCCTGCGTCAATCAGTCCAATAGTCGGTGGACAATACCATTTATCTATTTTGACAGCAACCACTAGAGAACCACCGTCTATCTTAACATAATACCCATCATGTCAAGTCTCTTAGATGAATGGCCATATTGTATTTTGACGAATAGGTTTTGATTAGCACTTGAAAAGACTGGACAAACATCATACTGGTTACTTTTCATTGACAAATCCTATAAGGAATTATTCTCGGCCAGAGTAGCTCAGTGATAACAATCGCTAACTGTAAAGATGTGTGATTCGAAGAGAATCTGCCAGGAAACGTTCCTCAAGACTGATGCTACATATTACTGATGAATACCATATAGCAAGACACCTGACATAATTAAAAAGTACTATCGTTTTCCCTAGCTGCAGCTTTTTTAATCTTAGTTCATTCAGAGACTAAGTGACTGAATCAATGATTCTGTTCTGTAATCGGTTGTAACTCGTTCATATTTTACTATTGTATCCATCAATCGACAGCCATTCACAACAATTTTCCTAATGCCAAACATTGATATTTCAGTATCTTAGTAGCAATGACCTCATGTTAACTCCCTTAATAAGTATATCAATTGACTGAAGATAGAGAAGATGGTATTGTAAGTCAAAACTGTTTGTTCTTAATAAACAGAAAATGCAAACACTTTTTGTAGAAATTTTTAAATCTTAGGATTATCGTCATATAAGGTTGAAAAGTGTATCTGTCAGTGTAACTTTCTAATAGATCATTACACAAACATTCGCTGTAAACTTATTGAATACTTTGGTTTACTTCGATGTTATACAATCCTATTTATAAGAATTGATTTGATTCACAATCTACTGACTGTTCGTAGAGTATAGTTACGTAATTCTTTACCACTAGATTCAGTTTTATACTCTTACTATCTAAGTTTAGCATAAACTGTGGATTTCTATTTATCGTGAAATCTGGTCATGTTATTAGCACCTGTATTCATATGTCTAAGTTTAAACAATAAAAGGTGAATATACTACTGTTTCCATTGTTTTATTTAAGCGGCAGAAAAAAATTACGTAAACCAATAAATATTGGCTTAGCTATTTACTGTCCATGGACATCAGAGTTGTTGAGTAAACAAAGATAATAATAATCACGATATTAGTTGTATCCTAATGATGAAATATATCAAAGTAGTAGACGTTGATTTGTTTTGTCAGCTGGAAATGAGTCCACGGCACCATCTTCATAATATTCCTCACTGGTTTCATAATGGTCAATTGTGTGTGTGTCATCTTGATCAGTGCAGTTAAAATAATGTGGTATTTTCATAGTTTCAAGAAGATAAATAACTTCATTTGAATTCACCAAGATTTTTAGGGATTATGTTATCCACGTTTTCAATGTTTCCTATGTCATATTTATCACTACAGAAGGAGTTTTAGCCCATTTAATGGGGAAATGCTGTGTATTGAAGTATGAATCATAGATCCTGAAATTTGTTGCAACTGTGTCCCATGAGTACATGATGTAGAACAGCAGTAGAACATGCAGTATAAAGAGCACAATTGTTGTGAAAATTAATGTTTAAAATAACGTTTATAGTGAAAAGTTGCACTTTGGTATACAGCGTTCATTGACTTAATGAACAAGTGTTGTACACAGCAGTTATGAAGACTTTCTACTCAAACACCACTGGTTTGGTCAGAGCTTATGACAAACTGTCATCATAATTGTCACCTTCAAATAGTGGTCATCATGGTTGTTTTCAAGCCCACTTCTTGCTGAATAGTGTCGTAGATGGCCTTCTACAAATAACTGTTTCATTATCTAACTTTTAGGACTTAATCTCCAATCAAGAAGCCCTTTTATCGATTTAGAATATGAGGGCGATATAGCTTTATTTGACGAAGAAGCTGGAAATTTACATGATCTGCTGAGCGCTTGAGTCAGTGTCCGGTTTTCAGGGTGATTTTCTCTTTTTCTAAATAGAAAATGCTACTTTAGAACTGATTTAATCTTTGTGAACAATATAGGTGTTACAGACAACCTCTAATCTTATATATATATATTCAAGCTACCGATGGATTCTGTAGATATAATAATTAAATTAATTGAATCGAGGTAGATTTCGGAGATTGGTATTCAGTTTTAGTTGACCTAATTCGTCACAGATTGATGTCGGTAGTGTAGCATTAAAAACTAGGGAGTACTGAATAGCCGTTTCATTCTAGTATACGACTCCTCAGCAGTGTTCACCCTAGATTTCACGGCAGGGGCTTCAAGTTGGCCAACTCTCAAAAGTCTCCACAACTGGGTAGTCATTCAACGGTAGGATTTCCACTTCTGTTAATTTGTTATGTATCGTGACGATCATCCCCTGTGACGCATCCAGTCAGCTAAGACTTTATACCGATCTCCACAAACCACCTAAATTCAGTTAGATTAATCAGCTTACTAGTGACAAACTTCAGGATGCTTCTGAAGTTCTAGTGAGAATCAATGACTGGTTAAGTTCAGACCTTTCAGGAATGAGACAAATACCCCCGGTGTCCAGTAAATGATTGTCACTCTGTATAACCAAACGGAAGTGGTAATTCTACAACTGGATGCCGACCCATTGGTGCAAAGAGTTAGGCGTTCGCCAACATGAAGCCTCTGAGGGAAAATCTAGGGTACACACTGCTGGGGAGTTTCATACTAGGATGAAACAACTGTTCAGTACTTCCTAGTTTTCAAAGTTATCCAACCGACATTAATCTGTAATGAATTCAATCAAATGAATTAATCATTTGCATAAATATTGCACTCTCCAACTAGTTGTCATCTGTTTGATCTCTCTGAATAGTTTTTTATTCTTCATTGAATAAAAAATAATTGAAAAATTTTATTTTACGCGTCATTATTGTTTAAAATGAAAATTTTATGTAAACTAACCTTGAGAATATAAACTTGTTGGTTTTGTAAAATTTACAATTAAAAATGTGTAAGTAAAACCAGGTAGAATATTTTGTACACTAAAATAGAACCATTGAACATGACGTTTTGTGTATAAATCCGGTTTCAAGAGTAATTCATAATGAAAAGGACCACTAAATAAAATTGGATAGAAAAAGGAAAACTAATTTTATTTAGGATGTTTTTGTTTCCATCTTAAAAATATCTATGAAATGGTTTATTGTTAATAAAATTTATTCGATTCTTGTTATATTTAAATTAAGATGACTATAATCAGTCAAAGACTAATGTCAGGTGGAAGTGATAGTGCTCATTGGTTTTCAGTGATATCCAACTGACAACAATCATGTGATGTTTATTAATCAATCAATCAATGCCTGTTACCCCATGTGGAGCATAGGCTGCCGACCATCATTCTATAACCAACTCTGTTCTGAGCTTTCCTTTCCAGTCCTTCCCAAGAGCTCTTCATTTTCTATATTTCTGTCTCCATTTCCCGACTTAATGTGTTCTTCGGTCTTTTTATTTTCCTTTGGTCTTCAGGATTCCATGTTAATGCTTGTCTTGTGACACAATTCGGTGATTTGCTCAATGTATGTCCTACCCACCTCCAACGTCTTTTCTTGCTTTCTTCCTCGGCTGGAAGTTGATTTGTTTTTTGCCATTTAAGACTGTTGTTGATGGTATCCGGCTAACGGATCCGAAGTATCCTACGCAGATATTTGTTTATAAATACTTGTATCATTTTGAAGGATACTTTTCGTAGTTCTCCAAGCTTCAGCCCCGTACAACAGAACTGGCTTCACATTTGTATTGAAAATTCTAACTTTAATGTTGGTTGACAGTTGGTTTAAGTTCCAGATGTCTTTCAGTTGTAGAAATGCTGCCCTTGCCTTTTCAGTCCGTGCCCTTACTTTTGCCACAGACCAGACCCTCCTTGTTTATCTATGATGCTGCCCAAGTATGTAGAGGATTCTACATCTTCCAGAATTTCCCCGTCAGTTCAAGTGAAATTGGGTTAGTGTCGGGGGATCTTGTTTTTCCCTTTGTGTATATTGAGGCCTATCGCTACCGACGCTGATGTTACCTCGTCCGTCTTCATCTGGATTTGTTACTGTGTGTGAATTGAAGTTTACTAAGTTAACAAGAAATCTCAATTAATTTTGACTTAATCAAAAGGAAATAATTTAAATGAACATAAGTTTAACTGTTAGTGAGTAGTTATGATTTATTGTTGGTTATAGGTATTTCAAGTAACTTTGTAAAATATACAGCAACATACAATCATTAGTTAAGTGTTATATTGGACAACTAGAAGAAAATAGCAAACTTTTAGAACTATGTTTTAAAAAACTATTATAATTGTTTTAGTTATGGGTAATGTAAACACATCATTTCTATCATTATAATGTTCCTCTTACCTTATCCTCCCATTCAGTATATTTACTGATAGTATATTGTCTCTTATTATGAACTACAATTAATTAGTTGTGCATAAGTTACCCCTACTCACTGCAATAATCTTTTTTGTTTTGTTTTAATGTTAAATTACTAGTTGGTTCACGGTATGGTCTGATTTTGTGTATATATAAAGGAATGCTTGAAATATAATACAATTCTGTGTACTTGGATCATCGATCCTGTGTTCTTGTACTTTTAGCTTAGGACTATGTTAACAACCAGCAGACGTGTAGTGACTAGCTAGAAACTCTCATTGACGATTTTTATTGGGTCTTTGTACGCACAAGTTTGCATCAACCACTTAGTCATACGCATCGATCATGACAGCCGTTTCCTAACGTCATAACACCATATGAACTGATTTTCAATGCCCCTACTACACATTCATTAAATCAATTAACTTTTGGTTATTCAATAGTTAGTATGAACTTTATTTATTCCAGTTTGAGAGGTAGGATCGTATCGTTAGTTCACTCACAAAATTAAAAAAACGTTTGGTCTAAAACGTTATATTAAATAATCCAAATGACGGATACTTGTTACTAGTAATTAGAACTGTATATTAAATGCTATTTTCCATGAACCGACTGGACAACTTGCTGCAAATATATGCAGTAATAAACATATCATACGATAATCCATGTCGAAAAATATAGTGTACTTCAAATGAATAATCACCGACTTACGTACGACTATTATATGATAGCCACTACATGAGCTGTCAAACTATACAACTTCCTGGTCTCACATATTTAAATCAGAAAGTCGAAATGGACAGATTTACACCATTCATTGTTGTTAATAATCCGTACAGTTATACAGAATCATTTTCCTTACTCCGACATTTAACAAATTACTAATTAATATGTCATACAAACTAAAATACTAAAGTATTGGCACTAGATAGCTAATATAAGGGAAGTTAACCATACCTCAGAAACAATAGTAGGTACAGTCAAAACCAAAAGATCAATGAGAAGCTTCTGTTTAGAAGAATGCAAAAATCAGGTAACTAAGTGCTTCATAGCTTGTCAACAAATCGATAAGCAAAATACTCTCCAGGAGAAATAGCACTTAAAGTTAGTTGTTATTCTTTTTCATATCTCTTTATTAATACTTTAAAATCTATAAGATGATTTGT
Organism: Schistosoma japonicum; assembly: GCA_025215515.1. Classification (NCBI taxonomy): domain Eukaryota; kingdom Metazoa; phylum Platyhelminthes; class Trematoda; order Strigeidida; family Schistosomatidae; genus Schistosoma; species Schistosoma japonicum. The sequence continues at coordinate 6,885,447 of CM046067.1, read as the reverse complement.
AAACTAAGTTTAAAGACAAAACTTTCTTATTTTATGTAGATACTTAAATAATTCACCTGATAATTAAACTTCAATAAGATGAATTTTATTGAAATACTTCACTCATGCTTAGTGGTTCAATAAAGAAGAAACATTAGAGGTGGTGAGTATTCGGGTAATTGTTTTATCTATATTCAGGATTAATCAGCGTTTCCACACAGAATAAAGTCTTTGATATTTCATTGTACACTTGCAGGTGAATTAATCACAGTTCTGACAACAGGTTTCACTCTCTATAATCTAATAAATTTCAAGTGTAGAAATAATCTATTGCAAACAATGAATCGAAATCATTGTAAATCGTAAGGTTCTGTACAAATGACAGAGACGTAAATGCGTCTGTCATATTTCACATACCCACCTTGCGAATCAGGAAAGAAACCTTCTTTGGGAATTTACCTTAAGGCTAAGGGATGACAACTTGAAGCTACCCACACACAGACCATCTAGTATTTAGTGTATTAGCTACCAACATTAAATACCTTACTCCTATAGGCGAAAATCAAGAAAACGGATGAAGTTTACATTTTGAGACCAACATTTTCTATCTGCCTCATTCTGTTGTAGGAACGCAGTATCATTCCAGATGCTGGTTGCCTAATGGGAACACCTCTATACTTTCAGTTCTCTGTAGGAATGGCAGTATAAGTTCGTATTCTAACTGGAATTTACTTACTTTAGTTTTGACAAATTCCGACTGACCTCTCTAGTGAGGTAGAACTAGTGTTCTTAGTAATATAGATCGATTGGATCACAAAGATATGCAAGCCTATTCGTCATTTTAAAGTACTTGTTACTGTTGTAAATCATGATGCCACTAAGTTCAAAAATATGAACTACTAGATTCGAACACAACAATTTGAAGATGTTGTGCTTTCACGAAATCTGCATTCCACTGAGGTTTGATTGCGTGTAGTATCCTATGTGTTTATTAATAATGTATACTTGAAATAAGATTAAACTTATGTTCATTCATTAATAATAATTCTCTAGTTTACAAATGGTAAAACAACTTTTGGTCACTCCAAACCTCCCTAAAACCATTTAAACGAACTATCATCATATATAGATCAATCCTTCTGATTTTTCTTTATATCACAAACCAGAAGGATCTGGATCCGATTCCTGATGAAGGTTTATGAGGAGTCCGGTAGAAAGGCATAACAGATATCCAATGTGGTTCTTGGTTTTTGAGTGTTACTGAATCAAAGTTAGTCCTTAAGTATAACAATAAATTCAACAATCATTATAACATATTAGTGGTGTCTCTTGTTTTAAAATAAACTGTTCAATAAATTTCTTAATCTGACCTTCACAATGGTAAACACACAAAGAACTTATAAAATGCATATAAAACGACCAGCAGGTTTCGTTCTAACTTTGTTGACCTGATGAGTTTTACAAAAGTGGTCAGGCCTATTGTCTCTTTGTAGGATTGACCTGAAAGATTTGATTTCACCATTTCTTGTATAACCGCTGACCGTAAAATGTACTTCTGAGAGCATTTTCGATAAAATCAATACGTTTGGAGTATATTAAAACTCTTAGTAAAGCTGTGGGTAAGTAGGGAAATCTAGAACGAGCACTTTATCTTATTTGAACTCGTCAACCGGATGTAACTGTCTTAATGTTGATCAACATGCAAAGACTCGAAACCATATCGTTTCACTTCAAACCTACAACACATTTTTCACCAAGTTAAAAATAACAGTGGGACAATCCCCCTTTTTGTCTAATTTTCGTCTGGTCATCATGAACTTCGTTGTGTGAGCAGCAATATTAGGATTTAGGTACATCCAGTTGATGAATTTCACTATTGGCCAATTCTCAGCTTTATCAAAAGATTCTGATTAAATTATAATAATGAGGTATTCTGCTTAGGAGGCACATATACTAGTAGAGACTGACCAACCAAAGTCCTAAACTCTACCAACAGGAATTATTAACCCTTATTATTACGCAACTTTTTTCTTTCTAACAGTTAGATGTATGAAATGATGAAGGAGATTTATAGCTTTTAAAAACGATTCGTTTACTGAGCTGGACGGCTTACCCGTAAAACTTTAGTTTGTGAGAGTGAATGAGAGCTTCTTGACCATTCTACAAATAGAAAGTTAGTTAGTACTCATCACTTTGTTTCTAAATGGATATCCTTATTTTTTTATAATTATTATGTGCTATTGTGTCCTTAATGAATGGTTATATGGTTGACGCCTTATGATAGGACTGACCATTCTCTTTCGTATAGCTTGATAAACTGAAATCGATAAATATATGTATCTGACATTCTTAGAATAATTTTGATCTAGAATTTCATTGTTATTTGTGACTACATGAATAGACATGTATTTAAGTATACTTAAAATAAAAACATATATTCACTGGATAAATCTTTCGAAAAGTTAACCGATTTAACGGAATGTACAGTGTTATGAATCACTCCTATTTCGGTAGACACCTTAAGATATTTCTATGGTAGTCAGTGATGGATGATTAATCACCCAGTAAAAAGCAAACGTTTCAACTATTTAAAGTTATTTCACATTGATGTTACTCCCGGATGTTACTCGGATGTACATCCTCTAGCTTTAATGGTAAGAACAACACAATGGATGTATTACTGACAAAAATGAAAATAATGATTTTACGAATCTAAAAATGTTATATCGGGGTAAGTAATCAAAATCATAATCTATGAAGTCTATTTTTCGTAGTATTGCGAACTCTACACTGTATTTGCTGAACATTTAGTAACTATAGAAAGTGGATTGCCCAAATTGTGGGCTCTTCAATAAGTGTTATCATATGGGTTTTCCTAACTTACAACACTGCAATCTCACTATGACTTCGTTTTGCCGATTTTTGTACACACCTCCTCTAGTTCAGTCTTTATGTATTATGTATTCTCTGTAATTGTTTGGCCTAACATACGGTATATAAAAACTAGAATAACCTGTTCTGTAAACGACCTGGTTTTAGCTCTCATTCGCCGATGCTTGTTCTGACTATCCACGCCTCTGAGGTAGGCTCTCGTCCCTCATCCATAGTATCAACCACTCACCGTTTTCCAAGTGTATCTAGATCATAATTTTAACGCAAGTCCAGTTGGCAAGTTTCCTTCAGGCAAGTCACTAAGATTGTCATTCCAAAAGACAAATAAATGAACCGCAAATAAAATAAGATACACTTTGCGTTGCTAACATCAATAACAAACGTTTTCAGGCAAGCACTGGAAACCAGCAAGTTTACAAAAGTTTCATCACAGTACGAAACTCCCCAGCAGTACTCTTCAGGAACTAGATTCAGAATAGTCGGGTTTTACTGACAACGCTTAACATGCATACTACTGAGTTGGTGCATATTTCTAATCCCAACTAATTTAAAAGTCTTGCATACTGAATGACAAAAGGTAATCAGGTAGAAAACTTGTAACCCATTTTAATAACACAGTTGGTATTTGTCACCAAGGTGTAACGGCCACAGAGTACTATGAAAACAAATGTGAGCTATTCTTAAAATTTCCTAGAATAATAAACACTATAGCCATTTAGTGATGGTTTAGGGTTCTGAAACTTAACCTATCACCTATTGTTTATTGCTTGTGTAATGTTCAAATGCATAAAAGTATTATGAAAAAATATTTCTTCACATCATGGAGTAAAACTTATGGTAATAAGCTTATCAAATGTTATTTTTGTTTTTACTAAAAATCAGTATACAACACACGAACCAACCCTATTCGTAAGTTAAAAAACTAGAACCCTACATAAATCAATATAAGGACGCTTCAAAATCTATAGGCATCTCAATAGACAATCCGGGGAAACAGATATTATTTAGTCATATGATTGAATTCATAAATCGTTGTTCTTTTGATTCTCATTGAGAAAAACCTATAAAAAGCTTCAGTAGATTTGTTAGTTATGTAACATCTGTACACCTTCCACAATATCATTGCATTTCGCTAACAATATATTCACTCATAACTACTATTTTCTGATTGGTTAAAAACCCATGTAGCTTATTGGCTTGTTTGTATACTTGATCCAGTCATTTCAAGAATTACTCAAATTCCTTGTCATATTATAGTCCAATAGTGTTTAATAATATGATTATTACTATCTTACTTACATACGTCTAACTTGCCGTAGATTTCCTGATTCAAATCTGGATTCAAATATTAAACATGGTGGTGTCCACTGTTGTGTATTGGTTAAATCGTTGGATATTTGTAGTGCATCTGCAGATGGTGATGACGGTGGTGAATTCGTTGTGCTTGATAAATAAGCACTACATTCTGAATCGAAAATAACCCGTCTTCCTTTAAATTGAGGTTGCTTTCTTCTTAGCTGATTGAGCTCTTCAGTGTCAACAGTAGCCAGAGTTAGTTCGTTGACTGTAGAAGTACATAATAAAAGGTTGGTAATTAGATAAATCAATGTCAAATGAGAATTGTAGCTCAGTCAAAAGTTAATAAAAAAAATGAGTAAATGTTAAAGAGCATTTAAACTTGTTGCTTTTTGTCCGCGAATAGCCCTTCAAATTTTCCCAGAAACCTTAAAGCCATGTCACAATGTGCAACAATTAGAGATCGTTCCATCAAACTATTTAGATGACAAAGATTCCATTGTATGGTCAGATAAATAGCACATGTTATTCATTTAAACTTAAAATAGATTATCTGAAGCTGTTGATGAGATATTATTTATTTTAATATATATATCTTTGTAACTCACGTGTTAATTTATGAGGAAGTCATTGATTACGAGGTCACTTGTAACATATTGCTTCAATATCTTGAGGAACAATATTTTCGAATCTAGGTATTCAAACTACTTAATCATTATAAAGTACCCGATCCTAGTAAGGAATTCATCAGAAATATGGATCCTCAACTCTACCAGCCATCAAACATGGTTAATAAGGCCTCATGGTGATGGGTTATTCGTCAAATTACTTAGTTGGTATCAAATAGTAAGTTTGTGATATTGCTTAATAATCATCTACTTCTGCTCCACTGATCACGATTTCTGATTAGAACTTCAGGAATCGCCTGTCAAACCTTATCGTCTACACGATTTTTTCTTAATCATTATTTATTCAATCAAACGTTAATTCTAAATAATGTGTGGTCCATGTATCGAATATAAATTAATTTAAACTTACAGGATGAAGTCAGATATGCATGCGATTAAAATGAAAGAATTCATACCTAAACAATTGTAAGCTTGAATGTCTGAAATTCTGACATCAATCCATTTATTAACGGTTACAAAGAACAACATTATGCATTGATTGATTACTTCATAGTGACCGATGCAATGTTTGTCTAATTCATTTGATAAACATGACATTAGTCCCTGCTAAGTGATCATTCAATGTTTACATCTTGGTCCTACAAAAGTTTAGTCGCTATTCAAATATTTGGCTGGTAATAGTCACCGACAGTGAAACTGGATGAAATGAGATAAAATCCCTCAAAGAGTATCATTTCCCTCAAGACTGTAAATGTGACTTGATGACGAGTGCCAGAACTTAGTTTATAAAAACGATGTATTTCGTACTTTTGCTAACCACTTGATGAAAGATAATATTATATTTGTGCAGTCTTTGATACTAATGAAATTCTAACTACTTAGTTGAAATATGACCACTTAATTAATCTCGATATTGTGTGTAGTATATTTTGAAACAAGGTGGTTGGAAGTAGTCAGTAAAAAATCCGACATGACCTAAGTTTTGTGCTGTTCGACACTTGAAAGCAAGGTGTACCACCAATCATGTTGGAAAAGTTTCTTTTTTTCAACCTCCAACCACCTAGGACCCCATGAAATTAATTTTAAACTTACTGTGATTACCTTGATTGTCATGATTATCATTTATTCCTGGATACAAATTATTCAGTGTTTGGCACACAGGTCCATAATTTTGTGGCCAAAACGGCCCATGTCTATCTCGAACAACTGCGTTCCAGTCAATAAATGTAGGCATTGTATATAAAAATGAAGATTTGGTAACCTGACATGTATTATCACTAACAGGAATATCTTTACATGTTGACATTTCACTTTGGTCATTTTTGATTTCTTCCAGAGAATCATTTAAAGTTTTATCAACAAATGTACTACTTATTGTTGTAACATAATCCAATGGTTTAGGATCCATTTGATCGATCAAACGAAAATGTGTACCATCAGGTAATTTGTGTTGACATCCAGTTGAAGCCATCAGATAAGCCGCCCTAGTTGCACTGAAGTAGAACAGCTACGTTATTGAAAGATAAAAATAGATGTGATGAAGTAAATGTTACGTTGGTACGTTGGAGTGACACTGAGTTATTACTTTCCTAATAAATGTGGTATTTTTCTTAAGAAATACAACAGTTTATCTTCTAGTTATTAATCTTTGGAACTCTATTTAAAGAGATCACAAATGACGTGTTATAATGCGGGATTTTGAATCAGTAATAAAATTGTTATTTAAGTAATCTGTTGATTTTTTAAGAAAAGTTATGTATGTGTTTAGTGAAGTTATCGCCGTCAGTTAATCTAGAATGCATATTTCGTCTTATTTTAGGTGTACGTACATTACATTGTTGATGTTCAAAGTTGAATAAGAACCTAGTCTGTTGTTCCTATTCCCCAACGAGTTAAGCATTGGGTTATTGAATCCAGACAGCACCAACATGTTCAACGGGTTGAAGTTATATTTATGTAACGGTTTGAGATTTTAAATTTGCTGATACCAAATATTTAAATTTATTCGTGTGCACATTGAGCGGATCTCATGAATGTTACCTTATTAAGGGGCGGATCAATGAAATCCTGGTAGGATACATGTAAATAAATAGAGATTGGTGAAATTCTATCTTTAATCTTATTAACAGGAAAACATTAACATTTGCATATATAAGAGATATGTATGATTGAATTAATCCATATTATTAGACAAAAGTTGATGTCAACGGCAGTTATATGCAGCAACTGAGAACGATGTGAACTTTTAGACATAACTACATTACAGAATATTCGTGTTTGAGTTACTACTCATTGATGCGAAGTTTAATATTGACAGAAACCGGCGATAACACTAAATACTAGTTGCAAATGTTAACCATCTGAGGATACCATTCTTGTAGAGAGATATAAAGCACTCCTTCCCAAGCCTCAATTTCTGATGGGTTCTTGTCTGTTCACTATTGAGAAATGCAAAGCTAGTAAAAAAACCATTGTCATATGAAATCGGTCTATAATAAACAAACACATCTTAAATTTTCAATTAGCAAAAATTACTATTTTAGTCAGACAATTATCGAATAGTATGTATTTCAGTGTAACATACTGTTTATCAGACTTATCATTCCGAACTCATGGATCATGTTTCTTGTTTATTCACATAACATTCTACTTTAATTTACTTCATCTTCTGACATCAAGTTTATATCATTTGAACATGATTATGCTACGATGTTCTTTCATACGAATAGTTTATAACCATAAAATTTATATCTCATACTATGGAAAGGTTGTTAAATTATTGATACAGTATGGTATGATCTGTGTCTTTTGTTGCTTGAAATAATTCCAAATTGCTGCCTGTCATTTATTCCTTCAAAATTGAAAGTTAAAAATATTGTGTAGAAAAGAACATAAGTGACTTTTTAAAATGCTTGTGATGAATAGTGATTATAGCCAATCACTACCAATGCAAAAACCTTGTAATCAGCTGATCAACGAATAGATAATGTAGTACATTTTTACACTGCATTCCCTGGTTTTTGAGTGATATCCAACTGGGGTGAATTTATAACAGACAACAAATTCAAGTATCCATTTTCATAAAACCACGTCAGCTTAGCTAGAAAAATCAGCCCACTTGCAGCAAACTTCAAGGTATTCTTGAAGTCTTAGGAGGAAGTAGTGACTAGCCAAATTCAAACTTATCGGAGTTAGATAGTCATCACCAATGATATCGTCACGCTGTATTACAGATTAAAACCTAAAAGTCTTTGGTTTGATTCTCTCTAGAAGCGAGGGTTTATTCTGGAGTTCTTACAACTGAGGAGCCCCACACTAGAACGACACAGCTTCACATTGAACCTCGGTTTCAAATCGTACCCGACCAAAATCAATCCTTGACAAAAGGCGAATATTACGATAGGGACTAGAAATCGTCACACCTAACGTATCACATACATGATAATACTACAACACCAAAATCGCCCTTATCCCTGACCCTAGCTCTCTAACCTTCAATCTCAACTAAAGACAATCCAAGAACTTTCAATATACTGTTTTCGTAACTATAGCCGTTCAAGAATCATGCTATACCATGTTAGGTTTATTTACTAACAGAAAAACTCATAGAAAACTTCTTTAATTTAATTAGTCAAGGAAAATCTGCATGCATTTCATAGTATTATCTCATCTTACCGATAAATAATTTAAGCATAACAATCACTTTCTGATTAATGAGTAGTGAGTATAAATGTGTGAAAGTAATCAACCCATTTATATCTTAAGTTTTCTACTATCCAAGTTGACTGACCAAAACCGTTTCTTCATTAAAAACATTTAAAGAATCCATTGAGATCAAATGACAAACATGAAAGTGATAATCTACATTTTCTAATAATTTTTGCTTTTATTTAAACAATTCACCTTCACTTTATTAAAGTAATTGGTATATTAAAGAAGTGAATATTGAATACATTGATCGACATTTCCTTCTATACAATATAAAGTAATTGAAACACGTGACGTAACAACCTACTGAGTAAATATTTGTGTATCATTCATTATTCACTTACTTGGATAAATTCTGTATTTGTTTCTAACATAAAACTGAATCTCTTGTTAAAATGATGACCCTCCGTTATTGATTTCAACACTTAAATGAATTCTTTACAATGTACTTCACAAATTGTATTATTACCATTATTCCTTACTATTAAAAATGTAGAAGATTGACATTGTCATCAGAAGAGAGCATAACCTAGTTAAAATTATATAGGTAGATGTTTTAAATAACTATGAGCTCTCTTAATTAAATGATTTTGTTATGATGCCATAATTGTTATGACTGGAATGTACGACCAATTAATTGATGTGTATTTTGTGCTAACGAAATTAAAATAATAAACACCGATGAGTGCTTAACTGGTCCCCCCGCATACACACACACGTTTACCCAATGCCATCACCATTTAATCACAGGCAAGAATAGGATGAACATAAACCGAGGAATCAACCACACAAAATCATATTACATTTCCAGGAATTCCCTATATACATATATATACATAAACTAGACAACACAGTCAGCCAATCAGGAAATTAACACCAATATAAAATAAGGGAGACAGTGGTAGTGAATCGAGATAAATCACACAATTGCTTAGCTGTAGTTCACAGATGGGAATTCATATACTAACGGTCAGTAGGTCAAACAACAACAGGGTAGAGTCAGAGTGACAATAATGATAGAAATAAAATATTCACTTTTCACACAACTGAAAAAATGTAATAGTCTTTTAAAACAATTTTGTAAGTTAGTTATTCTTTTTGAAATGCCCGATATGATCGATTTCAAGGTGAAGCATTTATTATTGTTATGTACAACATTATCGCTGCATGCTTTAAATAGAAGTGAAAAATGCATTTATTCCACAAATATTAAATTACAATTAAGGGGGTTGTTGTGGAGATACTTAATTTGTCAGTACTGCTATCAAGAAGTGATGTGAATCAGACAACCACTGATCACCTGGAAGCACTGGATGCGCACTGCAGAAGAGTCCCATACTAGAATGAAACAGCTGTCCAGGTGCTTCCAGGTGATCAGTGGTTGTCTGATTCAGATCAATTCGTGATATCAGCATTGACAAATATTAAATTATTCACTTTTAAGTTTTTATTACTGATTGTCTTTACGGGTTCTATTATTTTCATGTGACATTTGGTTCTAGTCAAGTGTGTGTTGTTCAGTCTCCGTTTCGATTAAGCTTTTCTTCATAGAATAATAAAATAGGCCTATTTTTGTGTTTATTTATTGCTAATTAATTATATCATCATATTTCTCGTTTGTATTTTCCAAGCCTCCTTGATTCAGAATCTTTAACATTTTCCGAATCCTGTTGGTGTTGGTATTTACCATCATACGCTGATAAGTAAATTCGTGTCATATCATTTCACTGACAATCAGTGTTCATGTATACATTGGAAACAAAGGGGGTTTATTCACTTTCCCAACATAGTACTTCTCGTAGTTGTTGCAATTTGTTTTTTAGATAATAAAATTGTTTTTTTTTTCTCAGTCGCGTATTTCAGACAGTATAGAATAGAACAAAATGTACACAATCAACTGAAAATTTATTTATAGAACGGAACCATTTGACACTTGTAGAATGAAATTCTCACTCCTGCTTGGAGCAAGTGTTAATCATGGTGCTCACAAAGTACGTCAAATTTTCACAATTAAACCATTTAGCTAGGAGTATTCAACTCTTCCAATAAGTGATTAGGATTCCAGTTCAGTTTAAGAAAAAAGAAAATTAAAGATTGTATTCAGATAATACATCGTGAAACAGTACAAATTGTGGGCAATGGCTAATATCATCTAGTTCTGTTTAGTGTTAGTTATCGAATTCTGTTAATCAAGTTGTATTGTAGCTACTAGTCAGAGCTACTCGACAACTTGTGTACTGTGTTTTGCTGTATAGTGATTAAACACACTAAGAACAAAACCTCGTTTGACCGACCTTTCGTCGTAGTTTACGCCCACGCTGGTAAGACGCCGCTGCAAACTTCAGGGAGCCGAAAGTGGACATACTACAGCTCGATCTACAAAATACAATAAGCACTAAGTACTTATCACGTAAGATATTGTTAACCGATAAGTATAAAAATATTTCATTCGAACAGTTGCGGCTCAAATTTCTCAGTGATATTACTCCATTCTGTTTAACTGAAAGATACTATTATTGATCTAATGTGAAGCACTAGTTCACCCAAGATTTCAGCTATACCTTGTTCAGAAGTGTCTATACAGGAAACCTATATTAAGCTGAATTAGTCAGTAGAAATGCTTTCTATACAAAAATCAAATGCTGTGGGCTACATTGTAACTACTGTTTATGAACGCCAATAAATTAGAAAACACAATTTTATGGGTACTGATTTGACTACTTCACAAACTATAGTGAGGGTCAACCTGAAATCGCTTCTTAATGAAACAGGTTTGTGGAGAAAGTAGTTCACATCACCGACTGACATTGATTTACTAATAGTTGAAGACGTAAGAGCACTGGTTAGCTATTTAGTATTAGTATGAAATTCCCCAAGGTTATTTCCAACAACAGTAAACATATACCTTTTATATGAACCACAGCAAGCATGAAATAGAAATTCAGGTCTTCTTCTTGTCTTTTTTAAGTCAATTAACATAATAGATTCGTGATTCGTGATCACATCACAAAACTGCTTGATCGGATTGTTAACTGGTCTTGGCAATGGATAACAATCAGTCAGTGACTCTCTCTTTATTAACTCATCTAGTTGACAATCGGCGACTGGTTCCACAAACGAATTGTAGGTTTTATCATCATAGTTAATGCAGTGTTTTATCAAACAGTGGAATCGATCAAAACAAGTGTCATTATAATAAGTAATTTTTTATTCTTTCAATGTAAAACGAATTTATGGAGACTGTTCAGTTTTGCAATTTGCATCATGAAATGATTGTATCTAGGAAAAAATCTGGGAACCAGTAAGTATCAGACAACTGTTTTGTTTCAGTATGCAGCTTCTAATTAATTTCAAGAGATCTAGAGAATGTCGTGACTATATATATATATATATATATATATATATGTTGAACCAATTAAAATAACAACATCAACACAGCAAAGACATTTGGAATAGAGAATCGGAGTAATGGGTCTTTAAATAATCGACTCTAGTTTATCAATTGAATACGCTATAATAACAATTAAGAACTAGAATTATTTACGATTAACCTATGGCTAGCCATATTAAGTATATTTATACCCAACATTATCTGTTATTTTTTTTCTGTTTACTGAATAGGTTAGTGCTGTATATTAAAGTGTAATTTATATTAAAAATTTCATTGTAAGTTCTGACTTTCACTGTTTTTGTGTTGTTCGGACTTAACTACACAAGTCATGTTCATGGAAGACAGCTACAGATAACTCCGAACACTTGATATAAAATCGTAAATGTTAATTGTATTCAAATATATCACACTCATTCATTAAATAATTGTGAAATTGCATAAAACACACTTATTAAATAATAGAAAAGTCGGGAATGACTTTTTTCCTCTTAAATATAAAAATAAAACTAATATTAGATGTTTGTGCTTGTCACAGATTGATGTTGGTTGGGTACCACGAAAAACCAAGGAGCACAGAACACATGTTTCCACCTAGTATGGGATTCCTCAGCAATGTGTACCACTGATTCTTTTAGGGAATAGGACACAAGGTCCTCCCCAGGTCTCATGGTCAACCATTTGTACCACCGGACTTACTGGTCTCCGGTGATAGAATTCCCACTTCCATTAGTTTGTGATATACTCGACGATCATCGATTGTTACTGGTGATAACTGCTCACTGCCAGCAAGTCTGAACTTCACTAGTGATGATTTCTTTCTAAAACTTCAGTAATATCTTGAAGTTAGTCACTAGTGAGCTGATTATTGTAGTTGAATTTAGGTGGTTTTGTGGAGATAGGTAATAAGTTTAGTTATTTGTACTCGTCACAGCTATTCATTGTTTTCTGGTTTACATTGGTACTCAACCAACATTAATCTGTGACAAATACAAATAATTAAATTTAGCATCAATTTTTACAAACCACTTCAATTCAAAAATAGTATTACCTGTTTTTCACCATCAGTCAATCGTCCGAATTGTTCCATAATAGATTGACGAGTAGAAAAATGACTATTTCGAATTCTTTTATTCATTTTAGCTAATCTTAATTTATTTTGATATAATTTCCAATATCTTTGTATTAATTGAATATCTTCTTCAGTTAAATAATGTTGTGTCATCTGATAATATTGATTAATTCGATGAGTTATGCTCCTTTCTACATCATTATCGTCATCACCAGGAGCTACATGACAATGTTCAGTTGTTTCTTTACCATCATGTGTACATTCAACATTCCAACTGAATGTGAATGTGTCATTTAACACTTGATTGTATTCATTATATTCCAAATGATTAGTTGAATTTGTATTAATAACTGAATTGTTCAATGATTGTTTTAAATGTATGATAGTATTTTTAAAGCTTTCAAATTTATTCAGTATATGTTGTGGATAAGCGGAATTATTAAATAAGCAATATTTTAACTGATTATTGTCAAAAAATTTATTGTTATTAATGTTTTTGTTTATTTGTACAATAGAGGAATCTCGACTTGGTAAACTTCTACCATTATAATGATTGTTTAAATTCGACGGTGATTTCTTTCCTTCAAGTGTGTCCTTTAAAAGAAAAAATTCATTTGGAAGTTTTAGTTACTGAATAAACGTGTTACTTTAGTTCAATTTGAGGAACTTGTCTATGACAAATTGTCTTTATGGTATGTGTTGTTATCATTTATTCATGTGTTGACCACCTTTCTTCATTGACGTCTGATCATGTATTGAATTGATCTACTTTGTATAGGGTGATAGATTAGTTTTCATTTCGATTACTAGTTAATTTAAATGTCATTGGCATTCGGTGTCTACCCTATCAACCCGAGGTCCACAATTGACGACGTACGTTGATTTTAATAATAATAATAATAGTAATAATAGGACATATTATCTTACCACTTATTTGCGTTAATGTATTCATAGTCGATGGAGAATTTACTCAATCTATGGATGCCATAGAATTTCTAGAAGCATATCATTTCGATTAATTGGCACACTAACATATATTTGGTCTACTAATTAATGCGGAATCGATCAACTAGTCAAAATTCAATCAGAGTTCACTTGTAAGGGAATAAATGAAGACAACGAAATTAACAAAAATAGCCATTCATAAACAAGATCATTCAAATAGCTGAAAATTTCACTTATAAATGATATTGTCAAGAAGGACAATGAAAAGTTTACAATTAAACCATTTAGCTGACAGGATACATTACAACCAAAAATTTTCATTATTTAGAATCTAATAACCAGTTTACTTTAATGTTTATATAAACGATAAGTGATAGTTCAAATTAAAACAAATTTACTACTTAATTCTACAATCCACTTGTCAAACGCTTGATTTGTTTGTAATTATCAAGTCTAACATTGATAATGATGCCTTGGAACTGGTAATTGCAGATTGTTATTGAGCACTAAGTCGATTTCGATGCATATTGCATTTACCTACGTTCATGAACTTTTGACTGGTTCGTAAGCTGATTTTTGCTTAGCTAGTGGAGCACGTCTAGAGAGCTCCGAGATTATTATATTCAAACAGTTATTTTATTCACTTTATTTGTATACGACATGTTTACTGTAATGCTAAGGGCTTAAATGCCGTTACGTTGTGCCGGGAGATTTAAGAAAAATAACTAACGTTTATAACAATGTTTTAGAGGATTTTATCACTTGCTGAAGATGTATGTGAAATAAACATCTTATTTATATCATTATTATATCCCCTTACCCTATCCTCAAGTGTAGAACACTGACTGTTAGTAAATCATTTTCCAATTATGAACTACAGTTAATTGAATGTGTACACGTTGCCTCAATTCACTACCACTGTTTTCTTTATTTGTATTGGTGTTAATTTCCTGATTGGCTGACTGTGTTTTCTAGTTTATGTATATATATTAAGGGAATGCTTGAAATGTAATATGATTTTGTGTGGCTGATTCCTCGGTTTATGTTCATCCTATTCTTGCCTGTGGTAGTGGGGGGACCAGTTAAGTTACTTTTACACCAACATTTCATATTGACTAATATTCGTCACCAATGGGTATATGAAATTTTGAGGGAACCGATGTTTCAGTTTTATTGTGACAAGGAAATACTGACGAATGTAGTTTGATCCATTAGTGATCAACAGTGCACTAGCTTTTAAACTTTGAGTCAAAATGTAAAGTGTGTAACGTTTGTGCTCTAATTGCTCTAAACGTTTCTATGAATTTAATTAAGGAATATGAAGCATAATAATGACTAATCAGGATTGTTTAGATTAGTGTATCCTAAAGGATTGGCCTGGACAGGATATCAGTCTTTAATGAATGCCTGATTCTCTGGCTTACAATCGTTTCCTTTAAACCGTGTGGCTTTACTTCACCGTGTTACATGTCCGAACTTGTCCGGTATATTTTCGACTTTAATTAGTATGAAACCACTATCACGGAACGCAGTGGACGGGGGGGGGGGTTGAATTATCAAATAAACTCAACAGTAAAATCTTAAAAAAACATACTGATCGTTTTGATTAACATAGATTTATCGGAATATATGAAACATGATTTCACTTTTGAATGCGTAATAGTCTGGTGTGACTGAATAATTATAAGGTTACTATCTTCCCAAAAGCAACAATTCTATAGCCTACAATTTATTTTGGAGACATTAAACAGTTTACTTACACTATTCATTTGTTTTTCATCCTTATCTACGCAAGTTTGTTCTTCACAACCATCATTTCTAGTCATTTGTGCAAATTTTGACTTCGTCATTCCTTCCTGTAGTAATAATCCACTTCGTTTATTCCATAAAATATTTTGTTCCATATTCATCTTTGCATCGTATTTTCTATACCAATCTAAATGTTGATGATATGATTCTGGATGCATACGTAGATCCATGATATTTGTTTCTTCTGAATTATCTAATCTACGGTTATTAGATTCATTAGTAATATTTATTGAGCTTAAACTTAATACATCATTCATTTGTATAACAAGTTTCTTTTTCTCTTCTTCATTTTCTAAACGTGTACGTATTTCATGTTCAAATTCATTTAGACGTCTACGAATTAATCGTTCACGTGGTGGAGTTTTAACAGCTTGACGTACTTTTTGTCGAAGTTCACTTTCAAGTTTTAGGCGTAAATCACTTTTTGATTCTTGTTGAAGGTGTTTTAGTTCTGAATTGTTTAAGAGAAGAATATCGAATAAGAGAAAAGCGTCTTAATTAAGTTAAATGTTACTGACTGGTGTTTTGTAAATTTGTGAATTCGAACTTTAACATCATAGAATGATGTTAATTAGATAATCATTGAAAAACAAGAGCTGAATTGTATCACAATGCCGAACTTGAATGATTCGTTAAATTAACTTATGAAATTTTTATTGCATTGAAGTCACAATGAGTAAACTCTCTCTTATGAGCATAATCTCAAACAGAAAATTACCGTTTCATATGCAACCTGTATCAGGAGTAAGAGGTTTTGAATCTTATTCATCTTGACTAGTTCATCATTATAGTGCAATTTCGTTACAACAAGAAGCACTGAACAGTTGTTTTGTGATAGTATGATATAGAGGTTGAACGTGCGACCTTCAAGTCTTTCAGAAATCGTATAAATTTAAGACCATTGAGGTACACTCAGTGGGTCATGTTTCTAACTTCAGTCAATTCATGATATTGAACTGCAACATTGGTGAGAAATTGCCTCATACCCTGTATGGTTTAAAGTTACTAGAACTCTTCAGAGTAGTCACTAATAAGTAAATGAAAGCTGTTATTAATGCGTGTTGTCGGAGGGGGAGACTAATAACTATTTCTAGTTTAAATTATACATTGACCTTAGTAAGGTAATCGATGATAACTGAATATCACTGAAAATGTTGTTTGTTTTTTCGACGTTATCTACTATATTTATTCTGATATTATTTGGTAACTTATAAAATGAAAGATTCTGAAATTATTTTCCAACGCCATAATGATTTGGCAATTTTGGGAGAAAGCGAATAAAGCAAAATCTCTAGGATAGTCTACCTATTCTCCACCATGATTTTTATATATGATACACCACGGTCAGAAGCTGTTCAAAACTATATATGTCATTAGGTAGATTCGTCGTAGTGAAGCTTACTAATGGACTACCATTGGACTATCTATTGAGCTTGACATGGAAAAAACAGTATTTGACAGTCACAAAATAAAATGAAATAAAACGTAGACATTACTCAACCTTGCGAGTTATTTATTGGACTAACTTCGAATCGCATTTTGTCTGTAATCTAACTGAATTTTTTATTGAATTGAGGTAGTTTTGTGGAGATAGTCATCAAGTCTTTTGTATTCGTCAGAGAGTGATGGTGGTTGGGTACCACTGCTATTTTATCTTAGTATGAAACTCCTCATCAGTACGCATTGCCGATTCTGTCAGAGAATTGAACTTGGGGCCGCATCGGGTTAACCATCGTTCAATTGAGGAATTCCCACTTCCTTCAATTTGTTATATAGCCCAACGATCATCGATTGTCACCGGTGATAACTGTCTTACTTCCGACAAGTGTGAATTCTGTCAGTCGCAATTTCTTAATAGAAATTTAGGAACATGCCGAATTGATTATTGTAACCGAATTGAGGTGGTTTTAGCATTCTTTATTAAGCAACCCGTATAAATATCGTGTTTACATAGTAAGGGGCTGAATTAGAAGTCATTATTTTGTGTTATTGGTATGTAGTGAGACGGAAATGTTTTAGATCCAGATTTTATCTCATACTGCTATATTGTTGGAATAACTTTGGTAGACCATCTCCTGCATTACTGAACTGATTGGAAGTCAGCCAGTTATGCACAAGTCACATAGTCAAATACAAACGAATCAACCCGATTTGTAACATCCGAAGAGTGATCTATGGTTTCCAGATATTAGTTATGTAATTTCACAGACGCTAATTAGGTAGTGTACATCTACCATGAGCTTAAATCATTTAATCAGTTTTTCATTGTATTTTAATACTGTCTTATAATTTGCATTAAAATGTGGTATTTTCCTTAAATATTGATTCTTCCATATCACAGGCCGGTTTTCATCTTATAATATTCCATATTACAGTGAGAAATACATCGTTGTACCTGGGTGACAATCGTAGTTGCTTTCTATACGTATATCATCAGAGTAGATTCGTTCTGATTTTCGTATTAAAATCCATTCTGTCATAAAACGTATTGTATTTTTGTATTCGTGTATCATCTTATTGCAATAAAATAATTGTTTGCTAACTAATTGTTTTAGCCATTTAGAGATTACTCTGTCAATAGTTTGATTTAATTACGTAATCATCAATTTGTTGGTCGCATATCATATGACGTATACCTGGGTACTTTAAGGTTATCGATGCTTAACAATTGAGGGTATCTACATACTCCAGGAAGATGATACATATTCTAAACAACTTGATTCATGATTTAAGTCAAAGGCAAACCATGAAAAATTTAACCATTCTTGTAAGCAATCCCTGCATTATTATTATACTCATTGTTTGAAACTTAAGCTTACTGTCTACGTGACTGACATTTTAATTTTATTAAATTTTTCACCAAATGTAATTTGGGGCATATTTAGGTATTTTAAGTAGGTCATTCAAATAGTCAAAAAACGCTCAGTAATCAAAACAGAAAATATTTCTTAGGTAGTTAGTGGTAGCCAGTAAAAATCTTGTATTTGACATTGGCTTCGTACTTTTTGACACTTATCATCAACAAGCCGAGGGAACTTATACTTCCAGGTAGATTTGAACTTATTTTCACATCTTGAAATTTTATTATTAAACTTACTGAGCCCAGATTGTCCTTATGTATAACTGAGTTACCAGTGACGATAGATTTCGTCAAGATTACAGTTATATATTGCTAATAAATGCCTACCAACAAGTAGCCTTTGTCAATAAAGAGTTTTCTGACGACTTCCTTCAATCATCTAACATACATGATATTAAATTAGTGAGATTAATAACTTTATTTCAGCTTGATCAGTAGAATTGAATAAACAACAGTAGACAGCACTAGATAAGCACAACATTTGTCACTGTTCATCAATCAATCAGCATAAAACATACTCACCGAATTCTTGATTCTGTTGCAAGTTGGGTGCGTTTTTCTGAATTTTTCCAAAGTATTTATGAGGAGATCTAAATAAAACGTGCAGATGATGCACTCCATCAAAACGATAATCGTTAAAAGATGCAGAAGAAGCTGATGATGATGATGATAAGGATGATGTTGTATTCGTCATGATTACTGTTGTTGTCGTTGTTGCTGAAGATGAAAGTGATTGATTAATCCATGATAATTCAGACATAACCGTAGGTATCTGAATGTCATCATTATTTATGGATAATAATGACATTTTATTGATGCTACTCATCAGTGTTATAACAAACTGTGTATTCTAAGTAAAATGAATTTGCCAAATTCAATGTTGGAAAAAATCTCTTAGAAACAGTGCTACAAAGTACTTTGAGTAGAATTTTATGGTTTATTTATACCTCGTAGTGAAATTAAGAACTTTTCCTTGATTGGTTAATTTATTTCGTCAATAAAGTCAATTTTATTTATGCAAATGTCAACAAGACAGTTTGTTGTTTAATGAATATGAAATCAGAAATGAAGAAAAAACAATGAATTTTAGTAGATTAACCTAAATTGTATCTAATTTAAAATTATTAACTACTGTTAGATACGATACATTTAAATGAACAATATTGTTTTCAATGAGGTTGTAGAGTCCGCTATTACCCCCCTTACATAATTATCATGGTACTGTTTATTTCTTTATTGATATTTGTACAAAATGTTCAACTGTACTGTATTGTTGAACTTTGGTGAGTTGTGCAATTTGTGACGTAGGATTCTTTGGGTTCGAATGTATATCTGTTGCAACTACGTTCTGGACTTCATGATCATATATGTAATTCGTGATTGTTGTGTGTATGCGAGTCATTCTTATCAACGAAGATGAAATTACTGTCAAGATATATATAGTTGTTGGACCTAACGAGGTTGCGATTCCAGCAACATAATCAGGTTACAACAAGATCATCAACAGAATTTACTCGAATATACAGCAACTTCTTTATGCGAATATAAAAATTATTAAAGCAATGAAAGCTATTTATGGGTGAATGATGTGATCATGGATGCGTACTATTTAAGAGTACCATACTGGGATGAAACAACTGTGTAGTGCTTCCAGGTGATCAATGGTTGTTTAATTCAGACCAGTTCGTGATATAAATTAAAAATTCAATAATCATCACAACAACCAATTACAAAAGAATAAAACAGGTGGACTACATAACTAATCATAATAACTGGCTGGTGTAAATTGGTAGTAGGTTGGTATATGTATTTGTAGTAGTAATAATAAACAGATTAGTAACAACGACATGAATACGTATTCAACAAAAGATGAATACGAGTAATTACAAGTTGGATGTAGGTTAAAACGGTGTGAAATTAAACTTCCTAAAGCAGTAGTTATGATAATAATAATCATTCAAAACTACGTATGAAAATAATATGGTCAATTAAATGAGGAATGAAGAAGGGGTACGAAGGGAGTGAAGTATGAACAAACAAACAGCGAAGGGTGAATAGAATTGGGTAAGTTGTGTTTATTAAGTCTTATAAGGCCATGGAGGAGATAATGGTGCTACATTATTTCTTTTGAACCCATAACTCGGGTTGTTAACTTGAATCTCTATGGCTTTCGTAATGTGTAGGAGATGAGATCTAATCCCATCTGGGAACTTTGATTGTATATGGTATATTCCTCTGAATGCTTTAGTTCTCTCTATTGCATGTCCACTATCCATCAAGTGACAAAATAGAAACACGTATACGTTTCACCAAGCCCTTACCAAACAAAGATGGTAGATGCTCATTAATCCGTTGGTTTAGTCGTTTGGTTGTACTACAGCTAAACTGTAAAAAAAAGTAGCATTTAGGACGAATTGATTGTATCTTTGAGAGGAAATACAGCTGTTATAATGATAATGATGTTTCGCTTTGTTTTTGACGTACTGGTGGTGTTGTTTCAGTGAAATTATGAAACTCAACTAGGACTTCAGTTTGCAAGACGATAATTCATCTCAAATCCACAACTTATAAGATAACCAGTGGGTGATATAGGTAGTATGACGACGTTATGAAAGCTGAGTACTTAGTGATAGATATGAGGAAGTATCTTAGTGGAAAAACATTCTTAGGCCATGGTACTCATCTAACAGCCTGTAAACGTACAAAGATTGGGTTAGTATATTCACACGGGGAATAGATTTCAAGTATTTTATCGACTTTCAAAAAATCACACCTAGGGGATTTAATATGAATCTATTTCAACAGGACTTAGATTGTTGGTTGGTAGTTTGGCAACAATCAAAATATTACGCAGTGATAGGTATCTACTCCGAGAACATCAGATATAGTTCCGTGTATCTAAAAGATGTTGAAAATATCAAGACTGGCCTTTACCACATACTTGAGTAGAAACAAACGGTGGTTCATATTTATTATAAATAAGGTCCGACATTCTGGTGTAGTTTTTTTACTTGTAAGTATAATGGAAAAAAGTTAGGTTTTAGTCATAACACCACATTTATAAACTTTCTTGACCTAAAACCTGTCAAGAAACATCTATAAGGCGTTTTATAGCTCAGTTGAGTGTCTGAGGACACTTTTTCACATGTACAAATGAGATGTACGTCTGATAAATAAAGACTATTAAACTAGTCGAGACCAAAGAGGTTTAAGCAGGTGCCAGTAAAATAATTATGAAATGGTCTCTTTAGTAGTAGGTTTCCATGACAAATACCTATTGCCTTCCGCCTCCGGTATCCAATATTTTTTGCTGAATCTAGTAGGAACCAATCGATTTCTTGGTTATTGTTTCTTGGCGTATAATACTGGTTCTTAATGTTTTCATTCTCTCGATTGTGGCTTGTCAAGTTGTTTAGCTGCATCAGTCCTAATGATAAATATAATAGAAATGTGTTGTTTCTATTCGCCACTATTCCCTATTTATTATTAATAATGTTATCTAATTAGGTGGTTTATAAATTTTATCATTTGCAAAACACTCGTTAGTTTTTGTTCTTTATCTGAGATAATTTTACGTAATTTTTTGTTTATTTTTTCTGACATATTAATTAAGCACAATAATCCGTTAAGATGGTGCGAAGAGAAAGTAATTACAGAAAAAAGAAATGAGAATGAGAAATATGGCATGAAATAGTAACATTGAAAGAAGCCGGTTACACTAAATCCGTTCACATCCAACTAACACCCGTGTCCAAGCTAATACTATTGGTTGAGAATACTGCGGTTAACGAAGCGGGGAGTAATTTTTTAGTAATGCTAGCATTTCATGGGAAAAGTTGCTGTGAGGATATTAAAAAAGAAAGAGAAGGAAACATGAGCCACACGTAAAACGACACACATAGTGAATTAATTTTAAGGACTTACGATAAATACATTATGATAGATTAAATCACTGTATCCGGCAGTCATTTTTCTATTTGTACTAACTGTTCCTCAAGAACTAATGGTCAAATTATAGAACTGAAATTTGATTCAGATTACCTTTCCTCTTTTGTTTTATTAGACCCTAGTTAGTTAACGGTTTGAGCATGCAACCTGTTCATGTCTAAGCTCTTTAGGAGTGCATGAATCGTAATTGCTTGTTCTACTCGAATACAATCAAACTCGCTTGCATTCTAGGAAGTATTAGCGACTTCTACAGCTCTATATCGCAAACCATGTTGGGATTGACCTGAACTTTACAAGTTTTAGAGTGCAAACAGTTTAGACAGCTATGGTACATGATCATACGTTAAAAAGTTATATAAATAGGCTTAATGATCTATAATAATAGCTTCACTATATTACATATCTTGCCATCTACTAAACCTAATTCCTACTGCATGAACAGTGGAGTGACACGAATGGTTAACTTGTGTACAGTTCCTTGTAAGTTACACCATTTAACAACTCTATTAGCTTGGTCAACCCTAAACAATGTGCTCAGGCCTGTTGATTAATTTAAAACTGATTTGTGGTAAAGTTGTAAGGTAATAATGATAGGAAAAACTCCAGTATCGGGATACCAAGAGTTCACTGCTGCAACCTCTGTCGCGTGATGTAGGTAAATTAATGAGCCATTTTTATTCTTGGTTTTGATTTTTTAGCATTAAATAATATTCCGTTCTATGGTCCAAGGATAGAGGTGAATGGGTGAAGTAGCATTAGATTATTTCATGAACCTTAAAATATAAATTGCCCAACAAAGTTATAAAACCACACTCTAATATTAACTTTCAGAAATGAATGATTAGGATTTTAAGAGAATCAAGAGTCACAATTCAAATAACTTTCTTGGTTTGCTTTAACATGGTGGGGTTGTATGTTTGATAAAAAGACACCATATCACGCCAACAGTCCTCAATTTTACGATCAATAAATATCACGCTGTTTGGAGACATCATGTCACGGTCAATGCTTGGGATCCCGACCTTAGCT
Organism: Schistosoma japonicum; assembly: GCA_025215515.1. Lineage (NCBI taxonomy): Eukaryota > Metazoa > Platyhelminthes > Trematoda > Strigeidida > Schistosomatidae > Schistosoma > Schistosoma japonicum. Next base: position 6,861,892 of record CM046067.1, on the reverse strand, counting down.
GCTACCTTGACGTGGTGGTCGGGCTTGCCTATCGTGATGACCCAACTGAGCTACATTGGCTGGAACGCATATTCCTCAAGGTTCTAGCATGCCAAGCAGGTCTGTTGGAGAGCGATAATACCAAAGGCAGCAACCTAAGATCTGAGGGCGAAGTCGTACTGCTGACTGCAGCGAGGTGTGACAGCAGTAAGTGTTCCCCACGGATAAACAGCATCTGCAGTGATGCTGCCTTCTTAACAGAAGGATGGGGTTAGAAAACGTCAACTCTAAAAATGTCACACCTCACCTTACTCCAAGGATTTTCATCTCCGGCAGTAAGGCCTTCTAAAGAACGGAGCTAACACTTCAAAAATTCCCCATAATAGAGCCGTGCGTGATCGGCCTCAAGCACCCAGTAAACAAAAACGTTGGGCCACATTGGGGTTTTCGTACCGAAACATTGGGCCACGAAAATTGACATTGGGCCAAACGACTGAAACACTGGGCCAGACGTTGGGAACAGTTGGGCCATTATTTCGTGGCAAATGTGTAACTACTTACAGTTTTGCGAGTAGCTTAATACGTTTGGTATAAAGGTGAAATATGTTTGACAAATTTACCATTCATGTAATATACAAATAGTCAAATTATCCTTTGGTGACCGCAGTTTAATAGGAAAACGCAACGACGGGTGGTATTAATACTTCTTCATTTACTAAGTGTTATATTAATCTGTTGCGGTGTTTGCTTTTCATTCTCAGTGTGTAATCAGTTTACTAAACATCTTCGATCTGTTCATAGTTAGTATAATATATTCGACAGGTGTCTATTTCTTACCACAGTCAAGTGAACAGTTATTGCTAATTCACCGAAATATGCGAATCAATTGTATTTTAAAACGACTCTTCATCAATCTAACTGTTACACAACATTGTCGTGATTATTTTGATATAAAAAAAGCCATCTACCTTGTTATCTAGTCTTCTATTATATTAAAACAGATGAGTAAATTCTAAAGACGACTCTATTATATATGACTGTAGCTATGGTATACGAAACAGATAAAGAGGAAATCTTATTCGCTAAATTGTCTTTTATTCCTTCCTAATGACATTATAGGCTTTTTACGTTATACTAATTCAGTGATAACAATGGTTTCATGAGAATATGTTTAGATTACCTAGAGATAAATTCCATTTATTTCAGTAGAATCATGTCGACAACATAAAGAATAAGTAACTCAGCTGATTGTAGAAAGAAGGCTGGTAATGAAATTCACTGATGGTAACTTTTTGGTAAAACTATAGTGTGTAGAACAATTGACTGATCAATTTAAGTGTTGTAGGATGAACACAGGAGCCAGTAGATTGCAAACACTATTGTTATTAAAAATCCACTGAGTATATGTCGTTACCTATGAATGACTAACAAATAAATTTTATGAAATGGCCAAATATTTAGATAACAGGAAACATTTAACATCTAACTAACGTCTTAGCATTAGTTGAGAAAAAAATTAGTATTAAAACATTAATAGCGGTAATATACTGCATCAATAACTTTCCTCCTTATGCCTTATTCGACGCACGTTTTGCAACACAAGAATGATTGCGCACTCTTCTAAATATGCCAACAGGTAACAATCTAACTTATAAAACAAATTGTATGCCTAGTAAGTGTAGTCACAAACATTTCAGAATTACTACAAGATATTTTGGGAGTCACGATAACCGAAATTTGATTAACCAAGCGGTTCTCTGTTTGGTAAAATCAGTTTCGTAACACGAAAGTTATTATGAAACAAAAACAATGATCATGAAATTTTGTAAGCATTAGAAACCAAGCAAAATGTAAAACAGGTTACCGTAAGAGAAGCCTAAAACCAATTTACCATCAGATTTTTTTCAATCTTGAATTGCTTACATTGTTTTCAAGTGAAAATTTACATTGCAAAATAGATTGACTATTAATAAACTATCTATGAGATAAGCTAGTTATTAAATGAATGTATTTCATATTTTTGGATAATATAAGTGACGGAAACATTTTATCCATAATCTTTACATAGTCAGAAATTATCAGATCATTAAATTATCGGATTGTAAATAATAATGAGTTCTTCGTTATGTTTCAGTTAATTTTACTAGGAATGGTGATTTTATGCAAGGCAGTTGATTTGTAAATCGTATATGCCTACACTATACAATAGTTTCAACAAAGTGTCATCGTATATCATACAGATTTACAATGAAAATGATGAATGTATTTTTAAGTGATAATGCAAAGTATTGTCGTTTTTAGACAATGAACTATTTCGCAGAAACTTAATGACCTGTACTACATAACAGAAATTAGATGCGATGACAGTAAAAGCGAATTCAATGTTCTAATCATCATGCATATGTATATTTGTACGCATTTGATCGAGATTTATAATGAAAATTATGAATTTATTTTCAATTGATAATATGAAGCATTACTGTCTAGACAATGTATCATTTTCGATAAGGCATATTTATCTGTGCATATATATTTGGGGTAACTGTTACGTTATACAGGTCATAACCCTTTTGGAAAATTATACGTTGTCTAGACTGAAATACTTCATATTATCACTTGTTTTCGGCAGCTTCTCATTAAATTATGATTACCGAAAAATGTAAAATACGTCCAAGAGAAAATACAGTAGCTTATCGTAAATGATTATTTGTCCACTATCAGCGTCGTCATATGGCATACAGATTTACAATGCAAATGATAGATGCGTTTTTCAAGTGATAATATAAAGTATTTCAGTCTAGACAATGTACCATTTCCGACGAGGATTATGACCTGTATAACGTAATAGTAACCCCAAGTATATACGCATAGACAAATATGCCTTATCGAAAATGATATATTGTCTAGACAGTAACGTCCCATATTATCAATTAATAATAAATTCATAGTTTTGAAATGATTATGAAACATACATAACATATGAAATATGCAGCCACCCCTACAGTTAAACAATACCAATGTCACGCTTTTGTGGTTAACCTAAATGAAAAATCTGGTACGATAGTATTTTCCGTGAAATATTCATTTTGCTGTTCATCAATAATTCTGTTTACATATATTATATATATTTGTATAATTCTATATCAGTTAGGTAGATCCTTCTTAATTATGTCATCATTAAATTCTAACTTAAACTGATCAATTATTCTATATCAAACAGATAACAATGAGTTCAAAATTTAACATGTCTGTAGGTGTATTTGTGACTGAATATTATTTTGCACTAAGAAGTAAAGGGAGGAATAATAATCTACGACTACAGTAATTCTTGTATATATTTTTTTACAAAATATTCGAGATGTTTTTCAAACAGCTTGCAATATGTACTTACAACTACACTATCCAATCAGTTATGGATTATCAAATAAAAAAAAATGATACATTTATTTAAGCCAGATTATCATTTGACACTTGATACATGTTCCTTCAGTATCATTGGTCAATGCATATTTTGACAATTCACCTATCAATCGAATTTACAGTCTGTCTATGTATCCCTATGTTGGTCCTTTGTTAATTTTCTCTATAAATACAAGTTTAGACATAAAAATTCAGCACAAATTTAATATCACTTAACTGGTGTTCTATTTGTTTCAACCTTGTCGTTATTTCACTTTATCCAAATACTATTATTAAATTACGTTCAATGGCTGGTATTCCATCAACTAGTCAGTTGTACAATCAATCTACTCATCAACAACAGCCAAGTGAGTATTGGCAGAACGAAGTATATTGTGCTGCTGCTGAAATATGTCTTCTACCAGGTATTTCCATGAAAATGAAGAAGAGAATTCTTGAGATAGTTCACAGAGTTTGCCCAGAATGGCATGTTGATCCTAGGACTCTTCTCCGGAGGGCACCAACTGAATGCAGTCGAAAGTGAGTTGATGCAGGTATGTATTTACATATAGGCCTGCAAAAGAAGTTGAAGAGTTTACTGCAATCGGATTCACTCATCACGGCTACATCATTACAAATTCAGCTCAACATTGATGGTTTCACTATTTATAAGAATTCCTCACATCAAATATGGCCAATATTGTGCCGAATATCCAAGCCATTGGTTACGGATGTCTTCGTTAGTCGGAGTGTACGGTGGACCCACCAAACCGTCAAATGTTAACCAATTTCTTGCAGATATTGTTGATGAATTGACAACTATCCTCAACAACGGCGTGTTTATCGACAATTCTAGGTGTGTTAAATGCTCACTGGCCGCTGTAATATGTGATACACCGGCTAGATCGACAGTGAAAATGGTTTGTGGGCATATTTCTAGAAGGGGATGCGACAAATGTTTTGCTCAGTGTCGATGAATGAGCAACAAGATGGTATTTCCTGTTGATAAGCATGAAAACAGAACAGACCTACCTTTCAGAATGCAAGAAGACAGTTATCATCATGTCGGCAGCTCTCCATTCGAGAGGCTATCGATTGATATGGTCAAATGTTTTCCGTTGGATTATATGCACCTAGTTTGTCTAGGTGTGGTGAAGAAGATCTGCCAACTATGGAAAGACCTAGCAACGGAGCGGAGGTACGGGATGCACCCGAATGTCATTAAATTGATTAATGATAACATCACTGCTAGTTGGAGCTACATACCTAGGGACTTCCAGAGAAAATGCAGACCGATAGGTGAGCATAATCACTGGAAGGCCACAGAATGTAGGCAGTTTCTTCTATACATTGGACCATGTATATTGAACAAATTACTGCCGAAATTCTTGTATGAACATCTCATGGAATTGGCGTTTTCCATCTATGTTCTATGTAGTCAACCTCTCCACATAACTTTTCTAGAAGTGATTGGAGATCAACTAGTGCATTTCGTCAATAACTTCGCGGCAATCTACGGTGAGCAGCATGTTGTATATAATGTCCACGGACTCGTACATTTGGCAGATGATGTTAAGCAGCATGGAATTTTGGATCACTTTTCAACATTCCCATTTGAAAATTTCATGTCTCGACTTCGTCGCCTGATACATGGATCAAGGAATGGAAGCAATTTCAGCTGCAGCACGCGTCTGTGAAACGGAAGCAGTACCAACAACAATGTCAAATCATCCTCAATTCGCAAACTGACAATTACGACCATAAGAAACAATTCTGCACATTACAGGATATCAACATCCCAACCTGACAGCACGGTAATTGTGAATGGTAAGCCAGGTATAATAACCGATATTTCAAATAACAATATGCTACTATTCCGACTGTTCAATGATCCGAAGCCACTGTTTACGAGACCGTTCAATTCAATGCTTATTAACATGTATATATGCACTGCAAGTAAGTGCAGAAAAGAAATACATTCAACTTCAAGAGATTGAATACAAATGCTTTTCAATTCAACGTGTTGATTGGATCAAAATCATCTCCATGCCCCATACGTTTAAACTGGGATCAAGTTAGTGACTTTTGTATTAAATGTACTTTAATTGTAAACATATGTATTATCTATGGCTTAATTTCTTCATGCATAACTTATTCTAAGAGACATTCGTAACGTTTCTATAATTTTAGATAGGCTGACTCAATGTTTGTCGTAGCGTTTCTTAAGTCTATTTGCAACTGCAGTTGCTCCTTGGGCTCTGCGATCACGCTCCTGGGTCACTATGACCAATACTAACCCAGTTTCTATTTCAGGTACTTCAAGAAGCAATATCCTTCCATGTTGTGGGCAGCCAGGAAGTGAAAATTACCCTCATACTTCTAACAGCACACGAGATCATCTTGTCCGAGGCCAAAGCCCACCATCAACTCTTAATAACTCTCTTATCACCATGCCTAATCCTTCTAACATAATTTTGCTAAGAAGAAAAGAAACTAGTTACTTTTCATTTAATTATCCTCAATTTTGCTCATTTTTATTTAATTGTAAAGTAGGCGGTAACGGCTACTGCTTTTCATTTCCTCCGCTGGACCTTGTTAATTGTGATTGGTTGTGATATCATTTTAGTATACTAATTTCTGTTTTCCCCAAGGTCGCTTTTGCAATTATATTTACAGAGTTGAATTATAGTGGAATCGAATCTTCCTAGTGCTGCATTCATGTCTTCTTGATTTTGTCTTGGGGTGAGTAGTCAGTATCGAGTCGTTGGTCACGGTTGCGAGTATCAGTTGGCGCAGACAACTTTCCGATTAGCGTTACGGTTAGTTCGTGTATAGCAGTAGGCGTTATATTGCGACATAACAATTGGCGACGGGTGATGGTGACCGTGGATCCTACCAAAATGGATTTGTTTTTGGATGAACAACTTAAACTAATGAAGCTTTTCGCAAGCCTGAAATCTAATGTTGAATTATCGTCGGATGTTCCTGTCCCCAACTCTGCACTTTCAGTTGATGGAATTATTAATAGTATTGCTGAATTTAATTATGATCCAGAAGCTAATGTTACTTTTGATATCTGGTTCCGGAGATATGAAGATTTGTTTACGTATGATGTAGCTTCTCAGGACGATACATTGAAAGTTCGCCTACTTCTCAGAAAGCTCGGTGCAGCAGAACTTGATAAGTACTGCAACCTAATTTTATCTCAAAATCCTCGAGATAGAACATTCTCTGAAACCTGCTCAACTCTCAGCCAACACTTTGGTGACAATTCTTCTCTATTCAATATTAGATATCGTTGCCTGTGATGCATGGCATTTTGCCAAGTTCTGTCCATTTAAGAACTATCGCTGCAGAAAGTGTAACAGGCTGGGACACAAATAAACTTTGTGCAGGCAGAAGGACATACGCACTCGGTCACGTTCCAGAAGAAGGTTCCATTCACTGAGTAAGCCGGTTGAGTCACTTTCAGTATCCATCGCGAATCACGCTCATCAGAGACCAGCCAGAATGTACGTTTCTCTTCGGATAAATGGTCATACAGTAAGCCTCCAACTTGATACAGCATCTGATATTACTATTATTTCTAGAAAAACATGGATTAAAATTGGGAAACCTGTACTATGCGCTACAGAACAACTCGCCATAAGTGCATCAAACGATCGTTTGGTTAGTATCGGCAAAACTGTGTGCTCAGTGACATTCAACGAAATAACCACGGATGGAGTGTGTTATGTGGTTAACAACAATCTTAATTTGTTGGGTCTAGATTGGATTACTGACCTAAAACTAGATGCTGTTCCACTAAGCACCGTATGCCACCGCATCGTAAGAATGAAAGACGAGAAAGATTTCATGAAGATTCTAAAGGAATTCGACAAAGTATTTACAAAAGGTTTAGGATGTTGTACCACAATGAAAGCTTCTCTTCGCTTGACATCGAATGCTTCCCCAGTCTTCCGTCCCAAAAGACCAGTTCCATATGCTTCGCTACCAGAAGTCGACGCAGAATGTCAACGATTAGAGAAGCAAGGTGTTCTTATACCAGTATCATTCTCGGCCTGGACAGCCCCAATAGTCGTCGTAAAGAAACCTAACGGTACACTACGCATCTGCGCCGATTTTTCGACCGGTCTGAATGATGCTCTAGAACAACACCATTATCCTCTACCGGCTCCAGACGATTTGTTTACTATTCTAAACGGCGGTAGTTGTTTTGCCAAACTAGACCTGGCAGATGCTTATTTGCAAGTCGAGGTTGAACCAGCGTGCCATGAATTACTTACAGTAAATACGCATCGGGGACTTTTTCAATACACGAGACTACCGTTTGGAGTCAAAACTGCACCAGCTATTTTCCAACAATGAATGGATACGATTTTAACCGGTCTCACCGGAGTGGCCGTGTATTTAGACGACATACTCGTTGTCGCAGAATCACCAAACAAACTGTACAATCGACTTGCGACTGTAATGAAACAAATCCAAGACCATGGGTTCCACCTACGTCCAGAGAAATGTCAATTTTACCTTACGTCTGTGAAATATTTGGGATTTATATTCGACAAGTCAGGTTGTCGTCCAGATCCAGAAAATATTGAAGCCATTCAAAAAATGCCTGCACCCTACGATGTACCTACTCTGCGATCCTTTCTCTGACTCATATGTTACTACTCAGCATTTTTACCATCCTTGCATGAGAAGCGAGCGCCGCTGAACTATCTTCTGGGCAAAAATGTTAAGTGCGATTGGACACAACAATGACAAACAGCGTTCAGTAGCTTGAAAAAGCTCTTTACATCTAATCTTCTATTGACGCATTATGATCCGAAAGTGCCGATTATTGTTGCTGCGGACGCGTCTGCATATGGTGTAGGTGCAGTTATCCTGCATAAATTTCTGAATGGAAACGAGAAAGCCATAAAGCACGCTTCAAGAACGCTGACACCTACTGAAAAGCGCTATAGTCAAATTGAGAAGGAAGCTTTGGCTATCGTTTTTAGCAGTACGGCGATTCCATAAGATGGTGTATGGACGACACTTCACAATACTAACTGATCACAAACAACTGCTGGCAGTCTTTGGGTCGAAAGCTGGAGTACCAGTGCATTCGGCAAATCGGTTACAACGTTGTGCATTGACGCTGCTCGGATATGATCTTGATATACAATACAAGGACAGCGAGGATTTCGGTCAGGCAGATGCCCTATCTCGACTCATAAGGACCTACCCTACGACGAGTGAAGAGTCAGTGATTGCCACCATCGATACGAGAGATTACGCTAAAGAAAGTTTCATTCATGCTGTGGGAGCACTTACTGTTACCACACAGCAAGTCGCTGAATTCCGTTGTCCAACAGGACTCCACGTTAGTGCTTGCCTCATGATACAGTCTGATGATTTCCGCAATGTATGTCCTATCCATTTCCAACGTCGTTTTCTGATCTCCTCTTCAGCTGGAAGTTGATTTAATCCTTTCCAAAGTAGGCTGTTGCTGATGGTTTCCGGCCAACAGACATTCAATATCTTGCGCAGGCAGTTGTTGATAAATACCTGTACCCTCCTGAGGATGTTTGCAGTAGTTCACCACGTTTCAGCCCCATATAGAAGAACTGTCGTGACGTTCGAATTGAAGAGTCTAACTTTGAGGTTGGTAGACAGTAGTTTGGAGTCCCTTGCTTTGCCAATCCTTGCCCTTACATCCGCATCGGATCCTCCTAGTTTATTGATGATGCTCCCCAGGTATGTAAAGGTATCCACTTCTTCCAGAGTTTCACCATCAAGTTCAATTAGGTCGGTGCTCTCGGTGTTGAATTTGAGGATCTTACTCTTTTCCTTTTGTATGTTCAGGCCTATTGATGGTGAGGTTGCTGCTACTTTGATTGTCTTTACTTGCATTTGCTGGTGTGTATGGGATAGAAGTGCTAGATCATCCGTGAAGTCCAGATCATCGAGTTGCATGCTACTTGTCCATTGAATCCCGTGCTTCTCCCCAGATGTAGAGGTTTCCATGATCCAATCAACCACTAGGAAGAACAGGAAAGGCGAGAGCAAACAGCCTTGTCTGACACCGGTTCTTACTGGGAATGCATTTGTCAGCTGTCCTCCATGCACAATTTTGCACTGTAGTCCGTCACAAGAATTTCGGATGATGTTGACGAGTTTCTCTGGTACACCGTAGTGTCGAAGAAGTTTCCACAATGATCTCCTGTCTACGCTGTCAAACGCTTTCTCATAGTCAATGAAGTTGATGTACAGTGACGAGTTTCATTCAATTGATTGTTCAACGAAAATGCGTAGTGTTGCGATTCGGTCTGTGCATGACCGATTCCTACGGAAACCAGCCTGTTGGTCTCGAAGTTGAGCATCCACTGAGTCTTTCATTCTATTCAACAACACTCTGTTGAAGACTTTCCCTGATACTGACAATAGTGTGATTACTCTGTAGTTCTCGCATTTACTCAAATCTCCTTTCTTTGGTATCTTGATAAGGTATCCTTCTTTCCAGTCTGCCGGCACTTGTTCTTCCTCCCAGATTCTCTTGAACAAAACGTGGAGCATCCTTGCCGTTATGTCTATGTCTGACTTGAGTGCTTCCGCTGGTATATTGTCAGGTCCTACTGCTTTCCCACTTTTGATCTGTCTGATGGCTATCTTGATTTCTTACATCGTTGGTAAACTGACATCTATCGGGAGGTCCGTAGATGCTGCTTAGATGTCCGGTGGGTTCGGTGGAGCTGGTCTATTCAAGAGTTCCTCAAAGTGTTCTATCCATCTGTCTCTTCGTTCTTGAATCTCGGTGATTGGCTTGCCTTCTTTGTTCCTGACCGGTCGCTCTGGTTTACTATATTTACCTGCCAGTTTCTTCGTTGTGTCGTATAGCTGTTTCATATTTCCTTCTCTTGCAGCTTTTTCCGCTGTTATTGCAAGACCTTCGATATACTTCCGTTTGTCGGCTCTAATGCTCATCTTCACTTGCTCATTTGCTTCTGTGAATTCAGTTTGTGCCTTGATTTTCTCTGTTTTAGTTCGGCCGTTTTTGATTACTGCCTTCTTGTTCCTCCTTTGTTGAATTTCTCTCAGGGTCACAGTGGAAATCCATTCCTTATAATGGTGTTTCTTGCAGCCCAGAGCCTCTTGACAAGTTGAAGTTAGTGCCTTTTTGATTCCTTTCCAGTTTTCCTCTACAGTGGTTTTTCCTCCTTCAGCAGATCTTGTAAGGCTTGGAACCTGTTGTTGATGGTTATTTTGAATTCCTTGAGTTTGTCAGTATCTCGAAGAAAGGCTGTATTGAACCGTTGTAATGCTGTTACTCCAATTATCCATTGCTACCTTAGTTTCAGTTCCATTTTGGCAACCACTAGGTGGTGATCTGAAGCTATATCAGCTTCTCTCCTGTTTTTCACATCTTTCATTGATCCTCTGAATTTTTTATTGATGCATATATGATCAATTCGATTCTCTGTAGTATGATCCGGTGAGATCCATGTAGCCTTGTGTATGCGTTTGTGGGAATATTGTACCACCTATAAACATTTTATCGAAATCGCATAGATTTGTAAATTTTTCACCATTCTCATTTCTTTCCCCCAGTCCCTGTAGTCCCATGATGTTTTCGTATCCGGTGTTGTCCATTCCGACTTTGGCATTTAGGTCCCCCTTCAGGATTGTCAGATCCTTTCTTGGACACTTCGCTATAATTGACTGCAGCGAATCATAAAACTGATCTTTGTCCTCGTCGTTGCCGTAATAGGTGGGTGCATAACATTGGATAATGTTCATTGTAATCCCCTTCTTCATTGTCTTGAAAGATGCTTTGATGATCCTGGGTCCATGTGGTTTCCGTCCTACAAGTGAATTGAGCGCTTTCTTGGACAGCATCAGAGTGACTTCTTGGGTGTGTGGGGCATTTTCCTCTTCGTGCCCGGAGTATAGTAGCACCTCTCCCGTGGCTAATGTTTTCTGTCCAGTTTGAGTCCAATGCGTTTCGCTGATCCCGAGCACAGTCAAGTTGTATCTCTTCATTTCTGCTGCTATCTGGGTGATCTTCCCTGTCTCCCAGATTGTTCGAACATTCCATGTACCTACAAAAATTTTCGCTCCGGTCGTTAGAAGGGAGGGCATCGGCCTCATGACTTCCGAAGAATCTTGGCTTTCATCATGAAGCGTCATAAACATTCCTTCCACTCCCAGGGCAGAGTTTAAATGGTTTAGTTCGTTTAATCTGGTTAGCGCTTTTTTTTAGCAAGCTTGTGTTTTACAGGATAGGGGTGGTAGCCCTATGCCCAACCCTCCTCCTTTACCCGGGCTTGTGACCGGCAACAACCTTAGAAGAGCTGCGGGCGGAGTTGAAATAGCAGTAATATCTACTAAGAAACTAGACCTAAAGGTTAAGAAAACTCAGTGGATTTCAGCTGCATCTACTGAACCGATAGATGCTCGGCAACACAACCCGTCTGGTTCTGAACATGATGAGGAACGAAGGCAAATTAAACACAAACTGATTAAAAGCTTACGCAATGAGCAGTTGTGGGTGGCGAAAGCTAGAGATGGAAAAGGCAGCGGCATTAGGTAACAGTAGGTAACTGTTCAGACTTATCAAGGAAACGGGTATCAGAAAAACCAGCTGTAAGTGAAACTATCTCTGGAAAAGATGGCTCCACTATTCATTGTCAATCCAGAAGACTAGACCGATGGGCAGAACACTTTAGGGAACAGTTCAACTGGCTATCGACCTCATCCCAGTTGGCCACCATCTTCAAACATCCTGCATGGTAAATTAATATTGATCCCCCCCCCAAGTCTCAGTGAGGTTGAGAAGGCTATAGGAAACTTAAAGCGAGGGAGAACAGCAGGACTAGATGGATTAACCTTTGAGATATTTAAGGAAGGTGGTCCAGCCTTAGCAGCGTGATTAACTGAGATCTTGGCTAGAATTTGGGAACTAGACGTAATCCCATCTGACTGGTCACGAACACTAACCATTCCGGACTATAAGAAAGGACAGAAGTCCTCTTGTGACAATTACCGAGGAATCAGTTTGACGAACATAAAGTCTAAAATAATTGCTCCAATAATACTTCGACGTCTAACTAAAGCTCGTGAAGAGCAAACTCGAGAAAACCAAGGTGGTTTCAGACCTGGACGTGGTTGTATAGACCAAATATTCACACTTAGGCAGGTTCTGGAACATAGGCATACTTTCAGACGCCCAACAATAGCTGTATTCCTTGACCTTAAGGCGGCGTTTGACTCTATCGATCGTAAGGTTATGTGGCAATGTCTCTCACTGAAAGGCGTACCGGAGAAGTATATTAACCTTATTCGAGCTCTCTACTCGAACACCACGTGTCGAGTCATAGCTTATGGCGAATTGTCGTCGGAATCGATCACCTATAGTGGTGTTCGTCAAGGTTGTTCAATCTCCCCATTTTTATTTAATTTTATAATGGACACACTTTTAGAGTTACGATTGTCATCGTCTGATTTCTCTGGGGTTGACCTCCTTCCAGGAGATAAACTTACTGACTTAGAATATGCAGATGATGTAGTTCTACTGAGTGAAGATGCTGACAAAATGCAGAATTTTTTGACAATCTTAAACATGAATGTAAGCATGTTTGGGATGCGTTTCTCCCCATCCTAATGCAAAATACTACTTCAGGACTGGCTTAATTCGGTATCAAGGTTAGTGATAGGGAGCGGAACTACTGAATGTGTTAACCGTTTGCTTATCTTAGGGGTCTCATTAGTCCTGACGGTCTGGTGTCTGCTGAAATCTCGGCTCGTATACATAAGGCCCGATTGGCTTTTGCCAACTTGCGTCACTTGTGGAGTAGGCGAGACATCAGTTTACTGACGAAAGGACACGTTTACTGCACAGCAGTTTGATCTGTTTTACTTTATGGATGGAAAACATGGCCTTTAAGAATAGAGGATATTCGTAGGCTTCTAGTATTTGATCATAGATGTCTCCAAAACATTGCTCGTGTTTGCTGGAACCACCGAATTAGCAATTTGTGGGTTAGGAATAGAGTATTAGGTGAAGTCCATTGATGAAGTAGTGAATCTTCATTATCTTAGGTGGTTAGGATATGTGTTACGTATGCCTGACCACCGTCTACCGAAACGAGCAATGTTGTCTGTTATAGGAGTAGGCTGGAAGAAAGCTTGGGGCGCCAAACGAAAACATGGCACCAATCCATGAAGTCATTGACAACTGGGCTGAGTCATGTCAATAGATGCAGACTACATGGTTGGAGCCCACACGATTATCGTAACAAATGGTTAGAGACTTTAGGTGATATGGCTCAAAATCGTTTGCAGTGGCACTGATGTATCCACTCCTTGTCTTCCTCCAAATTCTAGTTTTTGAGCTTCTCATAATTTTCTCTTTACTGAATCACTTTTTATCTCAAATCTCATCTCTGATCTCTATACCTTCTGTTAGTACTTACTCTGTTACTACCTCCCCTACTCTGGAATTTGGTCCAACAATTAATTTCTATCAGCTTATTGAGGCATGGCAACTTGAATTGATGTACGCATGTACCAAGTTCCACGTTGTAACTGACTGATGCTTAAGATGAATGAATAAATAATTTGTATTATGTGACGGGTGTGAGTTCTTGTCCTTGTATCTTTCATTTGACCTAGCTATAACTACTTTGCATAAGCCAAAAAGCCTAACCACCACTATTAAAGCATGCAAGCAAAAAACTGTCGACGACTTAACTTATGGGAGATACTAGGTAAGTCAAGTAGCTTTACCCCATTTGCTATGCAATATAAATTACGTTAATTATATGATCAAGCAAATAAGCCAGTGGAGCCGCGGTAAAGAGTTTTAAATCTATTCTTATATGTTTAAAAATATAAAAATTCATAAACCTATGTAGACATAAGTTATTTATACGGTTGCGGTAAAATTAGGAAGGATATAAATTTTGTGAATCGTTACTATGACACTATTTTTTCTAATCGAATCGACCTACTTGTTATATTCAATTTTGTTACAGATTCAGGCAAAATACCACTATTAACCTTACTGTTATCCAAAAACTGTGATCTGTAATCGTTTTACAATATACACGTATCACGAAGACTAGGTAATTTCTACTGACCCAGAGGTTGTGTGAATGATCTGTTTGTAACTACTCTGGATAAGCGGATTGTGAGTAATCACTTTGAGGATGGTGGTAATATAGTACTATAGCTTAAGGAATCTGGTCAACGAGCATTAGTCGGTTAAGTTTGACATTGTATCTAAACTATAGCAAGGAATAAGTACAAGACATTTTTTCCCAGAATACTAGATCATGTAGGGATCACAAATAGAAATATCATGTATACGCGGAAATAGACAGTGCTGATTTCCAAATCAACTGAGGGCAAAGAAACAATGATATTCTTGGGTTTTAGAGATTTCAGCAACTGGAAACGTAAATGAATATTTGGCTACAGGGTTATTGTAACAACAAGACTGTATCGCACTGATCATTCCTATTTTCATAATCAATGGAGTAATGACGACCGATGGACATAACACTACTTAAGCACTGTAAGTCAAAGTCAAATATAAGTATATTCCAAAACTCTGCACATACTTCATGCTAGTTTATAGGCATGGTCACAAATATATAAAGGAGAAAATATTTAAGAGAACAGACATACAATATGGCGAGATGTATAGAAAGAAGTAAATGTTACATCATGCAGAATGCTGGTGTAGGAAGTTTTCATGGCTGTAACAGTAGTGTGAATAATGGGTGAGTAACTACTAGAGAATAGGCGCATACTGAAATGTTCGCATATTTCTTTTCTTAGCATTCTGATTTTAAGTATTGCGTAATGATTTGTGGGCATTATTTTCTTCATTAAGTTTTATCAATATGGATGGAGTAAGTCAATTTGGAAAAGTAACCGAATGACGTAACTTTAACGTATTGTTACAATAGTGAATCTTGTGTATTGCATTAATTAGTTTGAAAATAATGCAACTAAGTTCATGTATCTAGATTGCTGTTAGATTACTAAAGTTCAGTATTAACAATTATTACTGGTTTGAGCCGCGAACAACTTTGGTTATATGCACTGTTTTTAATACTCAACAAAAGCGTTATCTTCGGAAACTTCAGTAATTTACTAAGTGGATCTCATTACAAAGTAACATTATTTTCCTCTCAAGACTCTGCAGTCGTTTAAAACTAATATCTATGACGTACAACACTGGAATGTAATTGACCCTTTAGACTAATAGTATGGAAATAGTTGGCTTTCATTATATCCAATGCTCTTTTGCAGACTGTGTAGTGTTCACTCTGTTTTACATTTCTCGTTCGTCAAGAATCTCTTCTTCTAAATTTTAACCACTTCATCATTCGTATCCTGCCAAAACATTTACGGTTAATACAGAAAAAAAATAAAAATATAAAATATATAAATCACCTGAAAGAAAAACATCTATGAGTTAAATAACATGATGCAGTTAATTAACTGAGACCTATTTAAAAATGGATTATCAGAAATCACCGCAGATGTCACACGTATTACATTAAGTTATATTATCTAGTGTGTTGTCCAGGTCTGACTGACTGATTTCTTCACATCTTATGACTAAGGAGAGAAAAAGAATATCAATTCAAAAACAGGAATAATATTAAAGTTAAAATGCTAAACTTTTCATATGTCACAAAATTGAGCGTATGAAGTCAGTGTACGTCAAAAGATGTTTATCCCGTAAGACATTTCCTGATGTTTGGAAATTATTTAAAGTGCTTACGAGCACTAAATGGATCAGTAAGTATATATATTTAGATGCCTGCCCTTTAAATGATTCCTTCCTGTGTCGTGCTAAAGCCGAACTAAAACTCAAATGCTTCATTCACGTTTTATAGTTTACTTAGTCGTTTCTAGTTTAGGCTATGGCAAATAACCATTAACTCGCCGTAAATGCAATGAAACGTTCTTGCATATTTTTGCAAATCGGGGTCGTGGAACGATTAAATCAATCAGTTAGATTACAGATACCGCTTTTTAATCAGAAAACATGTAACTCAGAACTTCTAGTAACACGATTAGTTAAAAAGTGTGGTTATTGTTTTTTAGTAATGCTTCTTGGCAACAAAAAATTACTCTGTGGTTTACTTTACTAACGTTTAGTTAAAACTTAACATTAAAACTAATAGATGTCAGTAATATACGTCGATCCGACCTCTTCGCTGTTTTATTTTAATTACTCAAGCATGTATGTTTTCGCGGTTATATAGAATATCTAAAAACTAAATCAAGTTAAGCAATGCAGCCATGGGGTATTGTTCTAGGTTCTAGTGACCTATAGATGAAAGAAAAATGCATTCCGATGGGCTAAACCCACCACATACAATTGAAAGAGGTCCACTGAGTGTAGCTACTGCAAACCATGTGCACTCATCACCCAAGTGGGATTGGACAGGTGATGTGTGGTCAGGAGTCACATAAATATTAGTAATATATATGTACCCACATATATTCAGATGTTTGGAAAAGTATGTTAGTGTCAGACAATCGATGTAATCATTTGAAAACTTAAAGCATACATGGTTCTGTTCACACTAGTTCATGATTACAAACTAACAACGTCATCATTACACTTTTCCTGGTAATAGAACCATCCTGACTGAAAATTCGGAGATCTTCTAACAGCACCAAATTATCACCAGATAAGTCATGTAGTGAAGATTCTTGAACTGGGATCAAACCACAGTTTAAAAAAATATTTAGGCTAAGGAAGATTGGAGGTAGTGCACTTTCATATAGGATATCTCTAGCTAAGTTTAAGAATTTAAGGGATAGATATCTGATCAATATGGATTCTTTTAATGTACGTTTTTAGTCCTTGCAAGTGTAGTCGCTTATATCTCACTCTATCACGATATGTTGTCGATATTTTATATAACCGCGCAGATATACATGAATAGGTAACTAAAATGGTACAGCGGAGAGCTAAATTACTGAGATATTTAGAACTATTGGGGCCGAAATTTCAATCAGGTCGCCTTTATCCACTATGGATGTAAGTTACTAAGTGACTAGGGTATTTAAACCTTTTTTGCTGAAAATGTGTACAATTGAATATTGTCTGAAGTGAGCATACCATTCAAATTTCGAAAAATATGACTACATTATTCAAATTTTGGATATAATCCAACAGCATTCATTCATGCTTTTATCTTACTCAGACTCGAATACGAACTTATGTGAGTATCACCTACCTGGTATGTATCATATTAATTTTGCCGGAATTTAGGCCGTCAGCACTTGACAATTACGACATGATTTAAGTTTTTGGATCAAGGCCACATGACATAAAAAGGAATTACTGCCACCAAGTGGCCAGCAATTTTTTTGAATCTGCGTATTTTGTATACAAAAAATAGACAATTTGATAGACCACTGCGGCTACCAAAACATGTAAATCATCGACGACCGCGACACGAATAATCAAGCGTTTTTTTTAATTTTTTAAACAGAAAAATGTGTAAATTGAAATACTGATGAAAATTTATTTAATTTTTGTTTGTTTTTTAAAAAGTTGCAATAATTAGAGCATGGAAAATTAGGAGAAAATTAATAGATTTAATATTGGTTTAAGTGTTCTGGAAATCGTACATTCAACCAGAGCCTGTAGCTCTCGGCGTTATGGAGCTCTTCAAAATTTCCACTAGCTTGTTAGTCGTTGCTTGAGGCGTGGTAACTTTGTACATGTCAGTTTTCGAGGGAATTGTGGCAAATTCGATACTAAAAGGTTTACCTTCTAGGTAGGCTGCTTCGAGGCGGTCAATGCTGAATTTGTCATTGTAGCCATTCTTGTCTATTGTATAGTATTTTGTTTCTTGTTTCAGGACCTTGTATGGCTCTTCGTAAGTTGCGTCGAGAGGTCGACGTACAGCATCACGACGTACGAAAACGTGTGTACTATATTTTAAAGCAGGTTGGATAAAAGCGTCTGTTGATTGTTGTCGAGTTTGGAGTAGCTTAACTGAACGCATAGCATTTGTAAGCCGGTTCACGTAAGAATTGAGATCTAGGTTTGCCGAAGTGGAAGCGGTTTCCACAAACTCACCTGGTAGTCGAAGAGTCGTTCCGTGGACTAATTCGGAAAACTGCACCCGACACATTTTACAGTGTTGCGAATGCTGAGTAACACTCGTAGTAAAGCGTCGATCCACTGAGGAATGTTTGTAGCTGAAAGTGGTGCTTTCAGTTGTCGATGAGATCTTTCTACCAAACCGTTAGATTGTGGGTGGTAGGCGGTCGTTCTGAAACGCGTAGTTCCAAGAAGTTTCGTCAGAGCGTGGAACAATCCAGATTCAAACTGACGTCCACGGTCTGTTGTTACTGTGGATGGACAACCAAAGTTGGCTACCCATCGTTCGACAAATGCGCGAGCAATCGTTTCACTAGTGATATCTTTGAGTGAAACCGCTTCTGGCCAGCGTGTAAATCGGTCCACGCATGTCAGAAGATAAGAAAATCCATTTGATTCTGGTAGAGGTCCTACCAATTCAAGGTGAGCGTGATCGAATCGAGCGTCAGGGGTTGAGAAAGTGCCTAGGGGGCATTTATTATGCTGAATTACTTTATTTTTCTGGCAGGTCATGCAAGTGCGCGCCTATTCTTTGATATCCTTATTCATCTTCGGCCAGCAGAATCTCTCAGTAATCAGTTTACTTGTAGCACGATTTCCAGGATGAGAAATTTTGTGCAATGTGTCGAAGAAGACTCCTCGATAACACTTGTGGACGATTGTACAGGTTGTACGATTAAGAGAATGTATTAGTCATAAAAAGTCGGCAACTAAACTGCTAGCTCCAGATATATGTCGTATATCAGTAGAGAACGTGGAAATGTAGTTTTGATTACGCGACTCTCGTGAAGAGTACTTATCTTAATGTGACTTAGCGCAAAGTGTCAGTGGTTTATGATCGGTGAATATTGTAAATTCCCAGCCTTCGATGGAATGTTGAAAATGTCGTACAGTAAAGTGCATGGCTAGCGGTTTAAGTCCAAAAGTGCTGTATCACGATTCAGTATCGTTTAATCGTCTTGAGAAGAATGCTAAAGGTTGCCAAGCTTGGCCGATCCATTGTTGCAGAACTGCGCCAATGGCTGAGTAAGAAGCTTCGATCGCAATGCTGACCGAAGCTTCAGTATTGTGATGTGCTAGCATATTTATATTGGCTAATGCTTCTTTAGTCGCAATAAAGGCTTTCTCTGATTCTGTAACCATTGTGGCTACCATTTTATTTCCACGTAGCTGATCCGTTAGTGGTTTCACAGTTAGTGCACAGTTGGGTATAAACCGTCTGTAAAAACTTACCATTTCGTTGAAAGCTCGCAACTGCTTAATGGTGATCAGTTCTGGATATTCCAGAATAGCCGCCACCTTGTGTTTTTAAGGTTGTGTACTATTAGTACAAATAGTATACCCCAGGAAGTCTAACGCGGTTATTCACTTTGACATATCTGTATATTTATGGTAACTCCGTATTGTTGCAGTCTTCTAAAAGCTATGTCTAGATGTTTCATATGTGTTTCCTCTTCTGGGCTTGATATCAAGCCGTCGTCATCATATGCATGGACATAGTCAAGCTCGCGAAACACGTCATCGTTGAAACGCTGAAATGTTTGTGCTGCATTTCTCAGACCGAAGGGCATTCGGAGGAATTCGTGAAGGCCGAATAGGATTACGATAGCCGATTTGAGTATACCGATTTTAGCCATCGGCATATGATTGTACGCTTTCACTAGTTCGAATTTTCAAAATACTGTCATTCCCTTCAAAGTGACCGTTAGGTCGTGGATGTGTGGTAAAGGGTAACGATCAGGCGGAGTTTGTGCGTTGAGACTTTGGTAATCACCGGTGAGACGCTAATAATTGCTATCTTTCTTCGGGACCATATGTAACGGAGATGACCATGGACTACTGAATGAGAGGATCATTCCTAGGTCAATCATATGATCGAATTCGTTTTTCACAATCCTTAATTTTTCAGCTGTTTGTCGGCGTGCATTGAAGAATACAGGTTGATCTGTAGTTGTGATGTGATGTATAACATTGCTGTTTACACATGATAACTTCGACGTCACCTTAATCATGTCCGGATACTTGTCAAGCATTGGCTGTAAATAAGGGTTAATCAATGTTTAAAATGAAGATGAGATAAACTACAACCTAAAGCAGTGGTTCCACGAGCGCATAGTTTAGTGTTGCTATCCACTAGCCTCTTTTTACTATGGTCCGCCAAAAAGTTGTGGTGGCTCAGTAAATCTCTGCCTCTAATGGATATTTTCGCATCGGCGATGGTGAAAATCCAGTGTATGGGTTTTCGTAAACCTACGTAAGTAGATATATCTCTGACTATACGTGGCTAATTCTTTCCGTCGTCTGCCTGAAGATCAAGTGCAGCATCATGTTTGTGATCCGATGAAGTTGCAGAAAGAACGCTTACTTCTGCGCCAGTATCGACGAGGTAGCGAACCTTCGTTATAACATCAGTGATGAATAACAGGTAGCTGTTTCAACCGGCTACGGTGCCTCAAATGCGTGCCGGCAGGATCGTTTGCTGATATGCCAACAGTGAGTTTGTGGCTAGGGAAACAGCAGGGGTCCCTACACTTCGAGTCTTTGCCATAGGTATTGTGATACCGACACCAATGCGAATTTTCCCTTCGTCGTGGTCTAGATGAGGATCTTCTCCGTGATGAACTTCGTTGTCGGGAATTATTCGGTCGGCGAAACGAGGAAAAGTATTGCACAATTTGGTTACTTCGTTTCCGGTCTCATGAGGTTTTTGTGTAACAGGATAAACCTCATTGTTGCGAGTTCTGGCGATCTCGAGATTTCAATCAAGAGATGGAGCTAGCTCATCGGCTGGGTTGTTATTAAATGTTACCAAGACAGCTTGCACTTGTTGGAGCGGTTTTGATAGGAAGAGTTGATGAAGGAGACCTTCGTCGAAAGTGCGCTGACCAATTACCTTTTCCATACACAACAACATTTCTGTCACAAAACCTCTACCGAGCTCAATGGTGTGGAACAACTCGTCAAGACGTTGTCTGTCTGACAAGTCTTCGCGTTTAAGAATTGATCTTTTGAGCTAGTCATAAGGTTCTAGATAGTCGGAGCTGAAAAAGGAAGAGGTGACGTACTTGTTCAATTCACGCGGAAGTGACCTTACGACTGTCAAAAATTAAACGCATGAATCTGTCACGACGTGGTTATGAAACTAGGCCTCTGCGTTGCAGAGTCAGGCCTCTACATTATCTTCCCAAAAACGGATGGACTGTAAACTCGGAGGTGTGGGGTGTTTTAATTATAATAAGCTTAGGAGTCTGATCGGACATCATATAAATAGTAATGTATGCAAATGCAAAAGTACGGTGAAAAATATACGGAAAAGAACAACATAAATATTTTGTTAAAAACTATAAACACAAAGAAACTTACAGTAATGGTTGTGTTCAGATCACGTCTAGCTCACCTATGGACTTCATTCCGGTATATGACAAAGTTACATTTGTCGTGAAACCAGAGCAACTTCTAGCTATTGAATCCACTTTTACGAATGAGAAGAAAGCAAAAGTTAATGAAGAATGGAAGAGAGGTTATGTTTCATCGTAAACAAAGCCTCAATGGGATAGCAACGTCTAGGCTGGCTAACTAGAGAGAGATGATTCCAACGGTGGTTTGGGTCGTGATTTGATGGTGATGCGTGACCGCATGCTTTCAACTAGTTGTGTCTGCTGAAACAAACATAGTAAGCATTAATGTTAAGAGCTTATGCAACTAATTGTTTTGGAGGATATTTACCACTACAGGGTTCTCTCAAGGGTTATGCTGTGGTTATGTACTTTCAGACTTTTTCTTTAACCAACTATTAAGTAAAATAATGACGATTTCGCATGTTCCATCGAGTACGAATTTACATTCATCTCAGTAGTGTTCTAGTGCTTTAGTATTCTGGTGATTGCGTGAAGTAAGCGCTAGTGATAATGTTGTCCACAGAGAGACAATGAAAGCCATGCAATAAAACACGACCCAGGTCAGAGAACACAATATAATTTTTAAAAAATATTCACTTAAAAAGTGTATACTACTTCGGTTACCTTTATCCTCGTTAGATGTTCCTACATTAACAGCGGATTCATTTTTGTCCTCGAGATCAGATGATACGACACTGTCAGCAGTTTTGCTGTGATGTACCTCCTCCTCCAGTGTCTCTTCATTATCATCATCGGCCAACAACAATAACTCGTTATTTAATGACAAGCGATTGTTGAAGTTATTGTCACTACTTTCCTCACTATTCATAATTCTCTCGCCATTTCCAACATCATTAATAGTTTTTGAATTATTGCTAATATCCTCGACGTCTTGATCATGTTTATCTGTATGATTGTGGTTAATATCTACTGAATTTACTGAATCCAGATTGTTTTCGATATTCGTAGAGACCTGTTTAGATGCCATAGTATCAGTTCTAGACATGTTTACATTTCGCATTAAAGATTGTTTATTGTTATATTGGAGGGTGGTGCCCTTACGAAGTTTAGCGCACACAGACTGAGGCCAAAATATAGATCCTAACGACATAATTAGGGAGCATACTGATTGTGGATCATAACTAAAAGATAGATTAGAGGGTTCAGATGATCTGTTATTAATACTATTCACCGGAAGAGAAGGAAGATGATTGAGCAAAGGCCAAAAGTTGGAAGGAATCAACGATTCAATTGTCGCCCAACGTATGTGTTCACTGAGAAATGCCTCAGCGGCACAAATAGATTTCAGTTGACCACGAACAACTAACACTCTGTCGGTAGGAGCCAAATTATGTTCTTCATTGTCGTTAGAAGAACGAATTTGAAGTGGTGTTCTGAAAGAGGAGAGAAAAAGGACTCATTTAATACTTATTCTGACATCCAGTCAGTTTCTCCAGAAGTTACCTAATCTTCAGTCAGTCAGTTACAACGTAGAACTTGATACATGCGTACATCAGTTCAAGTTGCCATGCCTCTATTAGCAGATAGAGATTAAATTGTCGGACCGAATCCCAGAGTAGGGAAGGTAGTAACAGAGTAAGTACTAAAGGAAAGGTATAGAGATCAGAGATAAGATTTGAAACAAAAAAGTGATTCAGTAATCTTAAGTGGAGCGAAGACTTAGTGGTTAAGATGCCCGACTTTCAGTCAGTAAGTCACAGGTTCCAATCAACTTCCACTTATCTCGGTAGTATTCCTAGCCCCCCCCCCCACCAACAATTAGTATTATTATTATTATACTAAGTATGTAAATCCCTTATTTGCTTTTTAACGATTAGCCAGAGAAAGCTTAATAAACAACAGTGGAAGATAGTAATACAGCTCAGTAGCCCGAAACGAAGTTGATGGAGCCAAGTTCAAGTTTGTAGCTCTGTGACTGAAAACTAGAAGACTTAATCATTAAGCTATCACTCTATGGAAAAGCCAGAAACAAAGGAGTACTTAGCTTTTACGCTTGAATGGTAGATAAAAACCCTTCTATGAAATCCTGTTAAACTGTTCAGTGACATGAATACAGGCATATCTGATGAAGTCGAATCGTTCACTTTTCTCGTATAAATTGACTTATACGTTATCAGTTTCTTAGGAAACAGTTTAGCCATTACCAAACATTTGGCAACAAGGCTTAATGATCTTTGCTTCTGAAGCATATTAAGCTTTAAAATTCCTGAATCAACCCACGGAAATTCTCAGCACTACTAAGACTAATCAAATAGATTGTTTTAAATTTAGTTTCTCAATTATCATTTTTGTCATACATAGTCAACATTATTTTCGTGCTAAGCCTGGAACCACACTATGCGAGTTAGCGATACTGTAATAGCAGTAGAAATTCACGCCAACTAACTTATTTTCATGTATGTTGAAGCGGTTTTTGAGTCGTGTCTATTGTTGCACATATTAAGTTGTTAGGAGATGGAAGTAATGCACACAAAAGTATGGTGAACCCTACCTACCCGGTTACTGATATCCGCGCTCCTGTAGCAGCATGAATAGCATTGAAGTATTTCTTTCCTTTATTCATTATTAATTGTGCATAAATATGTTGTTCAACAAGTAAACCTAAACAAGGATCAGAAAAGCCACGATGTTTCGATTCACGGAAACATATTGTCAGGATCTCACATAATGCTGCTGAACACTGCTCTCTCGATCCAAAGAGGATAGCAAGTTGACTCTTATCCGACTGAACTTCTAATTTGGACTGAGATTTGTTACCTGATATAGATTCAATAGTATTGACAACCGAACATGTTTCTAGTGGCTGCTCGTCAACTTTTGGATTGTCTTCACCAACATTCATAAAACTATTCCTATTATAAGATGGTTGAGTTGTTTCATCTTTTTCCTCATCATCTTGATCACCGAAATCATTAGTACATGTAGCATGACTGGTGTTATTCAGATCAGATCTGAATGTCTTTTTGCCTTTTCCAGGCAAAGAAAATTGTGAGAAAGTAATTATATCTTGTTTCATACATATTTTTGCACCAGTTTTTGTTGTAATCTGACGAATAGTTCGACCACCTCGACCAATAACTGAACCAACCAATGATGTGCTAAGTAACATTCTACAAGAACCAAAAGAAAACACACCAGAAAAACCAGTTAATCGTAAAACACCTAGAGCCTAGCACAAGTATGCTTTAGCTCAAGTCATACAATCACGACGAGATTAACCCTGTGGAATCAATACCAGAGTCGAAATGATATAATGAGGTAAACCAAACATTGAGAATATGGATCGAGAAGACAGAAAAGAATATGTTTGAAGGAGTAATAAAGCTCAACGTCGAGAGAAAAATGAATGAAATCTCGCTAATGTGAATGATCCCGAGCTATGTAATACGTCTCCAGTCATGTGGTCCAGACCTACCAATATAGTAGGACCAACAATCGATGATTTTATGGATTGATTCTATATTTTGGTTTGCCCACCCTTACCTTTCTTTTAAACCTACTCCTGTGTAGACAAGCATCGCACATTGAAGTGGATTTGAGTACATAACACAACTATCAACCACCTTAATCGATGAGGGTTCACTACCAATTCGCTACTTTTTATTAGTACCATGTGTCTAACATCAGCTTGCACACTTAATCCGTTTCGTAAACAACGCTTTGAAGAAGCCTATGCAGACTTGCTTTCACAGCCGTGACACTATTTATGACAAAATACTGCGCAGTAAAAGCATACTTTGCTTCATAAATGGACATCTCATCAACGCCCCAAGTGATGCGAACTGGGAAGCTAGGCGAGTTTCCTGAATCTGTGCTGTATTACTGTAGCTACCAGTGTGATTGTGAAAAGGTATCAACCAACACTTAATATTGCAACACTTTAATAGGGCTGTTGTATCACTGACATGGAGTGCTAAATCTTTTAATATGTTGAAAAGGCGAATAGATACACTATCAACCAAGAGTAACATCACTCAATTACAGGAGTTCAACGAAAACAGACAATTAAGTTGATATCTGAATAGGAATATTTTCTTGCCTTTAGCTGCAATTTTAATGCTCCCGTCAGTTCTGAACTAAACCCTCCAATCTCTAGAAAGTAATGTAACCGTTAGAAGCACATGACAAATTTAGACAGAAAAACGGCAGTAATGAAAATAATAGAAGACAACCAAGCAATAATAATTTACTGAAATTCATACTCCTTCACTTTAGTATTCTATACGGAGTAAGCAGGAGGAATGAGGGATGTGAAAAATTTATTGAATACCAATTATTCGATTCATTTACCAGGTACATAATGCGTACCTAGGTTAGAACCACACTCCACGTATAGCCGTTGATATTACCTGATCAACTAAACTGAAGCAGGTGTAAAAGGGTTTGGACCTGTGCCTTAACAGCCAGAAGTCAAACGCCTTAATTACTGAGCCACCGCTATGGAACAAAACTAAGCCTAGAGCTTGCGAACAATGACTCATTCGCAAGAAACTCATTTTCAAATAAACTAGTGAATATGACGGTAAATATGTCTAGGATCTTGTCCCTCAATACGTTTATTGAAAAAAATGAGGGTGTAAAGATACATTTTATGACAATATTTACAGAAGTAAGTGGTATGTAAATGAATGATTAATACTCAACTTGGAAATTACGAAGATAATTTGAAACGACGCGAATCGACTTGACTGGTTAAAAACAGTAGGTGGTTGTCAAACTATTAAATAATGTTTCTTCCCAAACAAAAACGACACTTGATGAATAGTGAAAAAAACTAATGGCATCACTATAGTGATAGTGAATGTAAGTCTATTAAGTATATGTTTTTAGAACAAGCTATTCGAACTGATAACAGCTACGAGAAAATTGGATATCCAGACAAGGTACATGAGTCGCTAAAATTTTAAATTTCATCAGCACGAGACTGAAAATTAAGGTTTTGTGTTTA
The DNA here is from genome assembly GCA_025215515.1 of Schistosoma japonicum. Classification (NCBI taxonomy): domain Eukaryota; kingdom Metazoa; phylum Platyhelminthes; class Trematoda; order Strigeidida; family Schistosomatidae; genus Schistosoma; species Schistosoma japonicum. Next base: position 6,835,020 of record CM046067.1, on the reverse strand, counting down.
AATACTTACGCTTCTGGCCGTTTTTAATTGTGGCTTGATCTAAGTGCAAGTTGCGACTAGTATCTAAAATGTGCTAGGCTTAGTCGTAAATTAGCACAATAAAATGCTAGTAAAGCATAAACTGGTTCTCGGTCTTCAATCACCATCGTTATCATATATTAAGAGCTATCCAAATACTAAAACCCAAGATTATTCAGCCTTATGTAGATAAAACTATACACGGAAAAGCATAATAAAACCGAAAACGACTGTGTTTACGACACGTACTGATAATCGTTGCTATATTTACATCACCAGTACTTTTTTTTACCTACACTTGTGCACACTTATTTTTTCAGGGTGTGGCGGAAGGTGATACGTGATGTTTGTAGTAAAACATATGGAAGAATATGAAGACTTACCTTGCTGGACAAGAATCAAGAACTAAGCGAAAACCACTTAGTTTTAAACTAGCTACTAAATTTTCAGGAAGACTTTGCATATAACTAGATAATACATCGTTATTTGTAAAAGATGACTGATAATTTTGCAAGTGTTTTGGTGGGCCTCCAGTACAATGATCACTAGTCTGATTTATTGAATTATAAGCATTCGTATAAAACTGTGGATGATGGTCGGAATGATTCGGTTTTGCATTCATCTGATGATTTGTATTAAAGTCCTGATTAGTTGCAGTAGACAAAGAAGATATGAGACCCTGACCACTTGAAGATACAAAGCTCGATGTTGTTTGGACGGAAAATGAGCTGGCATGTCTTTCCGTATGTGATGACCTGTTATTTGTAGAACTAGAATTCCCCATACGGTCATTAAGACTAACTTGTTTCTCCGATGCTAAGTTCTTAATTACGTTTTTTGATTTAACATTGTTTAAGCGAGAATTATAAGAGCTGGATGATGTTTTATAATTCATTGTATCTCTAGATTTATTCCACTCACGGGGTTTGTGGTTCGTGCGGGGATAATTATCTTTAATAGGATAACCTGATTGCTGCATTGATTTCAAATTATCTGAATTAAAAGCATAAACATTAGAAGGTAAAGTGTAGTTGTTATTACTGCTGGTGTTGTTATAGTTATTATTGTTTTGGACAGGTATACATGACGGAACAGATGATAAATATGAATTATTATGAACCTGATAATTTGATCTTGAAGGTAATTGAGCCACTGGAACAGAAGTCATATATGGAACATCATTACTGGGGAAATCCACTTTGTTAGTAATTGATGAAGAATTGAAGTGTAAAGAGGCAGGGTTGTGGAAACTACATGGATGTTTCTGTGCTTCACTATGATGGAATGTAACAGAACCAGGTAGTTTAGATACATCAGCTTTTTGGCTATCAGTCTGATAAAAAGATTGATTGAAACCAGAAAAATATGGAGTGGTTGCATATTGTGAAAATGAAACATGTGAATTTAAATTGTATTCGTTCACTGTGGACGGAAAATCATTAGGAACCAAAACTTTTTCATTCTTCATTCTTCTTGTAGATGAGTCATGATTAACAGAGGAGGATATATTATCTTCAAGACCAGCCCAAGTGTTGTGACGTATGCGTGAATTAAAGTTTGTATTGATCGTTGAGTCGAAACCAGTGGTCATTTGTGCAGGATAGTGCCCAAACAAAGCTGCGGATTGCTGGGTATATGGAACATGAACATTCGGATTAGTGGGATAGACAGCTTGAACATACTCTACCATCCCGTGTAATGATGGTGGTTGAAGTGTAGGACTTGTGTATAATTGGTGGTGTGAGACTACGGGGTGTTGTTGGACTGGGACAGGTGGGACATAGGTTGATTGGTTTATTGATACATTAACGTCAAGAATACGAGGGTGCATGTCACGTACAGTGTTCGTATTATTAAGATTATTTAATTGCTTTGAACCAGATGTTAGAATAGGCTGAGTGGAACTAGATTCTCTGTATGCCGGGGATAAGTTATCTTGTGTCAGTGTTCTTATAGTCGGTTGTCCTACTATTCCTGGAATAAGGAATGGTTGACCTAACGAGCCAGATGGATGTTGTGAGGTTGGGTGAAGGATAGCAGTCTGCTCAGAGCGTATAGGAGTAGAAGAGTTTTGAAGACCTGAGTGTGGTTGAACTAAACCATTAGGAGTAGCTGCAACTGCGAAGTGAACTTGCTGAGCTCCGAGAGCAATCGAACCATGATTGCTACCAATATTTCCGTTTGATGGTTGAAAAGAATGAGCACATGACCTTGAATTTAAATCATTTAGCTTGATATTGGGTGCATAATTGTAATTCTGATTTAAGAAACAAAAATATTTGAAACGGTTTAAGCGAAACTCAAAGTTTAGACACTACAAAGTATCACCTCATTATATTTGTTAGGACATGGAATAGTAAGACCTATGATGCGGACGTCAAAAAGAATAAGAAACAGTCGTATTGTTACACAGTGACACGCAGTACCATAGTTAGTTGACAAAAACGCTTTGCAAAAGGTGCGAAAGCATACTAGCAAGGAGAAGAGGTATGATCCTATGAATTTATTACTTCCTGATCTAAGTCTAAGAGTATAGATAAATAATATTTGGCTATAGCAAGACAAGGTGAAGCGAGACGTTCTGAGTACATTATAGCTTACACCAAGTGATAGGTCACGTGAAATCACAGGCCTTAAAGCCTCATGAAAAGAGAATCGGCAAGTTTTACTGACTAAATGCATATTTACCTTGATACATCACTAAGATGCTACATCCACAGAAAACAGATCTACAAACTTCTGAGTTGTTCTTAACCACTCAAGTATAACCACTACCGTCCATAGCTATTTGAATTTTATAATGAAGATCACTAATGTCAAATAGGTGGTGAGCACATCACACTACAAATGATCACTGTTGCTGTAAACTAGTTTTAGGTATCTGCTCAAAATTGGGAGAATATTTGAAATTCCTGACCGATCTATCACAACTTCATCTAATAATTCTCTTAATCTATGAAAAAGCAGCGTATAAGCGAGGTACTGAATTGTTTCTTAGCACATCGAAGAAATGCATCGGATATGAAAAATTAAACTTTCGGTCTCTAAACGCCAAAACGTTAGTATTAACTTAATACATAGGTTGATTGAGATATTGATACGTTAATATCAAGAAGTCAGCTGTCATCTAAGCAGTTCATATAAATTCATAGTGTCCTGACCAATTTTGATGACTTTCGTGTATACATATGCATATATTCTTCATATGTGAACATGGAGATTGTAACTTGTTGAGACAGTATATGTTGAAAATTCATACTACCCTAAGCATAATAATAATTGAAGCTCTTAATATTATCATTAAAAAATAACTTAATCTAATAACGCAGATTCATGCAGTGAATAAATATGTTGTTGTTCAACTAGTATGGTGTATCAATCATGATTAAACATTATACAGCTATACAATCTATTTAAAGTTTACAAATTAGTTTACATTTGGTAACAGTATCCAGGGTTTTCCAAACCAAACCACAGATTTTACTCCACTTGCACACATAAGTGATCAGAGGTGGGTTTTTTGTCAAGATGATGATAGTACATTATTGTTAAACAATTATGAGAAGAACTTCTCTGAATTTGGTCGGAGATTTGGTAATCGAGAGCAATTTTGATGTAGATTTACATTATTTGAATCTGACTACAGCAAAAACCAGTAAACATTCAACAATTACAACATGATAGTCAAAACTCAGAACAAACGGTATTGCAGGTGTACTTATTAGTAAATCCCAAAAAGATAACAACTTGGCGTACAGCACGGTAGAAAACGTACAAGTGTTCAAAGGTGCACTAAACCAAAACCGACATTATATATATCGACAAGCCACTTAGCAGTGTGTCAAACTTTAATTTGTTATTTAACCGGTGACTTATCAAGGGATCTAGCTTGTATTCGTTATTATATGTTTCATCTACGTATACTTATGTTGTAAAATGTAGGAATCAATACGACATCACTTTCAAACAAAGAAGCTGGTTAAATGGAAACTTCTGGCAATTCATCCACAGCTATTTGTATCATCTGAAAAACAGGAGCAATTGTATCTGCATTTCAATTGTTTCTCATCCTAATGAAATCGGATTTGTGTTTTGTTTAGGTTCGTTGCTGCCGGACCTTAAAGCCCGGTAGATTTGATACCATAGGATTGTCTGTTAACTAGTTTGTCCTACTTGTTGTTGTGGGCATTGTAGTTATTTTTGTACCTTTATAATTCTGCAGGAAAGCTTACAACTCAGAAATGAGGACATAGTGCTCTAGGAGAAATTTCTTCTATAACATGTCTGCTAATTTTATGTATTCTAATACTGCATTATCATCCCTTATCTCACATCAGCAACAGCAACAGATAGTTACTCATCGTAGTCGATCAGCCTCAACGTCTAACGCTGGACCGAACGTCCATACACCATATCAAGTTGCACTCTCACAATCTTATCAAAACATTGGCCCTATGGATGGGTCTTGGGCTCAAGCACAAGGTCTATATGTTAATGGATTAAATAAAATAATGAATGTATTTCCTGGCCAGAATGTCGCAGATATAGAACAAACATCAATTAGTCAGCCGAATGAGGTGAGTTCCTGACGAAAAACCATCAAGTTAACCTACTTGTATTTCCTTTATATTCATTTATCCTACTTAGCTTCTTTACTGTAAAGACCTTGTACTTTCGGAAAGTATAGTGGCTAGTTGTACCGTTACTCAGTTGGTTGATCATGGGATCAAGAGCACTCTCAAACTACGCTTAACATTTAACTGAACATGTGTGGGTGGAGATATAAATGAACTATGAACAAGAAGAATGATTCACTTTGTGAAATTATGTATTTTTACCGTTAATCTGGGATAATAGTGACTATTCATGCTCGTCGTGTTGAGAAGCATATGCTTTTTATGTGACTTTTGAATCATAAGTGATAGAATCCTGTGATACTGGCCGAAATAAGTGACAACGGTGCCAATCCCTTTCGTAGAACTATCCGTTGCACTTAATTTCTTTTTAATCTTACGCTCACATCAGTATCCAGACGTTGTTTTCTTGGTTCTTAATTTATGCACTGTTAAGGCGTGTAACATCTAGTGTTCCAAACCATCTACTCATTTATTACTCAATCCAAAGGCACTTGAAATGTTTGTTCACATATAGAAGACTAAATCAGAAGTTTAAGTCCTTCCTCTAATTCACGTACTCCATAATTTGGTTTAATCAATTGAATATTGTCTCCAATAGTATGTGCTTCTAAACTTAGTGTATGTGCGTATATGCATGACTTATTTGTATTAACATTGACGTCGTACACCATATGATTCACAGTATTAAAACAGGTAGGTGAACTTTGAATGTGGCAGTTTTCTCTTCTTGTGTTACTCAAGTCGCTATCTCTTCTATCTAGATGTACAAGTTGTGCGTGAAAAGTTTAAAAAATAAACAGCTTCCACTTGATAGTAAAAATATATATAAATCAAATGCAAACGTTTTGGCGTTTAGAGACCGAAAGTTTAATTTTTCATATCCGATGCATTTCTTCGATGTGCTAAGAAACAATTCAGTACCTCGCTTATACGCTGCTTTTTCATAGATTAAGAGAATTATTAGATGAAGTTGTGATAGATCGGTCAGGAATTTCAAATATTCTCCCAATTTTGAGCAGATACCTAAAACTAGTTTACAGCAACAGTGATCATTTGTAGTGTGATGTGCTCACCACCTATTTGACATTAGTGATCTTCATTATAAAATTCAAATAGCTATGGACGGTAGTGGTTATACTTGAGTGGTTAAGAACAACTCAGAAGTTTGTAGATCTGTTTTCTGTGGATGTAGCATCTTAGTGATGTATCAAGGTAAATATGCATTTAGTCAGTAAAACTTGCCGATTCTCTTTTCATGAGGCTTTAAGGCCTGTGATTTCACGTGACCTATCACTTGGTGTAAGCTATAATGTACTCAGAACGTCTCGCTTCACCTTGTCTTGCTATAGCCAAATATTATTTATCTATACTCTTAGACTTAGATCAGGAAGTAATAAATTCATAGGATCATACCTCTTCTCCTTGCTAGTATGCTTTCGCACCTTTTGCAAAGCGTTTTTGTCAACTAACTATGGTACTGCGTGTCACTGTGTAACAATACGACTGTTTCTTATTCTTTTTGACGTCCGCATCATAGGTCTTACTATTCCATGTCCTAACAAATATAATGAGGTGATACTTTGTAGTGTCTAAACTTTGAGTTTCGCTTAAACCGTTTCAAATATTTTTGTTTCTTAAATCAGAATTACAATTATGCACCCAATATCAAGCTAAATGATTTAAATTCAAGGTCATGTGCTCATTCTTTTCAACCATCAAACGGAAATATTGGTAGCAATCATGGTTCGATTGCTCTCGGAGCTCAGCAAGTTCACTTCGCAGTTGCAGCTACTCCTAATGGTTTAGTTCAACCACACTCAGGTCTTCAAAACTCTTCTACTCCTATACGCTCTGAGCAGACTGCTATCCTTCACCCAACCTCACAACATCCATCTGGCTCGTTAGGTCAACCATTCCTTATTCCAGGAATAGTAGGACAACCGACTATAAGAACACTGACACAAGATAACTTATCCCCGGCATACAGAGAATCTAGTTCCACTCAGCCTATTCTAACATCTGGTTCAAAGCAATTAAATAATCTTAATAATACGAACACTGTACGTGACATGCACCCTCGTATTCTTGACGTTAATGTATCAATAAACCAATCAACCTATGTCCCACCTGTCCCAGTCCAACAACACCCCGTAGTCTCACACCACCAATTATACACAAGTCCTACACTTCAACCACCATCATTACACGGGATGGTAGAGTATGTTCAAGCTGTCTATCCCACTAATCCGAATGTTCATGTTCCATATACCCAGCAATCCGCAGCTTTGTTTGGGCACTATCCTGCACAAATGACCACTGGTTTCGACTCAACGATCAATACAAACTTTAATTCACGCATACGTCACAACACTTGGGCTGGTCTTGAAGATAATATATCCTCCTCTGTTAATCATGACTCATCTACAAGAAGAATGAAGAATGAAAAAGTTTTGGTTCCTAATGATTTTCCGTCCACAGTGAACGAATACAATTTAAATTCACATGTTTCATTTTCACAATATGCAACCACTCCATATTTTTCTGGTTTCAATCAATCTTTTTATCAGACTGATAGCCAAAAAGCTGATGTATCTAAACTACCTGGTTCTGTTACATTCCATCATAGTGAAGCACAGAAACATCCATGTAGTTTCCACAACCCTGCCTCTTTACACTTCAATTCTTCATCAATTACTAACAAAGTGGATTTCCCCAGTAATGATGTTCCATATATGACTTCTGTTCCAGTGGCTCAATTACCTTCAAGATCAAATTATCAGGTTCATAATAATTCATATTTATCATCTGTTCCGTCATGTATACCTGTCCAAAACAATAATAACTATAACAACACCAGCAGTAATAACAACTACACTTTACCTTCTAATGTTTATGCTTTTAATTCAGATAATTTGAAATCAATGCAGCAATCAGGTTATCCTATTAAAGATAATTATCCCCGCACGAACCACAAACCCCGTGAGTGGAATAAATCTAGAGATACAATGAATTATAAAACATCATCCAGCTCTTATAATTCTCGCTTAAACAATGTTAAATCAAAAAACGTAATTAAGAACTTAGCATCGGAGAAACAAGTTAGTCTTAATGACCGTATGGGGAATTCTAGTTCTACAAATAACAGGTCATCACATACGGAAAGACATGCCAGCTCATTTTCCGTCCAAACAACATCGAGCTTTGTATCTTCAAGTGGTCAGGGTCTCATATCTTCTTTGTCTACTGCAACTAATCAGGACTTTAATACAAATCATCAGATGAATGCAAAACCGAATCATTCCGACCATCATCCACAGTTTTATACGAATGCTTATAATTCAATAAATCAGACTAGTGATCATTGTACTGGAGGCCCACCAAAACACTTGCAAAATTATCAGTCATCTTTTACAAATAACGATGTATTATCTAGTTATATGCAAAGTCTTCCTGAAAATTTAGTAGCTAGTTTAAAACTAAGTGGTTTTCGCTTAGTTCTTGATTCTTGTCCAGCAAGGTAAGTCTTCATATTCTTCCATATGTTTTACTACAAACATCACGTATCACCTTCCGCCACACCCTGAAAAAATAAGTGTGCACAAGTGTAGGTAAAAAAAAGTACTGGTGATGTAAATATAGCAACGATTATCAGTACGTGTCGTAAACACAGTCGTTTTCGGTTTTATTATGCTTTTCCGTGTATAGTTTTATCTACATAAGGCTGAATAATCTTGGGTTTTAGTATTTGGATAGCTCTTAATATATGATAACGATGGTGATTGAAGACCGAGAACCAGTTTATGCTTTACTAGCATTTTATTGTGCTAATTTACGACTAAGCCTAGCACATTTTAGATACTAGTCGCAACTTGCACTTAGATCAAGCCACAATTAAAAACGGCCAGAAGCGTAAGTATTTAAACACAAAACCTTAATTTTCAGTCTCGTGCTGATGAAATTTAAAATTTTAGCGACTCATGTACCTTGTCTGGATATCCAATTTTCTCGTAGCTGTTATCAGTTCGAATAGCTTGTTCTAAAAACATATACTTAATAGACTTACGTTCACTATCACTATAGTGATGCCATTAGTTTTTTTCACTATTCATCAAGTGTCGTTTTTGTTTGAAAGAAACATTATTTAATAGTTTGACAACCACCTACTGTTTTTAACCAGTCAAGTCGATTCGCGTCGTTTCAAATTATCTTCGTAATTTCCAAGTTGAGTATTAATCATTCATTTACATACCACTTCTGTAAATATTGTCATAAAATGTATCTTTACACCCTCATTTTTTTCAATAAACGTATTGAGGGACAAGATCCTAGACATATTTAACGTTATATTCACTAGTTTATTTGAAAATGAGTTTCTTGCGAATGAGTCATTGTTCGCAAGCTCTAGGCTTAGTTTTGTTCCATAGCGGTGGCTCAGTAATTAAGGCGTTTGACTTCTGGCTGTTAAGGCACAGGTCCAAACCCTTTTACACCTGCTTCAGTTTAGTTGATCAGGTAATATCAACGGCTATACGTGGAGTGTGGTTCTAACCTAGGTACGCATTATGTACCTGGTAAATGAATCAAATAATTGGTATTCAATAAATTTTTCACATCCCTCATTCCTCCTGCTTACTCCGTATAGAATACTAAAGTGAAGGAGTATGAATTTCAGTAAATTATTATTGCTTGGTTGTCTTCTATTATTTTCATTACTGCCGTTTTTCTGTCTAAATTTGTCATGTGCTTCTAACGGTTACATTACTTTCTAGAGATTGGAGGGTTTAGTTCAGAACTGACGGGAGCATTAAAATTGCAGCTAAAGGCAAGAAAATATTCCTATTCAGATATCAACTTAATTGTCTGTTTTCGTTGAACTCCTGTAATTGAGTGATGTTACTCTTGGTTGATAGTGTATCTATTCGCCTTTTCAACATATTAAAAGATTTAGCACTCCATGTCAGTGATACAACAGCCCTATTAAAGTGTTGCAATATTAAGTGTTGGTTGATACCTTTTCACAATCACACTGGTAGCTACAGTAATACAGCACAGATTCAGGAAACTCGCCTAGCTTCCCAGTTCGCATCACTTGGGGCGTTGATGAGATGTCCATTTATGAAGCAAAGTATGCTTTTACTGCGCAGTATTTTGTCATAAATAGTGTCACGGCTGTGAAAGCAAGTCTGCATAGGCTTCTTCAAAGCGTTGTTTACGAAACGGATTAAGTGTGCAAGCTGATGTTAGACACATGGTACTAATAAAAAGTAGCGAATTGGTAGTGAACCCTCATCGATTAAGGTGGTTGATAGTTGTGTTATGTACTCAAATGCACTTCAATGTGCGATGCTTGTCTACACAGGAGTAGGTTTAAAGAAAGGTAAGGGTGGGCAAACCAAAATATAGAATCAATCCATAAAATCATCGATTGTTGGTCCTACTATATTGGTAGGTCTGGACCACATGACTGGAGACGTATTACATAGCTCGGGATCATTCACATTAGCGAGATTTCATTCATTTTTCTCTCGACGTTGAGCTTTATTACTCCTTCAAACATATTCTTTTCTGTCTTCTCGATCCATATTCTCAATGTTTGGTTTACCTCATTATATCATTTCGACTCTGGTATTGATTCCACAGGGTTAATCTCGTCGTGATTGTATGACTTGAGCTAAAGCATACTTGTGCTAGGCTCTAGGTGTTTTACGAATTAACTGGTTTTTCTGGTGTGTTTTCTTTTGGTTCTTGTAGAATGTTACTTAGCACATCATTGGTTGGTTCAGTTATTGGTCGAGGTGGTCGAACTATTCGTCAGATTACAACAAAAACTGGTGCAAAAATATGTATGAAACAAGATATAATTACTTTCTCACAATTTTCTTTGCCTGGAAAAGGCAAAAAGACATTCAGATCTGATCTGAATAACACCAGTCATGCTACATGTACTAATGATTTCGGTGATCAAGATGATGAGGAAAAAGATGAAACAACTCAACCATCTTATAATAGGAATAGTTTTATGAATGTTGGTGAAGACAATCCAAAAGTTGACGAGCAGCCACTAGAAACATGTTCGGTTGTCAATACTATTGAATCTATATCAGGTAACTAAATCTCAGTCCAAATTAGAAGTTCAGTCGGATAAGAGTCAACTTGCTATCCTCTTTGGATCGAGAGAGCAGTGTTCAGCAGCATTATGTGAGATCCTGACAATATGTTTCCGTGAATCGAAACATCGTGGCTTTTCTGATCCTTGTTTAGGTTTACTTGTTGAACAACATATTTATGCACAATTAATAATGAATAAAGGAAAGAAATACTTCAATGCTATTCATGCTGCTACAGGAGCGCGGATATCAGTAACCGGGTAGGTAGGGTTCACCATACTTTTGTGTGCATTACTTCCATCTCCTAACGACTTAATATGTGCAACAATAGACACGACTCAAAAACCGCTTCAACATACATGAAAATAAGTTAGTTGGCGTGAATTTCTACTGCTATTACAGTATCGCTAACTCGCATAGTGTGGTTCCAGGCTTAGCACGAAAATAATGTTGACTATGTATGACAAAAATGATAATTGAGAAACTAAATTTAAAACAATCTATTTGATTAGTCTTAGTAGTGCTGAAAATTTCCGTGGGTTGATTCAGGAATTTTAAAGCTTAATATGCTTCAGAAGCAAAGATCATTAAGCCTTGTTGCCAAATGTTTGGTAATGGTTAAACTGTTTCCTAAGAAACTGATAACGTATAAGTCAATTTATACGAGAAAAGTGAACGATTCGACTTCATCAGATATGCCTGTATTCATGTCACTGAACAGTTTAACAGGATTTCATAGAAGGGTTTTTATCTACCATTCAAGCGTAAAAGCTAAGTACTCCTTTGTTTCTGGCTTTTCCATAGAGTGATAGCTTAATGATTAAGTCTTCTAGTTTTCAGTCACAGAGCTACAAACTTGAACTTGACTCCATCAACTTCGTTTCGGGCTACTGAGCTGTATTACTATCTTCCACTGTTGTTTATTAAGCTTTCTCTGGCTAATCGTTAAAAAGCAAATAAGGGATTTACATACTTAGTATAATAATAATAATACTAATTGTTGGTGGGGGGGGGGCTAGGAATACTACCGAGATAAGTGGAAGTTGATTGGAACCTGTGACTTACTGACTGAAAGTCGGGCATCTTAACCACTAAGTCTTCGCTCCACTTAAGATTACTGAATCACTTTTTTTGTTTCAAATCTTATCTCTGATCTCTATACCTTTCCTTTAGTACGTACTCTGTTACTACCTTCCCTACTCTGGGATTCGGTCCGACAATTTAATCTCTATCTGCTAATAGAGGCATGGCAACTTGAACTGATGTACGCATGTATCAAGTTCTACGTTGTAACTGACTGACTGAAGATTAGGTAACTTCTGGAGAAACTGACTGGATGTCAGAATAAGTATTAAATGAGTCCTTTTTCTCTCCTCTTTCAGAACACCACTTCAAATTCGTTCTTCTAACGACAATGAAGAACATAATTTGGCTCCTACCGACAGAGTGTTAGTTGTTCGTGGTCAACTGAAATCTATTTGTGCCGCTGAGGCATTTCTCAGTGAACACATACGTTGGGCGACAATTGAATCGTTGATTCCTTCCAACTTTTGGCCTTTGCTCAATCATCTTCCTTCTCTTCCGGTGAATAGTATTAATAACAGATCATCTAAACCCTCTAATCTATCTTTTAGTTATGATCCACAATCAGTATGCTCCCTAATTATGTCGTTAGGATCTATATTTTGGCCTCAGTCTGTGTGCGCTAAACTTCGTAAGGGCACCACCCTCCAATATAACAATAAACAATCTTTAATGCGAAATGTAAACATGTCTAGAACTGATACTATAGCATCTAAACAGGTCTCTACGAATATCGAAAACAATCTGGATTCAGTAAATTCAGTACATATTAACCACAATCATACAGATAAACATGATCAAGACGTCGAGGATATTAGCAATAATTCAGAAACTATTAATGATGTTGGAAATGGCGAGAGAATTATGAATAGTGAGGAAAGTAGTGACAATAACTTCAACAATCGCTTGTCATTAAATAACGAGTTATTGTTGTTGGCCGATGATGATAATGAAGAGACACTGGAGGAGGAGGTACATCACAGCAAAACTGCTGACAGTGTCGTATCATCTGATCTCGAGGACAAAAATGAATCCGCTGTTAATGTAGGAACATCTAACGAGGATAAAGGTAACCGAAGTAGTATACACTTTTTAAGTGAATATTTTTTTAAAATTATATTGTGTTCTCTGACCTGGGTCGTGTTTTATTGCATGGCTTTCATTGTCTCTCTGTGGACAACATTATCACTAGCGCTTGCTTCACACAAAAGTGAGTTGTTTAGTTATTTTTTTCACAAGCTCCAGATCGAATTGTTCTGGTGACCTTATATTTGTAACTATTTGTTTTCGGCAGATGTTATCAACTTTATTCGTTCTTGCATTCATCTTGAGGGTGTTTTCGGTTGGCGTTTTTTTTATAGATTTGTTAATGGGATACATTTTGATATTTTTGTTGATTTACAACTAACCTGGACGCTTTGCCTATAGAAATCCCTTAACATGGTATGGGTTTCTTTATTCCAGAATGTTGACTTGAATTTGTATTTATTGCTGCCTGCGTGCATTAATAGAAACCAGACCATTATAAACAATGTACGTGCATCGGTCAAAGGTACCACACTACGTTAACGCATCAAGACGAAATAGTAGTACCATCAATCAATGGTTATGAAAAAATGAATGTGTTTAGAGAGAAAATTAATTTATGAAATGGTACAACATAATTTTAAAGCTCGGCATCTAAGAGAAAGTATAGAGTGAATGTACTTGAACCGTTGAGACTCAGTCAGTCACTATCAATGTAGAACCTGCATATATGCACATATGTTCAAGTTGCCATATCGCATTTGCACGAGATCAAGAATAACACGATAATAGAATACAATTGGGAAGAATAAAGCAAAGGTATATGTGAAACAATAGTAGAACCTAAGATCTGGATAGCAATAAAGAGTGAGTACACTTGCGCCACTGTGGCCGATTCCGAGCCTTATCACCCGGCTATTGATCTCCAGCTATTGATTGCTATTGAGATTATCACTCAACTTATCCAACCATCGGTTACCATTGATCTCTCACATCTAAATCCGGCAGTCTTCACGTACCAACTTGGCTCAGACCAACAATCAAAAACTGCATAAACCGATGCCAAGTCTTAGTTTGTCCGCTTCTAGCTTTCTTCTGTCCTACTCTAACATTATTCAGCATCACACATCAAGTTAGGCGGTGGTTGGCCTTATATAACTCAGCATCCTAACCACCTTAGTTGACGAAGATCCTATAACCATGTTAACTAATGTACCATCTTTTGATTGTACCCTGCAGCACTGCTTGCTTTATATTCCCAATAAACATAAGCATTGATTTGAAGACAAGTGACCAAAATCTAACAGCTTACGAATGTTTTCTACTTTTATAAACGACGTTTTATATTCATATAGTAAAAAGAGCGGGCTGCTGAGCAGTATACTCGTTCTTTATACTGATATGAGTGACAGTTTGCTGTCTCACCCCGGTTTCTTTTATTAACTTGAAAGCTGTCTAGTGTTACCTAACGCCTCTGCCTTTTCTATTTCCTTTACTTTTGTTACCCAACAGTGCTCACGGTCGTTTCGCAGTCTTTTTGTCAGTTTGTACCTGATTACTCCTCGATCCTCATCGTGATCGGAGCCTGACGGGATAATTTTGCGGGAGTCTATCAATTCAACAAAAGCCATCAAGATACACTGATTTTTCTTGACATGTTGATCTAAGTTTTTAATAGATGTCACTATAGATGCCACAGCTGTTTGAACATCTTGTCAGGTAGTATCTAGTTTGGCCGCGTCATTATAATTGCCTAAATGATTCTTCAGTTATTCCTGGAATTTAATCTTGGCTGTTTCGTTGCTGAACTGAATTTAATGGGTTTTCCTGTAGTAGTTTTTCTTCACCCAGTAAAATGCAAGCAGATGCGTGCTCGTACTTGATAGAAATCCATTCGAGAAGTGCCTTTTCTTCTCTTATACTTAACGCAATACTTACACCGGCTAGCCCACGAGAAGTTGCTTTTGAGTCGCCAGAGTGTATCATGAAGGTTGTTCACTCTAAGTAGGTGAGGTCAAGTGAATGACCACGCTAGGATTCTGTATGCGTATTTCGGAGACAACATACATCAATGGCGCTGAATTCTAATATCTTAGCTAAGGTGGCTTGCTGCCCTATTTGACACAAAGTTCGTACATTGAATGCCCCAATATGAAGTTCGGAGCGTGGATTTAGTATACTCGGGACATAATTTTTTGGGCCGGAATTTTCAACACTGGTGACAGAGGAGGAAGTTGGAGATAGGGATTTAGGCTTGAAGGTGGGAATAGGCTAAATATTAGGAATAAGAGTTTGGTGAAAATGGTGGTGATCTTGTGTGTTGTTAGAGGTATGAGGGTGGTTACCACTCCCCAGTTGCTCACACTGTGGAGGGGTTCTTCTTGATGTACCTGAAAGGCAAATTGAGTTAAGGTTGGTCTGAAAAATCTAGGAGAATGACTGCAGTACTCAAGGAACAATTGCTCAAGGCCGGCCGCACATAGCTTTTTTTAAAAGGGGTTTTCATTGTTGTAGCTTCGTACTTGTTGGGGCTTTACTGCCGGAGACGGAAATCCGTGGAGTAAGGTGAGGTGTGAATTTTTAGGGTCGACTTTTTCCAACCCCACCCTTCCTTTGTTGGAAGGCAGCATCGCTGTTATACTAGGTGTCTGTAGAAAACACCTTACTACCGCCATACCTCTGTACAGTCAGCAGTACGATTTCGTCCTCGGACCTTATGCCTGCTGCTTTTGTTCTCATCACTCTTCAACCGACCTGCCTGGCATGGTAGGACTTTGGGAAACAATTGTTTCAGCCAGTATAGCCCGATTCAGTCATCACGATAGGTAAGCCCGACCACCACGTTAAGGCAGCAGTACGGTCAGGTTACGTCACTAGTGGTGTAGACATGATGCCTATTTACTGAGCATCAGTTTGATAGTGAAATGTCTGGCGTTGAAAAGGCCGAGATATGCTTAATCTTCGGTCTACTAATTATCAGTGTGGCAAACTCGATAAAATGTAAAAAGATGATTCAAATTTTTTTTACGGTTAAAAAGTAAACGAGGAATATAAGTCACAAGTAACAAAAAAACGTTAGGGATAATCCCAACACCAAGATCTAAAAGTAAGTATAGAGTAAATGCATTTTCCTTCTGCGACCAATATTTATGCATATTTACGTCTCTAAATACAGATTGGAATTATCTTGAGGACTTCAATCAGAATATTTGCACCTAATAAAATTCAGACAAACGATTGGTAACTTCGTGGTTTGATGCCATCCTTTGTCCTACCACCCTTAACCATCTTGCAATCTTATACTAGTCAGAATGCATCAGAGTTTGTGCTAACAAAGTGCATTTAACGCATATCTCAATAACTTCAACCAGTCAAGGTTCACAGCAACTAACCTCGGTTCATCCATTTATTTTATGCCGTTTATCATATACATATTTGTATACTTGGCTTTATGTCATACATGGTGTTAGGGTTAGTGATATCAGTCGGTTTCTCACACTGAATCTTTGTCCGAAGCTGCGATTTAGTGGTTTAACTACTGAACCACCTTTAGGACTATCACATATGTAAATTAAACGTAATAAACTTCGCACAATCAGTCTGTTGTTTTATAATCTGACAGTTGTCTTACTTAAGTTAACAAAAGTCGGGCAAACTTTTTAATCCGTGTTTAGATCTCCTCAGTCTGACCTCATCAGTGTTGATGAGACTCTCAAACTCACTGAAGTGCTCAATTTACCCTACACATACATGTACTTCGCCTGCAGCTCTTCTAGGGTTGCTGCCGGTCCCAAGCCCGGGTAATGGAGGAGGGTTGGGCATAGGGCTAGCATTCCTATCCCGTAAAACACAAGCTTGCTAAAAAAAAGCGCTAACCAGATTAAACGAACTAAACCATTTAAACTCTGCCCTGGGAGTGGAAGGAATGTTTATGACGCTTCATGATGAAAGCCAAGATTCTTCGGAAGTCATGAGGCCGATGCCCTCCCTTCTAACGACCGGAGCGAAAATTTTTGTAGGTACATGGAATGTTCGAACAATCTGGGAGACAGGGAAGATCACCCAGATAGCAGCAGAAATGAAGAGATACAACTTGACTGTGCTCGGGATCAGCGAAACGCATTGGACTCAAACTAGACAGAAAACATTAGCTACGGGAGAGGTGCTACTATACTCCGGGCACGAAGAGGAAAATGCCCCACACACCCAAGGAGTCACTCTGATGCTGTCCAAGAAAGCGCTCAATTCACTTGTAGGACGGAAACCACATGGACCCAGGATCATCAAAGCATCTTTCAAGACAATGAAGAAGGGGATTACAATGAACATTATCCAATGTTATGCACCCACCTACTACGGCAACGACGAGGACAAAGATCAGTTTTATGATTCGCTGCAGTCAATTATAGCGAAGTGTCCAAGAAAGGATCTGACAATCCTGAAGGGGGACCTAAATGCCAAAGTCGGAATGGACAACACCGGATACGAAAACATCATGGGACTACAGGGACTGGGGGAAAGAAATGAGAATGGTGAAAAATTTACAAATCTATGCGATTTCGATAAAATGTTTATAGGTAGTACAATATTCCCACAAACGCATACACAAGGCTACATGGATTTCACCGGATCATACTACAGAGAATCAAATTGATCATATATGCATCAATAAAAAATTCAAAGGATCAATGAAAGATGTGAAAAACAGGAGAGAAGCTGATATAGCTTCAGATCACCACCTAGTGGTTGCCAAAATGGAACTGAAACTAAGGTAGCAATGGATAATTGGAGTAACAGCATTACAACGGTTCAATACAGCCTTTCTTCGAGATACTGACAAACTCAAGGAATTCAAAATAACCATCAACAACAGGTTCCAAGCCTTACGAGATCTGCTGAAGGAGGAAAAACCACTGTAGAGGAAAACTGAAAAGGAATCAAAAAGGCACTAACTTCAACTTGTCAAGATGCTCTGGGCTGCAAGAAACACCATTATAAGGAATGGATTTCCACTGTGACCCTGAGCGAAATTCAACAAAGGAGGAACAAGAAGGCAGTAATCAAAAACGGCCGAACTAAAACAGAGAAAATCAAGGCACAAACTGAATTCACAGAAGCAAATGAGCAAGTGAAGATGAGCATTAGAGCCGACAAACGGAAGTATATCGAAGGTCTTGCAATAACAGCGGAAAAAGCTGCAAGAGAAGGAAATACGAAACAGCTATACGACACAACGAAGAAACTGGCAGGTAAATATAGTAAACCAGAGCGACCGGTCAGGAACAAAGAAGGCAAGCCAATCACCGAGATTCAAGAACGAAGAGACAGATGGATAGAACACTTTGAGGAACTCTTGAATAGACCAGCTCCACCGAACCCACCAGACATCGAAGCAGCATCTACAGACCTCCCGATTGATGTCAATCCACCAACGATGGAAGAAATCAAGATAGCCATCAGACAGATCAAAAGTGGGAAAGCAGTAGGACCTGACAATATACCAGCGGAAGCACTCAAGTCAGACATAGACATAACGGCAAGGATGCTCCACGTTTTGTTCAAGAGAATCTGGGAGGAAGAACAAGTGCCGGCAGACTGGAAAGAAGGATACCTTATCAAGATACCAAAGAAAGGAGATTTGAGTAAATGCGAGAACTACAGAGTAATCACACTATTGTCAGTATCAGGGAAAGTCTTCAACAGAGTGTTGTTGAATAGAATGAAAGACTCAGTGGATGCTCAACTTCGAGATCAACAGGCTGGTTTCCGTAGGAATCGGTCATGCACAGACCAAATCGCAAAATTACGGATCATCGTTGAACAATCAATTGAATGGAACTCGTCACTGTACATCAACTTCATTGACTATGAGAAGGCGTTTGACAGCGTAGACAGGAGATCGCTATGGAAACTTCTTCGACACTACGGTGTACCAGAGAAACTCGTCAACATCATCCGAAATTCTTGTGACGGACTACAGTGCAAAATTGTGCATGGAGGACAGCTGACAAATGCATTCCCAGTAAGAACCGGTGTCAGACAAGGCTGTTTGCTCTCGCCTTTCCTGTTCTTCCTAGTGGTTGATTGGATCATGGAAACCTCTACATCTGGGGAGAAGCACGGGATTCAATGGACAAGTAGGATGCAACTTGATGATCTGGACTTCACGGATGATCTAGCACTCCTATCCCATACACACCAGCAAATGCAAGTAAAGACAACCAAAGTAGCAGCAACCTCACCATCAATAGGCCTGAACATACATAAGGGAAAGAGCAAGATCCTCAAATTCAACACCGAGAGCACCGACCTAATTAAACTTGATGGTGAAACTCTGGAAGAAGTAGATACCTTTACATAGCTGGGGAGCATCATCGATGAACAAGGAGGATCCGATGCAGATGTAAGGGCAAGGATTGGCAAAGCAAGGGACTCCAAACTACTGTCTACCAACCTCAAAGTTAGACTCTTCAATTCAAACGTCACGACAGTTCTTCTATATGGGGCTGAAACGTGGTGAACTACTGCAAACATCCTCGGGAGAGTACTGGTATTTATCAACAACTGCCTGCGCAAGATATTGAATGTCTGTTGGCCGGAAACCATCAGCAACAGCCTACTTTGGAAGAGAACAAATCAACTGCCAGCTGAAGAGGAGATCAGAAAACGACGTTGGAAATGGATAGGACATACATTGCGGAAATCATCAGACTGTATCACGAGGCAAGCACTAACTTGGAGTCCTGTTGGACAACGGAAAAGAGGAAGGCCAAAAAACACACTGCGTTGAGAGTTGGAAGCAGACATAAAAAGGATGAACAGCAACTGGGAAAAGCTGGAAAGGATAACTCATGACAGAGTTGAAGAGAAATGATTTGTCACACACAGAATAGCTGCAAAGCTACGATACTGTCAGATGAGTACTGCTGACAAGTCATATAATAATACGAGGCATCAGTAAAATGCTTTCTCTAAAGCAATAGTCTTCCAATTAATGATAGTTACTGCTATAATAACATGCATGAAAATTTAGGTAACATGACTTATAAGACCATGCAACAACTCTTAATATATGGTCTTGAAAACTTTTGGCCAATCACAGCCAACACCACATATCTTTGCTGCTATTGCTATCCACTCCAGTAGTCGGATCGACAAAATACATTTTGTGCACAACCACCTGATTCAGGTAACCTCATTTTATGAGACGTCTGCATGACTTTCGATCATCTGTGTAGTTAGTAACTGCTGGTAATACATACTCCCAAATTATTGAGAGTCATTCCTATCAGGAATGGAGTGAGATGTATGACACCTAGCACCATAGAACATTTTTTTTATTTATTTAGTCGATTTATCATATCAAAATATAGCTTCCATTAAGGATTTCATTTCAACCTTATTGCATACTAATCTTACATTTATTATCCAGTATGTTAAGTTGACTAGAATTGCATATTTATGAAAGTTAGTTGTATGTAATTCAAATGAAATCCTATCTGCAGATTACATAACAAAATGTTGTACTCATCCATTACAGAGTGTTAGGTAGTTAGAAGCAATCAGTAGATATCTATCAACAATAATTTTGTTCTAGCCAATACTCATAAACAAATTTTATATGCGGTGTTAAGGAACTAGATTCTAGCTAGAGGATCCAAACTTACATAATCCACTTTCAAATCTTAATGAATTACCACTTAGCTGTATAGGATGTAAATAACCTGTAGCACTGGGATAATTAGAGTGACTGTCATATTGAGATTGATTTATAAAATTACGTCAGCAGCGACACAGTTTGATATTTTCTTTAATGTGTGTTATATCCACCTATCTAATTTCTTCCTCGGATGCAAATTGATTAGTTCTCTACCATTTAAGACTATTGTTGATGGTACATGGCCAACGGATCCGTAGTATCATAAGTAGACAGTTATTTATAAATACTTGTATCTTCTGAAGGATGCTTTTCGTGGTTCTCCAAGTTTCAGTTCCATACAACAGAACTGTCTTCACATTCGCATTACAAATTTTGATTTTAATGTTAACTGACAGTTGGTTTGATTTCCAGATGTTTTTCAGATGTAGAAATGCTTCTCTTGCCTTTCCAATCCGCGCCTTCACATCTGCCACAGATCAGACCCTCCTTGTATATCAATGATGCTGCCCAAAAATGTAAAAGACTCTACATCTTCCGAAAATTTTCAGTCAGACCAAGTGAAATTGGGTTGGTGTTCGTTGTTTTGTAACGAAAGATCTTCCTTTTCACCTTAGGACAACCACAAATGTAAATTAAAACGTGATAAACTTCGCACAATCAGTCTGTCGTTTAACAATCTGACAGCACCAATAGGCCTGAACATACATAAGGGAAAGAGCAAGATCCTCAAATTCAACACTGAGAGCACCGACCTAATTGAACTTGATGGTGAAACTCTGGAAGAAGTGGATGCCTTTACATAGCTGGGGAGCATCATCGATGAACAAGGAGGATCCGATGCAGATGTAAGGGCAAGGATTGGCAAAGCAAGGGACTCCAAACTACTGTCTACCAACCTCAAAGTTAGACTCTTCAATTCAAACGTCACGACAGTTCTTCTATATGGGGCTGAAACGTGGTGAACTACTGCAAACATCCTCGGGAGAGTACTGGTATTTATCAACAACTGCCTGCGCAAGATATTGAATGTCTGTTGGCCGGAAACCATCAGCAACAGCCTACTTTGGAAGAGAACAAATCAACTGCCAGCTGAAGAGGAGATCAGAAAACGACGTTGGAAATGGATAGGACATACATTGCGGAAATCATCAGACTGTATCACGAGGCAAGCACTAACTTGGAGTCCTGTTGGACAACGGAAAAGAGGAAGGCCAAAAAACACACTGCGTTGAGAGTTGGAAGCAGACATAAAAAGGATGAACAGCAACTGGGAAAAGCTGGAAAGGATAACTCATGACAGAGTTGAAGAGAAATGATTTGTCACACACAGAATAGCTGCAAAGCTACGATACTGTCAGATGAGTACTGCTGACAAGTCATATAATAATACGAGGCATCAGTAAAATGCTTTCTCTAAAGCAATAGTCTTCCAATTAATGATAGTTACTGCTATAATAACATGCATGAAAATTTAGGTAACATGACTTATAAGACCATGCAACAACTCTTAATATATGGTCTTGAAAACTTTTGGCCAATCACAGCCAACACCACATATCTTTGCTGCTATTGCTATCCACTCCAGTAGTCGGATCGACAAAATACATTTTGTGCACAACCACCTGATTCAGGTAACCTCATTTTATGAGACGTCTGCATGACTTTCGATCATCTGTGTAGTTAGTAACTGCTGGTAATACATACTCCCAAATTATTGAGAGTCATTCCTATCAGGAATGGAGTGAGATGTATGACACCTAGCACCATAGAACATTTTTTTTATTTATTTAGTCGATTTATCATATCAAAATATAGCTTCCATTAAGGATTTCATTTCAACCTTATTGCATACTAATCTTACATTTATTATCCAGTATGTTAAGTTGACTAGAATTGCATATTTATGAAAGTTAGTTGTATGTAATTCAAATGAAATCCTATCTGCAGATTACATAACAAAATGTTGTACTCATCCATTACAGAGTGTTAGGTAGTTAGAAGCAATCAGTAGATATCTATCAACAATAATTTTGTTCTAGCCAATACTCATAAACAAATTTTATATGCGGTGTTAAGGAACTAGATTCTAGCTAGAGGATCCAAACTTACATAATCCACTTTCAAATCTTAATGAATTACCACTTAGCTGTATAGGATGTAAATAACCTGTAGCACTGGGATAATTAGAGTGACTGTCATATTGAGATTGATTTATAAAATTACGTCAGCAGCGACACAGTTTGATATTTTCTTTAATGTGTGTTATATCCACCTATCTAATTTCTTCCTCGGATGCAAATTGATTAGTTCTCTACCATTTAAGACTATTGTTGATGGTACATGGCCAACGGATCCGTAGTATCATAAGTAGACAGTTATTTATAAATACTTGTATCTTCTGAAGGATGCTTTTCGTGGTTCTCCAAGTTTCAGTTCCATACAACAGAACTGTCTTCACATTCGCATTACAAATTTTGATTTTAATGTTAACTGACAGTTGGTTTGATTTCCAGATGTTTTTCAGATGTAGAAATGCTTCTCTTGCCTTTCCAATCCGCGCCTTCACATCTGCCACAGATCAGACCCTCCTTGTATATCAATGATGCTGCCCAAAAATGTAAAAGACTCTACATCTTCCGAAAATTTTCAGTCAGACCAAGTGAAATTGGGTTGGTGTTCGTTGTTTTGTAACGAAAGATCTTCCTTTTCACCTTAGGACAACCACAAATGTAAATTAAAACGTGATAAACTTCGCACAATCAGTCTGTCGTTTAACAATCTGACAGCACCAATAGGCCTGAACATACATAAGGGAAAGAGCAAGATCCTCAAATTCAACACTGAGAGCACCGACCTAATTGAACTTGATGGTGAAACTCTGGAAGAAGTGGATGCCTTTACATAGCTGGGGAGCATCATCGATGAACAAGGAGGATCCGATGCAGATGTAAGGGCAAGGATTGGCAAAGCAAGGGACTCCAAACTACTGTCTACCAACCTCAAAGTTAGACTCTTCAATTCAAACGTCACGACAGTTCTTCTATATGGGGCTGAAACGTGGTGAACTACTGCAAACATCCTCGGGAGAGTACTGGTATTTATCAACAACTGCCTGCGCAAGATATTGAATGTCTGTTGGCCGGAAACCATCAGCAACAGCCTACTTTGGAAGAGAACAAATCAACTGCCAGCTGAAGAGGAGATCAGAAAACGACGTTGGAAATGGATAGGACATACATTGCGGAAATCATCAGACTGTATCACGAGGCAAGCACTAACTTGGAGTCCTGTTGGACAACGGAAAAGAGGAAGGCCAAAAAACACACTGCGTTGAGAGTTGGAAGCAGACATAAAAAGGATGAACAGCAACTGGGAAAAGCTGGAAAGGATAACTCATGACAGAGTTGAATGGAGAATACTGGTGAGCGGCCTATGCTCCTCCGAGATGGGTAACAGGCGTAAGTAAATAAATAAGAATACATGTACTAGACTGCATAACATTCATTTCGGTATTCCTTCCTTACACATTAAATATACTCATATTTTATCATCACGTTTATATTTCATTGTTCATTAACAGAATATCAATCACCACCTTACTGTATTGTTGATTCTGAAAAGCACAAGTCAGAAAAAATGCCAGATCAATCAAAACCTGATCAATATTTAGTTAACCGATTAGCTCATTCAACATTGTCTAGAGAAACAAATCATGCTGTGGCAACTGCTGTTCAGCAGTCATTAATTGCAGCTGTAGGTCCAATTGCTTGGTTAGCCACTGGTGGTGTGCTTTATATGCGTGTCTCTTACAATGAAGCTGGAGCGTTAATTGGATCCGAAGGATCTCGAATTCAACAACTAATGCAAATTACGGGTGCTGAAATATATATAGGCAAGGTAAAAAGAAATATTCCCTATTTATTTATTTCTTCGTAATATGTCTATGAAAATATTATTTTTCTATACTCAAAATTAATATCATAATCACAACGTCCGTTATTGTCGGGTATCCTTAATCCCTAAAATTTTACCTCTTCCGTTCGTAACTTTGTTTTACGTTGATTTCAACTAAATATTTTTCGCACCCAAGTTTCTTGAGTTATTAGTTACTTATTTGTATTACCTAGAACTACATTTCTACTTAGTACGCTATTTTGTCGCTCTGTGTCGTGTATCTGCATAACTGTGTGGACGCCAAATGGTGATATGATGGAAAAACCAATCTACACAAACTGAAAGCCAGAGCCGTTCGCTGCAATCTCGGTCATCTTTGGCGCTGTCGTTGTCTGTCTTTCTGTAGAAGTTCGCGACTATAAAGTACTGGTGTGAGCAATTCCGCTCTGTCTGCGAAACCCGGCATTTTCGAGCTGAGGATATTCGACGACTCTTTGTTCGGTCATTGTTGTATCCGAAGGGTTGTCGACATCTAGTGCCGTATTAGTAATCCTTAGGTTTGACAATGTGTTTGGATGCAGTGAAGACAATTCAATAAGTATCGTCATTTTGAAAAACCGACTTTAATAGCCTGGCCATGACTCATAAATGTCATGGGTTTCTCTATCGTGCATTATCTGTCGACGTTGGAAATGAGTAGGAAAAACAGATAGACGATCAGTTTCTGATATGGCACTAAAGTATAAAATATAGCTTATTAGGATTAGCATTTATCAGTCCCTGGTTGGGTCACTCAGTGACTTGAGATGTAATTAGGCATGACTCAGAATGAAATCCAAATGCGATCATACAAGGGCTTACTTTTAAATTCTTTACAAATTGAGGAGGATTTTTAACCAGGTTAAGCTCTTAATCGTATTCTCCATTGAACTGTATATCTTAATCACTAGTTAAACTTATTGAACTTTGACACTGGTCGATTCCAACTCAGTAACCAAACACTTATTTACATACTCACATTCCTCGTCTAATGTGCGTGGTGCAAGATTCAAGCCTGTTATTATCTGTTAATTAGAAAAGTTAAATGCTTTTATGATTAGGAAAAATCTTTATTGTTGAGAAACAACATGCCATATATATCATATATCATATAGTTAATGAAGTGGTGGCCACCGAGCTACATTTTCTAGAATTTCCCTGTCGGATCAAGTGAAATTGGGTTAGTGTTCGTTGTTTTGTATCGGAGGACCTTGCTTTTCCCTTTGTGTATATTGAGACCTACTGCCGCCGAGACTGCTGTTATCTTGCCCATCTTCATCTGCATTTGATGATGTGTGTGGGATAGAAGAGCCAGGTTGGTCATCTGCAAAGTCCGAGTCATCTAGTTACATCAATGTTGCCCACTGTATTCCGAGAGTGCTTTGAAATGTTACAGTTTTCATGCTCCAGTCAACCACCAGCAAAAAGAGGAAGGGTCTGAGAAGGAGTAGATTTGTCTGATACCGATCGTCACTTCGAATGAGTCTGTGAGCTGACCTCCATGCACGATTTTACAATGTAGTCCGTCGTGAGAATTCCGTATGATGTTGACTATCTTTTCGGGTACGCCATAATGTAGAAGAGGGCTCCATAATGTTCTCCTATCCACGCTGTCAAATGCTTTTTCTTAGTCGAGGAAGTTGATGTAAAGTGGTGAATTGCATGCAATCGACTGTTCAACAATGAACCATAGAGTCGCAATTTGGCCGGTACACGATCTTTCCTTACGGAATCCGGCCTATTGATCTTGAAGTTGGGCGTCGACTGGATTTTTCATTCGGTTCAATAACACTCTGTTGAAAACCTTTCCTGGTATCGAAAGTAGAGTGATGCCTCTGTAGTTCTTGCAATCGCCAAGATTGCCTTTCTTTGATATCTTGATGAGGTACCCTTCTTTCCAGTTTGCTAGCTCTTGTTCTTCCTCCCAAATCTTCCTGAAGGGAATGTGGAGTATCTTTGCAGTTGCTTCCATATCTGTCTTCAGTGCATTGCTCAGCTGGTATGTTGTCTGACCCTGCTGACTTGCCACTTTTAATATGTCGGATGACCCTTTTGATTTCTTCGACTAATGGTGGGTCGGTGTTTATAGGGTGATCCGTGGCTGCTTCTTCGATGACTGTGGGATTCAGTAGGGCTGGTCTATTCAAGAGTTCTTCGAAGTGTTCTACTCACCTGTTTTGTTGTTTATGCACTTCAGTGATTGATATGCCATCCTTGTTCTTGATTGACCGTTCTGGCCTTCTGAATTTCCCAGCTAGCTTTTTCGTTGTATCGTATAGGTGCCTCATGTTTCCTATACTTGCAGCTTTTCCCGCAGTCATTGCTAGGTCCTCGACATATTTCCCTTTATCCGACCTGATGCTTCTCTTTACTTGCTTGTTTACTTCTGTGTATTCGGTCTGTGTCTTGGTTCTCTCTGTTCTTGTCCGGCTGTTATTAATTGCTATCTTTCTACTCCACCTTCCTTGGACCTTGTCCAGAATACCAACATAAATCCATTCTTCATGGTATTGTTTCTTGCGACCCAAAACCTCCTGACATGTCGAAGTTATTGTTTCCTTAATCTCTTCCCAGTTGTCGTCCATATTAGTTCCACCTTTTTCTAGTAGATCGTTGTTGTATTTCTCGCTAATAACGACCCAACTTCTCCTATTGCTTAGTATTTTTAGACACTGAACATTCGACAAGACCCCAATTCAGAATACGTTTGAACAGAAATAAAATTGTATTCCAAAATAATAAGGATAGATAGAAGTAGTAATTCACAGTTAGAGAAACGTTAATATACTCATAGTATTTACATAAGAAGCTTCTAGAGTCTTCTCCAATAATCTGCTAGAGCTGATTGGTTTAGAAACACCCAATCAGTGTGCGCCGTCACGATCATGCACGGAACATGCTTTAATCCAGTCTGTATCCCATTAACAATCGTGAAATGCCTAGAACTTATTGTTGAGAATTATTTTGAATTCGTTGAGTTTGTTAGTATCCCGAGAAAGGGCTGTGTTAAACTTTTGTAATATTGCTGCTCCAGTTGTCCAATGCTTCTTCAGTTTCATTTTAGCCACCACCAGATGGTAATCTGAAGCTATGTCAGCTCCTCTCCTTGCTCTTACGTCTTCTATGGTCCTTCCAAACTTCTTATTGATGCAGATGTAGTAGATTTGGTTCTCTGTAATGTGGTCTGGTGAAACCCGTGTAGTTGTGTGTATACGTTTGTTGGAAAATATGGTGCCACCTACAATTATTTTATTGATGATATATAGGTTTGCAAACCTCTCACGGTTTTCGTTCCTTGCTCCCAGTCCATGTCGTCCTATGATGTCTTCATATCCGGTGTTGTCCATTCCAACCTTGGCGTTGAAGTCTTCCATCAGAATGGTCAGGTCCTTGTTTGAGCATTTATCGATGATTGATTGCAGCCTCGTATAGAAACTGGTCTTTATCGACTTCGTGGCTGTCGTTGGTGAATGAATAGCACTGGATGACATTCATTGTAAACCCCTCCTTCTTCGTCTTGAAGGATGCTTTGATGATCCTAGGTCCATGATGTTCCCATCCTATAAGAACCTTTCCATACTTTTTGGGACAACATCAGTGTCATTTCTTTTGTGTGAGGCGTTTTTTCTTCTTAACTGGAGTATAAAAGCACTTCTCCTGAGGATAATCGTTACTGTCCAGCTTGTAACCAATAGGTTTCGCTTATTCCAAGTATCCTTAGGTTGTATCTTTTCATTTCTTCAGTAGTTTGCATGCTTCTTCCTGTCTCCCGCATATGCGTACATTCCATGTACCTATATTAATTGTTGCTCTGATTGTCAGATGGAGCATCGGCCTCGTGGCTTCCGAATGAATTCGGCTTTCACTATGAGGCGTCATAACTCTTCGGAATGAAGACCTTCCAACTCCCAGGGCAGAGTTAAAATGGTTGTAAAGGTTTTACTGGTTTGCGTTTTTGTTTTTAGCAAGGTTGTTGTTTTACGGAATGGGGTTGCTAACCCCATACCCAAATCTCATCATTTATCCGGGCTTGGGACCGGCAGCAACCCTAAGGGGTTTCACGGCGGCGTTATATAGCCCATAGTTTACTTATATTTGTGTATGCATGGTAACTCGAGCTGACTCTATATTAAAGTTGAAAATTCTTAGGGTGAGTTGTGACCTATTTTAGTCAGTACTGATTTATGCATTGGGCTGAGGTCATCGGTATTATTTTATGTTTACTAAATGTTTTGTCCAGTATTTAAAACCATATTCCCTTTTTTTGTAAGTGCTTTATATTTTTATGTAATTTTCACTGAAGATTTCATTTCAAGCGTCTGGAGTTAGTTGTGACTAACATCTATGAACATGTTAGTGTATCGCCACCCGGAATTCAAGATAAATGACACACAATAGTGTGTTAGGGCTGGAAATGGGATCTCGAGCTTAAACCACGCTCTATTATACATTATAAGAGGAAAAATTACCGAAAATACCGAATACAACAGACATTTATTTAATGTTGGAACGTTATGGATAAACCTGTTTGTTTGTTGCCACTTAATAAGTATAGCGTACAGTAGTCGGTTCATTTTATCCTAATTACTTAATATATATCTCCTATGTTTCAGTTATTTTAATTCGTCATGAAATATTGTCGGGAATATAAGTTGTTAAACTTAGTCATGACTATAATACTGATAAATAACTAAATGTACGTTTTATTGTTTCCCCTTGTATTTTATTACTTAGCCATAACTATTCACTTATTGTTTACCTGTTGATTGAATTGTAATTTATGTGATCATTTATCTTGGCCTTGTCATTTTCGCTCTTGTACGTACAAAGAACACTTGTTTTTGATTCATCTTATCAGCTCAAGTTATTATTAATTATTGTAGAACAACTATTATTGACACATTTACTTCAACATATAATTATTTCGGGAACTCAAACACATTCTTTTAACTTTATTGATCTTCAATATATTATTTCAGTGAATTAAACGTTATAACAAGTAAATCTGACATAAATCCCCATCGGAAGTGATCGTAGAGTTCTCCGTTCACTTATAAAATGAAACCTCAAAGTTTATTTTTTCCATACTTATTGTTTTGCCAAGAACAGAACTTTATGGAATGATTCATCTTACTCAAATGTCTTCTTATTCTAACTACTTCCTAATTTACTAATGTATCAATGTAGACATGCTCTCAGTTTTAACTCAGTAGTTGTGTTGGGACTAGTAATAATGTCACATCGAAATAGGTCGAAAAAAGTTCAAATCTGTAACTCACTAAGCCACCATTCAATCTTATTCTAACTAACACTTAGTTACTGTAAATTAATTTGTTGATCAATAGTTCATTACATCGTTACTTGTTCACTAATTTTATCATTAAATATTAATATTTGTGATTACTTTCTTTAAATCTAGTTCTTTGGCTGTTTTAAATAATCATCAGTGATTTATATTTTACCACTTTCTTTTTAAGGTCCCGATAAGTCCACCTTATGCATTTAATCCAATAACTTCTAGACGTTCAAATTCAAACAATGCACCGGATGATAAATCACCAGTATGTATATCACTTGCCGATTCCTTCTTTGATGGTGCGTCTGCTTCTCAAAATTTTGACTTGTCGAACACTAAAGTTAATCAGTCATCTACATCCAGTGATAATGACTGTGTTCGTAGTAGTAGTGGTGACGGTGCTAACATTAATTCAGCAAATGACATTAATGACACTAGTAAACCTACAAGCAACAGTATCACTGAATCCCCGTCAGTGGATATCATCAGTAAAAACGATGTTGATCCTGATAAACAACACAACGAAGAACAAATTTGTGCACATGATATTGTATCTGTTGTTGTACATGATTCTGTGAATGGTAATGGTACAAATAATAACAATAACACTACTAATAATAATAATGAAATAACTGCTACCCCCAATTGCACAGAAACAATTTTTTCAGCTAATTCTTCATTAAATCATGATAATAAAACTGATATTTTTATCAACAATGTTCTTGAAGGTGAACAAACTAATAACGGATACATCTAAATGTTGTTATCCCATGATCAAAAGTTCTGCATTGCAGTCGAATAGCTGTACAGTTGTACACAATTCAGAGACTAGTGAAATGCCCACTACTGAACAAAAAGTCCCTAGTACATTAACATCGACGTCATCATCAAACCAGCAATCATATCGTTTAGTTAGTTTATCTGGTTCTGCTCAAGTCGCAAATTATGGCTCAATGGCAAATATTTCAACGTCTTAAAAATTTACACAAACGTCAGGTATGTATGCGTACATATATGTTCCATAACAAATTTTAAGTATTCAGTGATATGTGGCTTGTAGAAATAGATACATTTTAGCAATATGTGTAGAAGTATTATATTCTCTGAGCTAAGTGGTTCCATTTTAAAGCTTTTATTGTTGCTCTGAACAACATCAGTGCTCAATTCACACAGAGGTGAGCTCTGTTATTCCTCCACAAACGTTATATTAGCTCGCTCTATTGGCCTTGTTTGTTATTGGTTCACCTCGTTGCTTTGTTGTGCTCATCTCTTCTTACATACATGTTGACTATCTTTCAGGTTTGACCTCTGACCATGTGGTTGATTAACGTATTCTTCGTTGTTCATAGATTGTGTCTGTATAGATGTATCTATTGATTGGGGACTGACCGAAATGCAATGCTTTCAGATATCCTCTATCATTCTCAGCGTTTTTACTTTTCTAATCGAGTTCACATTTATCATTGGTATTAGTGATAACTTAGCATTTTACCTCATTACTAATTAGTGTCCGTCAGTTGTGAACACCTTAGAACCCATCGCATATGCGCATTGGTCCAACTTACCATACCACAGCACGAGATCACATTTACAATTTTAATACCACAATATGATTCAACAGGAGGGAACGAGGCATATGTATGAAAGAGTAATGAAACGTAAGGTCTAAAAGAAAATAAAGAATACATACATTTCCGTCACCTTGATCGATTCTGGGTCATGTCACCTAGTGTCTCCAACCACCGTGTGAACACCGTCTTAAAGTACAAGCCTATTTGATGTTCTTGTAGGCTTAGGTCCACCTTATTCAATACAATGTTTCTCACAGTTGATATTGCACTTATAGAGTAACAATGCAGCTTACTTCTACATGTAGTAGATCCCGGTAGTGTTTTCTAGAATAATGAAGAATTCACGTTCAAACTCATCCAGCTTAGAGAATACAACACCATCATAAGCATCCACCTGAACTGTGAGTTTTCATTATTTCATACTTTTCATTTATCTAGGAAAATTGAAGTGGAGCATTCTCTCAGTAGTTACGCTGTTCGGTTTTCTGTCGTTAAGTTTCATATTCGAGTCCAGTTCTGCCCAATTCGGTAGTTTGAGCACTCTATCAGTATCATTGACTAGTCTTCACACGTGGAGTGTGGCTCGAAGTAAAGCATATGGATGTGTATATTGTAAATGAGTTGAATAATAGTATGGTTAATTTAGTGTCTGTTATTCTTGATTAAAGCAAAATGCAGTAATACACCTTTACAACATCTCGTTTCTACCTTGTGAAATTTGATTTCATGCGCCTATTAAGTTAAGATACTTAAAGTAAGTAATAAATCCGTTCATGTTTATAACATTTCGAGATAGTAAAATGAACGGAAACCAAATTTTTGTTGCTGAATGAAGAGTATTTAGATGTGTTTCTTTGAGTAGATGATTAATGATTAGATTTGCATTGTCTTTCTAGACAACATCACGTACTTTTTAAACAAATTCAGTCATAGGTAACGTAGAATCTGGCACATTTATATGCATCGGTCCAAGTTTTCATTCTACATCAATAAAACGAGATGGAACATAAGATACGTACCAAAGTACAAGTAAACGTAGCAACACGGATAGTAAGAAAGAGACCGAATATGAAAAATATTGTTCGGAAGTTAAAAATAAATTCTCTGAATAAAAGTAAGAAAGCAAATAAATTTGAGTCTTGTCATCCGACGTCTCCAGTTGGGTAACTAGCATCAGTCAACATGGCTCAGACCAATGATCTATGACTCCATGAACGGACCCCATGTTTTGTTTTAGCCTTCCGTAATTCTTTCCCAACCCACTCTTTGACCAGATAAGATGCTTTTATAAGTCCTTCAGTTCAACGCTTATCAGTATTCATAAAATTAAGTTGGCACTGGACTAGATCGTCGTAGCGTCTCTTAAAAAAGGAAGTTGTAGGCAGCACAGAAAGTCTTTACTTTCCTAAGGTATAAATTAACAAATTAAAATCAAAATCATTTTTTCAGAATAAAATGTTTTACAATTGGTAACTGATTAAACAATGGGCAAATTAATGTAACCTATTATAACAATAATGAACAGAATGGGTGTGTAGGCTATTAATGACATAATCGTCATCCAGAGAAATACGAACATTCATCCAACTCGAATTGTAGCCGGGATGCAGAATCCAAAATACGTGTTTCATCTTACTTGTAACCAGTTTGCCAGATATGCCTTCATCTTAGTGTCTTTGCTCACATTGTCGTTCAAACTTGTTAAACGCCACGGCGTTATCTGCTTAGCTACTGAGTCCTGATAGCCACACGTGTATATATATACCCGTTACATGTGTGGCTATCAGGACTCAGTAGCTAAGCAGATAACGCCGTGGCGTTTACATTGTGTGCCTTTACTTATTATGTTGTTAGCAACCTCAGTCGACCAGTCTCTGTTACTATAAGTGCATCCTGAAAGGATTACCCCGATTCAGTGTTTATTCATAAGTCTGACTGAAGTTGATTTATGGCTGGTAGGTGGGATGCTGAATGCACTCCGTTGTTGATTGGATAATGCGGTGGCGTTTGATATTAACAGACCAAGTTCGACTTTCAGTGTAAGCACCCTACCTGTGATGTAAAACTGTTTTGAGACTACCCTTAAGATGCATATATAACAATAGAGGCTGTCCAATTACAGACGTTAACAACAACGGATGTTACGCAATCATATAAATGGATTTATACATGGTTATTTTTTTTTCGATTTATCGACAGAAGGTTCTATGAAACTTCAATGGATCCCACAATCATTTAAAACTTGTGTACTGTTTAGTAACATCTTTTATTCATAAATGACTCGTTTACAACGATTGCTTTCAGTTTCATTGAAAATGAGTTAAAATTTACCAATGTTATTTTAAGAATAAATGAAACTTGGTTCCATACTGCATTTTAACTTATTTTGCAAATGCAAGTACGTGTACTTGTTTTATGCAAATCTTTGTGTGAAGTTTAGTTATACTACAGGGTTATGCAAACTGCTAAATTAGTCTGGTAGGGTTTCGAACCTACAGTTGATTGACTAGAAGGTAAACATCCTAACGATGGAGTCATTGCTCTACTACTTAACAGAAATAGTCCATTTATCTCATATTCTTTTGTCAAAGTACACTGTTATCCTCTGTAGTAATGGAATCTTAATACTTATTTGTTATCTTTATTTGTTCTACTAGACTACTGGGTCCTCATCAAGCGATAATGCTAACTCAAATCAGAAATTATTTTGTTTAGCCACTTTAATATGTTTACCATATCGATTTCTGTGGTGGCTTACAACTCATAATCCAGGCTTCACAGAGACCTCACAATCATCTTCTATTCCTACATCATCTGTATTCCCAAAATTTAATGACTCTGACATCAATATCAGTAGTAAAAAATCTGGCACGTCTCCATTAAATTGGATCCAGTCACTAGCCAGTAGACGTTTAAAAAATGTACACTTATCAAAGAATGGTGAAAACAATAGTAATGACTCATCAGTAAGTAAATTCATTCATGTTCTGCCTGAACCTAGACGACGTAGACGTCTAGTTCAACAGCATCTGAAACGTTTGAATGCTACTCTGCGTGGACACCAGCAATTGAATTACGCTAGTGGTGGAAAGTCGCTTATTCTCCCACCAAGAGGATTAACTAATGATGGTTTAGATCAGTTATGGACTCATCCTAATCGAATACCACTGGAAATATATGCTGATTTTGAAACAACTCAAGTAAGTCATTGTTTGAAATTTTAAACATTCTAATTGTCTAAATTTTTATATTGTTGAAATCTTTGTCGTCTTGCTGTTGTTAAACTCTGATCATGATAGTTCGATTGCGAAGTTTTTGTTTTTAGTCATGTTTTGATAGCACCAACAACACTAACTTCAACTAGAATTAGGCGTTCATTTATTATTCTATTTCTTAATTCTGGGAATACTTGTCCACAATCAAATCTCTGCTTTAACCTTTTGGAATGAAAATTATTGAGTGACATGCATCTTTTGAAAAAAGACTATGACACTAGTTTTTTTATGTACTATTTTTTAAATTTTCAGCTCATTTTAACGAATTTGCATCAAATGTTAGCTTTGTGGTTGTATGGACAGTCTCTTGCTGGAACTTCCGTTCAATCGTTTATTCAAGCTCCTATCGTATATTTCTTACCCAATGGGCGTCCGGCCAATATCCCAATCTCGGACTCAGCAAATAACCGACCTTACTCCAAATCCAGTCGCCACAATACTGACCAATTTGATCACTGGGCACTTTTGCCTGGTCGTCAAGACACCTTTTTAAATCCGTTTAGACAGCCTTTCCATGTACCACTGTTATCTGGTGGTATTCCAAACTTCGGAGCATCAACAGGTGGACCCACCTATTCAATACCAATGCTTCCAGATCGTCCAAGCTGTGCGAATCTCGCCCAATCTTTTTGTTATCCACGATATCCTTTGATAAATTGGCAAGGAATGACCAATGGTAAATACTCAGGACAAACAATAACATCAGATCGTAAGTTCTGTCATGTATTTACTAATAAGTCTTGTTAAATTAATGTTGTGCCTCGATACAGTCTTCATGAAGAATAATATAAATTGGCTTTATTATAGCTAGGGCATACCTCCAATCTAATTGAAACTGCTATTTCCTGTTAAATTCGAACCTGCGTCACCCAACTTCACAATTTAAGTTGCTTTTAATGAGTTATTCGATCCATGATTGATCGATTAAACTGAGGCATTTAAATTGATCGATTATGATAGTGTGATGTCATGTTGTATTTATGTAATCTGTTAGTTTTTACCTAATTCTATTAATCAAGTCGAACTGTAGTGTAATACTGATGTCTACTTCCATATTACGTTTTTCCTATTCTTAAATCTTGACAACTTCATTGTTTTTCAAATTTTGATCTTGACAACCTTAAAAGTATCGGAAGTATCTTTCTATTGATGTTGTTATGTACTATCGAGTGTGTTACCCGGGGACCCTGTTGTGTCGTCATTGACGTTGCACTAAACATCAGAGAAGAGGCAACACTAATCGACTGGATCCCTATTATCAATCACTTATATTCTCTTAGATCAGAAGATCCCATCAAAGTGTGAAGAAACGGATGGGAAACGATTTCTTTACTTAACCTCTGCTTACTCACCTACGGATTATAGCCCGGATGTAATCAATAATTAGTTCTACCGTTAAATTGATAATCTTTTCAATAAACACGTTGGACGGATAATGTAGTATTAGCTGAATATCTGAATGCACAAGTCAGCTGCTTAGGTGCAAATGAGAGTTGCTCAGTAGGGTGATGGGGGGGGGACTCGTCGGTCGCATGGTTTGCACCATGCTTACCATGCACTTCAGTGACCAGCAAACGTCTTCTCTAAACAGATTGACTGGCTGCAGCTTCCGTTATGGCCAAACACTATTCCGATCCAGGTTCAAGGCTTGCTACTAGTTCACCAGAAGGCTCGAGTGAATATTGGCTGCCTTTGATTACACCATGAAAATGATGATCCATATCTCTTAAGGTTTTATCAAACATCCTTCTTGTAGGCACTACGTTTCTACAATTTCATTACAATGTTAGTCTACCTCGACAACTCGCCAGTTTGATAACATATTTGCGTTCTTACTTCAAGAAATCGTTGAAAGTTTGCATAATGACAGAGAAGCCTGATAGTCTGAACGCGTTAAAGTTGTATCTGGTAATTACCAGAAGCTCTTCCATCTCATCCGAGCCACTGGCAACAAGAAGTTTGGTGTCATTGAAGCAATCTGTGAAACTAATGGTACACCGGTCATTAATTGACATCTGAAATCGTCTTAGATAATGGGCTGGGTTTTTGTATCAATTTAGCTGGTCTCCTGCACCAACATTTTCAATCAGTTCTTCATGCTCTACCTGGGCAGTGATGACTGATCCACTTAACAAAAAGGGGATCTACAAGAAACTCCAACTTTTCAGTCGCAACAAATCACTAGACCGAAACGACTTTACCCCAGCTCTTTCTAAGGATGGTAGTGGCCTTCTGGTCAGGGAATTGACAAAGTTGTTTGGAAAGGTAAGGTTTGAGAAACTAAGTGTCCCATCATCTTGCATGTTATATGCATATACATCATAAAACCATCACCTTAGAATGAAACGATCGTTTTCGCTGGTCACAATCCAACTTCAATCTTGTGTATTTTTCCAAAGTTTAATTGGTAACGTTGACTAGCAATGTCTTAATACACATTACACAAGCATTTCTGCTTTTTTTTGCAAAATAAGTCTTTTATATCCTTTATTTTAGCTAACACGACAAGACCTGTGCGCGTTGGTCCTCCATCACCTTATGGTTGTTGGCCGCGTGGGCGTTTTGGTGATACAGTAATAGATCATAAGCATAATTCTACTGAATCCAATCAATCCTCCTCTTCATTCCATGACCAGTTCGCCGTCAATACGATTTTCATCACCTGGTAATACTGGTTACACACTTATTACAAATTTGCATTTCCCACCACTTCCACCAATACGTCCACCTACTCACTCACCATCTACCCATTCTTCACAAATTTTCCCAGGTTCCTGTTATCGTGCAGGCGGTCTAACACAGCCTAAATTTAGGTTTCGTAATCCGTGTGGCGGAAATACGCCACTCGTAGAACCATTTATTATAAACAGTATGCCTTTATTAGATACACCAAACCAAACCAATCCTTCAAATTTTGTTCACAATCCAAAGCAACCAACAACTTATCATGCTACTATCAATTGTGAGAAAAATCAGGGCCCACGTACAAAGCAGCAGAACTTGAATGAATCAGTATGTTATCTCTCTCTCCCTTATTGTTAAATGTAATTTAATTGCTACAGTTATTAGGTTTTTTTTCTGTTATCCGAACAAGCAAGTGTTTCTGCTGTTATGTCTTAACTATGAAAATACTTTGGAATATCTGTGTTCGTCTTACTAGTGCTTCTGTCAATTAACTTTCGTGATCGGGAAGTTGCAAGTATCCATCAATAAACCTTTAATCTTTAACAATAATTGTACTTATGGAAGAAGTCAACGATAAAAGATGAAAGTTAAAAGTAGGGATAAAGAATTAGGAGGTAAAAAGGAGATTTATCTGTGAACAAGGTAGCTCAAAGTTCTGTTAGAGGCCTGAGGGCAGTTATCATTTTTTTGGTTGAAAACTTAACAAAAAGGTTTCTCTACCTATGGTTTTTAGAAAGAAACTGGGTTGAGTTAGAAATTGTCTTCATGACCTAAAGATGTAATGCCAGAGAACCCAAGGGACGACAACTTAAGACTGTCACATA
Organism: Schistosoma japonicum; assembly: GCA_025215515.1. Taxonomy (NCBI): domain Eukaryota; kingdom Metazoa; phylum Platyhelminthes; class Trematoda; order Strigeidida; family Schistosomatidae; genus Schistosoma; species Schistosoma japonicum. The sequence continues at coordinate 6,796,905 of CM046067.1, read as the reverse complement.
TGATCCTTTTGTGAGTAGTTTTAAGTTTCGTACTCCTGGAGAGGGAAATCCAAGTTGGATTAGCCTAGAGTCGATCAATTATAACTCTTTCACTCTGTTACAAGATGGTAGCGTTTCTGCATATTCCGGAAAAACTGTCACCCCAGAACAGCCAGAGGTGCGACTTAGTCCTCGAGTGATAATTAGGAATTGCGAACCCTTCATACCTGTCGAATAAGTTGGTGAGATACTACCCAACTACTCGAAATGAAGTTGTCACAGAGAGGGTTCGAACTTGGAAAACGACAATTGATTTAGTTACATTCCACCGCTCCACTTTTCTGGTGTACATTTGAGTTAAGTAATATAAACAGGCTTTACGCAATTGGAATGAGGAATGCAGTATGATACAAAGTTGGCGAGGTCAGATTATCGACATGTAGAGCGTTTTTGCAAATCTTGATAAATTTCATATCTTCTTGTAGCTAAACAATCGAGAAATATAGGGGTCAGGTATTGCGTCCTAGGACAAGACTCGTCGGTAGCAGTACGCATCCATGCTTCTGATAGTGAGTGAACCCAACGACTTGTATTATAAGTCTTGGCAATTTCATACATTGTATTTGTTTTCTTTCCCTTTTAAACTTTTTTCTTAAAATTTATTTAGCGGAATAAAGAAGACTTGGTTGTCGGTTGTAGCTAAATTTGATCGATCAGTTGGTATCTGGCGAGTGATTCGTGTGTTTTTTTATTTTCATTTTGCTCACCCAATCACTAATCATCTCATAATCATGTTTCATGCGAATGAAAGCCGATTTGCGAATAATAGCCACACATTAGTAATTTTTCCTTTTTTGGCCTAGTTTAGGCTTGTATTCACACTTGTCTTTAATTGTTATTTCAGTCTTTAATCCTGTATTGTATTCATTTAGTTTACTACTGTCTTTGATTTGTTCCCCTGTCTCACTAGAACACTCACTTTTTGTAAATCCTTTTGAACCCTGTTTTATTTTTATCTCTTCGTTTCTTTTCAGGGCCTCCTTACGTCTTTATGCCTTATCAACCACCTACTCTGTTTGTCTGTTTGAACGAACGACTAAAATGTTCGTCAATTAAGTAAAGGCCTCTCCACACACCACGAAATCTCTGTTACTTTTTAATCTGTCTTAAACTTCCCTTTTACTCCACACCTATTCTCTTGCTGAGTATGTTGTCGGTTTTACTTCGTTTTTATTATTTTTTAATTGTTCCTTTCGAATTGATCTTATGTGTAATTTGCTTCATATTCGTTTTCTTCAAGTCTAGTAAATCGTGCGTGTAAGATGATGGCAATTGTGTTGATGATAAGTAGACGACTTATGTTATCTTTAGTAAATCTGATTTACCTCTGTTTTTTCTTCCAGTCGTTCCTTCCAGTGTAATCAATGAGCTCCTCCGTTACATTCTGTCACTCTAATCTCTTATGTTTATTGTGCCCTTTTTTTAGTTCTCTATTCTTTTTATAGCAGTTTGTGTTTCACCTTCCCCCCTCCGCCAATCTATTCTTTTCTGTAGAAGTTTTAGCATTCATAAGCTCAAATCACTTTCCAGTTTCAGACTAATCACTTTGCTCATACGTGCAGCTGACAAATACTCAGATCTCTCTCAACAAGTAATATATTTATAATACATAGAGGGAGGCTTAGTTTTTCTCTGCTGTTCACTATTCTCAAACAAAATAATTATTCAAATAAATTACTATGAATTGTGATTAAACTCTGCCTCTTTCATATAGGATTGTTTGTATGGATTATAAATGCAAAAATGTCAGGATACCCTACACCACTTTTAAGTAACGTCTATAGCCGTACCACCTTTAAACGACAACAGCATACTTTGTACATTTATTTGTGCCTTGAAAAATGTAATGACATCGACAAATACATGAAAAAAAAAATTAATGGAAGACAAATACTAATACAAACATTATTTGGTTAATTTTTAGCATTATTACTACTGTGACTAACATTCTTCTATGTGTGTACGTGTTTTTGATCTTCTTCTGACTCTCTCCTCCCCTTCTTTTGTTGTCCTGAGTATCCCCCTTACCACCCTACTTTTGTTTTTGCTCTCATTTCTTACTCTTACCTTTATTATGTAGACTCTGTGCACGATATAACTTTTTTCTACTAACAAAAAGTATAAATAAAAAAACGAAAAGGTGTAAAACGGTTTCCTTCTTGATCTTCGTGATTACTGATCTTCTCTTACTGTCACAGCAAAATGTATTAGGACAATGATCACTTCTCACTTTATTCACACACCGTGGAAGGGTTTTTCTTCACGTACGCAATTAAGAAACTGGGTTAGGGTGGTAGATGGTTGTAAAATATCCAACTTTTAGCCTATCTGTTAAATAAATTAGTGATATACCTACACAAAATTTATTAATGTAGTTCTCCTTTCGGCTAGTAAGGTTCGATTTCTGCTGAATCGTATCATTGTTAAACTCCATACTTCTATAATTGTATGCTGACGTAGAGTACACAAATTTGTTCTTTCTAATTCAGTTTAATTCCAAAGGTATGTATATATTATCATTCATCTATTGTAAATTCATTTTCAATACTCAGTCACGCTTCAGTGAAATGTCCTTCCACTAACCAATAGACGAATATACTGCACAACAGTTCACTTTGTTTTGCTTTGCCTGTGAAACAGTATTGAAAAGTGGAGGACATTCATAGATCACTAGTATTTGCTCATAGGTTACTTTGATGCATTACTGTTATATGTAAACCACTAAGCGAGCAATGTAAATTTTTGAGATAGTATATACTAGATAAAAATTGTATGTCAGTTAATGAGATTATTAATCTGTATTCATTAAAATGGGTAGGGTTTATGTTGTTTATACTCACAGTATTGTATAAGAAAATTCACCCTCAACGTGCTGAATTCAACTACAGGTATGTTCTATTTAAGTTTGATATGTATATGTTATGACGCGAAAGATAAGCTCTGTATGATTAGATTTATGAAACTAATTGATCGATATGGCCTTGTTCACAAGTGGTCATAATAACAGGTCCAGTGAGCGCCTAGGTAGTCCCTGTACGTCTGCCCGATCCCCACTTGATCTCAGGCCGATAAATCAACCAGAATAAATCGTATTATATTTTAGCCATTATTTTGTGAATACATAATATCAGACCACGTAGCGAACCAATTAGGAATTTAGCATTAATACGAAGCAAATGAGATTGTGGCAGTGAAAAGGGATAACTTGTACACAACTAATTAACTGTAGTTCATGGTAATCGATACTATACTAACAGTAAATATACTGAACGGGAGGATAAGGTAAGAGGAACGTAACAATGATAGGAATAAATTGTTTATATTACCAATATCTGAAATAATTGCAGCAGTCTTCTAATACGCGGTTCTTGGACGGGCCTAACAGTTACCGCTAATTTTATGCGTAGTCGCAGTATAGTATTACTTTAATGTTTAGTGAATCATTAGATTAAGTTGATAGTTTTGTTGTTGCAATTTACGTTAGATGGAGAGAATGTTTCGTTAATTATGTGTGATTTTAGAACATTGCTTATGTTACGTAGTACGTCAACCGTTTAAATCGAAAGTAACAATGCAAGGCATTCATAACAGGTACATATTATTTGCTGCGTTCTCCATTTCATCCACACTGGAATCAACAATATGAAATGCAGACTTTTGTATGGACACTTTAGAATTAGAACACCCAAAATACGGATTTCAGAGTACTAAATTAAGCTTTACGTGAGTCGTTTAAAATCACTCTTTTGAAATGGTGTGTATACGTAGAAGTGATTGTGTGACGCCGTTGTACTTCATAGTTTATATGTAAACTGGTGGCAGACTACTCACGTGACAGAATTCCATCAGTAATAGCCTTCATATGACATTCGTTACTACTACGATATATATCAGTATGAATAGCTTGGCATCTTGAGACCTATCTTTCATTACTGTGTCCTTCAGTTGAATGATTTCTGACTTAGAAATCTCAGTTAACCGATGGATGCACTAACTTTAGTACATGGCAGAACATTCTTAGTGTGGTGAAAGCAGGGTTTCTTTCTCAGTCACGAGATCGATACCACTTTTGACAAACAGCAACACAATATAGGTACCTTGAATGCTAGCATGGTGCGAGAAAACCAAGTATCTGAGGTAATGAAAAAATGCAACACGAATATACTTGAAATAAGTAGAACATATTGGTTACACACTGGGTAGAGAAGATTATCTTCAGGAGTGATACTGTCGTGCTCTGTCCATGAAGAACGAAATACCTCACACAAGTGGAGTTGTACTAATGTCATCCAAACAAAGTACACAATGCACCTACGAAGAGAACCTCATGGACCTAGGATCATCAAAGCATCCTTCAAGACGAAGAAGGAGGGGTTTACAATGAACTGTCATCCAGTGCTATTCATTCACCAACGACAGGCCACGAAGACGATAAAGACCAGTTCTATACGAGGCTGCAATCAATCATCGATAAATGCTCAAACAAGGACCTGACCATTCTGATGGAAGACTTCAACGCCAAGGTTGGAATGGACAACACCGGATATGAAGACATCATAGGACGACATGGACTGGGAGCAAGGAACGAAAACCGTGAGAGGTTTGCAAACCTATATATCATCAATAAAATAATTGTAGGTGGCACCATATTTTCCAACAAACGTATACACACAACTACACGGGTTTCACCAGACCACATTACAGAGAACCAAATCTACTACATCTGCATCAATAAGAAGTTTGGAAGGACCATAGAAGACGTAAGAGCAAGGAGAGGAGCTGACATAGCTTCAGATTACCATCTGGTGGTGGCTAAAATGAAACTGAAGAAGCATTGGACAACTGGAGCAGCAATATTACAAAAGTTTAACACAGCCCTTTCTCGGGATACTAACAAACTCAACGAATTCAAAATAATTCTCAACAATAAGTTCTAGGCATTTCACGATTGTTAATGGGATACAGACTGGATTAAAGCATGTTCCGTGCATGATCGTGACGGCGCACACTGATTGGGTGTTTCTAAACCAATCAGCTCTAGCAGATTATTGGAGAAGACTCTAGAAGCTTCTTATGTAAATACTATGAGTATATTAACGTTTCTCTAACTGTGAATTACTACTTCTATCTATCCTTATTATTTTGGAATACAATTTTATTTCTGTTCAAACGTATTCTGAATTGGGGTCTTGTCGAATGTTCAGTGTCTAAAAATACTAAGCAATAGGAGAAGTTGGGTCGTTATTAGCGAGAAATACAACAACGATCTACTAGAAAAAGGTGGAACTAATATGGACGACAACTGGGAAGAGATTAAGGAAACAATAACTTCGACATGTCAGGAGGTTTTGGGTCGCAAGAAACAATACCATGAAGAATGGATTTATGTTGGTATTCTGGACAAGGTCCAAGGAAGGTGGAGTAGAAAGATAGCAATTAATAACAGCCGGACAAGAACAGAGAGAACCAAGACACAGACCGAATACACAGAAGTAAACAAGCAAGTAAAGAGAAGCATCAGGTCGGATAAAGGGAAATATGTCGAGGACCTAGCAATGACTGCGGGAAAAGCTGCAAGTATAGGAAACATGAGGCACCTATACGATACAACGAAAAAGCTAGCTGGGAAATTCAGAAGGCCAGAACGGTCAATCAAGAACAAGGATGGCATATCAATCACTGAAGTGCATAAACAACAAAACAGGTGAGTAGAACACTTCGAAGAACTCTTGAATAGACCAGCCCTACTGAATCCCACAGTCATCGAAGAAGCAGCCACGGATCACCCTATAAACACCGACCCACCATTAGTCGAAGAAATCAAAAGGGTCATCCGACATATTAAAAGTGGCAAGTCAGCAGGGTCAGACAACATACCAGCTGAGCAATGCACTGAAGACAGATATGGAAGCAACTGCAAAGATACTCCACATTCCCTTCAGGAAGATTTGGGAGGAAGAACAAGAGCTAGCAAACTGGAAAGAAGGGTACCTCATCAAGATATCAAAGAAAGGCAATCTTGGCGATTGCAAGAACTACAGAGGCATCACTCTACTTTCGATACCAGGAAAGGTTTTCAACAGAGTGTTATTGAACCGAATGAAAAATCCAGTCGACGCCCAACTTCAAGATCAATAGGCCGGATTCCGTAAGGAAAGATCGTGTACCGGCCAAATTGCGACTCTATGGTTCATTGTTGAACAGTCGATTGCATGCAATTCACCACTTTACATCAACTTCCTCGACTAAGAAAAAGCATTTGACAGCGTGGATAGGAGAACATTATGGAGCCCTCTTCTACATTATGGCGTACCCGAAAAGATAGTCAACATCATACGGAATTCTCACGACGGACTACATTGTAAAATCGTGCATGGAGGTCAGCTCACAGACTCATTCGAAGTGACGATCGGTATCAGACAAATCTACTCCTTCTCAGACCCTTCCTCTTTTTGCTGGTGGTTGACTGGAGCATGAAAACTGTAACATTTCAAAGCACTCTCGGAATACAGTGGGCAACATTGATGTAACTAGATGACTCGGACTTTGCAGATGACCAACCTGGCTCTTCTATCCCACACACATCATCAAATGCAGATGAAGATGGGCAAGATAACAGCAGTCTCGGCGGCAGTAGGTCTCAATATATACAAAGGGAAAAGCAAGGATCCTCCGATACAAAACAACGAACACTAACCCAATTTCACTTGATCTGACGGGGAAATTCTAGAAAATGTAACTCGGTGGCCACCACTTCATTAACTATATGATATATGATATATATGGCATGTTGTTTCTCAACAATAAAGATTTTTCCTAATCATAAAAGCATTTAACTTTTCTAATTAACAGATAATAACAGGCTTGAATCTTGCACCACGCACATTAGACGAGGAATGTGAGTATGTAAATAAGTGTTTGGTTACTGAGTTGGAATCGACCAGTGTCAAAGTTCAATAAGTTTAACTAGTGATTAAGATATACAGTTCAATGGAGAATACGATTAAGAGCTTAACCTGGTTAAAAATCCTCCTCAATTTGTAAAGAATTTAAAAGTAAGCCCTTGTATGATCGCATTTGGATTTCATTCTGAGTCATGCCTAATTACATCTCAAGTCACTGAGTGACCCAACCAGGGACTGATAAATGCTAATCCTAATAAGCTATATTTTATACTTTAATGCCATATCAGAAACTGATCGTCTATCTGTTTTTCCTACTCATTTCCAACGTCGACAGATAATGCACGATAGAGAAACCCATGACATTTATGAGTCATGGCCAGGCTATTAAAGTCGGTTTTTCAAAATGACGATACTTATTGAATTGTCTTCACTGCATCCAAACACATTGTCAAACCTAAGGATTACTAATACGGCACTAGATGTCGACAACCCTTCGGATACAACAATGACCGAACAAAGAGTCGTCGAATATCCTCAGCTCGAAAATGCCGGGTTTCGCAGACAGAGCGGAATTGCTCACACCAGTACTTTATAGTCGCGAACTTCTACAGAAAGACAGACAACGACAGCGCCAAAGATGACCGAGATTGCAGCGAACGGCTCTGGCTTTCAGTTTGTGTAGATTGGTTTTTCCATCATATCACCATTTGGCGTCCACACAGTTATGCAGATACACGACACAGAGCGACAAAATAGCGTACTAAGTAGAAATGTAGTTCTAGGTAATACAAATAAGTAACTAATAACTCAAGAAACTTGGGTGCGAAAAATATTTAGTTGAAATCAACGTAAAACAAAGTTACGAACGGAAGAGGTAAAATTTTAGGGATTAAGGATACCCGACAATAACGGACGTTGTGATTATGATATTAATTTTGAGTATAGAAAAATAATATTTTCATAGACATATTACGAAGAAATAAATAAATAGGGAATATTTCTTTTTACCTTGCCTATATATATTTCAGCACCCGTAATTTGCATTAGTTGTTGAATTCGAGATCCTTCGGATCCAATTAACGCTCCAGCTTCATTGTAAGAGACACGCATATAAAGCACACCACCAGTGGCTAACCAAGCAATTGGACCTACAGCTGCAATTAATGACTGCTGAACAGCAGTTGCCACAGCATGATTTGTTTCTCTAGACAATGTTGAATGAGCTAATCGGTTAACTAAATATTGATCAGGTTTTGATTGATCTGGCATTTTTTCTGACTTGTGCTTTTCAGAATCAACAATACAGTAAGGTGGTGATTGATATTCTGTTAATGAACAATGAAATATAAACGTGATGATAAAATATGAGTATATTTAATGTGTAAGGAAGGAATACCGAAATGAATGTTATGCAGTCTAGTACATGTATTCTTATTTATTTACTTACGCCTGTTACCCATCTCGGAGGAGCATAGGCCGCTCACCAGTATTCTCCATTCAACTCTGTCATGAGTTATCCTTTCCAGCTTTTCCCAGTTGCTGTTCATCCTTTTTATGTCTGCTTCCAACTCTCAACGCAGTGTGTTTTTTGGCCTTCCTCTTTTCCGTTGTCCAACAGGACTCCAAGTTAGTGCTTGCCTCGTGATACAGTCTGATGATTTCCGCAATGTATGTCCTATCCATTTCCAACGTCGTTTTCTGATCTCCTCTTCAGCTGGCAGTTGATTTGTTCTCTTCCAAAGTAGGCTGTTGCTGATGGTTTCCGGCCAACAGACATTCAATATCTTGCGCAGGCAGTTGTTGATAAATACCAGTACTCTCCCGAGGATGTTTGCAGTAGTTCACCACGTTTCAGCCCCATATAGAAGAACTGTCGTGACGTTTGAATTGAAGAGTCTAACTTTGAGGTTGGTAGACAGTAGTTTGGAGTCCCTTGCTTTGCCAATCCTTGCCCTTACATCTGCATCGGATCCTCCTTGTTCATCGATGATGCTCCCCAGCTATGTAAAGGCATCCACTTCTTCCAGAGTTTCACCATCAAGTTCAATTAGGTCGGTGCTCTCAGTGTTGAATTTGAGGATCTTGCTCTTTCCCTTATGTATGTTCAGGCCTATTGGTGCTGTCAGATTGTTAAACGACAGACTGATTGTGCGAAGTTTATCACGTTTTAATTTACATTTGTGGTTGTCCTAAGGTGAAAAGGAAGATCTTTCGTTACAAAACAACGAACACCAACCCAATTTCACTTGGTCTGACTGAAAATTTTCGGAAGATGTAGAGTCTTTTACATTTTTGGGCAGCATCATTGATATACAAGGAGGGTCTGATCTGTGGCAGATGTGAAGGCGCGGATTGGAAAGGCAAGAGAAGCATTTCTACATCTGAAAAACATCTGGAAATCAAACCAACTGTCAGTTAACATTAAAATCAAAATTTGTAATGCGAATGTGAAGACAGTTCTGTTGTATGGAACTGAAACTTGGAGAACCACGAAAAGCATCCTTCAGAAGATACAAGTATTTATAAATAACTGTCTACTTATGATACTACGGATCCGTTGGCCATGTACCATCAACAATAGTCTTAAATGGTAGAGAACTAATCAATTTGCATCCGAGGAAGAAATTAGATAGGTGGATATAACACACATTAAAGAAAATATCAAACTGTGTCGCTGCTGACGTAATTTTATAAATCAATCTCAATATGACAGTCACTCTAATTATCCCAGTGCTACAGGTTATTTACATCCTATACAGCTAAGTGGTAATTCATTAAGATTTGAAAGTGGATTATGTAAGTTTGGATCCTCTAGCTAGAATCTAGTTCCTTAACACCGCATATAAAATTTGTTTATGAGTATTGGCTAGAACAAAATTATTGTTGATAGATATCTACTGATTGCTTCTAACTACCTAACACTCTGTAATGGATGAGTACAACATTTTGTTATGTAATCTGCAGATAGGATTTCATTTGAATTACATACAACTAACTTTCATAAATATGCAATTCTAGTCAACTTAACATACTGGATAATAAATGTAAGATTAGTATGCAATAAGGTTGAAATGAAATCCTTAATGGAAGCTATATTTTGATATGATAAATCGACTAAATAAATAAAAAAAATGTTCTATGGTGCTAGGTGTCATACATCTCACTCCATTCCTGATAGGAATGACTCTCAATAATTTGGGAGTATGTATTACCAGCAGTTACTAACTACACAGATGATCGAAAGTCATGCAGACGTCTCATAAAATGAGGTTACCTGAATCAGGTGGTTGTGCACAAAATGTATTTTGTCGATCCGACTACTGGAGTGGATAGCAATAGCAGCAAAGATATGTGGTGTTGGCTGTGATTGGCCAAAAGTTTTCAAGACCATATATTAAGAGTTGTTGCATGGTCTTATAAGTCATGTTACCTAAATTTTCATGCATGTTATTATAGCAGTAACTATCATTAATTGGAAGACTATTGCTTTAGAGAAAGCATTTTACTGATGCCTCGTATTATTATATGACTTGTCAGCAGTACTCATCTGACAGTATCGTAGCTTTGCAGCTATTCTGTGTGTGACAAATCATTTCTTTATATAGTCCTCGTTTGCAATTGGTTGTCTCCGCTGATCTCGCCATCACCTTATATCTTGGCATTCTTGTTAATTGTCATGTCCTGTTGATTTGTAGCCACGTAACTGATTGATCTATTTTGTTTAGGTTGGCAGAATGAATCTTTATTGACATATCTACTGATTATAGATTTATCTGAATTCTAAACTTCCACAAAATTTTTCAATATTAAAATTTCAATGTTTTCCAAATGGAATTCATGTCCTTAATCGTTTACGTGTATTAACATCATTGATGACATCTAATATAATCTCATTGCTAATCTGTGTTCATGTATAGCAGGCGAACGACACGTTCACCTCGTTTAATTTGATGTTTCCAGTAGTTGATGGAATCTGTTTCAAATGACGCTGCATTTATCTCCACTGTTACTTTCTGTTTGCATAAAATGGAATGAAATGATTGTGGTGGTTTATGAGGGGCCGCTTAGTTCTTTTATTGGTTACTGAGATATTTTTCATATGTAGTAGAGCGACATGTTTCTCAGCTTCCAGGTTGTTACCTTTATTCCGTTAGACGCTATGCGACTTCCATACAATTAGGAAATATTCGTTTTACAATAATTTAGAGATATATGATTTAACTACTTACAAGTAGTGTAATCGTTAACGGATCATTTCAAAAGAATATTAATTCACAATAACATGCTTGAAAATGTTAAACAGTTTTGGATTAAAAAGGTTTCACTGCCGTATATAGCTCAGTGGCTCATCATTCAATCGATAGAAGTAAAATTATAAACATTCTTGCAATCTTCAAATCCTATTATTATCATGGTTGATTGCATTAAGTTAAATAATCTGAGCTTATAATTTTTCTTTTCCCTCCCCCACCCCAACCTAATAATAAATCCTTGAATCATCAGTGATTTTAGCCCACCCAATTCTGTGAAACTTGTGAAACCTTATTTCCTATTCATACGGAGCATGGTACATAGCCCGTAGTCAGAGTTCGCTTTTAACACGAATACGAAAACATATCCCAGTTTGATTTTTTAAGGGTTGAAGAAAACCAATTAGAAGTTCCATCATTTAACACTTGATTGATTGTGATTGTTCACCTAGCACATACATTTGTTTTAAGGTTTCTCACTGAATCGGTTCAAACCTGCCAAGATTTCTTGTTATTCATCTCCTGTAAACAACAGAAACCGTAGCTATTCATAATATGAAACCGGAAATTTGTGTGCAAATGAAGTACGTCTAATCTCTGTGTTTACCTTGGCTTTAAGCCCATTTTTAATGTTATTATTATTGTAATTCGTAGTAGTCGTCTTGTGAAGATTGTTAAATTCTAACTGAATATCATGAATTGACTTGAGTTATAAAACTATTGTCCCATACTAGGATAATACAGTTGTCCTATGCTTCTTAGTTTTCAGTATTTTTCTAACTTATGTCAGCTCATGATATTCAGTTCATTTTAATTTGAAGTTGACATCACGATTTGCTTTGAGTTAGACAACCACTAAAATCTAGGAGGTACTGGAAAGCTATTTCATCCAATTGTATAACTCTTTAGTATTGAGCACCCACAACACATCATGGAACCGAACCCAAGACATTCAGGCTTCGCGATGAAAATTTTTAAGTCGACAATGTCATTCACTAATGCTGTACATTTGTAATTCATAGTTAATGTTTTTAGACAGAATAGTTTGTTATGAACTGGAGATATGGTTTGTACCATAAAACAATTAAGTCAGGTTTATTTTAAGTTAGTTTGACATATGCGATGAAAACAAAGTGACATCGCACCAAAAATAACTTGAAAACAACAATTATGGAGATCATTTAATTTGTATTGTGACTGGCAAGTGGAATCCAGGACGCGCGTTTCGTCCTTTTTGAGACTCATCGGCTGGATGTACCTGCATCAATGGGAATATACAAATTCATCCTACTACCAATTCGCCCATTGCACAAACGTGACTGTCTGGACTCGGTAGTCTTGTGGTGTACGCGGTGTCGTATGACACGAACCGGACTGAGTTCGAATCCCACTGTGAACACCAACATTGGGATGCAGGTACATCCAGCCGATGAGTCCCAAATAGGACGAAACGCGCGTCCTGGATTCCACTTGCCAGTCACAATACAAATTAAATGATACTTTCGAATAATCGCTATATCGAGGCAATCCGCTCAGGATGCACATATAGCAACAGTGACTGACCAGCTTCAGTCTATAACAAATCAATGGGAATATACAAATTCATCCTACTAATTATGGAGATGTTACGTAATGAGTAAAATTATTTGGAACTATCGAATTGTAAAGACGATGTTATTTGATGAACAAATTCTTAGTGAAGAAGACTATATTTCATTGAGTATGAAGATTAATAATTGTTATATTAGTGGTTAATTAACAATAATCAGGAAATAGTAAAGAAGAACCGAGTAAAACTCACCAATCATTGAGAAAGAGATGAATGTTAAAGCCATGGTAGAATAAGAGATTGAACGCGGAGCTCTTGTATACAAAGATGAGGCTTAAAACTACGAATTGCTTGAGCCTGTATAATGCATAGCTCATTGATTTGTAATTTCTTTGAACCATTTTGTTCGACTTAACAATTAACTATGAAGGACGATTCTGGTGGATTAACTTGACCAGAATTAACCAGATGCTCTAGGATTGAGGTGTTGTCATAAGTATTCAATACTATAGATGATCAAACAAGGTAATCCTAACAGATTTGTTTTAATAAATTCCGTGTTGTACAGTTAATACATCCAACACCACATGAAAAGGTAAATTTGTAAATACCCATTGATTTCGCCTAAGACGGAAACTTATCTTTGACAAATTCCTGAATCATGGGTCAGCTGTAGAAGCTAATACGGAGCTCGGATAGGTAGAAAATTTTCTTTTAAGATCTGGAGAGTCCGTTTTTAAAGATTTCTGCAACAGTATCTTCTTTGAATTACACTCCCTTTTGGTGCGCCCGATGGCCTTTCTTGTGTTTGATCTAGTTCCGTATTTCTATAAATAAAGCCATTAGCATTAAATACCATTTTGAGTTTCACCAGTTCGTCATCATTGATGTCATGTCGCTGCAGATTTGTTTGGCCCTTGTGGCAAGAAAGAAATTGGATTTCTCCTTCAACTCAACGGAACTCAACTATGAAATTGATAAAGAATCCGTTCCAAGTTAATTAGTTAGAGATAACCATGTAGTCTTCACTTCAATAGGATATCCCAAAAATGGAATTCAGCGTTTAGTTCCTGTATGAGAATGAAATCTACTGATAGATGTGAGCTAGCGAATTTATTCAAAACATCACTGAGGTCAGCATTTTAATTACAAATGATGAAGGTAAAGTCTAAATATCTTCTAAATAGACAAAAACTATTAATTATTGGTCTAAGTACAGTGTTTTCCAGATTAACCAACCAGCTAATAGCTAGGAGGGGGTCAAAGGGTGATTTCACTAATACGTCATTTTCGTTGTTGCTTTATTATCTTGTATAGAACCAACAAAATCAAACGAATCAGGAGTAATGTATGTTGAGGATACTTTATATTCCCTATGTTCCTACCTCCCATTTGACCTAGCTACTGTTACTATATCACTTTCCGCTCAAGAACTAAACCTCATTGGTTTCGTACCTAACACTATGGTTTTCTATTATCAGTGTCTTTGTTTTGCAATCATGTTATTTTTTTAGCCGATTTACTGTGTGGTTTGTGGTTTTATATATATATATATATATATATATATATATATATATATATATATAATTTCTGGATTTCTAGTTTGAAGACGTGACCGATGGAGTTCAATCGTGTCGAGTGTGAGGCAGTTACCCACCACTGATAATGGATGAGGTCGCGCAAACGTATCACGAATTGACTGAATTAGAAGTATCAACTGTTAGGAGCCGATTCAGTGGTCCAACGTTAAAGCGCTCATCGCGGAGCCAGAGGGTTGTGGGTTCGATCCCCAATGGGGTCGTGGATGAGCACTGCTGAAGAGTCCCATACTAGGACAAAAAGCTGTTCAGTGTTTCCAGGTGATCAGTAGTTGTCTGATTCAGATCAATTCGTGATATCAGGATTGACAAATTAACTATTTCCACAACAACCCCCTAGTTGTAACTAAATAGAAATAATCCAACTGAAGGATATATGAGTTAAGTCACCTTTCATTCTTCCTTTTTTCTCCTTTTTGTTAATAATATGTAAATCTGAAACATAAACAAGTCACATAATTGTCATATTAAACTTGACTATTTTGTTACTAGATGCTATCTTACTATCTTATAACATGTTCCCAAGTTTATCATTGTTACTAAGGCAGTCAAGAAGTTATCTTACATTATGACTTATTTTAGAACTAAAAATTCTCTTTCTGGTCAGTAATCGCTCACTGTTCTATCTTATTAACGTGTTGGTAAACTTATTGTTTGAAGTACTGTTATTATGTACCAAAAGAAGCCAGCAAATGCAACTAAGTGGAATAGGTAGGGAATTTCGTTTCTATCTTTCAATCGACCAGAACTAAGATATCTAAGTTTCTAATTTATTGTCTTAACAATAAGGATTTACGGAAATAATTAAAAGTCAGATACAGAATATCTAATTTTAATTAACAAATTCTCATAATATCCATGGTGATTAGAATCATTGAAAAACCTGTTTCATTAGATAACAAACAGGAGGCGACTGAATTAGAAATTGTCGGTAGATGAGATCAGTTTTGATTGTATCATTCAGTTAATCAGCATAAATCAATTTTCCTTTGTCATTTAGAGTAACATCAGGCTAATGAAAATTACAAATAAAGATGTAACCAACAACAAATCAGGTAGAGACAATAAACAGTCAAATTTCAGGTAAAACGAACAGGTTGTTAATCAATTATGGAGCAATTCTAATAATTCACTTTTTTTAAATGCATACTGATGATGTTGTCTCCTAAGCATTGACAATACAATACATCCAATATCATTTTAATTTGGAAGAGTTTGTATTTTCCTATTCATTACATTTGCAACTGAATCAAAGTTTTAAAGTTAATACGTCAATTTAAATCCAATACATATCATTGTTTTTTTCTAGTTGTACTAGAACGAAACGCCCATCCTTGTTTCTGCTTGCCAGTCACAATCTAACTTATCACTATCTAACTTATCACTATATGGAGGCAATCCGCTCAGGATGCATACATAGCAATAGAGACTGACCAGCTTCAGTCCATAACATATCAGCCGGAAGATACAAGTTCATGCACTTCAAACATAGCTCTGTTCACTATACTTCTTAGTCAAGAAGACCACTTATTATGTAGTTCATTGTAGGATAGAAGAGGGGGAGGCAAATGCTTTTACATTTTTGAGTAGAATTCTAAAATGAACGACTTATACTTTCATTCTATATAAACTATAATACAGATACCTTCATATAATTCCGAAATAATTTGTATGCTACCGTGTTAAATTTGCCTACTACCCCAAAGTACCTTTCATTTCAATATGAGGCCAGGGGTATCATGTCGCTATTGCTTATGATCACATTGTAATTTGACCGATAGAATTTAATTATATAAACATGATATTGATCAATGTTCATTAATCAATCATTGTAAACATATTAAATGCCTAAATTTTTCATAAAACTACACGATAATAATAATAATAATAATAATAATAATAATAATAATAGCTTTATTAAGTAGTATGTTTAGTACAATATGAATTTCCAGCATACAGTATCTCAACAAGTTACTCCTTTTCCATGCACGCATACCAGTTCGTGTTCATGAAAGTTGCAACACCACCCCCACACATTTTCTTGATGACAGAACGGTTCTAACAAAAAATCTGGAAATCTTTTAACGATACGAAATTGCCATCATGCAAGTCATGTAGCCACGACTCTTGAACTGTGATTGAACCTTAGTTACGGTATATGATAAGACTAAGGATAAATTGTAGGTAGTTCACTTTTCCAATAAGGGATCTTCAGTTAACGCTAAGAATTTCCGGAATAGATATCTGATGAATATAGACCCTTTGGATGCGTGTTGCCAGCCACTGTTATATCGATCTCACTGCATCATTCATGATAGGTTGTAGACTTTTGTATAGACACGTGAGTAAAAAATCAGATTTTAGGACATGATTGAGTAATTAAAGCAGAACAGAAGACGAAAAAGTAACTTGCTAATATATTTGGAAAAAGATGGTAACCCAAGATTTCAAACAGGTCAGTTTTCCTCATTTTACTGTTTATGGTCGATCCAGATGTTCCAGTATATGGTAGAAGAACTGGTAAAGTAAGTAAGAATGTTGAGATAGATACTAATTTCTATGAATTACTCTATTTTACAACTATATGCAGACAATAATCATTATTTTATAATTACATCTGCCTAACGTTTCAGTGAGTTTATGAATAATGAATCGGCAAATGATAATGGAAGTAAGAATTCTGTCATTAGATCCTGGCTGGCCTAGTGGTGCAGAAAGTTAGATGTTCTCCAGCCTGGAGTCTATGAAGTGGAATCTGGGGTGTGCACTGGTGAGGAGTTTAACACTAGAACAAACAAGATGTCCAATACTCCCTGATTTTCAATGGTACCCAACAAACATCAATCTGTGACGTATTTAGTCAATTAAATGATAATAAGATTTCTTTTTAAAATCTCTATGGCTATGAGAATGATTTGGAGATGAATTATTTATATGAATACATTCACACTCATATAAATGTGACTGTATCACGAGATCTCTGTAATATTAATACATGGAAACTAATGAGTAACCTTTGAAAAACCAATAGACAACATTAAAATCAATAAACTCTAGTAGTTTTTATTACATGTTTTCCGAATTACATTGGACTTATGAAGAATTCTTGCTCACCGCTTGGAAGATATTCTTAAAAGCAAATAGTGACCACGCTGATGATCCTTTAAGCAGATTGTCATATTAAAATTTCACCCTGTAAGTATATCTTAAACATAATAACAATAAAACTATCTAATATTAATGTGGACTGATCGATATTCTACAGCTAGTAACTACATCATCAGACATGTATATGCATGTGTGTATGTATGTGTGTGATCTATGTCCTCATACTTCCATCTGTTGATTACTACAACCATTCTTCTATTGAATAATAACTCTTCCCTTTTTATTGCTTAGTCTCTACTCATTTATTTACTGATGTCATTAGTGACTACTTATAACTGATTGTAATTTTGCTTTCCGTTTAGAATATAATCAGAGAAGGTTTGTATTCACAAGTCATTTATGGTTCCTACTTTATCATTTAGTATATTCACTATTCATTCTATGATATGTGCACATATAATATTCTCCTAACTATCAAATTCCCCTACATTAAGGTGAGTGAAAAAAATGAAAATGACGCCATACACATTAATCTTCTAATGAACAGACAAAAAATTAGCAAAGACTGGAATTCTCATTTCAGTAATAAACAAACGAGAAATATGATCATGACAGTCAAAAGAACACGGATGAATTAGTTAGTTACTAATTGAAAGATTGTTTAAATAATAAGTTTCATGAATAATTAAGCTTTCCATCTAATTTCTCATTGAAAAGTAAAAACGGAGTGGTAAATTGTTGAGTTTCCTATAGATAGTACTATTAATAATAATAGTAATATATCTGACATGGTAAAAGTTATCCCTTGCCTAGTAATACTCAATACGAGTTTACTTAATCTATATAAACTAATGGATTGCGTAATATCTGAAGGAACACTTTTATGGTCACCATTATGTTCAGCAATTTCATGATGTTCAGGTACATCGGGTAGGGAAACTGAATAATCACTGAATAGTTACTGATGTCACGTTTGTCTAGTCCATATTATTCAAGTTGTAGTGTGACTACTACTCGAAGCCACTTGGAACAGCGCTCACTATGTTATAAGTCACATTTCAGTAATCACTGTATACATTTCAGGTCCTGTAGGGTGACAATTTTTACCTGATTGACTTAGCAATAACAGCTGCAGACTGTGTGAGTGACTGAGCCCAGGTCAACTCCAATAAGAAGCATCAGTTCCATCAATATTGTCAGTACTTCTTACTGACGAGTCCTATGTAGGTAGAAATATTGTATAATAATTCACTAATCCACTGTAGAACATGAAGCACTTGAGTTCCATCCTTCATACTCTTGTCGTGTATACTCAGTAACAATGAATGTCTCATACAAGAATGAGATAACCGCCTAAAGATTTTTGAATTGATTTGGTTATGTACGTAATACTTATTAGCATAGATAGATAGGTGGGTATGTAGGCAGATAGACAGGTAGTGAATTCACTTTGACTTTCAATTACCTTCCGGGTATTTGCATATATATTTCAGCTAAAACTATGTTCTGTTATATTATGCCGTATTAATGTCTAAGCATGTATGTATGTAGAGAGATATACGATGGAGATAGATAGGTAAGTAAATTTATCAGAAACTTTCTCGCTCATATTTCTTTGTGTTTTATATAGATATAACTAAATGAATGTGTATACTACTTTCTATTAATCAGTAAACCAAACAAAAATGAATTTCATTACGTTTTAAATTAAATAAAATCTATGACATTACAGTAAGTTAGAATTATAACCTTTACATTTTTATTGTAATTTAACGTGATAATTTAAAACAGAAGGTATCAGTAGATCCTTTATTGAAACTAGTAGTAGTTGTTGTTATAGTAGAAGTAATAGTAATGTTATTAAGTATAAATCTATTAATGCAAATTCAGTTGCTAGTCCCTTAGCGATTTCTCGTCACTTTGACTTGTATCCATAGTGTGGCTTTATTGAATGAATTTCATTGTCGTTAGATAGGATCGAAGAAACATGACACTTATCACAAATAGATTACTAATTAGTATTAATGTCTCTGTCCTATGGTAGGTCAATATTTTCCTGAATATCTCAGTAGTGACGTCTTAGACTGCTAAACCAAGCGGCGCCCACATGAACGTAAAACTGAGCATCAGTCACTACAGCATACCTTAATTTTATGTAAAGTGTGCATAACTTCAGAACAAGCCGGTATATCTAACATGATCTGTATAAGAAACTTCGAGCAACGCAACTGTTGTCGTGTCACTTCATCCACTGTTGTGAAGAATACAAAATTCAATATATTTCAGGAAAATGCGTCACTCTGTGGATAAGTAAACTTATTATTTCAATAATCGTCCGTTAACTTCAACATCCTGTATTGATTTTATGTTTGTAGTCTGTTGCTGATATTAACTACTATTCATTAAATTCAATATATGCTACTTTCTCAACGCCATACAATTAATTAATTCTATACTTAGGACTTGTACGACTCAGTCGACCATCAGTTTAAAATTTCCAATGTAAGTGATTCTAGATAATCTCACTAGGCGTCGTCTTGTATTGATTTGTTTCTGTTTTCTACTTTATAGATCATTTATCTTTAGTTGAATAATCACTTCATTTGTTAATTGGATACCTACTAACCATTTAAAATCGCATATTATAAATTTGCTATATTTCTTTTGTCACTTTTGATTGTTCTACACATAATTCATTCTTAACAAAGTAAGTCAGGATTCATAGGATTGTTCAATCTGATGTAACTAAGCTAATGATATCGTTTATTTGGTAGAATAAAATATCCTACCATATATTCTCCCATTTTTAGTAATATGTATCCTAACAAGAAAAAAAACTAATTTGTTTTGTTATTTAACAAACTATTCGAATTGTCTAGTTTTAGTAGTTGAAAGTAAAAGAAGATTGCATGTCTTAACTTGTGTTTTTCTTTGGATCTATGTATATGTATACATAGTTGCCATAGTAGCCGTAAATGTCAATGTTTTAATTTTTTTTTAATATTATAGTTGGT
The DNA here is from genome assembly GCA_025215515.1 of Schistosoma japonicum. Lineage (NCBI taxonomy): Eukaryota > Metazoa > Platyhelminthes > Trematoda > Strigeidida > Schistosomatidae > Schistosoma > Schistosoma japonicum. The sequence goes on along the minus strand of CM046067.1, from coordinate 6,776,442 downwards.
ATTTTGTATACCGTTTATTTGTTTAATGTAGGAGATAATTAGTCTGATAATATTTAAGTAAAAATTAATGAATAACTAATTGATTCTATGGTGAATTTTCATTGTATCTACCTTTATATGGTGATCAGACTTACTTATTGTGATGATGGAGTTCAATTAGACTGACTGAAACACTCTTATTCATTTTATTTTTGAAGAGATACACTTACTGACCTCAAATATTCAGATGACATAGTTCTATAGGGTGATGATGCTGACAAAATGCAGCGTCTTTTGACCACCTTAAGTATCAATGCAAGCATGTTTGAGGTACGCTTCTCCCCAATTCATAAGCAAAATGTTGCTTCAGAATCTGCTTGCTTCGGTGCCAAAATTAGTGATAAGGAACGAAGTAGTTGAATGTGTTGACATCTTACGAGTCTCATCAGTCCTGGTGGTCTGGTGAAATCTCTGCTCATATACAGAAGGCTCAATCAGCCTTTGCCAATTTGTCCCTTATGGCGTAGGCGAGACAACCGTCTACTGGCCAAAAAACGTATTTACTGCGCAGCAGTTCAATCCGTTCTACTTTATGGAAATGAAACATTGCCAATAAGGAGAGAGAATATTCTTACGGCTACTAGTATTCAATCATAAATATTTTCGAAGGATTGCTTGTGTTTTCTAGGACCACCGATTAAGCAATACTCGAGTTAAGATTAGAGTACTAGGTAAATATGGTAAATCGATTGATGGAGTGGTGAATTTTCCTCAGCTTAGGTGGTTAGAACATGTGTTACGAATGCCCGACTACCACTTACCTTGACGAGCATTACTAGTCTAGTGTAGAAGTAGGCTGGAAAAATACTAGGGGTAGTCGAACCAAAGCATGGTACAAATTCATAAAGGGGTTAGAGACCTTGAATGACAAGGCTAAAAATCGTTCACAATGGCACAAGTGCATCCATCCATCTTATGTCCTCCCCCCCCCCCCAATTCTAAGTTTTCTCATTTTGTATGTTGGTGCATACATTCCAATATACACACTGGATTAGGAGAAAGGTGTACTATTAAGATTATATACATATATATATACACTTTGATGATGAATAAGTAACTGCATATACCAGTATGTGTATGTGTTTGTCGATGTACATTTTGTCATGTTCAAAATAAACAAACAGATAATTCGCTGTCTACTCCTGCTAAACTATTTATACATAAATTGCTTTCATTATCGATCACAAACTACTTTGACCTTGTAGATTTAGTCATTCTGTAGGTGAACATATCGTACTATGTACTACTAGTGAAAAATACCGTCGTATTGATTTTTTTTTCTATTCTGTTAGTCTATTTATTTAGTTATATACATGTGTATTGTATAAACGTATTAATCATCATAAAAAAATTGCATCTTTTTTATCACTAACTTATCTCAGACAACTAGTGAGCATCAAGAGTAACTACATCATCACATTATGAGATTATTGTTCAGTGATGGGGCTTATCTACTGATGTTACCAACCGTGAATTACGCTCTCATAGTATAGGTATCAACGATAAATAATGATCCTGACGATCTGGTGAGAAATTGTGACTGGTGAAATTCAGAGTTGTCGGGACTGAGATAGTTATCACTATTGACAATGGATGACCGTCGCGCTGTCACAAATTGGTGGAAGTAGGAATTCTACCATTGGATACCGACCCAGTGGTTCAGAGGGTTAGATATTTGTCCGACTTGAAGCTTATGGGGTGGGATCTGGGATGCATACTGCTGAGGAGTTCCACACTAGAACGAAACAGCTGTCCCTTGCACCCTAGTTTTCAACAGTATTCTAGCGACATCAATTTGTGAAGTATTCAATCTAATGAAATTGCTTAAATTTTCATCAAGCTTTATTACTTGTAAAATGGAAAAAATGTTTAGATCTTTCATACATCTACGTAACGTACCTATTCTAAAATCTTTTAATAAGAACGTAAATGGTCTTTTATGGACTCTTAAACTCATTCTGGATGAAGTTGGGCTAGCGTTGAGGGTAGATTAAATTTAAGATTGGTATAGGCGCTGTGCTGATTTGTATGTTATATATTGTTCGTTCATCAAGAACTTAGAATTTGATAAGTTCAGTACCATAATCCTTACTCTGTAGTACTAGGAATGAGTTTCTCTTAACAATTTTATTCATTTCCTGTGTGGGACCTAAGTATTTCAATTAGTGATTTCTGACTGACTTCGATTCTTTATGATCATTACTGATTGTCTACAACGGTTGTTCCTGGAGAAGAATTTTTAAATACTTAAAGATCTCTCTTATACTATACTGCAATTGGTTACGTAATTTATATAGTGGATTGACAAGACTTAAAAGTGTACACTTAGGGATTTTGACTTAGGAGTCCAAAGGTAAAAGTTTAAATTTATTGGTGAATCAAGATAAACGAAAAGTTTGCAGAACCGGTTTTCAGAAGATTATTTTGTTGTAGTTACATTCAACGTTTTGTTTCTACAATTCGTATATTCCCCTCACCCTAACGTCCCATCCGACTTATTAACTACTGCCGTATCATTTTCCATTTATGAATTATAACTGGTTGATTGTGTACACGTCACCTCAGTTCCTTATCATTGTCGCCTTTCTTCTATATTGACCTTATTTTCCTGATTAGTTGGTTGTGTGGTCTATTTTAACATGTGCATAAAGGAATGCTTGAAATGTAAGTGTGACTCCAGGTAGTTGGTTCAATTGTTTTGTGTTCTTCTATCTGACTTCAGAACAAGGAATATTAAAGTAGACTGACGAGAACAGAACAAATAATCTTTGTGTCTTGTTGAGGTATTGGTTGTAGTAAGCTTTTTATTTCGTATATCGTGACTGGACAGAATTCATGATATATCTTTAGGTTTTGATTAGTTACGAAGTCGTGGATGCACAATTCCAAACATCCACATGCAATTATATAATATATATCCAGTATTACCTGGTTTTCATTAGTCACCTAATTGAATATCAGTTTTTGTTGATTGAATTTGCCACAGACTGTGGATGGGGTACTTGGTGATGCTTGAATTATTTCTATTTATCATTTGTTTATAAGTTGTAAGTACAGTTTTTTCTACAAACTTTTACTGTTACCTCACTTTTGAGTGCTTTAATTAGTCTCGTTTTTTGGCATTTTTCTGAGTCTTCCATGATGATTCAATTGAACTGTTATTGATTAATTTCTTATGCTTGATTGTACTAACTACTATAATGTTATCATTTAGTGTTATAGAGATTGTTGCAATTGAATTTTACATTATAAATTGATATTTGAATTGCGGTGGTATGTTGAGATTGGTATTAAGTTTCAGTTGATTGAATTCATAACAGAATAATGTTGGTATGATACAACTCAATACCGGGTAGCACTCCACGGTTTTCATAATAAATTCATCAATAACAGTTCAGTATTGATACCATAAGTTGGTCTGAATTAGCCAACCATTGTTCACCTGAAAGCACTGGACAGCTTTTCCGTCCCAGTACGGGACTTTTCGGCAGTGGGCTTCCATGGCCTCATGGAGGATCAAACCCAGGACCCTCTGGCTCCGCAGCAGATGCTATACCACTAAATGGCTAACTCGGCTCCTAACGGTTGATATTTCTAATTCAGTCAACTCGTGATACGTTTGCGCTGCCCCAACCGTTGCCATCGGTGGGTAACTGCCTCACACACGACACGGTAGTTACCCACCGATGGTCTAGTGGTAAAGCGTTCGCCGCGGAGCCAGAGGGTCCTGGGTTCGATCCCTTATGGGGTCTTGGGTGCGCACTGTTGGAGAGTCCCGTGCTGGGATAAAAAAGCTGTCCATTGATTCCAGGTGATCAATGGTTATCTAATACAAATCAATTCATAATATTAAAATTAATAGTCAACAATTTCCATAACACTTAATAATAACAGTTTAGTTAAACCATCATGAAAAACAACAGAAAAATGTCAAGAAACAAGACTAATTGAAACAATCCAAAGTGAGGTAACAATAAAAAGGATTGTAAAAAAACTTTACTCATATCTTACAAACAAATGATAAACAGATAAAATTCAAGTATCCCCGTAATCATACATACAACTACCAGAATATTACGTGCTGTTATCATTAACATGAAGGAGTTTCAATTACAATGACTTTTTTTAATCTCATTTTACTAATGTTAAACAATAAAATGCGTAGAGATCACATGCTTAAGTATGTTATGTATCTTTTTCCATAGTACTTTCACATTATAATGCACCATATGATAATTATGACGTCATTAGTTAATTTTCAAATTAACTACTAAACTGATTATGTTCCGACGACAAATTTTCAGCACTATTATAACAAAATGAAATAAAATATTAATAATTGGAGAATGTATTTAGAAAATATAATTCTTAACGACCAGAGCAAAAATTTTTATAGGTACATGGAATGTTCGGACAATGTGGGAGACCGGAAGGTCACCCAGATAGCAGCAGAAATGAAGAGATACAATTTAACTGTGCTCGGGATCAGCGAAACGCATTGGACTCAAACTAGACAGAAAACATTAGCTACGGGAGAGGTGCTACTATACTCCGGGCACGAAGAGGAAAATGCCCCACACACCCAAGGAGTCACTCTGATGCTGTCCAAGAAAGCGCTCAATTCACTTGTAGGACGGAAACCACATGGACCCAGGATCATCAAAGCATCTTTCAAGACAATGAAGAAGGGGATTACAATGAACATTATCCAATGTTATGCACCCACCTACTACGGCAACGACGAGGACAAAGATCAGTTTTATGATTCGCTGCAGTCAATTATAGCGAAGTGTCCAAGAAAGGATCTGACAATCCTGAAGGGGGACCTAAATGCCAAAGTCGGAATGGACAACACCGGATACGAAAACATCATGGGACTACAGGGACTGGGGGAAAGAAATGAGAATGGTTAAAAATTTACAAATCTATGCGATTTCGATAAAATGTTTATAGGTGGTACAATATTCCCACAAACGCATACACAAGGCTACATGGATTTCACCGGATCATACTACAGAGAATCGAATTGATCATATATGCATCAATAAAAAATTCAGAGGATCAATGAAAGATGTGAAAAACAGGAGAGAAGCTGATATAGCTTCAGATCACCACCTAGTGGTTGCCAAAATGGAACTGAAACTAAGGTAGCAATGGATAATTGGAGTAACAGCATTACAACGGTTCAATACAGCCTTTCTTCGAGATACTGACAAACTCAAGGAATTCAAAATAACCATCAACGACAGGTTCCAAGCCTTACAAGATCTGCTGAAGGAGGAAAAACCACTGTAGAGGAAAACTGGAAAGGAATCAAAAAGGCACTAACTTCAACTTGTCAAGAGGCTCTGGGCTGCAAGAAACACCATTATAAGGAATGGATTTTCACTGTGACCCTGAGCGAAATTCAACAAAGGAGGAACAAGAAGGCAGTAATCAAAAACGGCCGATCTAAAACAGAGAAAATCAAGGCACAAACTGAATTCACAAAAGCAAATGAGCAAGTGAAGATGAGCATTAGAGCCGACAGACGGAAGTATATCGAAGGTCTTGCAACGACAGCGGAGAAGCTGCAAGAGAAGGAAATATGAAACAGCTATACGACACAACGAAGAAACTGGCAGGTAAATATAGTAAACCAGAGCGACCGGTCAGGAACAAAGAAGGCAAGCCAATCACCGAGATTCAAGAACGAAGAGACAGATGGATAGAACACTTTGAGGAACTCTTGAATAGACCAGCTCCACCGAACCCACCAGACATCTAAGCAGCATCTACGGACCTCCCGATTGATGTCAATCCACCAACGATGGAAGAAATCAAGATAGCCATCAGACAGATCAAAAGTGGGAAAGCAGTAGGACCTGACAATATACCAGCGGAAGCACTCAAGTCAGACATAGACATAACGGCAAGGATGCTACACGTTTTGTTCAAGAGAATCTGGGAGGAAGAACAAGTGCCGGCAGACTGGAAAGAAGGATACCTTATCAAGATACCAAAGAAAGGAGATTCGAGTAAATGCGAGAACTACAGAGTAATCACACTATTGTCAGTACCAGGGAAAGTCTTCAACAGAGTGTTGTTGAATAGAATGAAAGACTCAGTGGATGCTCAACTTCGAGACCAACAGGCTGGTTTGCGTAAGGATCGGTCATGCACAGACCGAATCGCAACACTACGCATTTTCGTTGAACAATCAATTGAATGGAACTCGTCACTGTACATCAACTTCATTGACTATGAGAAGGCGTTTGACAGAGTAGACAGGAGATCGCTATGGAAACTTCTTCGACACTACGGTGTACCAGAGAAACTCGTCAACATCATCCGAAATTCTTGTGACGGACTACAGTGCAAAATTGTGCATGGAGGACAGCTGACAAATGCATTCCCAGTAAGAACCGGTGTCAGACAAGGCTGTCTGCTCTCGCCTTTCCTGTTCTTCCTAGTGGTTGATTGGATCATGAAAACCTCTACATCTGGGGAGAAGCACGGGATTCAATGGACAAGTAGGATGCAACTTGATGATCTGGACTTCACGGATGATCTAGCACTTCTATCCCATACACACCAGCAAATGCAAGTAAAGACAACCAAGGTAGCAGCAACCTCACCATCAATAGGCCTGAACATACAAAAGGGAAAGAGCAAGATCCTCAAATTCAACACTGAGAGCACCGACCTAATTGAACTTGATGGTGAAACTCTGGAAGAAGTGGATACCTTTACATAGCTGGGGAGCATCATCGATGAACAAGGAGGATTCCGATGCGGATATAAGGGCAAGGATCGGCAAAGCAAGGGCAAGCATTCCTACAGTTGAAAAATATATGGGAGTCCAAACAACTGTCTACCAACCTCAAAGTTAGACTCTTCAACTTGAATGTCAATTCAGTTCTGCTGTATGGAGCTGAAACGTGGAGAACTACTGCAAACATCCTCGGGAGAGTACTGGTATTTATCAACAACTGTCTACGTAGAATATTGAATGTCTGTTGGCAGGAAACCATCAGCAACAGCCTACTTTGGAAAAGAACAAATCAACTTCCAGCTGATGAGGAGATCAGAAAATGACGTTGGAAATGGATAGGACATACATTGCGGAAATCATCAGACTGTATCACGAGGCAAGCACTAACTTGGAGTCCTGTTGGAAAACGGAAAAGAGGAAGGCCAAAGAACAATCTGCGTCGAGAACTGGAAGCAGACATAAAAAGGATGAACAGTAACTGGAGACAGCTGGAAAGGATTGCTGATGACAGAGTTGAATGGAGAATACTGGTGAGCGGCCTATGCTCCTCCGAGAGAGGTAACAGGCGTAACTGACTGAACTGACTGATGATCTACATTTTGTGAAGATTCTATCTCAGTTCATCCAGTTACACAAGATACCATTATTACTATTGAAATGTCTGAAATGTATAGGTCTGGATTACTTCCTGGGGACTGTAACTTCTACATTGAGAATTTCCTGTTAGTATGCTCTTCCTGAGTACGATTAAAATACTTCCTTGAGAAAGATACTTCCTACCTGACTGTTTGAACTTTGGTTGTTTTTTGGACTATTTTAGTTCCGAAATTCATTATGCTGACCTTTAGATTTACACGCATCTAATCAACCGTATGTGTGTGAAGTCAATCGATATGAGAAAATTATGTATTCGTAGGATTCATATTTAATTAAAATCTAATGCAGCTACAATCCAACATCAACTGTTCAGGTAACTCAGTATCTTACGTTTGCTTTATGAAAATTCCATCCGCATGCAACTTGAGTAGCAGGATTGAAACAGACCTTCTGTAGGATCCGAGATATATTCATTGATTGACCAATGAGTAGCGACTGATATCATATTTCACCTAGTCCTTTTATAGCAAGCAAACTGAATTCTACTTATTAAATTGTCTCAAGTTTCAGAGTACTCCTTGCCAAGTGCCTTGACAAGTGCCAATTAACACGAAACCTAGGCTAAGTAAGGTGCCCTACAAACGACCACCTCCAAACTCGTAACATCAAATTCATCGTACTTCTGATGTCGAGTTATGTACACTAATGATCAAATTACGAACTGGATAACTAGATGAAGATGATCTTGATTATCACCTAGTTATCAATCAGTGTATGGAAGAATAAATGTTTCCTACAAATTAGTCATTGAGAAATGTATGTCAAACTCATCACCAACTACAAACTCTACAGCTGAAATTAATAAAATGATGCCCAACAATAGAATACTGGAAACTCGAAACGATTGTTAACCTAGAAAGTGACTGGTATGAATGTGTATATCCTGTGTTACATAAAAAGTAAGAATACTAATAATCAGGATTAAGAATTCATAAGTGACTAATTTATCTTTAAAAACCGATATCGTACAATGGCTTGAGTTTCTTTGAAGTAATATTTGATTAAAATACACGATCGTGTTCTCACTTGTGACTATTGATTCTATTACTACCCTTAAAATAAGTTTTTAGAGTTCTAGTAGAAAGCCATCATCGGTTGTGCTTAGTCTTTTCGGTAGCGAGTGTTATGACCAACAGGATTAGATGAAAGGATTCAGAGATGTGAACCAATGTATTTCAGCTCAGTAATATCTGGAGATAATGTACTCTTTGTGAAGTATTATAGTCGCAGGTTTGGTTATTATGGTGTCAGTGGGTGTTTACTGTTGAAGAGTACTAATACCTACGCAAGATATCTGTCCAATATTTTTAGCACTTTATTACTGCTCCCGTGAAAATACCACTGATAATTAACCTATCCTCCATAAACCTTATTGAATTACAGTTATGTACTTAATCGCGTTTATTTTCCTGGATTATTTGTTCCACGGCGTGAGAACTCGTCAATCAGAATCGAGAAACTACTTTTGTATTGTTGCAGTCAATTCCAAATAACGTTTATATTGCATTACATTAGTAGCACAATAGAAATTCCTTAACAATTATTATTATTACTTTTTCTGTATCATCATAGTTATAAAATGATAGTGCCAAATGTACCAGATACTCAGTTCTTTGTAAGTAGATTACATGTAACATTCAAATCAATCATTGTTATCACTTTAATTTACTTCAATTATATTCAACTCATAAAAACTGATTACTTTATTAGTCATTCACTTAACAATAGGTGGGCTAGTGAAGTAGGAATGTTGAGATACATAACGATTTCCAACAATGGCTTCTTCGTTCCTTTATCGAATAACTCCATCACCTTAATTGAACACTGATGCTTTGCAGACAATAATCCTTAAAAGGTTAATAAACTTCATAAAAATACTTAACTCTTACAGGTTTTGCATTATCCATCCTCCTCTACCACCTTTTATAAATTTGAACAAATAAAGAACAACGATTGAGTAAGAGAATAAGATAAATTCATCCGTTTCTCAGTTTCTCTTCATCAACTGCTTTACTACCTAGATATATTTATATTCACTATGCAAATCAAAATGAGTAGCAGACATACTTATCTGATATCACGAATAGGCCTGAGTTAGATAACCATTTACAGCCAGGAAGCACTTGGCAGCTGTTTGGTCCTAGTGTGGGACTCTTCGGTAGTGTGGATTCACAGTCTCACCAGGGATCGAGCCCAGGATTTTTAGGCTTTCAGGGCAAACACTTAACCATTAGACCATTGAACCAGATTCCAAAGATTGATATTTCTAACCCCAATCAATTTGCAATACATCTGCAAGACCTCATCCAATGCCATCGGTGGATAACTGCCTCACACCAGATATGGTTAAACTTCACTGGTCACGTACACTTACATAAAATTAGGAGGGATAATAAGTAACAATAAATAATGAAGACCGTTACCTATTTATAATTGAAATATATGAATATTCTAGAAGAGAAAATCGCGTCCACCCTAGACAGGAAACTATTCTTTATCTAAAACAAAAATGTCATAGTAATGCAATACTTAAGAACACAAATGACTAGCCGATTAAAGCTGAGATAAGGAAATAAATTTATGAAATAACTAACTTCATAAAATGAAAAAGATAATGGCTTGACAAAATCTTGAACTCAAGTTATTAAGTTGTAGCATGACTTATAAGCAGTGTCTTCTTGAATGCGTAAGGTTGATTCAAATTGCTTAGCAGCAAATTCTTTCGAAGAAAATAACATAATGGTGGTTTATTGTTTGTTGATTATCGTAAAGTATTTGAAACATCAACTTCATGTTCACTATCAAGCATGTGACTTGAAATTGTACTATTGAAAACATGTTTACCTTTTGGTCTCGGATTTCAAGGAATGTACTAGAAAATGCATAAACTAATGTTGTCACACTAATGGTCGTTGTTTCTACTGAACACAATACTTATTTAATACTTGATATTGATCTGATTACGTAAATGAAAATGAACGCTTTCAAATTAGTAACTATCTTCAACCACTTCTTGAGTATTGTACTATGTTCCACGTGTAATATGAAAGGTGAAAGATCACTTGATACAAAATAATTTATTTCAGCTAACCAAAACAAAAAAATTAAAATCAAAACGCTTGGGTAAAGGAAGTTTCACTGTCCAATCATACAGGAATATCCATACCAAGATAACGATGTATTATAGGTAAAATATTATGTCTGGAGTTATCAGCGGCTGCTACAGCAATTCCTCTTCCAGTTATTTCAATATAAATGCTTCAGCGTATACATGTATCTGTAAATACAATGTGGGATAACGAATGGTAGAAATCTCTCAATGTTTCAATGTCTTGATGAAAATTTCGTTCAGTTGTATAGGTTCGTTTCAGCGTGCCATTTCAGCAATATATTGTATGATTTATGATTCAAAGTTTTATAGTTGGAGGCTTTTTTAATCAATGGCATAATCTACTTCCTCCGTTCAAGAATTATTATTCTTGATGACATCTGTTTTCATACAAACGGTGCTAAAATGTAGCTAATTCCTCATCAATCCTATCCTTACTTTCAATGATTTGGCAACTAATGTGAAAGTTCATAGACAATGTTCACATCAATCAGTTACAACTAATATCATCTCATTAGAACTAACTTCAGGAGATAGGTCTCCAGATTGTAGTGAAAAGGCGCGATCGTAGAGTTCAACAATGCCATATAGCTACTCAATGATTGTAATGGTCAGGGTCGTGTAAATATATCGTGAACTGACCGGAGTTAAATACACTAACTGTCAGATTTCTGCCGGCCCAATGGTCTAACGATTAGGCGTCCTCTGTGAAATCTGATGTTTTGAAGTCCGATTTTCAAGTGAAAATATGAGTGTATACTACTTAAAAGTCACATATATTAACGAAAACACTTGACCAGTGCTTCCTGGCTTTCATTGGCCGTCTAACCCAGGGCTATTAGTGATATTAACTCCATATAATTCAATATTTATCCTGTTTTATTTTTATACTAGAATTCACTTGGAAGCATCATTATCAAATTTACATTCCCAATTTTATGTAGTGTAAGATAATGATTTTAAAAACATATGAACTAATCAAGTTTATCTTGAAGAATTTAATTCACATTCACAATCAATTAATACCTGTTACCTCATGTGTAGCATAGGCTGCCAACCAGTATTCTCCAACCATCTCTGTCCTGAGCTTTCCTTTCCAGCATTTCCCAAGAGCTTTTCATTCTCTTCATGTCTGTCTCTGATTCCAGACACAATGTGTTCTTGGGTCTTCTTCTTTTCCTTTGACCTTCAGGATTCCATGTTAGTGCTTGTCTTGTCACACAATTAGGTGGTTTCCTCAATGTGTGTCCTATCTACTTCCAGCGTCGTTTTCTAATTTCTTCCTCGGCTGGAAGATGACTGATTTGTTCTCTAACATAGAAAGTTGTTGGTCATGGTATCAGGCCAACGAATCCGGAGTATCTTATGTAGACAGTTGTTTATAAATATTTGTATCTTTTGGAATAATGCTTCTCGTAGTTCTCCAAACACGTTTCAGCTCCACACAACAGAACTGTCATCACATTCGTATTGAAAATGTTGACTTTAATGTTAACTGACAGTTGGTTTGAGTTCCAGATGTTTTTCAGTTGTAGAAATGCTACTCATGCCTTTCCAATCCGCGTCTTCACATCTGCCACAGATCAGACCCCCCTTGTTTATCAATGATGCTGCCCAAGTATGTTGAGGATTCTACATCATCCAGAACTTCCCCGTCAGATCAAGTGAAATTGGGTTAGTGTTCGTTGTTTTGTATTGGAGGATCTTGTTTTTCCCTTTGTGTATGTTGAGGCCTACTGCTGCCGAGATTGCTGTCACCTTGTCCATCTTCATCTGCATTTGATGATGTGTGTGGGATAGAAGAGCCAGGTTGGTCATCTGCAAAGTCCGAGTCATCTAGTTACATCAATGTTGCCCACTGTATTCCGAGAGTGCTTTGAAATGTTACAGTTTTCATGCTCCAGTCAACCACCAGCAAAAAGAGGAAGGGTCTGAGAAGGAGTAGATTTGTCTGATACCGATCGTCACTTCGAATGAGTCTGTGAGCTGACCTCCATGCACGATTTTACAATGTAGTCCGTCGTGAGAATTCCGTATGATGTTGACTATCTTTTCGGGTACGCCATAATGTAGAAGAGGGCTCCATAATGTTCTCCTATCCACGCTGTCAAATGCTTTTTCTTAGTCGAGGAAGTTGATGTAAAGTGGTGAATTGCATGCAATCGACTGTTTAACAATGAACCATAGAGTCGCAATTTGGCCGGTACACGATCTTTCCTTACGGAATCCGGCCTATTGATCTCGAAGTTGGGCGTCGACTGGATCTTTCATTCGGTTCAATAACACTCTGTTAATTCACATTCACATTCCTATATATTGTTTTGTGGTATTGATTAATTTTGAGATAAATACAGATAAACCGGAAGTTAAAGAGAATTATTCTATCCCTAAGTTATCCACAATATTTTCTTGCAATGTTCTTTTGAATGCTTATTGTATCTGTCATATTTTCATCAGTATTTTCTTTCATTTAACGAATGATTACCTAATACGCAGAGTATCATTTTCAGTAAAATATTTCATTTCAAGTAACTGGAATTATTTGTAACTATGTTCGATGAACAATGTTAGTATAATGTAGTTCACTATATTGAATAAAAAGCATAACTATGATAAATGTCAGTACTTGAAATATAATCTTGAATGAAATTTACAGTATCATTCATTTACTAAATGAATAGAAAGAAAGATGAAGATATTAAACTCAGTAAACTTAGTAAACACTGCAAACGTCATTGATAACTTCAGCCATCTTCACTGATCATATGTGAGAATGCATATTATCTAGGATTAGCTTAGAATTCAATGTTAAACTTTTGTCTTCATTTTAAAAATGTTGTATTATTAAGAAATTTTATATTTTTCATAATGAAAGAAAAAGTTCACGAATGACGTAAATCTAATCTATGACCTATTATCATTCAGTTACAGAATTGTCTTTACGTAAATTATTATTAACAGTCTAATATAATAAGGAACACAGGAGAATATCTTTAAGTTGTACTCCTAAGAATGATCGGTTATATTCTACTCAGTATAAGATTAAATCACATCACATTTGTTTAAATAATGAACCCATATTCTACAGCTGATGATGGAACTTAAAGGTTTTGCTCTCATCTCTGATGAGGGTTATGGACTTACAAACCATACTGTAAAGTCTGAAATTACGACAAAGCACTTGCATCAGGATGTTCTTTGGTTATTGAATAGTTTTTCACTCAACTCTATAATAGGCATAAATTTACTTGTAAAATGATTTGTATTTACATGTTTTTGATATTCAATGTTTGCAGTTAATCTCTTTCGAGATTCAAGCTTTCTTAATTAAACTGGAATATGGTTTAGTCAGTATAGGCATCAACACAAGGATATGCCGAGTACATTTAGCTTAGGAATCTTAATTGAGACATATTTTCGCTTCTTGGTTTCTGCTTCTAGCTACATTCCAACGAGTGACTAATATTAAGCTGAGAATGTACATAATCAACTTAGATGATGATCAATTTCATTTCTTAATCAAATCAATAACCTTAAAATTATCAACCACCTCAAATTAATGTTTTTTTTCTCATACTGTTTATCCATCTGTCTAGTTGTTTTTGTGAATCATTTGTTATGATTAAACAATAATAACAAATAGTCGTCACAGTTACATTTGGACTTAATACTCCACTTTACGCACACGCACTCGTATATACAAACTTAATTTTTGAAAACTTTGCAATGCAAGAAATATACATACGGAATTGTTTGATTGCTACATTTTAATAACCAGTTTATGCTATTTAACTAGTTACCTATTACACACTCTTACAAATATGCTTGTATACAATATTTCACTAGATTCATTTAACATCTATTTGTATGTGTATGTGTATTCAGTAACATTAATAATGTTTGTTTTAAAATATGCCTACTGATGACAGTCATCGTGACAATAAAAACAATATAGAAATGTCTTTATTCATTGGATTGTACATAATTTTGATAGTTTGTTTTATCACTTTGTATTATTGAAATGGATTGTATTCTATTGCATAAAATGATAATGATTTACTCTACCTTGTCAGTAATCAATTTCAATTAGTTACAAATTGAATAAATGACAATATTGTACCACTTTGTACTTTTAACTAATGAAATGAATGTGATACAGTTAACCATTGAAAATTAGAAATTACTGTTCTATCTTAATAGGGAGGTAATCTTTAATGGTAATCGAATCGAAAACATGTAGGTCTTCCTGATAACGTATAACATTCAAACTAGTAAGTTATCATTGAGTAGTTTACATTCACATAATAGGAGATAAATTTTGAAATCTTGTAGGAAGAATTGATTAGTAGAGTTCAACAGCATTGGATTGTTGATGGTATCTGAGCAGCGGATCCGGAGTATCTTACACAGACAGTTGTTTATAAATATTTGTATCTTCTGAAGGATGCTTTTCGTAGTTCTCCAAACACGTTTCAGCTCCATACAACAGAACTGTCTTCACATTTGTATTGAAAATGTTGACTTTAATGTTAACTGACAGTTGGTTTGAGTTTCAGATGTTTTTCAGTTGTAGAAATGTTGCTCTTACCTTTCCAATCTGCGCCTTCACATCTGCATCAGACCCTTCTTGTTTACTGATGATGCTACTGCCCAGGTATGTAAAAGATTCCGAACCCTCCAGAGCTTTTCCATCAAGTCAAGTATGATTAGCTTGCTGCTCGTTGTGTTGTATTAAAGGATCTTGCTTTTCCTTTTGTATGTGCTGAGACCTACTACTGGCTACATAGGCTACCGATACACTGACCGTCTTCACTTGCATTTGTTGCTATATGTGGGATAGAAGAGCTAGGTTAGTCATCACCGAATTTTAAGTTCTTAAGTTGCATGCAGTTTGTCCTTGAATGATTTTGCAGTGTCATCCATCGTATGAATTCCTTATGGTGCTGACTATCTTGTCGGGCTCACCATAGTGTATAAGACGGCTCCATAATGTTCTCACGTTTACATTGTAAAATACTTTCTCATGGTCAAAGAAACTGATGTAAAGGCGATATGTTCCATCTAATCGATTGTTTAATATTGATCTGTAGTGCCACGATTCGGTCTGTACACGATTACCCATATGAAATCCAGTTTGTTAATCTCGACTGGATCCTTCATTCAGTTCAACAACAACTTTTCCTGCTACTGATACAAGACTGATGTCTCTGTAGTTCTCACACTTGCTAAGACCTCACTTTGATATTTTCACGAGGTATCCTTCTTTCCAGTCTTCTGGCACTTGATCTTCCTCCAGAACCCTCCTGAAGAGAATGTGGAGCATCTTCGCAGTTACTTTTATATCTTATTTTGACACTTCAGCTGGTATGATGTCAGACCTCGCTGATTTTGCATTCTTAATTTGTCGAGTGACCATGCAGATTTATTCGAGTGCAAGTGGGGTAGCATTTATAGGAAGATCTACAGATGTTGTTTCGATGACCAGTAGGTTCACTGGGGCTAGACTATCCAACAGTTCTTCGAAGTGCTCTACCCACCTGTCTCACTACTCTTGGGCCTCGGCGATTGGTTCGCTTCCTTGTTCTTGTAGGAGAATATGGCGCCACTTATAATCATTTTGTTGAAGAAACATAGGTTTTCAAACCTCTCATCGTTCCCGTTCCTTTCTGCAGTTTCATGTTGTCCCGTGATATCATTATATCCGGTGTTGTCCATTCCAACCTTAGTGTTTAGGTCTCCCATCAGAATGATCAGGTCCTTTGCTGGGTAATTCGCGACGACTGACTGTAGCCTCGCATAGAACTGGTCTTTGTCGCCTTCGTGGCTATGATTGGTGGGTACGTAGCATTGGATGACATTCACTTTAATCCTCATTTTCTTTGCCTTGAAGGATGCTTTGATGATCCTATATAGATAAGATTCCCATTTTATAAATGCTTTCTATATCTTGTTGGAGGGTATTAGTAAAAATCTTCTTGTGTGCGCTTGGCGTCTTCTTCATAGCCAGAATACAATAGTATCTCTACTGAAGCCTTCATTTAAGCCACTACCTGCTCATATGTCATTTTCAGCTTTTGAGCATGAACTTGTTTTTTATATGCATCCCCCCAGTGCTCTGATTTTGTGTCGCAGATACTTTTGTCTGCATCCGAACTAGGTAACTACGATCAACCGGTCGATGAAGTAGTGGATTTTCATCAGCTGAGGTAGTTAGGACATGTGTTATGTATACCCAACCACGGACTACCTCGACGAGCAATTTTGTTTGGTGTAGGAGTATGGTGAAAAAAAAGCTTTGACAACCAAGCCAAATCATAGCAGCAGTCCGTAAAGTCGTTGACTATTGGACTGAGCCATGTTAGTAGGTGTAGACTACCTGGTTGAGGTCCTTGAAATGATTGTAACCAATAGTTAGAGACTGAATGACATGGCTCAAAATCGTTGACAATGGCCCAAGTGTATCCATTCTTTGTCCTCCTTCTAATTCTAAGATTTTGGACTGATCACAGTTTTATGTTTGCGGAATTGTACTTTCTTAAATTGTATCTTCAATTGCTAATCCTCTCCATTAATACTAGCTATGTTACTACCTCCAAAACTCTGGGATTCGATCTGAAAATTTCATCTCAATCTGCTAATTAAGGCATAGCAATCATAGCATAGGGTGTAAAGTTCGACATTGTAAATGACTGACTAACTGCTTCTTTATCCATATTATTTTCATCAGTGCTATCTTGCGTGTTGTAGCAAATCATCTGTGAAACTATTTGGAACAAACAGATCCTTACTATGAAGTCTTTGACACAAAGTATTCTTCACTTCCTGCTGGAGCTGGAAGTATCAGGACATACTGACAAGATATTAAAAATAGCTAGTCATTGTTAAAAGTTTCTGGATCGCTCGACCACCTACAGCTGCTCTATCAATAGACAATTAAAGTTGCCATCATTATGTGTTCAAATCAAGAACATCGGATGCTGGTTGAGTTACTGAAAGGGTAAGCACTCTCCGTGAAGCCTGTAGTTACTAAGTTTGATCTCCCGCAGCCATGGATTCATCAGTCGCAATGCCACTGACGAGTCATTAGGATGAGGTAAGCATCAATTACTCGCAATGATTGGTTAACTACGTTTGGTTCGTAATGCAAAACTTAAATTTAGCAGCCTCCGTAGCACCCATTCATAAAATATGGTTTTACAATAAGAAGAGCTGGTTTTCTGTTGTATCCAATAAACACTGATTCCAAGTCTTTAATTTATAGTAACGTTGATATTTTGAGTATATATGAACAAATAAATAGGGAAATTGGGTGATTTTAGGAAAATTAGCAAAATTTAAAGTAGATTAATCAACCAATTGACTGACTTTCATACGTTTTAGTCACGGAGAATTTTTCAAACGTGCATTTATTATCAGAAATTGTTACTCCTGCTACAGATTCATTTCAACTAGTTAATAGTATCCGTTAGCCACCTGCTTGAATTTATGTACTTTCACAAAATGTTCATAATCTGTAGTGAATCAAATTACTTCTCCTCCTCTGTTGTTTGGAGAAATTAAGAGAAGGCAATTCCAATCCACTTCATGTATTAAATGTATTTAGCTATGATAAATAATATCATAGGAATAATATTAGTCGAAAACGCTCATAAATGAATATCAATCGTATCTGACAATTATTAAAAACCTTTTATGTACACTCATATTATTACTTACAAGTTACATGGCTTAAACACGAGAATTTTGGTGAAATATTGTGTATTTTATATTGATAATCATTGACCGTATTCAATAATACATACATTTTAATTACTCAACGCTGTTTGGAAACTCTCAACAGAACTTATGACAACTTCTGATTATATTTCTTTTATTCTGATCAGATAATTACATAATTTGTTTGCCAGTGTTATCAACCTTTTCCAAATCTCTTCTAGTATTATGATCACACTGAAATTTTATACAAACTAATGTTGCTTTCGTAGGATCCGATCTTCGAAACAAACCATTGTTTATATTTCTCGTTTCCTGTTCGGGTTCAACAGCGAATGACGTTTCCGGACTAGGACGTATCTGGGGGTCTAGTGTCGATAGCGCTCAAGTGCATGACTTTTCATCAACGTGGTTACTATATGATCAAATAATCCCGGACTTAATTGAAGAAGGAATGTGACAGAAAACCTCAAAAACAATTATAAGTTGTGTGTTTTGATTGGTTTCTCAGTAATAACTGTGCTCTCACACATGCTGCACACACATGTTGTAAATCTAGTAGTTTGTAAAATAAGTTACTTAATTATATGACAATACCAATGTTAAATTAACTTTGACATCAGTCAATCATACAAAATATAGGATATGATACAAACGTGCTTAGATTACCAATTTTCACTTGAGTACAGTGAGAAAAAACTAAAGAAATACGAAGCAAAGGAATCGAAATTTAAGATGGTTTGGGAATAGACTGCAGAAATCCATCTACCTAGGTTTTGTGCTATTTTGAATCTCCTCAGTAAGTTGTATATTCCGTTTTTAAAATAATTTATGCTCTCTTAAAAATTCTATCCGGCGTCACCCAGTTTCACACTCTGTAACCTTTACCCCTCAGCTATTTGACAGGATTCTATCAGCGGTATAACAACTTGACGAAGTCAAATTAGTCACTGCACAGTTATCAACTATTGTATAATTGAGTCGAAATACTAATAATAGTCACATAGTTGATGATTTGGTGTGAATTATTTTGTATATAAGTGTGCTATTTTGTTATATTAAACGATTCATTTTTGATGGTCAGTTATTGTATATTCTGAGATCCGTCTATTTGGGAAGAAGTTGGGACTAGATCAATAAATCGAATTAATGTGCAGTTATCACATGATCAAAACCAGTTCAAACAGTCAATCTAAGTAACTTACAGTTAATACTTCGGAAAGAACATTCCCATCATTACAAAAGTGGTGATCACAAATGTCTGTTCAAAGAAGTGCTTATTCTAATTATAATGAGTTAAAATCAACTCTGGCATTCAAACAGGACTGTTTGTTAAACTTCAATTAAAATTCTTTGAAATATTTCAGATTAATTCGCTAAAGCTCTCAGTTCCTAATCTGTTTTCACAAATTATTGATGGATTGATTACTGTAACTGATGCATTGTACTCGGAAATAAAGAACCACTTCATGGTGACTGTAGATAACAGGCAATATTTAGCGAAAATATTGCCAAACAATTTGACAAGAACATATGTGGCCATAAATAGGTATTTTGTTATTGTAGTAGCAGAACAACGTAAGATACAATTTTTAGTAATCACTTCAAAAATCAACAACAAGTGTAGTTTACTGACGAGACAAAAAATTCTAGTCATATTTCAGCAGAAACATAGTAACTGGTCAATAATTCGAGATTCTGATATTGCCCCATGTTCTTAATATGATGAAGCACTCTATTTGTTTATTGTCATGGTCTTTCAAAAAACCTTCTAGTGATAAAGAGGACAGTCTATTCTCAAGATATAGACTAATTGTCAAGTAAGCAATCTAACCTGGTTAGCTTATGTCCATTGTTTAATTACTTTGTTTCATAACGTACACTCTATCTTAAACTCACTGGTCATGAAAATGCCTAACTATAAAAGACTGAATTATTTAGAATTTTTCATTGCGTATAAGTGAAAGTGAAATCTTTGCAATCATAGAACAAACAACATAATTTAAACAAGTAAAGCTAGCAAATGTATCTCCACCAATCAACCAATAGCTAAGAAAATCAGATAGTACAATTGCTGGTACCATTTGCATCTATTCTAACGTATAGGTGCTTTTGTAGTTATGATAGTGCATGAAGTATTTTATGGATATTTATTAGTTATTTGAAATGAGGTGGCTTGTGGAGATTGGTATAAAGTCGTAATTGATTGAATTCGTCATAGTGGATGATCGTCGCGCTATATCACAAATTGGTGGGAGTGGGAATTCTACCATTGGACTCCAGCCGACCTTCTATTGCAGAGGGTTAGGCGTTTGCTAATCTGAAGACCCTGAGATGGAGTCTAGGGTGTGCACTAGTGAGAAATCCCATGCTAGAAGGGAATAGCAGTCTAATGCTCCCTGGTTTCAATGGTACCCTGCTAACATCAATTTATTCGCTAACTTTGCTGTTATATAATTTACTACATTGATAGAAGAATCATTCAATAGGATATGGCAGTTAAATGGGTCGATTGAAAACTGAAATGAACCATTTCAAATAAGTAATTTCACTTTAATATTCCCTAGACTCTAGTTATAACTTGAAGAACTACTACAATTTAAAACATTAACATCTAGCTACTCAGTAACTTCATGTTGGACTATGATATTCCCTTTGACTGATGATATTACGATACTAGTCAAATGATGCAAGTTCACATTACATACATAGTATTATTTCCTTTATAATTATAGATACTGATACTCCAACTAATATAACATCAAAGTATAGTGTATGTGATATCTAATAACTTATATTAGTTACTAATTTACTATTTGATAAATAGAATTTAAACAGTATAACATAAAACAAGAATAAAAACAAACATCACTTTGGTTAATACACTTTGTGTTCAACTAATGTCTACTGAATACAACCAACTTAGTAACAACCTAATAAATTAGTTAATAATCAATGAAAGTACAAAGTATCTCATTAAATAAAAACAAAACTAAAATAAACAAAACTTTACTAGTTAAATTAAGTCAAGATGTTTACTTGTAAATAGTGGTCTAATGAAAAGAAAAATTCTTCTATTCAAATAACGTACGATGTTGATTGTTGTCATCATATGACTTTAGGTACAATGAAAGACGACAATTTTTCATAAGAATTTAAAGCTTAAAAGTAACATACTTTAATTAATATCAACATCTTTATTAAATATAATAAAGAATTTTCTTGATGAAAGTATCTCATATCTAATGGATAACAATAAAAGTATATGAATATATAGAGTTATTGTAGTAATTAATAACATTCGTTATTTTATATGGAGTTTTGTGGTTTAGTGATTAAGGTGTTCGTTCTTCAGTTATTAAGTCAAGGGTTCTAACTTTGATTCACTACTCATTTTGGTTTAAGTAACCGGATAATAATATACTTTTTCCTTAATTATAAAGTGTTATATCTCGTACTTGATAATTTGACTAGCCGTAAACTACCTAGTCGCAAATTTAGAAGACAGAAGACGAGTAGACAGGAACTTTATTCCAGTAAGATGGAGAGTGAGTTATGTACAAAAATATTTGTAGTTTTAGTTTTCTGAACAACAAAAATCTGTATTATAATCCATCTGATCCGAATTAAGAAGTCTCAGCTGTTACCCAATAGGAACGTGCCACGTCAAGATTCTGGAAGGTTCTATCGATCAGTGATTGGATGGAATGTCTCTGGCACCTTCAACGGTTCTGGAGGCCTCGTTAATTTTTCTGGGAGCCATCCCAACATAAAGTAAGACTCAAAAGTGTAGTATGCAAAACAAGCACTCGGTAAGTGAGTTACATTATTATAAGGATTAAATCATGATAATTTATTAACTATCCCGTCCATGTAGATACCCTATAAGTGAATCACCCTAATGTCTCATCATATCTTTTTGTAAGTAGGATATCGAACAGCATGATATATTATACTACTCCTTTTTTCTACTATAAATCGGATAGATTCTTCAATAAATTACTGAAGTCACTGACTTCATCACATATTAATCTCTACTACTATCTTCTTTCCTGAAAACATATATCTGTTGATACATTTCGTTATTGAAACTTAATTAAACCTTCATAATCTTTCTAGACTCAGTTACATTATTAGTACATCCAATGAAATCAATAAAAGTTTCTCGTAGGAATACAATAGATTAAATTTGGCTTCAGGCTCATGAACAATAAGACGCATGCATGTAAGATGATGTAGAAGTCAGATTACAGTCTATCAAAAGTTATTTTTTGACAGTTGGATTAAATAACATGGGTGCTGTTTCTTTTTCAACCACCTTCTTCGTAGTACCATATTTACTAAGTTTTTTGATTGAAATTCTTAGGAAAATCCGGTTGAATATGAAATGATGAGGAAAGTTTGGAGCTCAGGAGGATAATTTTCGAAATGCTTTGTTTTCTTTGTCCGATATTACATTCATTTTCCGATTTCATTCGTTTCTTTAGTCATTCATCCTGAGGCAGTAGACTTATGTCACGAAGTTAAACAATCAGTTATTGTTCACTAAAACATTAGTGAATGGGAAGGCCACGTTATCCTACGTAACACATCTACTACTAGCCTCTTTTTATATAGTCAATGATATTTGTATTCTTTTGTTGTTGTATCTTTTAACCTGCATATTGTTAATTGTAAAGATTTTTTGGTTATGCAGACGATAAAGTGGTAACATTTCATATCATGACCATGAACGATGAAAGTTTAAATATCACAACAGGAGTAAATGCATCTTGGTAACAATGTGTACCAACTGCCATGAAATGTAGGCCTTGAAGACTTTCTTACCAACTACCTATAACCACCCAACACTAATAATACTGTATTTCATTATATATGAATCATCATAGTATAATTCTCAACTGGCCAAATATCTTTTATGAGATTATACTTTTGTAACATCGGTTATTGAAACAATCGACAAATCTATAAGAAGTTAAGCATGCTTACATGAATTGTGTGTTTGTGTGTATGTTGGTGACAAGACAGAACACATAGTGGAATCAAAAATGTTTTCTAATTTTTCTATCTATTCAACAAGTTCCAAAAAAAAATATTTTCGTTTTTAATGATCCAACCCATTTTGTTTATTTTATGATTGGCATATATTATATCACTTCTACAATTCATTTTCCACCAATCGCATTACTAGATTAGGATAGAAAGTAATGGAAAATGAAAAAAACGTCTACATACATAGAGAGTAAGCAAGTTATCTATCTCACCTAGACACTTGTACTCTATTGTACACATTTCTATTTTGTGGGTGTAAAAGCCTAGGCAGCTTGTATTTAATTATCCAACCCAGATATAGGACTTTGTCTAGCCTCCTTGTATGTTAACTTTTGTTTATATGAATTGACCAATCATATACTACGAATGTGAAATTGTCCTTTCAAGGTCGATCGGATAAGAGTAATGTTTACGAATTTTAGTTGGTGCACAATAATCAAAGATTCAAGGTTAAGCGTGAAATATGTTAAAAATGCATAGTACGATTAAAACAATCATTATCACTGTTACATTATAATTACAATTAAGTTAAATAGTAATAGTGAGTTGCACAAATGAAATATGAAAACTTTGAGAACAAAACATGTTTCTTATCATATACTGATGGTTGTGGATAGAAAAATGAAGATATTTTAACTAATCATTTGAAAATAAACTTATCTCGTCTGTGAATAGTTATTATCCGAAGTAAGTATTATAATGTTAAAAGTAGATTTTAAGAAATTCCATAGTTCATTGTATCATTTAGATATTATTGGTGTATACCCAATTGTGTTTAACTTATGAAGGCAGTTAACACTATGTGGTATTCAACAATGAGTTTGTGCAACAATAGTTTATGTTTTAATGGTTAACATTTCAAAGAGTTAGACTGATTAAGAATATGAACCGTCTCTTAGTATTCTTCACACAGTTCATGTCTTTCTTTTTCTAGTTAGTAACTACAGTCTATACTACTATTTGTGTATTAGGGTTAATGATACTATCCATTTACTCAAACTAGATTAAATGTAGCCAGTTCCAAGCCTGTGGCCAGTTGGTTAAGAGCTGTTTTGTGTAATCACTAGGTCGCTGTTATAGTTGAGGTCGGCTGGAATTGTTTGTTTTGTGTAAATCAGTTTGAGTCCTTTTATCTATTTATTTAGTCTTGGAGTGTTTTTGCATAGTTTTTCTTAAAGATTTTATTTCAAGCCCCCCACCCCCCAATATATATTATATGTGTTCTTTTTCTTTCATGTTCATAAGTGTTACTCTAACATGTTCATAACAGGCAGTTGTGGATATTTCTAGACGCTTAAAATGAAACATTTGATGAAAATACCAATAATAGGCATTACTAACTCATCATCCAACCGAGAGTACGTGGTACTACACATTGAAGAACATTGAAAATCCTGTGAATAACCTCGGGCTATTTTACTGAGAATATGATTTGAAATGTTACGTATAAATAGTTACACGCCACTTGGAACACAGTGTTATAAATTCAGTATAACATGTATAAACAGATCGTGCACATAAATTGTAATATTTAATTCTAAACATTGTTTTACAATTAGGGATTAATTTATACTGTAACATCAAAACAATCCAAGATTGATAGACTTTCAGGTTACTTGATTTTGATACAGGTAACACATGAAGAGATACTCATTGAGCGTATTGTGTGTAATTCAGAACATATCCGTAAGTATTTGGGAAGATTTTTTGAGGTCTCTCGTGCATTCTGACTTTGTGGATACTGAAGGTCAACTTTGATTCTTTGAGATTTCTGGATGTTGTTTAGAGAATTGTTCAGCTTCCGGATTGTAGTACAACTTAATGCAATCACGTTTGAACGTCGCTTCACTTTTACTTCAGCATTGTACACCCCTGAAAGTAATTCTCTAGGCCTAACATAAAATTTGTCTTGAAATCGTGTAGTAAATAACTTGGTAGGTCAGTTGAACATTAATAGTAATAAAATTTAAAAGATTTCTAAGTTGAAGTTACTCATACTTCAAGTTATTTGTGCAAAGCATGTTGTTGCGAACATATCTAGATAATATTTAGATTGTGTCGTAGATTTACATTTCTCAAGTATGCGGGAATGTCTATTGACTAGAATCGTAGTCGAGTGACAATTGATTAAATGCATCCATATATTTAACTGGTTATCTTCTAAAAACGTTTATAACCTATCATTCATACCAACTGACTTTGATTACCGAATTAGCTTATCATTATTATTTTTCATGGCCTTAGAATTAGGTTTATCATATCCACCTTATCAGTTTCTGGTCAGCGAGGTATTCATTGCTTCTGGTTTGGCATTGTACTCAACTGTTTGTCGGACTCATTATCTTGCGATAAGTACTTCAGGAAATCATTGGTTCATATACTAACTTTGCACTGACCATAAGTTGAAAGGTCTAAGGTTCTTGATGACAGATTAGTTAAATGTAGATGAAGACGTTTTCCACTTTTGGATTTGTAAATAATACTCATAGGACCTATTCAGAGTTCGTTGAAAATCTCTCACTACTCTCTTAGTACTTTACATATTTTGTGCAACAAAGTAGGACGTAAAAAATATCAGTTTAGGGAGATGAAATTATTAAAATTAGCGAAAATGATTTGTGTATGAAGTGATCAGTTAGTGTTGAGTTTAGAAAGTAGTAATCAATTCGTAGTTTAAAACAGTCGGACATGACTGAAAATGGATTTGTAATCGCATATTCTATAATGTTGATTTAGTGATTACAGTACTACTCAGCCCTCAGTCAGTCGCTTAAAGGCATGAACTACATTTTATTTACTTCAATTGAAACCCTTACATACTAGAATGTGCAGCTATAAGCTTAGTTCATAGAATCTGTACTTGGTTAGCAAACATGTGTTAATAGTCGTATGCTATTTCATGTACTTGATTCTTCATTAAATATATGATAAAGAACTCACTAACAATATTTGCTATATATTCTAACATAATTGTAAGTGAAATAAGTTTGGACATAAACTTTCCTAAACTACTGAAATACATCATGTTTGGTACATACTCTTGAATGTTTAAATGGACTTTTATAGGATGCACACTTTGCGTTGTCTGTCTGTGGTCCATTCCTTTTTTTGTTTAAACTCTACATTATTACTTTTTTACGGTTGGCTTATTTGGCTTACATGAGATACACTATTCTATAAATCTTTGTTTTGTGACTTTCAGTTTTGAACTGTTTGATGATAAGTGTATACGCAGTGTTTTGGTCTTAAAGCACTATTAGGTAGTTTTGAACATTAGCATGTCAGAGTCAGATTCAATTGAGAAAATGAGCAATAAATTTGACAGTTAAAATCCGGAAGTTGATATAAATTGGTTGATAGTATGATTATTTTTAAAAACACAAACTTATATAATTTAAATGTCAGTAAGTAAATCTGTAGTTACTGTAAATTAAATAACTTAAAGGTTCACTTTTATTGCATTGGCTAAGTCATTAGTTTCTTAGCCATTAAATTGCAAGTTCCAAACCTACCTCAACTGCTTTGGTTTAAGGAACTAAATAATACCTAGGATGTAGTTCAAAGTCAAATACATAAATCAACGTTTGGCAATGAGTGAAGTTAGATATATGCAATCACTTATGAATCATTTTGATAATAGACATTCTTACCAACCAGGATTTTGTTTGATCTAGGCATTAGTTTTTTTAAAATTATTTTTGGTGTCGTTGTGATGTGAGTCTGACTGCGTTTCAGTGAGTGCAATTCTTTCTTCTGCTTATGAAAATGATCCTTTAGCATACAACAATTATTTTTGTATGAATAAGCATTTTTTTTCTCACCCACCCTTAATTTTTCTAGCCTACCTATGTCCCAATTTGTTCAATGAGAAATTAACAGTATTTGGATTCAGTTTACTAGTTTAAGGAAAGTATATGTACTACTCATTCCTGAAAAGTATTACCTATTCCTAATGACGAAAGTAATAATCATGAAGACAATGTTATGAAATTCGGTTCACATGTAGTTGCGTCTAATAAGAACGTTTTCCAAAGCTAGTTAACGTTGGTTGTGTAGTCACTGTCTTTGGTGATAAGTAGCTGAAACTATGCGTATAGTAAAGTGATTTATGAGCAGACAAAATGTCGTATTGTATTAAAATATAACAACAGCATACATTCCATAACTTTCTAGGACAGTAAATCACATTACGTCATATTGACAAGGATAGAGCATTTACACTATGCGTATATTCGCCAGAACTCAATTAACACGCTTTAGAGTATTAATGCATATTAGTGATTGGTCTGCTGATAAAGAGAACAATGAACAGTTTATAGTGTTTAAGATAAAATATGATCGTGCTTAACGAAGAATCAAAGCAGTTTTTGCTCTTTAAAAGAAATAACGACTTTTAAAACTTCTGAAACAGTGTATATTATATGATTCGTAATGTGTCATCGCTACATTTCATAGTCATTGAAGCTGATAGTTATAAAAATACGCTAGTAGTCTATGTGACCAGGTAATTTATCCTCATTGTTATCTAAGGATGACGCCAGATAGATAAGGAACCATTGGTGAAATGACAAAATGCAAATTGCATTACTGTACTGTGCAGTAGTTAGTGGCCATCCTGCTTACGTTTTTTATTAAGCTCTTCTTGAATCTGTGATGACTTTTCTCAATCGAATGAAGTCTTTCTTGATTGTACTTATATCCTAACTGTATCTCCTACCTCGTATTTATCATATATTATTGAAATTTTCCTCTTTGATTATGATCTATTTCTATCTTTCATTTCTTCACAGTATTATATTTCTAATTTAATGACTCATATATTTTTGGTTCCTATTTGCAACAAATCATGTGTTTAAATAAGCAGATATCACATTGTTAACTTCCATAAATATGACTATGGATGATGATTTAGCGCACACTTAAAACATGACTTTATGACTAACAGCTTGGTCTTTTATATATCGCAGTACACTACATTTTTTTCTTTTAAACACTGAAATCGTAATACAATATGACACCAAAATAAGTGCCATACACATGACGTGAAGTGAAGGAATGAATAGTATAATCGATGGGCAATAAACGACAATAATATATAATAGGAGATCCAAAGCCGTTTAAAACATGACCGATAAAGGCTGCTTTCAGTTAGGAGAGTTTACTTCACGATTAGTAGGAATGTAATGAAAACTACTATAGGATTATTGCTGGCTTCTATTCTGATATGTATTTGATACGGCCTCAACGTAGAGGTTGTAATGGATCAGTAGTTACTAGTTCTGTACAGTTATCTGTACAGTCACTAAGATATTTCAAAAACGGACTCTCTCAGCTTTCTCCACTTATATTCAGTACACGTAGATAATGAGTAATCTTCAATTTACTGGACTGACATTATCACACCCGACCTCTTGAGTTAAATATTTGAGATTTGGTTAAAGGATATATAAAAGTGCATATATATATATATATATATTGCGAGATGTTGAATAGTGT
The DNA here is from genome assembly GCA_025215515.1 of Schistosoma japonicum. Classification (NCBI taxonomy): domain Eukaryota; kingdom Metazoa; phylum Platyhelminthes; class Trematoda; order Strigeidida; family Schistosomatidae; genus Schistosoma; species Schistosoma japonicum. Next base: position 6,747,622 of record CM046067.1, on the reverse strand, counting down.
AGAAGAAAGTTTGATGAAAGATCAGGACAGCCGAACTGAGATGTGGCATAAATTCACGAAGTCGTGGACTGTTGGTATGGGCCATACTGCTAAGTGCAGACTACTTCGCTGAGGCCTGCTCTATGATCACTTTTGATGGTTGAATTCATTCGGTGATATGACTAAGAATCAGTCCCAAAGGCTTAGATGCATTCATTCTTCATCTTTCACTAGATATTGAGTCCCAGTATTCATGCATACTTCCTTTTCATTCCTTCTTCAGTGTTTAGCCTCTCTCACTAACATTGAAACTACTATTTCTCTACTCCTTTACATTTATTTTGTTGATCCTATTTCGTCTTCCTAATGTGGTATGAAAACTTGAGCTACTTAGCATTTTTGCTAGACTCTACTTTGATTATGAATGACTGGTTGGGGTCATGTAGTATCTATAATGTGGTTAATATAATATTGTTCACGTAAATCAATCAATAAGCTATGATAAAACAGATATACTACTTCTTTTATCTTGCCTCGGTTTTACTACCTAATATATACCTTAACTTTTGTTATCATCGTAGTAAGATAGCAGGTTATAGTAACTTAATCGGGACTCTTCTATTTGAAGTAGATACGAAAATAACAACAGTAAAATATTGGATATTTAAATACTCAGCTTAATGAATGTAATATACTACGAAAATAATATGTATGTTAATGTATATCGGAGTGAGATAGGCAGAAATCATAATTAAGTCTTATGGTCATGGGTAAAATCCACGATGGGTGACTGACACACATTACGACCGGGAAGTTCAGTGCTAGAATGTAACAATATCTCAGCGTTTCCTAGTTTTCAGTGGTTTTCTAAAGTCAGTTCATGATGCAAGACTACAAATAGAAACCAGTTAAGCCATAAGTTCAAAGTCACATAGTTTATTTCTTGAGAGTTAAATTTTCATAAATAATTAACAGAACCATAACCTATTTATCCTTTGAATCCCATTTAGACCAAATGTGTAATAATGCAACTTTCTGCATTCAAGTTACGTTTCTTATTTTTTCAAAAAAAACTATCAATGTTTTTTATCTGTCAATATCACCAACTCATCTTCACTCACGAGCTTCTGTAATCAATTTATCATAATTCCATTCAATTTGTGTACAAGATTCATGTATTCCAGAGTATTCGTCTATCGTTTCATTTCATAGGATATATATGGAAGAGGATATACCGATAACTGCTATGTTTCCATCTGACTTTTTCAATAATTAACATCGCGATCATTTTGAAATCTTTCATTATAACGCATATTTACGCATAACAATTATCGCTCAACATAATTCAGTTCATTTAAATATAAAACAAGGGGGCTGTGATTATTTGTATTGTTTATCCAGTTGGAAAAAGTCGTGATCCAAACATTTGAACAGGGCAATTTTTACATATTCCCACCCACACCTCTCCTAATTCTAATTATTTCCAGTATTGACAGAATTATCTGTTGCAAAATAAATGACTATTATCTAGGAGTGAATGACCCTTAAATTTTCAATATTGAAACTAGTTTTGCCTTGTTTAGTACTTACTCATCGTCAACATTTATCACATTTACTAGCAAAGAATATCTCAATAATCATCAGAATCATTCATATATATGAATCATTATTAATATAAGTAGTAGTAGTCATGTGTTAGTAGTATGATTTATACAAACGAAATAGAATGTGATTAGGTTTTTTTTAAACATACATTATATTATTGTCAGGATGTATATTCAAATAAACAAATCCGACCGGAAGTTATTATAAAGTAGTTTGGCTGTTTTTTTTTAATGGACTGATAAATTTGTTTGAATTACACATCTATTAGCAGTTCATCTTCGTATGTGCGTATAATGTCGTAGGCAAGTGAAGTGACATATTCACAACATGGAATGCTTATTTTATGTTGGTAGTATGAGTTACATTATTGTACAGCAGATAGGTAGGCATCTTATTTGAAGTGAATTTAGGTTTTATTAACAGAAGTTTTACTTATGACACACTAGTCATTCATTATTAACTTATAACATGGTTGTCATACTAAATCAGAATATCAAGATGTGTACCAAAGTAGTGGAAATAGTGGAGGTAATAATAGTAGAAGTAGAAATAGAATGACTAGGTATAGATAAAATGATTCAAGAAATTGTTAGATATTTGGAAGAAGTTAGCTTTAAGACCAAATTATTTCAGTTAGTCAGTGTAAGCGTTGAAAATTCCCAAAATAAATTACAATCCTTACCCCTTGGTAGCATTATTATTCCTCACACATAGTGTTGCTCAAACCATGCACACGAATCTGTTTCTGGTTAATAAGTATAACAAACTAAATACTGTGTTTATTCATATTTAGTGTCAGCAGCTGAATTTGTCTGCATGTTTTCAAGTGCTCACAATGCATGCTATGCCCAGCACCTTTGATCATTTTCCCATTAAAATAATGTATCAGTGCAATGTATTCTAGTGTAACTCATTAATGATTACGTTTCTAGCACTAACATGTACCATACTATATTTTTTATCAGAGATATCGGAATGCAGTACATTAACACGCTCATCACAGGTATCTATGGGTAACGTTAACTATTTATCTAATGGAAAGTTAAACTAATATTCTGTACTCACCAACTAGATGAACAGAAAGTGATCGAAAGTACTGTATATAGTATAGTGAATTATTGTAAACAGTGCTGATAACTACAACCATTTCATAAATTTCAATACTATTGTAGATTAGTTTGGTGTTATGTGCACATTTAGCTTAGAAGATAGATACATAACTGAAATTTATGGCATAATATTGTTTCACTTAAACAAGTATAAAATCTCGAATTCCTTTGCACATATGCTTGTTGAGTTTGAGCTATTCTGTTTTTTTTTTTAAATTTACAGAATGGAGCATGTGATTTACTTTTGGAACTACCTATGTGTATAAATACATTTTATGTAGGTGTGTTGAATCTTATTTGAAAAATTGGAGTCTACACTACTGCCACTACTAATCAGCTAATAGAATTTGAGAGAAAGTAATGGTAAATGCCGTTGTCATATGTTGTGTAATCGATTAATTGAGACAAAGTATCCACGTATAACAATAATTAGAACTTGATAGCGAAATATACGTATTGACCTAGGTTTAATACAATATTTTTCTTATAGACATAACAATCGAGAGAGAATATTAATAGCTTATGGATGTAGAACAAAATCAAGAAATGAATTCCACACATTCTGGGTTACCATTTTTCATCAATGTACATTATTTCTAGCACTTACTGTTCTCAACTTATTTTTATTAACCAATCATATGCGTCAACCGTAAAGTATTGTTTACAACCTATCGCGAATATAATGGCTTAGTAACTCAAGAAATGCCACCAACCGGGTGGATTGTATATTTCTCACCCTTGGTCCCTCATTATTCTTTGGAGAGGAGGGAGAATACTAATTACCATAGAATTTACTGCATCAATTATGTATAAAGGAATAATAGAATTCAAGATCTGGAGGACGATAAATAGTGCATGCATCTTAACCAGGTCACCCAGCGTCTCCGATCACTGATCATGTTCATCACGTGGATGCGAATCAGGTTGTCTGTACTTACCAACATACCTCAGATCAACAGCTAACATTATCTTCTATTTCAATTTATGATGTTCACTTTAAGGAGGTTTAAGTTAGGAGAAACCTCAATCATACTGAGTTAGTTATTGAATTGTAATGTTCATAGTCGTTGGATAATATATGGTGAAATTTATTCTAGTTAGGCAGATAATTATCTTCATATATTTAACTGTAAACTAAGTGGTATCTTCTGTACTTACTTCAGCCAATTAGGGTTCTTTACTTATCTGTAAGACAATTCTGCGAAACAATGGATCATGTTTTCATTAACCAATTGATTAATTATCGATTTCGTTACTGGTTTTAGCACGTTTTTCAGTAGTGTTTAGAATCTGAAGTGGACATGTATTACTATATATTCCCGTTGTTTTCACCAAATTAACCTAATGTCGCCAGCTACTGATATTGTAGGCTCAAACTAGGCAGTCTATGCCAACCAACATTGATCAGACTAATAGTTAATAATCTCATCTATTACAACATATTCATTAGGTATTTTTGTCAAAAAGGAGATAATTGTAAAGACTGCTTTGTAGTTTTACATTCTTAAACATAATTCAAGTAGTATTAGCAGGTTAGGATCGCAATAATTGCATTCCAAGACCAATTACTATTCACAGTATGTTTATTGATCCATTTTCAACCAATGAGTTATAGTGAATGGACCGTATATATGTGAGAAGTTTCTCCTGTAAATTCTGTGTATAAACTGTTTTTATAACTGCACTTTATTGTTTTTCAGATTTTGAAAATATACCTTATTTTCCTCTCATCCTGTGTAAAATACAGTGGCATAAGAATTCTAGATAGTCGAAGATTTCACAACTAAATAGTTATTGAAAATTAAGCTGTAGGAAGTAGCTTTTCCATCTTTAGTTTTATTATTCACATATAAAACACAACTTCTGATAAGTCGCTAAGTAACGGATGTATATTCACTCTAATCGGCATTCTTAGTTGATTGGTGTAATTTTAGACTAACCGTGTTTTTCGCCATCTTTTTCTACTCCATATAAATGTTAATTCATTCGTGTTTGTTGTTGTTTTAGCTAGTCTTCATAGTTTGATTATGTAATCCTGTGTGCATTTTTTCTCTTAAAGTTATTGTTTTTCAGCAATTGCCACTATTCTCTCTCTCCGTCCAACCAATCACATTAAGTGTATGCTAGAAAAGTCATAGGCAGCAGAAAATTATTATTATTAACCTGCTGCATACAAATATCTTAGTTTATTCGTTTCCTCTGACTGTTGATGAAATCAATGTAAATGTCATCTACCCGCATTATCAAAAGAAATTCCTATCCTCTGTGATTATTTCTTAATCCACCGATTAATAACCTATAATAATCAATTCGTTGGTTATGTTATTGTTTGTGCTTTACACTTTCCTGACTATCTTAGTTTCTGGAGAAGACAGTAGTTGTTTATCTCCTCATATTCTTATCTCCGGAATATCAAGTAGTTTAGCTTGTTAATACAGTTTTTTTAGTTGAGATGGTAGAATTGTGTGGTCTTACATTATAGACTGTTTGTATATAACTAGTCAATCATAGGAAGCCCGGTGTTACCAGGCAGCTATTCTGTCCTTGTACAAGATCCTTCAGCAGTGCCCATCTGTGGTCATACAAGAAACCGAATTTTCGACCTAACTGAACACTAAGCACACAAATCTGTACTCGATATAAGAGTATAATCAATCATTTTATAAAATTCTCCGTTAAATCTACTTGTAAATACTTAATTACTGATTTCATTACGTTAACTAATAGAATTAACCAAACTGCGTCAATTGTTCTTGTTTTTTTCAAATTCATAAGGAGAACTAATTGTACCAGATAACCATACTATTGGTAGTTACCAGGCATTTACATTATTCTAAATTAATTTCACGACACTTGGTAGTCACACTTGTGATTCAATTTATATATACATACCCGTTGAACAAGTGTGGTTATCTGGACTCAGCAGCTTTGTGATGAACGTCGTGGCGTTTGGCATGAAACGAACCAAGTTTGAGTCCCGATATGAACATCAACACTGGGATGCAGGTGTATCCAGCTGATGCACCCCAAGCAGGGCGAAGCGCGAGCCTTGGGTCCCACTTACCATCCACAATCCAACTGAAGGAGAAATTAAGAGGTGTATTCCGTAGGTTGTTGTTTTATCAAAACGACATTCTTTGTATAAAACATGGAAACATTAAACAGTAATTTATTTTCTTCCACTTTCTAATTATTCAAGAAAAGTTATAGATCAAGTTATCTGGGACATTTTCAGTGCTTTGTATCGAGTCAACACTTTCTGTTATTTTTCCTTTCATTCAGTAGATGAATGATGCATATTTGAGTGTAATTTTCATTAACTAGTGGATTTAATGTTCTACTTTCTATAATATTTATGTTGTTTATCCGGTATTTTGGGTTGCGCTACACTGACACAACCATAAGCAGTTGATGAGGATAAGTTCAGTAGCCTGAAAGGAGATCTCTGATGAAAATTACACTATAATATCCGAAAACCTCTAAGTGAACCGAAAAATGCTCAAAAGTTCTGTATACTATAGACAACCTCGACCACTATGGATAGGGATGGTATTATTTCTTTGATTAATTCAATTTTACCTAACTTTTTCTAGATCTGACAATATGGTTCAAAGTTTTATTGAGTAATTCCTTCTCTAACTCAATGACCTAAAGGTAACAAACTTCCAGTAGAGCTTGAAGGTTGTGAGTGTACACTACGAACAATTAGCTTCCCCCTCCTTAACTCTTACAATACTAATACTAATACTAATACTAATACTAATACTAATACTAATACTAATACTAATACTAATACTAATACTAATACTAATACTAATACTAATAATAATAATAATAATAATAATAATAATAATAGCTTTATTAAATAGTATGTTTAGTACAATATGAATTTTCAGCATACAGTGTTTCAACAAGTTACTCATTGACCGTGTACACATACGATTGGATTTACACCAGTTCATGTTCACGAAAGTAGCAACACCACCTCACACTTTTTCTTGATGACAGAACGATCCTGACGAAAAATCTAAAACTCATTTGGCGATAGCAAATTGTCATCATACAGGTCATGTAGCCACGATTCTTGAACTGTGATTAAACCACAGTTACGGTATATGTTAAGACTAAGGATAAATTGTAGGTAGTCCACTTTTCTAATAAGAGATCTATATTTAAGACTAAGAATTTCAGGAATAGACGTTTGATGAATATTGATCCTTCTTAACGCATGTTACCAGCCACTATGATATCTTCGTTCAGATCTAACTGAATTACTTATGATAGGTCGTGAACATTTTATAAAGGCTCGTAAGTACATAATGCGTTTTCGGAACATGATTGAGCAGTTAAAACAAAACAAAAAGTAACTTTTTGAGATATTAGGTACAACGTAGTAGCCTAAGATTTCAAACAGACCCCTGAATATACTAAATATCCAGTCTCCTCTTGTTTTCAATGAGTATCAGATACTAAAGTCAGTTAGTGGTGTGTATACTAATTTCATCTTTTGACCAGCCATAGAAAGTTCACAATTTATTCATTATTACTTTCATGTGAAGTATTGATTTTTCCTAGTGGATACGTTTCCTATTTATTGTTGTTGTCGTCGTTTCATTAAACCATCCCTCACATGTGTACATGTATACACCCATACACTAAGTAATAAATAAATAACAATGATTTCCCAAAGAATGTAAACAAGAATTTGTATTTATGTGTTTACAAATATAAACATATGTGCGCAATTGACTAATCGGTAGTTGGTATCAATGAGTAATGCTAACTCTGTATTCATCTATTTTATATATATATATATATATATATATATATATATATATATATATATATATGAATTTAGACGTGTGCATACTTGTATGCATTTTATTTACACAGTCCTTCATTTACTCATTTAGCTAATCTTTCTTTACCTCAGCTCACTCCATAGCTATTATTATTCGTATTGTTATTATTTCTCACTATTATTATAACTAGTCATGTATATGAAAATGTGTAATTTTTATATTTCGTTTCGATACAACTGATTGATTACCGGCTTCATTCATAGTGAATTGATTCTAACAAGGATAATGGGGTTATATTTTACTCTTCACGCTTCGTTATTTACTACAATTTCTGACATTTGTTGTTGTAGTGCATAGCAGTATCAGCGTTGTTGTTCATTAACATGGCTGATTATTACGGCTTGGCGTAGAAATGATCCAAACAGTATCTTAGATATTCTCTCTCTCAAACGCGGACCAACTTTTATGTTGTGTTGTCTACCCCTACCTTAGTAACGCAGACCCACACAAATACAATTAACAATTGATTTATCAACATCATTCTGTTAGTACAATTATTTATTATTATTATTATTATTATTATTATTATTATTATTATTAGTAGTAGTAGTAGTAGTAGTAGTAGTAGTAGTAGTAGTAGTGTTGTAATAATAATAATAATATCGTTATTTTCAAATTTTTCCTAATTCGTTTATTTATCACTTGGACTGACTAAGTAACTGTGTACTACAGTAGTATATAAAAATGTAGGCAGAAAGACATAAAATATGTGCACTACAACAGTGAGAGATAAGAGCAGTGGTCCGTAGTACATAAAAGCTGTAGTATTCAGGTTTTATTTATTTATTTATTTACTTATTTACTTGCTTCTTTGCCTTATGTTGATATGTATCAAACTACTCTGTGTGGTGAAAATGTGTTTGTCTATTGTGTGTCCCGTTTGTATTCGTGTGCATGTGTATCATATATATATATATATATATATATATATATATATATATATATATATATATATATATATATATATGTAAGCGCAATATAAGCGTATAATATCAAAAACAAGCTGTAAAGTGATATCCTATATATAATGATTTAGACATCATGGCCAGTGCATAGTCTTCAAATCGTCCACTGGTTTATATTTCTAACTGCAGTTGCGAAAAGGGACAGTTGTTCAGTATACTTCCTGGTTGCAAATGGTTGTTTCATTCAACAATCTCTATAGTATTGTCGTTTTGTATTCATCTCAGTTGAGTACCACTGAAAACCAAGGGACAATAAACAACGTTTTCGACCTAATATAAGACTCCTCGTTACTATGCACCCTAGATTCAACCAGGGAATCGAATCTAGGACTTTCATATCTGGCGACAAACGCTTAATCGGCAGTGATAGAATTGCAACTTCGGTCAATTTATGCTACTGAGCCACAACCAGTTAAAGCTGTTGGCGTTAGCTATCTTGCTTTCGAAATGTCCGAACCCCACAAGCAATAACTCTTCACAAAACTTCAGGAACATCTTATGCTTAGGGATTAGTGAGCTGATTATCGTCTCTGCAATATCTAATTATAACAATCGTCATATGCTTACTAGTGACTGATTTAAAGAGTTATAATTTTGGAGCCCTAATAATGAGAAAACTTGAACAGTAGGGTTCAGCAATGTTGGGTATGAGTCAGTCACTCACTGATAGCACTGAACTAGTGTAGCACGACATATCCAGAATCGATCGAAGTTAGGAATGAAAGTCAAGTCATTGAATCGCGACTCAGTAGTTTGAATGTTAAGCATTCATCATGAGGCTTTAAGATTCTTCGTTCGATCCCTAGTAGTAGGGTCATAGATGGTTAGTAGCATTGAGGTGTTATCTAGTAGGAAGAGACTGCTGTCTGATATACCTTCCGATTTTTAAAAATCTCCCTCTGAGGTCAGTTCATTAAGTAATTTTTTAAATTCACAAATCACAACACTGAGTAGCAAGAATATACATTCATCGATTTATTGGGTATTAACATCCGCTCTTTGTGAAATCTCTATGCATATTTTTTGTAATTTTTCTTCATCATATGCTGGTTTACGTTAAGTAACAGTGTAAACTCTGAAGTATACTGGATTTTTATTTCGTCCTTAGTATTGATAATAAGAATCCATAGCTCCTATTATGCATGGAAATCCCGACCTTCATTTTTTTTTAATGAGCTCCTCACTCTTGGACTACTAAGTAGTTGGCATCTAATAATTTGCATTGATAACATCAGCCAATCAGTCATTCGGTGTATCCTCGAGGACTGTTGAAAATTTGAGAGCAGTTCTTAATTGTTCACACTGTTGAACGGGTGATGGATAACGCAAATGGTCTATATGTGGACTCAACATCAGAAACTAAAGGACTGTACACGATTTGATCAACTAGTAAACAATAATGTTTACGCCATGCTAGTAAAATTTGATGCTGAAGGAAGGAGAGATAAGAATAATTCAGTCGATCAGTCAGTCAATCATGAATAAAGTAGAATATGGGAGATGTGTACTCGTCCAAGGTGCTTGCTGCACCAAATCGACGTAAAAAGATGAATGCCAATATAGTGGTGGTGTTGGTGATACTCGCATCAGTAGTATTAATCAAACCACAGGATAAAAACCATAAAATAATTTTGAAACTCTGGATCTAAGGAAGACAAAAAGTAAATGTATTTTACATATTTCGGTCGATTTTTAGCCACAGTCACACATCTCCAACCGGGGATCACAGTTGTAGAGCGGACACCAACCATGTAGTCTACATCTAACAAAATGGTTCAGACAAGCAATGAATGAATATATGGGCTTATGCATATATTGGCTTAGCCACCTCTAGCTTCCTTTTAATTTATCCCTACTTCAGACAGCACCCCAGGTAGAGGTGAGGGTTGGTTTGGTATTCGCAACAAATGCTTCGGCAACTTCAGTTCTATATTGCTCATACATTCATGTATACATCAATTGTCGATTCGATATTTAGATTTGATTGTTTAGTTGTTTCAGAATCGAAGGTGTATCCACGTTTATTTGTGTCTATTATTTATTTTACACTGTTGATGAACTCATGTTATTTTAAATGTTACAATTCAGAACGACATCATTTTTCCAAGACATATTAATGAATGAGACTAACAGGCTGGGGGTTATACACAACGTTTTTAATGTCACTTAAATATAATTCATCTAAAACAGACAGCGATTATAAGGTTCATTCAGTTAGTTAGTAATCTGTATTAGTTAAATTTCAGTTTTAATAAAGGTTCCATTTAAAGCCTTAACTTTTATATTTACGCATTTCATACGGCATGTTCAGGTACACTACACTGGATAATTTTATAGGAAGTAGCTTGCGTTAATCCTACATTCTTAAAAAACTAAATCTTTTGTAATATTTACATTATAATATTAAGACCACTCACTTAATGAGTGGAAAAATGACTGAATTTACTGAATGCACCATGTACTTGATAAGTATTGAAAATGTCATCAATAACCTTAGCTATACTAGAACAATGGTGCAAATCATGCATTACATGTTGAGTCTAATTTTCAATAGTTTTAATAAAGGAAGGATTTTACGTTGCACCATATTAACCTGATGATATATATATATATATATATATATATATATATATATATATATATATATTGCTAAATGGCATTACGTCGATATTTATCCGTTAACGTATGTAGATGCCATCTGCGAATATATATTTTCTTGTCAGTGTGTATTTTATCACTGTAACATCAACGTCCCTTCTTTATTCCTTACTTTACACATACACAGAGTCATTTGTTAATTTTCCTTAAAAAATATGGCAATCAAAACATGTAGCCATCCACGATGGCTAATAGTTGAAACAAGAGATTCGGTGCATTACTTATGTACATATTTATAGCTAAATATGTATTTACATTGTTAATATTATATATATAGGTTATTTTTTAATTGATATTAATACATTACAATTGTTTTATTACTATTAGTATTATTACTATTATTACTGTGATTGTTATCATGAACATATGTTCAACCATTCAACTATAATCTGTCCAAATGCAATCTTGTTCAATTCATCTGATTTTAATATACACGAATTGCTTTCAAATACTTATTTTGGGCTTAAAACCGAACGATTCTTTTTTACCAATAATAATTTATAATAATCCACCTCCTATTATCTGTAGATTTCTTAACAGGAATGTAACGAATATTCATGTACATAGATAGTTGAAGTATTCATCAATTACATTAGGTAATTAGTGAGCAGCTATTTGCTGCTCTTTAGGGTTTATATCGATCTAAATGCTTAATATGGATGTTAGTCATTAAGTGATTTATCTTGTAAAATCAGTTGATAATGTTGTTTGACGTATACCCAATCACTGTCTACCTCGACTCATAATATTGATGCAGGAGTGAGATAGAAGAAAGTTTGAAATGTCCAGATCAAAACATAGTATAATTTTTTGAAGTCGTTGACAGTTGGTCTTATCTGTGCTAATAAATATGGATTACTTGGTTAGGGTTCATGCAATCATTGTGACAAATGCATTCTTGTCCTTAACAGTATCGAAGTGACATCATAGGGGTTTACTTATTGCGATCCTTTCTGTGTCCAGTAGAAAGCATAGAAATACGTGCCCTTAGTAGGGTGTGGTCAGGGTCATATCATGTTCCCCGGAATGGGGGGGGGCTGTCTTCTACGGAGCCTCTCTAACGATAGACAACGCTGATGTGTGATTTATGTCCATCGCTGTATTGGTGTCCAAGGTCACCGGTTTAGGCAATGTCTCCTTATGTTTTAAGTTTGTGTATGCTAATAAACGGTAATCTGAACATAGTTGCATCAGATGATCTCCAATATCCAATCGTCGGGTTGACTTTTAGAGTGATCCACCTAAGTGTTTTTAGCTTGATTTAGCCTGTGGAATTGGGTATTTAAATTCCCTGCTATGATTAATACGTCTAAACATTTAACTTTGCAAACGAGATCAGAAGGAAATAATTTTTCTTGAGGAACTTATCCAGGTTGCAGCTGACCACTTTGACCGTAGCTACTACTTCGATGTGATAGGATGATCTTGTATGCAATATTAGTTGATTGACTGGATTTATATCGATATACTTATTGTTTCTAGATTAAACTGAATACAATCCTTCTAAAAATTTCTGATATTCTTAGAGTTCACCTGATCCATAACTTCTGTTTCCTCAACAAAATTAGTGTCCGCAGTTGTCTATGTTCATGGATATTAGTTGCGACATACCAATTATCTTTCCACTCAGAACTTGCGTTCGTATATGCATAAGTGTAGCAGTGTGGAGGCAGCCGTTTTGTCTGATATAGTGCTTATCACATTTGGTTTGGCTCATTTTGTAAATAATGCTACATTTTTCTTCTTTCTCTGTAGTATCCTATTATTCTGTGTAAGGCAGAATGAAGGGTTTGTCTCGGTTTGTAGATAACACTGATTCCAAATAGTTTCGATATTTATGCAGTTTTTTCTTGATGCATTTTTCACAAGTGTTAATATTATCTCAAGTTTTAAGATTGATATTGTAATGGTTTGTCAGTTTACGGACAACTAATCGTTTAAGAATTAAAAGACACATCGATACAACTTCAATACATGAATCCATACGAAAAATGTCAACCAGCCATACTTAGTCAAAAGTTAACCAGGCAAGGGAGTCAACCTAAATAGTGGGAACAAACGAAGACAACCAGCTGGCAACATGGGCATTAGGGTGAACTCTTTCAACACTCTTGTGGAATAACTGAAAGTTCGCTTCTACATGAATTAGTAGATACTAATGATAACGTTATCTAGAAAGTCGATGAAAACCCAGCAATTCAAAACCGTCCAGCACAGAGAAATCAACAATATCATCTAATTAAGCTCTAAATCTTATTATTCCATTGGTTTATTATATAGATCTTACTTCCTTCTAAAAGTTAACAAACAACATATCTCTAGATAATATTATTTACAATTTGATTTCACCGGGTAATAACCGTTCACCACTCAGTTGTATTAATAATCTGAAAAATAGAGAATAAAACAAGTTTCATTTTAAATAAATTTCCTATCATTTTATTGTATTCCATTGTACCCACCAATGTAGCAGCAATAATATTATTAGTATGCTTTTTTAAAGCTTACAATTGTTTAAAAATTAATAAGAAGGCGTAGAAAATGAAAGACACACACACAGGGAAGGGGTAAAATTTTTCTGTCTACTTGCAACACTGTGTAACGGCGGAGAGTGGGTCTTCTCCCTCTTGCTCCACACACGCAGACAAACCCCATCACGAAATGGTTACCACTTCTCCAAAAATTATGTATTTTTTTCTGATTACAGATACTATATGCTTCAATTAATATTGTAACTGATGTGGCAACAATAATTTATCATTTTCTAAAATTGTGAATAAAAGTGAGTATTATTGAATAGAGTTTCATCAGGATGCAACATAACAAAACGGAAAGAGTTGTAAAAATATCAGTCTAGTTTATATAATATTAACTTAAATCTGTATAACCATGGATATTGTATTTTCGTGGAGTGGAGTTGTTAGGGGAGAAATAAATTCCATTTGACAAAATGTGATATTCACCAACAATTTCAATATTGATTTATTTAGTTTTATCTAATGTATCTTGGTTTTTGTCCTTATAGTTCTCCTAGCTAACGTCAGTTCGTTAAGAGAAAAAAAATGAACAGTTGCAATCTATTCCAATTAAAAAAATTAAATGAGTAACGTTTGTTGTAACATGGAGGATGCTTATTACTGATCGAATGGATTGTAATGATTAGTTATGCATATTCATAAATTCGAATAAGTTAAAACAGTTTGACCAATAATTCAAAATTGTTTATAATTTTGTTGAACACCTGTGCTTGAATGTAGTTGTCGCTTCCTGCTTATCTATTACTACGGAAGGATATTTATCCTCAAGTTAGATGGGTTCTTGATAGTCTAAGAAAGTGACAATAGAACCTAACAAACAACCGATCGAGGCTTTTTTGTGATTAATTTTTGATGCATCGACTCTATACTTTTCAGAATTTACGGTAAATGTAGTTCGATTAGCTGGATTTTGCTTGGCGACTGTAGCCTAGGATGGGCTTCTTGTCTTATCTGGAGCTTGTTATTTGGGAATACCTGCAGTCCGTGTTAATGTCCACATTAGGACTCGAACCAAGTTCGTTTCTTTCAAGCACTACTCAATCCGCCACTAAGCTACTAAGTTAAGTGAGCCCCATCTTATCTCATCTCTATCTCTCACATATATATATATATATATATATATATATATATATATATATATTGAGTGTTTGAATCTTCCTGTTGATGTTGTAATGGACTGAAATCCGTCAGCTTTTGTTGATATTTATGCATCCTAAACAGATCGCTTTAATAAAGCGATTGTTCACAAGAATGATTAAACTTGGATTTAGTAGGTGCACTCAGATGCTTGGTAATGAACGCAGTGAAGTTTGACACAAACGGAGTTTGTTTGAGTCCTAATTGAGAAGCAGACACATCCTTGTCAGCCACAATCCAACTTTAATCATACTTGTGAATTACGAATGTATCGAGGTAATCCGCTTAGGCTGCACGTATGACAACAGAAACAGATAAGTTTCAATACATAAAAACATCGTGTAGCAAGACTAAACATATTACGTTATAGTATGTCGACCAATACATCAAGGTAGCACATGTAGATAGTCATTAAAGACTAGAAGGCATCTGAACAGTTGGTTCGTCCTAGTCTGAAGTTTGTCGCAAATGCACTACTACAATAACCTTATTTTAAATTGTTACAACGAGATAATTGCCACAAGACCACTGAAAGTTAAAAATCTATGTTTTACGTTATCTGGTTATTAATTGTTCCCCCACCCCAGATGTATATTCACAATAAAAATCATATTTTCATTAACCTAGTTCACAAACCTATCATGAATCGACAACTAGGGTACTTTTCTTCGACCTCTGAAGGAGATGTCAACTTTTTTTGACCATGTTGAGACTGTGAAGCTGAGTGACTCAGCTTACAATATCAGTTTCTACAAGATTGTTGATGTCTAGCAGGTTTTCCTACCTAACTACCATCTAACATTTAAACTTAGTTTACATAATGTCGTGCCATTCAGACTAGTGACCATTTTTCACCTCAACTTATCGAATTCGACCAGAACTAGGTTGGTAGTGGGTTAGACAAACATGATATTGGTTACTACTCAATGATCAACCAAACAAATTATTGTCTATTGATTGTGTAAATTTTCCTATATATTTTCACTCAGCCAATTAGTTGCAATTAGAAACTAACTTTATGCTTTACTCTCCTAGTTTACCAATGGACCAAAATACTCAACAGAGTTATTCCAACCATTTCGTAGTATGAATGACATCCTTGGTAAGTGAACTTCTGTTTATCCAACCCACAATATTGATATAGAACTAACTTTTTATTGCTAAAAATGACATTTAGTTTTCAATTTCCTTCTTTAGTTTGGAAGATACTTCGGTAAGTCATTGTAAATAAATCAATTTTCACAATCAAATTATTTTGTCATTTCAGTAGTAAGTCAGTAAGGCAGACATGAACAAACATAGAACCTGATACACATATACACCAATTTACGTTGCCATACTACATCAACACAGACGAAATTACCAAAACAAAAATTGAAGTCATTGAAATTGTAGTAATACCAGTGGTACTAAGAGAGCATTAAGCATGGATAGCTATTTAGTATTTCAGAAATAATCAACTTCTTATTTATCTAGTCCTTATCGAATTTCAGATATTAAGTTAAAATGTGGTTACTAGTTTAAGTGACTAGATGTCTCATGCACTATGTTTCGATGTTAAATTATCTTGGGGGGGGGGGTAATCTCTGTCTTACAGGAAGTTAGTCGAGGCCCAAACTTATTTTTACACCAACCAATATCATGCATCGATGAAAGTTGTCGTTAGGCAATTGTAACACATTTTCCAACCACCTCAGTCAATGAAGATCCGTAGCTTCATCAAACATGACGCCATTTCTGTCTAACATCGGTACTGCTCACTAAGTTGTTCGATTATATGAGTACAACACCTTTAATACATTAATAATCAAAAAACTTCGGCCTTTTTTAGAACGGAAACTAAAACTTGATATTCTTTATAATGTAGTATTCAATATATTATCTGCTTTCTAATTGCCTCGTCCTAGTGTGTCACTCCTCAATACTGTGCACTTTTGATTTCGATAAGGAATCCAACCTGGGCTCTTCAGGTTGGCGAATATTTAACCCTCTGGACTACTGGGCTAGCCAGCGACCATTGGTGCAATTCCCACTTCCATCAATTTTTGTGATTTAGCGCGACCATCATCCATTGTCATTGGTGATAGCTGTCTCCCTTCTGACAGGTCTAAACTCCACCAGTCGCGACCTCTTACTAGAGCTTCAGAAGCATCATGAAGTTAGTCGCTAGTGAGCTGATTATCTTAAATAATATTCTGATCTTGTGTAGAAGTGGTTTAACAGGGCTCTTTATACCTTGCAATGAACTAGTGTTTCCACACGAAACATATATACACAGATGAATACTAATTTATCGAATAGTAGAAATATGTGCAACACGAGTTCGAATCTAATTTATTACTTGACAAACAAATGCCGAAGTTAGTATGACTAACATTGTACTGTACAATTTTAAGTTTGACTTGTTTTGCTTGCAGATGGATGGATGTTTATGTAGATAGACAGGCAGATGGGCAGATAGATGACTGTTTAGGTAATGACCTTGAGTAGGAATGAAGCAGTTCAAAGTTGTGCAAACATTGTACATACTATACCATGTATAGTAAAGTACATCTTCCGGCTGTTATATATCATCATTTCAACATTAACTACAGTTAATCTATCCACTTTTTATTTTACATATAGATGTGTTTAGTGAAAAATATACCCAACACCCATCCCTTTTAATATGCATGTTGAAGCATATCATCTTTAGTTGTTACTTATTTTAGTAAGTACTCTATCTAGACGTGCATAAATTAAAAGAAAGAGGATTAAATAAAGGAAAACAAAATTCATCTCTCTTTTCTCACTTAGTTAACCTTTCTGCACAAAATGACCCGACTTGACATTAATGTACTTTTGTTGGTGAATTTAGTCGAGGTCGTTTGAACTGTTAAACAAGTACGTATATAAATATACGTATATATATGGGTGTTTGAAATATCAGTACTATGCAGCTTAGTGATTTGTGTTGTATATTACGGATTAACGTTAATTTGACAGCCACCGAAAACCAGATGGCCATAGACAGTTGTTTTGTTCTAGTATGGAGCGTTTCAGTGTCAATGGGCACCCATGATATTCAAGAGATTGGACCCACGACCCTCGGGCTTCGCTGATAGCGTCTAACATTTAGAACCTCAGTGCGATTATAGATTCACACTGTTGAGTAGTCCCATATTAGAATGAAACAGCTTTTCATTACTTCTTGGTTTTGATTGATTACCTAAGGTTTATCTGTTGCATATAATTAAGTTTCACTAATCTCCACACCGGATTATAAGTATTAATTTGTATTGACATTCGGCGGGATGAAACATTTCCATTTGGGACTCATTTATAGTCTAAGGTTATTTACAATGTTTTCAATGTTAACAACGTATGTCCTACCTAGCACTTTGATCATTTTTTCATATATTTATCTGGTAACTGTTTTATATTATTTGATTAAGGCTTCGTTTCAAGCTGTTGCAATTATCCGAAAGTATCTGACATAAGTGTGTACAGTATAGCGTGGCCTGAATGAAGTCTGGAAAGTACGAATGTCGTGAAAGTTAAATCATGAAATCTTTAGCTCAAATTACGTTCATTCACTAAATGAATGGAAAATGATCAATATTTCTAGGTACGATACAATTAACATTAGAGACATTGAAAATAACTGCAACATATGTATGCATAAGCTTGAGAAAGACATTGTAGACTTTAGACTATGTAGTTCAATGAAATAACGAACAACTGTTGGATTGGACTACGTTAAGAAATGTGAACTTTCTTGTCAAGTTCAGGAGATAGATGAAGTCTGAGGTGTTGGAGACTTCAGATATCATTACTTCGGTTAAGTTACAGTGGTATAGCTACATTAAGTTCACTTGTTTTTTCACTACCATTGATATTAATGCTTCAACTTGTTTACTTTACATCACATCAGTGATGTATGCCCAATCACCATCTATTTCATCGTGTAATAATGGCCGAAGTAGGCGTAAATCGGAAGAAATCTCTGAACAACCAAGCCAAAACATGGCACCAGTCTATTAACTGTTGATCAGGATCTTGTTGGTGGATGGAGATTACATGAGTAGGATCCGTATATGGTAAATGAAATCGGTAGTTGATGTGTGAGGTGTCGGGTAACATCTCAGAGTCGATCACATTAACACAGATGTATTCACTCTTCACCTTAGTCTAGATAGAGATTACCAGTATTCATTCTTACACCTCTTTTCCATTCATTCTTCGCGAACCATAATTTCAGCGTTTTGTCTTTCTACCCATCGTTGTTATTATGTTATTTCGACCTATTAGCTACTCATTGTACTAATTTTATCTCATCGTGTTGATAATGTATAGCGACTTGTGCTAAGTAATACGTTGATTATGGTTGACTGACTGACTGGTTCAACAGTGTGTATATGTGAAACAATTAGGGTTCATTCGGAATGCTGGACATTTTGGTAAGATGCACTACAAGTTGAATCATGTGTTCTTTAACTCTCTCTCTCTCTCTTCATATATATATAAGTTTTAAGGTAGTTCATACAAACAATAGGGAATTTAAGTCTGAAGAACCGACGACCAATAATGTATAACTTACTGTATGGTTGCATAACACACATTTTTATTTGATTTGGACACCTTCTTATGAGTAAATTTTAACGTATATGTACTCAAGGGTGAGAAGAGCTATCATTATGTGGGAAAAATAAAACTCGGTTTATAAGGTATCGCGAAGCTGAATATTACGTATCCTAGCTTATCACTTACTGTGACGTGTTAATCGAGTTCTGGTAATGTGATTATTCAGTCGAGCTATATTGGTTGGAGATATTATTCATTTAGATCCTACTGTCAGATGTGTTGCCTGGAGAACAATAAGATCTAAAACAGAAAATTCACTGTATGCAGGCGAAACTGTCCAGTTTACTGTGTGGGTGAGTCGGGCGTAAAGTGTTTTTCTCATATAACCAGTACTTGAACCAATATTGCCTTCCTATCATGAAGGGAGGGATTCTGAGTGGGCCTATCTTTGAAATATCACACCTCACTTCACCCCGTGGATTTTCCCCACTCCCAGTAAGATATTACGAGAACGGAGCTAACACATCAGGAACCTCTCACAAAGCAGCTGTGTATGACAGACTTAGAACAATTGTTTCTTGAGCTATTTGGTCACGCCTGAAGTCATCAAGATGACTCTGTAACCCTATTTTTCTAAAGATCTCCCAACAAGAAGCACCTTTTCATGGTATGAGTAACGAGGAAGAAAAGACCGCCTTTGTATCTCTAATAACAATCATGGTCACAGTTGTTCATGAATGAGTCTGTTTCGTGTTTTTATATGAATGCACGAGTAGTAATTACGCACATAACAAACATAACGAATTATCATTAAAGAGAATCAATTCGTTATACTATTCGTTTATTTAGTGTAGGTGGGAAGGACTTCTTACTGTAAAGAAATGTCACTGAATAAAATAATATTATCTTTTATAACTGGGTGTTATGGAGATTATTGAATTAGATACCATGAATTCGCTCGGTTTAGACAACTATCGAAAACCAGGAATCATTGGACAGCTGTCTCGCATCATTGTGAGACACGTCAGCATTGCCCGTCTATATCCTTAACAGGGATCAAGTTCATGACTGGAATACTACGCTGAGAACGCTTAACACCTTGACTACTAAATCAGCCGTCATCAGTAGTTTGCATTTCTAAATTCATCCAATTCATAATATATCGCTTAACCATATCCCTTGTCATATGTGAGTATTTGCCACATATCTAGAATAGGTATACTCTACCAACCAAGTCTTATCATCAACAGAGCTCTGAAATTAATTCTTAAATTTAGTTACTAGTGAATCCGTGTTGATTACGTGTCCTGAGGATCGTCGACTTTTGGAGGGGTATGTGGGAGCGTACTACCGCGAAGGCATGTCGGAACGAAATATCTACTCAATAATTCATAGTTCCGATTATTGTGTAACCTAGACGAATTCGTGATAATGAATTCAGATAACAAAGGTAATATTTCTAAAATTTTAAATGACATTTGATTTTTCATTTACTGATTTACCGTTTCATTTAGTCTTTTTACAGTGAACATTCAAAACAAATTGTGAAAGGTGGGTGTATTTCGTGAATAACTGGAAAGAGGTAGTGATTCATATGACTACTGTGTTACTCCTTGTGTGTGTGTGTATGTATAGAAAATGTAAAAAATATGTTGTAACAACATACTAAACATTGAAAAAATTAATCTTTTTTCAATGAAATTTTCTTTTGTATACACACATATAAGGTGGTTACATTTTAATGGAAGTCATATGTCTCACTAGCTTCATACTGGGATTCACTAAACATCCTGCGGCGGCTCGCTTAAACCTTTAAGCCACATTTATTTCTATTGTGTACATATTCAATTAACCACTTTCTTGCTTTAGAACTGTTTGTGAATGGAATAATTATGGATGTTAACTATTGTATCTATTTATCACCTGCTATCATAAATGACTTACAAATTATCAAGATATTCAACATTGGAAGACTCAAATGGAAAAACACTGTAGTTGTAGACATACTGCCTACTGAAAAAATAAATACATATGTTCAAATTCGTGAACTTTATATATGATGGACAGAAAAAAAGTTATAGCAGCCAAAGTGGTATGATTGAAGATGAGTTACAATATTGCACTACTGGGGCTGGAAATATCCTATTGTGACAAAATTACTTGTATTAATTGTTATATATTGTTACATAGCATGTTGATTGTTCGGCTTACACCGCCTTTCCATCGCTTACACACTCTGATTGATTAAAAATATAATTTTGACTCCTCACCAAAATAGTGATTATAAAATTTGATTACAAATTTATAATTCTTTTATTGGTAGTCATTTCACTACATATGTCTGTTTCGAACAACGAAGCTGATAAACATTATTTTAGAGAATTTTGGGATTGTCGAGTTATCAACGTAAAAAACTAGTTTTAATAAAGTTAGATTATGGTTAGTAGTAGAATGCAGGATGCGAATTTTATCTTATTTAGGACTGGTCAAATTAACGTAAATGCATCTAGGTGTCGATGTTCACACTGGGATATAACGTTGTGTCTAGGTATTCCTCTTAATATGTATATATGTTAACAGAGACTGATGAGTCCCAATCCTCAACACCGACAGCAAGACTACGCAAGCTTTCGCAAAGGAAGATGATTTTGTCAAACAGTTCCACAGTCAATCAAAACAAAACTTTCTGTCACTACCTAGTCCAAGGATATGGATCGTAAAAAGAATGCTTTTTTATACGAATACCTGTACAGAATAAAAAGGAATCCATGACAATCGCTAATATTACTATTACGAAGATTAGTTTCAAAAAAATATCCTACATATTTCTGTTAAAATAGCTTATTAGTTATGGGCGTCTTTTATTTATTACAACAAAGGCTGAGTTAAGATCAATTTTATGATCCGCCTCAACTAGGATTTTGATAGTGGAAGACCAACTTTTGTCATCTGCTTCTGCCAGACTATTCAATAGTATTTATTTCTGTAGCAATTTTAGTGAATTCTTAAGCATTCTAACATGGAAGTTACGATCACACCCTTTTCTATGCTCATGTGTGTTCACACATATTTACACATAACTTGATAAATATAATTGGATTAAATGCATTTGTTTACAGGTTATCTAGAGTTCTCGTAAAGTACGGTCAGTATATATTCATTTATAATTGGGAATCAGTGGTTTACACGGTTAATGAAGTTAAGGGTCAGACACCGGATTATGTTTGTTTCTCAACTATAAGTCGACTGAAATTGGAAAATAAGTACCACTGAAGATTTAACATAATCTTGTAGGTGAATTTCACAGCAAACAGACAATAACTGACGAAAGTCTGAAAACCAGGTTACAACTGAATATTTATTTCATCACTGTTATGGACTTCTCTTTAGATGGGAACAACTAACGTGTATTCAAGTTCGTTGTAGTGAGTACAAGTCAGAATCAGTCACACTATACATGATTCCTAAACCGTTTGACTCAACCGGTTATGCGAAAGTAAGACTTAAGATGAATAGGTATGTATATATTGAAGGCCAAATAATTATGTATATAAACAATGTGCGTATATTCACAATGTAAAAGTGATTAAAATAACAGCATGTGTATGATGATCTTAGCTGGGTGAATACTTCTTCTAATCACAGTTACTTGCACTTATAGTTCCACATAAACGTGACCTAGAGTCAGCACGTGATCTGCTTATGAATCTCTTGGGCTGTTGAATCTTTTCTTACCATTAAGTTAAAATCTTAAGAATTATAATTCTGACATTCTTGATAACTTCTTTATCTTAAGAATATCACCTTAATTTATGGCTAGCTTCGGAATTTATTCTGAGAATTCCACTGAGAAGCTGTGACTACATAGATGAATTCAACATTATTTAGAGAACGAGCTGATACGATTATCGATAGATTTTTTGGATTCCGATTTGGCATAGCGCTAAAGCACATAGTGCTAATCAGGACGATACCCAACTAGACTTTATGTCGATTCAGTGTGGGGAAGAGTAGATCCAAACTAAAGGGAAAATAACGGGTCTAGTGATACTAGGTACCCAGTGGTACCTTCACTCAAATGTCATCAACTCGTAATGCTGTTGCCACCTATAGAAATTGAATTCAACAAAATCATTTAATTGTTATTATTGTGTGTTGTGATTATTCTTAAATTTGAAGTTTCAGATTACGAATTGACCTTAGTTAGG
The DNA here is from genome assembly GCA_025215515.1 of Schistosoma japonicum. Lineage (NCBI taxonomy): Eukaryota > Metazoa > Platyhelminthes > Trematoda > Strigeidida > Schistosomatidae > Schistosoma > Schistosoma japonicum. The sequence continues at coordinate 6,723,999 of CM046067.1, read as the reverse complement.
GAGCCACTAAAAACCATTAATCACTTGACAGCAATTTCATTTTAGTATATGGTTTTATGGTTTCACTGTGCACTCATGACCTCATCAAGGATAGAACTTAAGACTTTCGAGCTTCACTGGAAGCACTTAACCTTCAGACCAATGATTCAGAATTCAGTGGTATACATTCCTACACATTTATGAAGCGTCCTCTATTTTTAGAAAATTTTCTGTATGCTTCCTAGTCTTCATTGGTCATCTAGATATCACAGTCAGTTTGTGATATACAGCTTTCATCCCAACATATCCGATAAAACCCAATAGTAAAGTTTCTATATACTAACTAGTGATTGAATTCAAGACTTGTACATCTAGGGGTCTGGTAATGAGAAAAGTTGACCAACCATATCGAATGTGAAACAACTTACTCATCAATGGTAATGGATGGAGTCGAACAATATATCACAAATTGATTGTAACTGAAGTACCGACTACTGGTTGCCAATCTTCATTACTATGAACTCTGGTGATAATCGAAAATATGCAATATCTCTAAAGAATTTCATACTAGGACGAAATAACTATCAATTATACTTTCTGGCTTTCGTTAATAGTCTAACTAATACAGTCAATTTATGATGCAAAACTTCGAATTGTTTAATTTCACTTTTATTAAGCATAGTATAGTATACTGAAAATGTCCCTATTGTTAAAAAAAATATTCATTTTTGTTATTTTTTGGTAACGAAAAAGATGAAGCAACCAATCTTCCTACTGTATAGTCTTCCTTTTTATGCATTCACCTATCCATTTATATTCAAGAATGCGATTACTATGACAACCAAGACTGTAGAGTGTGTATTCAGCCATCAGACAGACAGAGGATGATCATCTCAAACAGCAACAACAACAAGAAAGCGACATGAATTTATCAAATTTTTATATGATAAATCACTTTTTCAGTAATCTTTTTTATTGAGAATAAAGACACTTATTACTATCACTGTTGCTACTACCCTGTACACATAAATACAGACACTCACACACACACACACTCGCTACTGTCTCTCTACTACCCCTTACACCCTACCTGAAATAGACAAAATACTTAAGTAACTAACTGTTGTATTTACACAAGGCTTATATATTATGATGACAAAAACGAAGTAAAAAAGTCACTTTAAAACAAATGTAATAATAAATCAATATTGGCGATTGGACACTGAACAAAAGAAATTGTATGTTTATGAACTTAGTTCTACGTATATACATTCCTTTTCCTTCTCTCTATCTCTGTCATTGTATATGTGTGTCCGCATAGATATTACACGAATGCTGAGAATGTTTCAGTGTACACTTTATCTATTAAAAGGAGAATTAGTATTTTTAAGTTATGCTTTTGCTACCGATACGGTTAATTCACATTTGTGTGTATATATACGGCCTTCCCTTTTCAGACTAGACAATCAGATCACTGAGACTTAGGTTTTAATGTATATAGTAGTAGTAGTGATCATAGTAGTTGTTCAACTCTTACTAAAGTTTAAATCTGATATCATGAGTGCACTTGAGTTAGATGGTAATGAAGCATTGAACAGCAGTTTCGTCTTAATATGAGGCACCTCACCATTTCTCACCCACGTTCTCAATGACGATCCGAGTTCAAGGCCATCAAGCTTAGCTTAGATCACAACCCTTAGACTGCTGAGACGCATAATATTGATGGATTATATTTTTAAATGTTTTCAATTCGTGATATATTGCTCGGTCACATCCACTGTCATTGTTAAGTACTTGCCAAGCTCGCAGCATGGATAAACTCTACTTATCAAGTCTTGTCATCACTAGAGTCCTGGGATTAGCTCTTGAATTTAACCACCAATGAGTATACATTGATTATGGATGTTTTGAAAATAAGTGAATTTGAAACCCCGAATCGATCTGGGCGATGTGTAATAGTAATAACTAATTTCCTCTGGTCAAACTATGACAACCATAAGTATGTATGTGCATTGTTGAGTTAGCCTAAATGTTCTGGTTTGATTATAAAAGGTGATATTTCTGGTGTGACGATGTTTCCAATGATGGGGTTTCCACTTCACTGTCGCTATGACTGAATGTTAGTAGTTTGTGAATACAATTATTACGTATTTATCAATGAAGGAAGTTGTTCTTATTTGATTGGAAGTAGTAAGAATTAAGTCCTGCTTTGTCAAGGATTTATTCTGTTTGCTATCAGTCCTAGGGCATACAAATAGTTTTAAGGGAGCTGATTCCGCAGTCGCGGTTATAGTAGCTGAACAATAATGTCGCAGTTTGTGAATCCAGATCGCACCACTGTGAATCTAATATAGTAGAGGATCAGTTTCGTCAATAATGCATGTATACCTTATGAACCCGTAGCTTAAATAGGTTATCTTGCAGACTACTTGCTAACGACTCATATCAAAACATAATAAATGTGATGTTGAGTTACTCATAATAGATTGGCACACTGCAACTTTACTGATAGAATACGATCAGTAGCATACAAAACTAAACAGACATAACACTGACCATTAATCAATAATTAATCAGTGTAAAGGGTTTTGTTAATCATGAACTAACACCAGTTGGATAATCCCTGCAAAAATGTCTCACGAAGGCTGTAAATTATTTAATTTTCTCTCTTGTTGAGTAAATACAGCTTTGATGTCTAAATAAATCCACGGTGATATAAAATTCATATTTCCTGCACAGACTTTAGCTATTCTCTCAGTGACTGTTGTATCTTCTGTATATTTTCACAGATTGTCGATACAGTATACAAGCAAATCTGTTGTATAGCTCCTTTTGATGACAACGAAAGGACTTCATCACAGATAATTAATGATTATACGATAGAAGTTTGATTTCTGCTTTGTAATAGGTGATATCAGATGTGTGTGACAAGGGTACTGGTTTTCAATTAACATCTCACTGCTTAAAACAGTTAGTACCATAACATAATTTAACTGTAGTGTTGTGCAAGGTAGTTGCATATAACTTGTAGTTGTCAGTCCATTACAACTCTATGGCTTGTAATGTTAGAGAATAGATAGCGGTGGTGATCCTGCTATAGGTTCCTGTTACATATTTCATAAAAGTGATCTAAATTCTCTTTACTAGCAGTATTTTAAATTGATTTGTATCTTTTGATGAATATTACTCTTGTTCACTTATTGATTATATGGTCCTTCATTTTCTGTTGCTGCACTATATTAGCACTTTGTTTGTAGGGAACTTTTCGTGTAATAAAACTAAAAATGTCAATGCAGACCGAGAGGAATTTTGTTTAATTTTGAACGAATACTCGAGATCTGAATTTCCTGGGTTCCATTCCTGATAGTCTTTGGTGTGTACTGCTAATGACTAGAATGAGAAGGCTATTCATTACAAACCAGTACTCACTCATATTCTCAATTAAGATAAATCCATAATGAATGCAATCTATTATGACATTCATAACTCAATAAAGAATAGATTCTTCATCTCAGCAACAATAACCATGTGACGAAAAATATTTATATGGCCAAATGTACTACTTTTAGTAGGTAGGTATTTTACGCAAAATGTTGCTCAATTGAAACTATAAACGATCCGTAAACATCATAAAGAATAAATTTGAAGTTTCACATCACAAACTGTCAGTTAGACAACCAATAAAAATGGAAAAACATCCACGGCCTATTCAGACATCATTAAGTTTTCAGAGGAAGCCTAACCTTCAGACCACTGATTCACAACTCACTGGTCAATATTCCTAACTTCAGTCAATTCAGCTTTCTACGGCGAAATTCGAGATTATTCCTTGAGTTCATGTGAAATGACACGAATGAGAGTCCACTTAGGTCGATTTCGCGGCGGTTACTTACCAACAGTAATTGATGGTCGCCAAATACAGAGTGTTGATTAAAGTTAGGAATACAAAGCACTGTTAGCTTGGTCCATATTTGTAGATGCATGTTACTTCATTTGAAACTTTTGTTGACATGTGTAAGAAACAGTGTTACAGAAGCATCATTACTTAATCCCCAGCTAAAACTTAAATTCCAGTATCCTTCCATAATCACTTCCTTTACACCAGTTCTTTTTAAGTCGTATTCTTAATGCCTTGTTTTTAAAATTATTATTACTATTACGATTATTGCAGCTCTTCTATTGTGCATCTTGTCAACTTCGATTTTTTATTACGTGATATAAGAATTTAAGACAACACACAAATGCACTATCCTTAAAGTTGGTTTTAGTAAACAAAATCTTTGAGGTATTGGGGGAAAGAATATCACTTCAGCCCTGAATAATGACTGTCATTATATTGAAACCTAAAGATCACTGGAGATGAAAGATACATATGCGCACATAGAAAAAGGTAGACTGAACGTATGTAATCATCTAACATTTTTCACTTTATTTTATTATTTATATTTAATGTTATGAGATTTGTAGCATTTCTGTTTTTTTTTTTTTTAACCATTTCCCATAATGTCGAATAAATACATTTAGCTGGCGAAAAATCTAAAACTGCTTTATATGCACACACACGTATGTACAATTTCCGACATCTACTTCGCAAATGAAGCCGAAAAGACTGCCGAACTGGTTGTATGATTTATATGTGTATATGGCATGTATAATGAGGTGTGTGTATAGGTTAACTCGCTCGTTTATTCATTCTAATTCACTGTAAAAAGTTATCAACGGAATGTTGAACTACTTACTGACTTGTATTGACTACTTACTTTGTGTAAATAGTCGGTAAAATGACGTTTTTTTTACTTAAAGAAGAATAGCCGGAAAAAAAAAACGATTCAACAAAGAATAATAATTTATGAAGACAGATATTCTTGTTGTTTCTTACTTCTTCATAAAAAAACGTTTTAGTTAATAAATAGACGAATATGCTCAATTGAAATAATTTATATTACCTTTACAAACACTTCGGCAGATAGATAAGGTAGGAGGTTGAGTGTTATTAATGAGTAGCATTTAATGGCAATTTGTAGTAGGAAAAGAAGATATAAGTTTATAGCATGTGGATCCCGATACTGAAAATTTAATTTTCGGTGATAACAACAATTCTCTCAATAAATATCTTTATATAGATCTCTAGTCCTAGACAGTTGATATTGCGCATCAGTGTCGATTGAAGTGGTTAAGATATTTGTGAAGTATAACTAAACATCGTCTGCCTTAACACGTGATACTGATAGGCGTAGTAGCGTTATTGTATGCAGTTAGTAATGTTGATCTAAGTCATATCGGTAGGTGAATACTATCTGTTATGTCGCGATAAAAAGCCTACTGCTATACGCGAACTAACCGCGGCTCTAATCTGCGAATTTGTCTGCGCCGACTGATAATCGCAACCGTGACCAACAACTCGATAACCGACTACTCACCCCAAGCCAAAATCAGGAAGACACGAACGCAGCACTAGAAAGATTCTATTCTATTATATCCCAACTCTGTATATATAGTTACAAAAGCGACCTTGTAGAAATTAGCACACTAAAATGACACTACAACCAATCACAATTAACAAGGTCCGAGCGGAGGAAATGAGGAGCAGTACCGGTTACCGCTTACTTTACAATTAAATAAAAAAACAGCAGAATTGAGAATAATTACATGAAAAATGACTAGTTCCTTCTCTTCTTAGCACTATCTTGTTGAAATCCATATAACTATCTTGGATAATAATTGGACACTTTAGACGATGTTTCAGAATCGATGCACTGTCTTCAGTGTAGTAACTCTTCCTTTAGATTTTGAATCTTTAAACTGATTTAATACCCTTTATACTTCTAATTTATTTTTCTTTCTTGAATCATATTCACTGCGTCTAAACTTATTTACGACTACTGACGTTATTAGCACTTCTAAATTCGCATTCATCTTAATGTGCTAATGTGATATGATGATTTGAATCGATGCACGTATGTAACAGACTCTACGCTACTTATCGTTGACTGTCTACACAAGTATTCAACAATTGAGTTTACAATGACTTATTTGCGTAGTGTTTCAGTTGTTGATCAGCGGATTAAAAACGGAATCTCAAAGTGAATTTATTCAATTCCAGTCATTTTTTTACCTCATGTAAAAATCTCAATAATTTGTTGTGAACTGCGACGTCTTTATAATTAAGTTATTATTTTTGACAGAGTCAGATTGACACCAACGAACATTATGAGGCATTATTTAAGTCCGATTGTGACTGACAAGTGGAATCCATGACCCGCGTTTCGTCCTATTTAGAACTCGTTGGCTGGATGTACTTGTGTCCAAAGGTTGATGTTCACACCGGGATTCGGACTCAGTCTGTTTCGTGCTAGTCACAATCCAACTTACATAATGCTTGTAATTGATAGCTATATCGAGGCGATCTGCTCAGGATGCACATATAGCAACAGTGACTGACCAGCTTCAGTCCATAACAAATCGATGGGAAGATACAAGTTCATCCTAATGAAACATCACGAAGGGTGAAGTAACTGAAACATGGCTTCTGAGTTGTAAAATAGACTATATGGTCAGCGGAATAGATCCAAGTTGATAGATACATCCAACACGAGATGGTCAGCTGTTGAAAAAAGAGGACTGAAAGATAAGGAGTTACGAGAGTGGAGATATTCCAAGAGCTGTCCATGACTCTAACTCTTCAAAACATGAGATTCTTCTCTGTTAGATGTTTAGTACGTGTTGTGTGCAAATTGGTCGATTACTGAGAAGTGACCGTCATGTTTGTCTAGACTTATTTAGTACTGACTGAATTCAATCAACGGAGTTGTAACATAGTTACTAATCTACGTCACTTTACATCTTATGTACTGTTTCGGTGTCAGATGGTTAGATGTAGCCATCAGTAAAATATCATACTGAAACTAAGTTTCGTGCTAGTTGGCAGTGTGTACTTAATCGGACTTATGGGCTAGCGGCACCCAGATTTACAGTTAGAATTCCAAACAGAACATTAGTTTCCCTCAAGATTAAAAGTACGTCTTTGTGATAAATATAAACTATCACGAAGCCTAGGTTGAAAAAAGTACCCTGGCGACATATAATGTATAATATATATACGTCTAATTAAAACTCTCTGTAGATTTAATGTAAATCCAAGCAAACTTAACATCAAATCATATACAGTAGATATGTTAATCATAATTTCTAATATATTGTTCGAAGAAACAACAACAACAAATAAACAAAAGAATTGAGTATTCCTTATAATATCACACGAAAAGTCACGTTTGTTTATGTCGCCTACCAATTTCATGTTGTCTTGACTGGTTCACTCAATTATACACAACATTCATCGAATTCCTTCCAGTCATTACTAACCAATATTGTCTTCGTTGTTAAAATAATCATAAAATTTGAAATTGTTTTTGTGAAAAACTACCCAAATATGACGTGAATAGTTGTTTAGTTAACTTTGTTTGTCATATGATCATGCAGATAATACATTTAAAACCCATAGACACTACCAAATAAATATCACTTGTTGATAGGATTCATCAAATATTGATATTAGTAGAGTAAGACTGGAAAGTAGGGAGCACTGGACAGCAGTTTCATTCTAGTGTGGGACTCTTCAGCAGTATGCACTATCGATTCTGCCAGTAGAATCGAACCCACAGCCCTCAGGTTAACGAACGCCTAACTCTGCACCACTAAGGCTGCATCCAATGGTAGAATCCCCACTTCCATCAATTTGCGATGAAGCGCAACGACCATCCACTGTCATCGGTGATAACCGTCTCACTCTTGACAAATCTGAACCCCACCAGTCACAACTACCCATTAGAACTTCAGGAACATGCTGAAATCAGTTACTGGTAAGTTGATTAATGTAACTGAATTGAAGTGTTTTTGTGATCGTGGCGATATATCACAAATTGATGAAAGTAGAAATTCTACCACTGAACGCTGGTCACCTTAGTACAGAGGGTTGGGTATTCGCCAACCCGAAGGCCGTAGGTTCGACTCCACTGTCGGAATCGATGGTGCGTACTGTTGAGGAATCCAATACTAGAATGAAAATGCCGTCCGGCGGTCTCTTTTTTTCAATATTACCCTATCAGCATCAATCTGTGACGAATCTGAACAACTAAACTTAACATCAATCTCCATCCCAATCCAAATATCACTTTTACTTAGGAAATAGACTGAGTTATTTGATATGACCATATAAAGAAGATGAAGATCATTTTGATCGGCCAAATTTGGAGGGATGAACCAACAATATTTCAGATGGTCATTTTAAGATTATGGCACGTAGTTTAGATTAACATGTTGACCGACGAGCATACGCTTGACAATTTTGATGAACTGTTTAGCAAGATCATTTTAACTAACCTATGTAATATAGCTTATTCGGGTTAGTCTATACAAACAACGTTCGTACAAATACTTTAGTTTAGTTGTTTGAAGTATACTACCGTTATATTGTTTACTTCAAACATAACCAATAGGAAATCACTGGCTGTTTATGTTTCATGTCGATTTAAGATAATTAACATGAAATTAGTCAGCTGTCAGTATAATAGGGTTAGGCATAAATGCACATTAGCTCAAGTTGATATACTGTTAGGACGAAATGAAATCAGCAAAATGAATAGAAAAATCGTTGAAATAGTAGTAGTGGCAACAATAGTGAAAAAAATCACTGAAAATATGTTATGAGAAGAAAGAATGAGAAGGTATAAATGGAGATGTATCTGAACTTAAGAACTAAAGGAAGGGAAGATTGAATTCAATTACACCAAAGTGACTAATTCTGACTTGTACTACCCAATCTCTCAAACCATTGGTTATAGTAATTACAGATTCCAAAGAGTTACTCTGCAGCTACCAACAGTCAATGAATGAATAATCTGATATCATATTTTCGTTTGGTCTCCCCTTAGATTTGTTATAACTTTCTTCGAAATCGGTTAATATCGCGTGTTGAGGTAGGCAACCATCCCGGTTGGTTGACATTTATATTTTTACTTACTGATTTTTCCTTTTTACCGTGTACCTTATTTAAAACTTCAGCAATGTTAACTCAGTGCTCAGAATATCATACACGAGCGATGCATCGGGAGCATATGTAACCCATGCGTATCCCGTAATTTTAACGACCATGTTTCACAACTACAAATTACAACACAGTGAACTGTTATGTAGTTCATTCATCTTTCAATTGGTGGATGTTCTTCATATACCACAAGCGAATACAGTTTACAATAAACTAAATCCCAAACAAAAGGGCAGTTTACATGTAAACATTTAACTGCTGACTAGTAGTGTAAACTACAACAACAAGACAAGCCATTTTGAAAATCGATACAATCGGTTTTAGGTTGCTATTTGGAACCTTATAATACAGGAAGAACGATATGCATCGATTGATCACTAAGCAGTGACCAATAGTTTCAAAATTTCATGTATGCCTTGCTGAAGGGATTTCTAGCAATTGTATACAAACATCTGACATTAAAGCATAATGCATAGTGTCGTGTTACTGAAATTAGTTGCCATATTGCAGTATGACCTACGAAATTCGATAAAAATAGGAAGGACTAAATAAAAAATATCACTTGTCAGTATGCAATCAATTTAAATACCTCAGTCCCATAGAGAGCCTGTCAAAGACCGTATATCTCAGCGGTAACGTCTATCTGTGAAGCTAGGTGACGCAAATTCAAACGCAATAAGAAATGTCAGTTCCTTCAGGGTTTCAATACGCTATGCCGATAGGTTCTAACTAACATGATTAACTCCAACTACCTAACATTAAAAGAGTGCATACAACCAGTGTAAAGTTAACTTATTTATAAACTATTTACATGTATTTACTATATGCAATAAACGAGGATAAAGCTAATTGACTTTTTCAACTTTCAATGTAGTTAATTGTTTATAACGTTGACGACTAGTTGCTGGGGCAGAGAATAAAGCAAAGAATGAAGACATGAATTGTGGTAATAAGCCAACTGTGAGAATTCCAGTCAATCCTAAATTAATTCCATCACCATCTCCAGCCCACAATTCATTGCCAAACTTATTAAATCGATTTCCACGAAGACGAAAGGCATCAGATTTGCTATTTCTCATCAAATGATTTTTTATTATTGACGGGTCAAGTTGTTCATTTTTAGATTCCGGAAGATAATAATCTAGAAAAAGATAAAAATAAATTAATGAAGACAAAAGTATAGAGTCAGCTGGATGAAGTAGAGGTGTCATATTGGTTAAAGTTCTTGGCATTCAAGTGTTGGGTCGCAGGTCTGAACACCGCTCCATAATTCGATCTAGACGACTAAGTAATAATGTTGGCCTTAACACAAATAAAGTGTGGTTCATAAGTCATCACATAAATCTGTACTTGGCAATCGAGTAAATCAGGCATTGATAACTTTAGGCAATCGGTCCTACTTTGTAAATACTAATGAAATTGATTGAATGAAATTGATTGAATGAAATTAAATCAGTAGAGTGCGATCTCCATATAAGTAATATGACTGGTAGTAAAAAAGGTGGCTTGAGGAAAATGAATTTCGCAGAATAAAAGGTACATAATAATTCGGAAACTCCAAATCTAAGAGTAAACAATGAGTGAATGCACCTCGGTCATGTGATCTAGCGTTTCCAGCCTTCAGTCACAACATGATCATGAGGGCCGTAACCTAATAGTTCACATCAATCAAAGCGGTCCAAAACCAAGAGTCAATGGTTTCCTAGACTGGTGCCACATTTTTGTTCGACAACTCTCTTTCGCAAAACAACTTACCCTCACACCAACAATGTCTCGCATACGGATAAACGCTAGTTTCAAAACCTCTGGAATTTAGACATAACTAAAACTTACCAGTTGGAACATTACTCTTTTCTATAGATGTTTCGTTTTCCAACCGACGTTGCGTGACGTGATTATGTTTCGATGTTTCACTAAGATTGTCACTTGTCATAGCCAAGCGTTTTATTTCCTCAAATTCTTCTTGTCGTTTTGCCCAAAATCGATTCCAGCGTAAACGCCAATCGTAATATTGTAAACCACCTTGTCGAAATGATTCACCTAGACTGCAAACGATTTGATCAACTAGTAAACAACAATGTTTACGCCATGCTAGTAAAATTTGATGCTGAAGGAATAAGCTGAACAATGGTATCAAAGTATATACTAACACTCTTGAAGCGGGTGATACACGCAGAGGTAATTTAATAGTTTTGTTCAGAAGATATATTGCCTACATAAGACAATAAATAATGAGGGAAGAAGAGATAATAAGAATAATTCAGTCGATCAGTCAGTCAGTCATGAATAACGTAGAACATGGGAGATGTGTACTCGTCCAAGGTGCTTGCTGCACTAAATCGACGTAAAAAGATGAATGCCAATATAGTGGTGGTGGTGGTGATACTCGCATCAGTAGTATTAACCAAACCACAGGATAAAAACCATAAAATAATTTTGAAACTCTGGATCTAAGGAAGACAAAAAGTAAATGTATTTTACATATTTCGGTCGATTTTTAGCCACGTCACACATCACCAACCGGTGATCACAATTATAGAGCGGACACCAACCATGTAGTCTACATCTACCAAAATGGTTCAAACAAGCAATGAATGAATATATGGGCTTATGCATATATTGGCTTAGCCACCTCTAGCTTCCTTTTAATTTATCCCTACTGCAGACAGGTAGAGGTGAAGGGTGGTTTAGTATTCGCAACAAATGTTTTGGCCACTTCAAATAAAGGTTTATAACCCCATCAACCGATTTACCTCCCTAGCATCATAAGCACAGCATAAACATCACTTACTAAATGGTGCCAACACACATAACCAATGCTCAAAGGACACCTATGATTAAGTACTAGTAACCTACAAATATCCTACTTACAGACGTCACTTTCACAGTCATCTAGTAAAACAGAGAGATGTTGAGCAAAGTACTCTTCCGTTAGTTGACAAATGAAGATCTCGTCTAAATACCAAGGGATACAAGTTAGCAAAAGTCAGGCGAACTTTCTGAATCCATGTCGATATTTCGTCAAAAACTAGCCAACTAGCGTTGACAAAACTTCTAAGTGTTCAACGCGTCCAACTACAACACACCCTGCCATCAGTTTAGGCATCGACGTAGACTAATCATGAAGCAGCATTTCGTACTTAGAAAAGGAGAAATAAAGCTCAATTACAGTTCTAATGTTGTTCAGGGATATTAGAAAACCACATCTTTAATTATGAGACGTTTAACTACAACTCGTGTACTGTAAATGCGAGAAAACCAGGCTGATTTTAGACCTGATCGCAGTTGTATAGACCAAAAATACTCACCATTCGTCAGCTTTTAGAATATAAACATGCTTTTTGACACCTGATGATAGTGGTTCTTCTTGACTTGAAAGAGGCATTTAACTCTGTAGATCAAGTAGTTCTATGGCAGTGCCTATCATTGAAAGGAATGCCCCACAAGTACAGAAATCTTGAGAAAGTTCTTTACTCGGATACCATTAGTCGTGTTAGAGTGTATGGAGAACTGTCATCCAAACTTGTAGCCTAAATTGGTGTCCGTCAAGGCTATCCACTATCTCCATTTTTGTTTAATATCATAATTGATTTACTGTTGGAAATAACACCCTCATCATCTGACATTACAGGAATTGATCTCCTACCAGAAAATTCATTTACTGGCTTAGAATAGACAAATAACATAGTTCTGTTTAGCGAAGATGCTGAAAAAGTGCAGAGTCTTTTGACAGCAATAAGCACCAACACAGGCATGTTCGAAATGTGTTTCTTCCCCCCCCACCAATCACCTCTCGAAATGCAAACTGTTACATCACGACTGGTCTTCGTCAACGCCCGACCTTAAAATACGGAGTGAACTAGTTGAACCACTTCACTCATCTTGGAAATCTGATAAGACTTGACGGGTTGGTCTCTGACGACATCTCGGTACGAATTCGAAAGCTCGTTTGGCTTTTGTTAACTTACGTCACCTATGGAGTAGGAAGAGCATACTGAGCAGTAGTTCTCTCTGTCTTACTGTATGGGTATGATACATGGCCATTAAGAGTAAACGATACTCGTAGGTTATTGGTATTTGACCGTCAAGGTTTTTGATACATCGCGCACGTTAGATGGGATCACCCGAGTGAGCAATAACGAGGTTAGACGACGGGTATTATAGAAGGGTGGTAAATCAGTCGATAAGGTTGGAAATTTTCATCGACTGAGGTGGCTGGGATGTGTTATGTATGCCTAACCACCGTCTACCTCGACATGCGATGATGACTGATAAACGAGTAGGATGGAAGAGAGTTAGGGGTGGCCAAATCAAAGTAGGACTCTTGACAGATATATATCTGGAAAGTTAGGAGCATTATTTCTGAAAGTATATCTATGGTCAATAGTGCTTCAGTAAATCCTTTACAAAGCTTGTGTCCTTAAGCGTGGAAATGAAACAGGTTGAAATAGGACTATAAACCATATAATCGTTAGACCTATAGGCTTAGAGATCCTTAGGCGGAAGTAACGATGAGATCGAATCATCAACTGAGGTTTAATCCTTCGTTCACTGGGATCGCCGAAAAACATCGAGAAAATGAAGTCTTTAAAATCTTTGTAAACTAGATAACTAGACGAGTACGATAATGGAATTAAAAAGACGTTCAAACTATATTTGATGTAGGATCCATTTGAATACTGACACCTAATGACAGAATTATGCGTAGAGTTTTGAAATTAAATCAAAAGAAGTGGATTGTCTAAAAAGTACTATACTATTACAGTAAACAATAAGACTAGTAAAAGAATGAATTGAACAAGACTCAAATATCAGATAAATCACTCAATATGAATTAAGATACTGATTGTCAAGTTAGTAGTTTCAAATAGCTCAAAACTTCCATAGATTCGGATACGTTTGAATAACCCACACAATACAATCCAAGAGCATTGAGTTGATCAGTTCATCTGTGGTAGTACTTTTACTTGTAAGAGTCTGTATCTTCGCATTGTTGATGTTAAGGACTTGTGACGGAATAATATATCGAGGCAATCAGCTTTAGGTGAACATATGCAAAAGAAACATAATTACAATCCAAAACATCAACAACAAGAGGATACAAACCCTTAAAAATAAACTCCATACACGTTGAACAAATGGGTTTGTCTGGACTGAGTAGCTTAATCGATAATGCGATGGTGTTTGAAGCGAATGAACTAGGTTGGAATCCCATTGTTGAATATCGACACTAAGATACAGGTGAATCTAGATGACGAGTTTAAATAGAACAAAATGTGCCGTGGATTTCTTGCCAGTCACATATCAACTTGAAAAAAAAAACTGGTATTCCTGTAGCGTCCTCCCAATATTTAGCATTCCAGTGAGTTGCAGAATTTTTATAAAAGCGCATGAGTACATGAAGTACCTCGTTTCTAATTTAATCCTCACGAATGCTACTAACCAAAGTGTTGGCACGAAACGAGCCTGATTAGAGCATGCTCAAAACGTGCTTACGAAGCTGTGTTGTGATTGGTCCATTCTTAGCAAACCAGAGCCAACGAACAATCGGGAAGTTTCTGGAATACTCTATACCGATGTTAACATAAAATCTAGTGTAATTATTTGCTATCGCTTTTGTTTTTGCCCTTTGCCTTCTGTTGTTATTTTCACAATACATCTTGCTACCTGCTCTACATATGTTCTGATATTTTGGTCAAGTCGCTGTCGTTGTCGAACCGTAGAATATTAAGCTGGATTAATACATAATATTACCGGGACTAATAGAGATAACATAATTTAACACAAAGGTAATAAACAACTTACTTGATATGATAAATAAAGACTGCCAATTATTGAGTTTGCAGTAAGTAACGATTGATCACGAGGAGATATAGGAATCTTTTGACCTGTTGACGTAACGCCTTGAAGGCGAACAATTTCACGTGCAATAAGAAATCTTAAAGCTGATTCAGGTAAAATCATAAGGTCCATACGTTCCTGACCTATTTTAGTAAAAGGTCCATAAGGAAAGTAAGGCCTAAATAAGAGTAATAATAGAGTAATTAGAATAAAGCAAATGTTATTTTGAAACTAGTTTGGTGTATTACTAATATATATTCTATATAAAATAAATCCAGTGAACGATGACACTGCCAACACTTCAATCCTAACATAGCTCTACGATAGCGCGTTTAAGCACATAGTGAGTGGCACCTTTATGTATTACTCTGTATGCTAACATTAGAATTATTTAGTCAATGATCTCACGCTACACAAAAATTCTTTGAGCGATAGTACTACGTAAATGGATACTTGTTAATTTTACTACTTAAGTGGTTATGTTTCATATACACTAATTGGTACAAAAATTGTTATGCGGTGTATTTTGTTCTTTATACAAATCGAATTGTGCTCCGTTTCGATTTGGTCATTCAGGTAATATAACTGGCCCTGATATTCAGAATTTGATTTGACACCAAATAAACGAATTCGTACCTAATAAATAAGCTAATAATAACATGGTGATCTATTATATTTCTTTAAACCAAGTCAAGAAACGAAAATCTTGTGAGATATAAGGTAGAACTTATGATAACGATAATGTACTAGAAATTGTCAGTTCAAATAAATAAAAGTGAAAATGTCATTTTGTTCTAAAAAAAACCCCGTATCATATTGTAGGAAAATTACATTAGGTTCGCCACTAGTTTATATTTATAACCATGCCTGATAATAATGTTTGACTGTAACAGACAGCGGGATACAAGATGTGTTACATCCTGTTTAGGACTCGTTAGATGGATATACTTGTACCCCAGTGTTTATGTTCAGATTGGGAGTTGAATCAAGTACCTTGAGCTTTCAACTCTAAAGCATTGTTCACTGAGTTATAAAGTTCAAGTAGCTGCCAACCAGATAGCTTCCCAAAACAGGATGTAACGCATATCCTGGATTCCGAAACCCAGGTTTATTAGAACTTGCAACTGAAAGCATTAATGAAGAAGTCTGCTTAGGAAGAATAAATAGCAGTAAAGACTAATCAAATGTAATCCCTAACACTAACGACGGAGGAACTCATGCCATTACTATTAAACATCATGATTGATAATGTCACAAACCACCGAATCGCGCAGATGTAAGCAAGCTTACTCAAGCACTAATACAGAAACTATCCCAGAACTAAGATTTTACACGCAAAGTAAGGAAATAAATTATAAACAAAGGTATTCAGAAACTGTATTTTGTCAACAAATTTATCTAAAAGGATTATATAGTTATTGTAAATCAAGTCGGTTTAAAATTCTCCTAATCAATCAAGTCCTAAGTATTTTGATGAAAATAGGATTACTTCCAAAAAAGGACAGCCTAGAAAAAAAAATACTTAACTTAACTGGATGATAGCTAGAAATGATATCTGACATTTATCTTTGATTTTAAAAATTTGTGGTATACTTTTTTGGTTACTCATTCATACATCTGTATTGTCAAAGATTTTTCGAGACCTTATCGGTGCGCGATGGTATTTAGAGTAAAAATAGTTTGCAAGAAATTGATGCATACCATCAATTCACAAAATCAGTCTGCCATGAAACCTTGCACATATATTCGACAGTTCAAGCTGTTATACCAAATTAATACGAGATGAAATCCACCAGATTAACACCACCCCAACCGTAGCTGCTACCTTGACGTGGTGGTCGGGCTTGCCTATCGTGATGACCCAATTAAGCTATATTGGCTGGAACGCATGTTCCTCTAGGTCCTACCATGCCAAGTAGGTCTGTTGGAGAGCGATAAGACTAAAGGCAGCAACCTAAGATCTGAGGGCAAAGTCGTACTGCTGACTGCAGCGAGGTGTGACAGCAGTAAGGTGTTTACCTCGAATGACCAGCATCTGCGGCGATGATGCCTTCTTAACGGAAGGATGGGGTTAAAAAGGTCGACCATAAAAATGTCACACCTCACCTTACTCCACGGATTTCCGTCTCCGGCAATAAGGCCTTCTAAAGAACAGAGATAACACTTTAAAAACTCCCCATAACAAGGTCGTGCGTGATCGGCCTCAACCAGTTGTCTCTTGGGCTCTGCGATCGCGCTCCCAGGTCACTATGACCAATACTAACCCACTTTCTTTTTCAAGTACTTCAAGAAGTAATATCCTTCCATGGTGTGGGCAGCCAGGAAGTGAAAATTGGCCTCATACCTCTAACAGCACACAAGATCATCTTGTTTGAGGTCAAATCCCACCATCAACTCCTAATAACACTCTTATCACCATGCCTAATCCTTCTAGCATAATTTTATCACCTCGCGCCTCTAATGCTAATGATTTGAGTTCACGAAACGTTATTTCTGGTCTCCTGAAACCTTGAACTAAACCATATATCGGAGCATTTAACGTTCGAACTTTATGTCAAATAGGAAAACAGGCTTCCTTAGCTATGACTCTAGAATACCGCTCCATCGATGTCTGCTGCATCTCTGTAACGCGTATACAGGATCCAAGAACAGTCATTCGCATGATCTCACCTTGTGAAAATAAGACACCGGCTTGGTTCACTCTTCGTGTTTCCGGAGACCCCATTGCTACCACTCGAGGCCTTGCTGGCATAGGTATAGCACTAAGTTCAAATTTTGAACAAGCTCTCCTCGACTGGATTCCAATAGACAGTCGCTTTTGCGCTGTCCGTTTAAATGAAACGGTAAGGACTCGTAAAGATAGGGACACACGCCGTCGTCTCTGCCTATGCTACCACTAAATGCAGCTCAGATGAATTTTACAGAATGCTTTTCGACCCCCTTCGTAAACCTAAGCGCACTGATGTAGTGATAGTGGCTCATGATTTTAATGCCCAGGTAGGTAGACTAGATGAAACTGAAAGGCATCTGGGCGGATTCTACGGCATCGTGGCTCAACGAACAGATAAATGTAACCGTCTGTTACAACTACGTTCAGATAACAGCATATTTCTAGCAAGCCACAACTTTAAGCATAAGGAAATATATCGGTTGACATGGCGGCCACCATAATCAACTCAACACTAGACTCAAATAGACCACATTGCTATCAGTCACAGTTGGAGAGGCTCGATAGAAGACTGCTGCACGGTCTGGAGCCCATGTTTAGACTCAGATCATGCCTTAGTACGAGCGCGCATTAGTCTGCGTCTCACTGGACGTAAAAGATCCACAACAAGGATCCCCATCAGAGTTTAACCTAATGATGAAAAAGTCAAGAATACATTTCAAGAACAACTAGAAAACTAATTAGTCAACTGCGTAAACTGTACTTACCCCGAGTTAGCTTGGAATGATATCGAAAAAGCTGTTGAAACAACAGTAATATCTACCAGTAAAGTAAACCAAAAGGTTAAGAAAACTCAGTGGATTTCAGCTACATCTACTGAACTGATAGATGCTCGGCAACACAACCCGTCTAGTTCTGAACATGATGAGGAACGAAGGCAACTTAAACACAAGCTGGTTAAAAGCTTATGAAATGATCGTGAGTAGTGTTGGACGGCGAAAGATAAAGAGATGGAAAAGGCAGCGGCAATAGGTAACAGTAGGTAACTGTTCAGATCTATCAAGGAAATGGCTATCAGAAATCCTACTATAAGTGAAACTATCTGCGAAAAAGATGGTTCCACTATACACTGTCAATCCAGAAGATTAGATCGATGAGCAGAACACTTTAGGGAACAGTTCAACTGGCCCTCGACATCATCCCAGTTACCCACCATCCCCAAGCAATCTGAATGGCAAATTAATATTGGTCCCCCAAGTCTTAGTGAGGTTGAGAAGGCTATAGGGAATCTAAAGTGAGGGAGAGTAGCAGGACCTGATGGATTAACTCCTAAGACATTTAAGGACGATGATCCAGTATTAGCAACGAGATTAACTGAGATCTTGGCTAGAATCTAGGAATTGGACGTAATCCCATCTGACTGGTCTTGAACACTAATCGTCCCAATCTATAAGAAAGGACAGAAATCCTCTTGTGACAATTACCGAGGAATCAGTTTAACGAATATAGTGTCTAAAATATTGGCTTCAATAATACTTAGACGCCTAACTAAAGCTCGTGAAGAGCAAACTCGAGAAAACCAAGGTGGTTTCAGACCTGGACGTGGTTGTATAGACCAGATATTCACACTCCGGTAGGTCCCAACACACTTTCAGACGCCCAACAATAGCTGTATTCCTTGACCTTAAGGAGGCAATTAATTCTATCGATCATAAGGTTATATGGTAATGTCTATCATTGAAAGGCGTACCGGAGAAGTACATTAACCTTATACAACCTCTCTACTCTAACACAACGTGTCGAGTCATAGCTTATGGCGAATTGTCGTCGGAATTGATCACCTCTAGTGGTGTTCGTCAAGGTTGTCCACTCTCCCCATTTTTATTTAATTTTATCATTGAAATACTTTTAGAGTTATATTGTCATCGTCTGATTTCGCCGGGCTTGACCTCCTTCCAGGAGATAAACTTACTGACTTCGAGTATGCAGATGATCTAGTTCTATTGGGTGAAGATGCTGACAAAATGCAGAGTTTTTTGACGACGTTAATCATGAATGTAAGCATGTTTGGGATGCGATTCTCCCCATTCAAATGCAATATGCTGTTTTAGAACTGGCTTAATTCGGCACCGCAGTTAGTGATAGGGAGTGAAGCAGTTGAATGTGTTAACAGCTTTACTTATCTTGGGAGCCTCATTAGTCCTGACGGTCTGGTGTCTACTGAAATCTCGGCCCGTATACATAAGGCCCGATTGGCTTTTGCCAATTTGCGTCACTTGTGGCGTAGGCGAGAAATCCGTTTACTGACGAAAGGACACATTTACTGTGCAGCGGTTAGATCCGTTTAATTTTATGGGTGTGAAACATGGCCATTAAGGATAGATGATATTCGTAGGCTTCTAGTATTTGATCATAGATGTCTCCGAAACATTGCTCGTGTTTTCTGGGACCGCCGAGTAAGCAATTCTTGAGTTAGGAATAGAGTTCTAGGTAAATACGGTAAGTCTATTGATGAAGTAGTGAATCTTCACCAGCTGAGGTGGTTAGGACATTTGTTACGTATGCCTGACCACCGTCTACCTCGACGAGCAATGCTATCTGGTGTGGGAGTAGGCTGGAAGAAAGCTAGGGGTGACCAAACGAAAACATGGCATCAGTCCATGAAGTCATTGACAATTGGGCTGAGTCATGTTAATAGATGCAGTCTACCTGGTTGGGGCCCACGCGATGATCGTAACCGATGGTTAGAGACTTAAGGTGATATGGCTCAAAATTGTTCGCAATGGCGCAGGTGCATTCACTCCTTATCTTCCTCCAAATTCTAAGTTTTTGAGCTTATCGTAATTTTCCCTTTACTGAATCACTTTTTTTGTTTCGAACCTTATTTCTGATCTCTATACCTTTCCATTAGTACTTACTCTGTTACTACCTCCTATACTCTGGGATTTGGTCCGACAATTTAATCTCTATCAGCTTCTTGGGGCATGGCAACTTGAACTAATGTATGCATGTACCAAGTTCTACGTTGTAACTGACTGACATTAACACCACAATACAATTCAACCGGGAGGAATGAAGAAAACGTATGTATACAAGAATGATAAAACTTAGGATCTAGAAAAACAAAAACGTTGAGTACATCTCCGCCACTGTGATGATTTTCAGCTATTCATGAATTTACTGGCTGCTAGACTGAGGTAAGTTAGTAAGGTGCAGACTGTGATTGAGATCAGAACGATGGCCATGATTAGTACAGACGTTGCACGACAATCTTCAGGAGTGGTTGCAGTAGTGCAAATGAATTTGATTTATATCGCCCGCTAGACCTAGAGTCCTAGTATTTCTTCATACACGGCATTTTATTCCATCTTGTCGAGCTAGTCTCAATATTTAATTTACTTCTTTATCATCACTACCATACTATCTAGACACCTTGTTAATTTAATCTGGACGTACTGATGTGGTATGAAAACTAGGGATAACTTATGTTTGATTAAGATTGAGTTTTTAATACAAAATATTGAAATTAATTGGAAAATTGGCTAGTCATAATATACCTTTAGAAGCACAGTCGTATTAAACCTACCGATTAAAGTCTAATGAATCCAAAGGTATTTCAAGGGAATTTTCATATCCAAAAAAGTAAGGTAATCCAATAAATGCATAACCAGGGGAATGTAAAGATCCTAAGACAAGTGATTCATCTACGGATGTGAGAAATATATCTAACTGTGATCTCTGATAATCAGTCATGTTGAAGTGAGAATAAACCTAAAAAGAAGAAAGATAATCAGTTGAACCTACTTCTTTAGTTAAACGTTGAATTCGCTCAGATGGTTTTTCTTCCCATTCTGTATGAAATTTTGTTATAGACCAACGACAGAGAACTTCATAGTATGGTTGAATGTAATAAGTTAGCGAACATGCTGTGACTGTGCATAAAAATGCAAATTTTTGTGAATGTTTCACAAAGAATATTGAGAGTTTATTCATAACAAGGTATGTATTTGAAGATAAAGCCTCCAATGAATGTTGTCTGAAACCGAAAAAAAGAGATAATGCATATTTGGCATAATGTTGATTTATGGAAGATATATATATATATATATATATATATATATATATATATATATATATATATATATATATATATATACGACACAGGTTATCGCACTTCACATCAGTACACGAAGAAAAACACAAGGCTAAGAATAATACTGATAATAGTAGTGAACCAAATATTGAATGTGAAGGTGAAGCTAGGAAATGAATAGTATGACATAAAAGTATGCTCGAAATAGAAAGTAAGACAAAAAGGTATACAACTTCATAAATGTCATCGATTATGAGCGATGTTATTAGCAGCCTTCAGCCATAGGTTATAGTTTTCGCAAATGACGGGTACAAAGCATGTACTCTGTAGTACTTGACAGGTAGTACTTGTCTAACTAAAGCCTACGTCGATTAACAGTGTTGTCTGCTGTAGAAGTTCGAAACTAGGAACAGCTACACCAAGATGTAATATCACTTTGTGAAGTTATTCATTATTCGTCTGAGTCATGTTGGTAATCAAGGATTACGTGATGACCACTATCAATGGTTGGAAATGTTGAGTGGTACGTCTCTAAATTGGTCGATTTTCTAAATACGTTCACTTTTTATCTTCTAGATGTTGAGCTCCAGCAATTCTTCATATGCACCTGTTCATTCCTTTTTTTTTTTGAAATACATCTACACTAGGATTTTATTTATTAGGCAGCAGGTTTAAACTTAGACTCCCAATTTTCTGTAGTAACATTAGAAGTAATATCACTAGTATACTGATCCAAATATAAGGATACAAACATGTACATGATAAGTTGTTTACACTACTTTAGTGCTACTTAACCAAGTTGACATTTTAATAGATTTAAACCGCATGGAAAACATAAGTCCATGCGGCATTTAACCTCATATTTTGGACCACGCATTTGGTCTTCTAAATTTCACCTAGCCCTACTTCCTATCTCAATACACACTTCCTAGACTAAGCCCTACAAATTTATTAACTCGGTGATCATCCTTAGTTCTATGTATGCATGTATGATCAAAATAGAACCGAGTACATCTGTGCATGAGTCCAAGTTGCCAAACTTTAGCAATAGAGCAAGATCAACACCACATTGATAAAGTAGAAGTTACTCCAATAATAATAATAATAATAATAATAATAATAATAATAATAATAATAATAATAATAATAATAATAATAATAATAGCAAAACAAAGAAAAGTGAATATATAAGACATGGTTCATGGAGAAGGAAATGGTGTGTGGAAAGAAAGTAATGAAATGATTTTAAGCTCATGATTTAAGAGAACAAATAGTGGATACACCTGGGCTACTGTGACCGATTCCCAGTCATATACAGTTAATGTAACACTTATAAACGGCAGTTTCAGAAGATGAATATTAAAATAGGCTAGTGTG
This sequence comes from Schistosoma japonicum, assembly GCA_025215515.1. Classification (NCBI taxonomy): domain Eukaryota; kingdom Metazoa; phylum Platyhelminthes; class Trematoda; order Strigeidida; family Schistosomatidae; genus Schistosoma; species Schistosoma japonicum. Next base: position 6,700,998 of record CM046067.1, on the reverse strand, counting down.
GAAAAGGGTCTACAGTAAAATTACTATAATTTACCGATATTCTAAGTTAAAAACCAAGAAGTGTCAGCAGTATTGCACTTTTAGTAATGAGAAAAATAGACTCAATTTAATAAAAGCTTGGAGATATGAAAATTAGGCTACCAGCCACGTACATTACATGAAGGTTAATGGTACTACGTGGCTATTTAAACCTACGTAAATAAAAGGTTTTAACCTGTAGACAACTATTCAAAAGTTAAATGCTGAGACAAATAAGCCATGGATGTGAATTATTGATATTTCTGCAGCAATTAGTTATGCATTAAGAATCACATAAAAGTGAATGGTCACCTATTGGCTAACTTGTAAGAAGTGAAATCGTTAGTAAAGTGTGCATACCTGTATTTTAAAGAACCCATAAATTCAACAGGGTCATGAAAAAAAAAGTCGACAACGTTAGTCTTTGAAAATCTGAATGGTAGAGCTTTTACGCAAGTTGTTTTAACCTAAGAAAATCCAGTAAATAGTGACTGACGTTATAGAGACGTTTATTAGCAGCTATTCACAGAAACGCAATGTTATCATGCTAAGTAAAGTTATTAAAGCTTATGAATTTTGAGCAAATATCTGTAATAAATGAAACTATATTGTGATGCCATATCAACTGACATTAAGTTTGGGGGAATCAGGATATGAAGTGAGATTCAAATACTTACAGTGGCTATCACTCAGCCTGAATAACTTTGTGGGAGACACATTTGTAATGTGCGTGGAAGGCATAAGTCAGGTACGACGAAACTGGTTTTCGTCTAAATCCAGTGAAAGTTCTATTGGTAAAAGCCTGCAGAAAGAAATTGAGCATATTTTAAAACTAACCCAATCCCCACTATCTTTGTGATGACCTGGCTTAGACCAACTGGTTTCTTTGGGCTTACGACTTGATGTGTGGTTCCGAATTTTTGATAGTTTGCGATATAGAAAGTCTAGGCAAACTATATACAAATGAGCTTTCGTAAAACAATTGCCATCAAGACAAAAATATCAACAGCGAAAAATCGACAGACAGTTTAGAGGGAGATGCGATTTCGAAGAAGTCCTTAGTTGTCATAAAACTTATATTCTTAGCGAATGCGAGTCACAATATCTTCGCTATTGGTTGGCAAAGGAATTGTGTTACGTGTAACCTTGTTCTACTAGCAAGTGTGTACTTTTATATGTGAAAATCAAGCTAAATCTGAGAAACAATCAAGTTCAAACTTCAAAATACACAGACTTGAAATATTAGTATTCTTAATAATAGTATTTGCAGGCAATAGGAAAACATAAACAGGTAAAATGATAGTTGTACGATCTACTTATAAAGGTTTTTACGTCAGTTGCATATAATTAAGTGTACCAATAACATGTAAACGTAAACTTTTTATTACAATTACTGTAATATCTCCCAAATACATTAACAAAGTACGATATAGACCTAACATTCACAAACAATTTAGATACTAAGGAGAAAAATAACGGTGCATCCAACGCATATGCTACCCTACACTTTATACGGAGACAACTTGGTGCACCGGCTTCAGACTTATCTCTAACATCGCTTAAAACCTACGTCCAGCCCCATCCAAGAGACAATAATACCGTAGCTCAATTAAATATATAAGATTCAGGTCCCACAGAAGAAGTGTAGAAAAAAGCAACCAGGTAAGCAGTGAGTTCGGAACACATTCCATTTAAAGATCGTCTTCGAGAGATCAGGATCTTTTCTCTTAGATACAGAAGAGTAAGAAATCTTATCTGGGCACATAAAATACCTCCCCGAAATCCAGACTATCCCAGCAGAAACTTTCTTCTACAAAGAAACCTCAATGAACTTCGGAGTAACGCATTGCTTTACAAAGGGTGGCTTCGCAATCACATACGCCCCTTTATGATATGAGAGTGTGCTTCATGTAGAATGCCTTGCCAAGTCCAACTACGAGAGACTCATCAATGGAGGTCCGAACAGAGTCTGTCGCACAACATCGATTACCATCTGATGCCTGAAATGGGAAGTGGAACTTACTAACTGGTGAAACTAGACTTTGTCGGCGAACTTGAGAGCCAATGAGAATCAAGGTAATCCTTCAAGGTCATTCATGTTGGTTTAAAATGCTAACGTCGGATCGTTTGATTAGAACTTTTTATGAGGATGTTACTATTACCAGTCTACAAGCCCCTGGATTACTTCGTACAGATTCGATTTGTGATTGTGGACTTATTATGGCTCAAACACCAACCACACATACGCGAGATGGAGTCACATTTCGCTGTAATGGTTGCTAGCGTAAGAAATAAGAACGGGCAGTTTCTCTAGCCAATCTATACTAACACTTAGGCAAAGCTGCATGTTAGTCGTTTGTGGGTTTTGCAGTTGCCTATTACTCTGGCAGCGTCCCTTTTAAACGTATGCGAAGTTTCAGTAGTGCAATGGCATCAGCACTGTAGAGACATATGCGCAGAAATGCTGTTACGTTTAAATCTGTCGCTAGGAAACATTGAAAAAATTGTTGACTTAGACGAAACAGCTATTAGGAAAAGAAAAAAATAATAGAGGAAGATCTGTAAAACCGAATGGGTAAGTACTAATTACTTTAATCATACTGGTAGGTTGTTGATATTTACGACCGAACATTAGGAAAGGGACATTTTCAGTATGTCCCAGATCGATCTGCGAGGACTCTGATACCACTAATCCAGTTGTATATTCTATCAGGATCAACAATTCATACTGACGACTGGAGAGCTTATCGGCCTCTTCGTAGACTTGGATATATCCACCATGTCGTAGTTCACGACAGACATTTCGTTGATCCAAGTACAGGCGTTCATACACAAAACATCGAAGGATCCTGGTCACGCCTAAAGGAGTTTCTTAGACTTTATAAAGTCTCTAGAAACAATATAATAAGGAGTCATATGGATGAATTTCTTTACCGCTCATATTATGAATTTAAACCCAATTAACCCGTTTCCAACCTTCGAAATTTAGTGAACCATATAAAAATAATTAGTCCTGTGTAACTTTTTATAGATTTTATCGTTTTTCAGTGCAAAATAATAATTTTATATACTATTGCATTCTCATTAACGAAAAGGTGTTTCAAGGTTATTGATAGTTCGTCCACAATGTTTAGTTTCACCCATTATGATGAGTAATACAGACGAACCATACAATCTAAGCGCTACGGGTGCCCCTGACTAACCCGCTCAACCGTCCAAGGATTAATACAGGTCACCAGGCTAACTATCCTTATCACTGAAGACCGAAGATAATTATTTTAGCTTTATTCAAAGTTCAATATCTAACATTAAATGACGTGTTAGTTTAAATAAATTCATTTCTCTGCTAACTTATCTTGATGTTGAGATGAGGTTCCTGGTCTTTGGTGGTGTCTAGAGTGAAAATTCTAGCGATTCTACAGTGCAACACTCTGGTTTTGGCAGTCTCTTATAATGCGAGAAACTTGGTGGCTGGTGACTGAATGCCAAATGAGGCGTGCCTAGTCGATAATTGCGCTAGTCTGCTCTATACCGACTGGGTCCCAAGCCGAAATATGAAGAACACAAGCCAACCAGACAACACTAGTGAACTGCGAATTATATTTATATAAATACATCGAATTTTATATCAATCACTTTACAATGATTATTCATCAAGTGGAATCATCAACATTTAATTAATACAATGAAATACTGTCAACTGTACTCAGGAGTAGAACTCACATTGAAATCAAATAAATGTGATGAAAGTTTACAAATGAAGCTTATACTAAATCAATACAACTTGTTTTGTTTAATTAAATCAATCATCATATCACAGTCGACCAGTAAACCTATGCTAGTGGAGCATGTCTATTATGGGGTGGTTAGTTTAGGAGGAGGGGAGAACAACTGTAAATATCATCAGAAGGGTATAAGTATTTATCAACAACTGTCTAAGCAAGATGCTGAATGTCCGTTCACCGTAAACCATCAGCATCCGCCTACTATGGCAGAAAACAAACCGACCTCAACCTGGGGAGAAAATTAAGAAAAGAAATAGATAGGACAAACATTGCGGAAATCATTAGACTTCATTACGAGGCAAGCATTAACTTGGAATCCTGTTGGAAAACGGAAAAGAGAAATACCATATAACACACTGCGTCGAGAACTGGTAAGCACATATCAAAAGGATGAACAGCAACTGAAAACAGCTGGAAAGGATCACTCAGGACAGAGTTGAATGGAGAATACTGGTGAGCGATCTGTGCTACTCTGTAACGGGCAACGGGAGTAAGTAAGTAGGTAATGCAGTTAACTAGGCTAAACTTGGTGGTATTGCGACGTAGTTATTAGCAAGCTGTCAAATTAAGTACTATGAAAGCGCTGTCACGTTTATCAAGAGACTAGAAACACTGGAAATCGCAGATGGGAATTCCACGAAACATTGATAAGTCAGGAACTGGTAAAGACTGTCGAAGCTTGTGTAGAGTGGTTTTCATGACGCACTGAACAGGAGCTATGAATGATACGAATTCAAAAAGTTTTGAGTTGCGTGAACCATCCGTGAAATCTGACATGTCAGGCTTCTTTATATGATTAACAAGCTCTGCAGTTTGTTCCATAGGAATAAATCAACTTCAGGAATATGGTGGTGTTAAACTAAATCTGCGCATTGGCCACTTCTACGAAGTGACTGATGTTTAATGTTGTCAGTAAGTTTGAGGTTAGCATGAATATGCACTCGACTTCGTTGAATTTTTGATCATCTAAAATATACGAACATTATTCTTTTTATTCAGTAAAGTTGATGTTGCGAGTAACTGAAACTCACCAAAAGATGGCCTAAACACTTAGCAAATAACACATTTTTGCCAACACGCAATCGCTTTTTCACTAAGGCCTTACTTTAAGGTGTTTTCACTCCAGGTCGAGTTACAATCCAAGGAGGTGCTGAAAACTCACTCGAATAAGGTCGCTCATTGAATTTTCCGGAATTGTTCTTGCATCCCGTTTCATTTGTAGATGTCCCGATAAAACCATTTCGCTCTGGGTGACTGATGACCAGCGAATATCCAATAAGATGTCTGTCAGATTTTGTGGTTAAGCTGATAACAGTGCCCTTAGAATAATCTTTAGTAGATAGCCTTGTATTAGTAGGAAGTTTCAGAGCACAAGGTAACACCGGAAAATCTGCCCATGAAAGGATAAATAAACAGGTTTATTCTGAAACGTTGTACTGCTTTCATGCCAGTTTTCAAACATGTTCATAATAATATAAGGAAAGAACACTTAGAAGATTGCACATACAATTTGGCGACTTGCATATATAGGAGTAAGGTTCACAATACAAAAGTTTAACATACAAAGAGTTTTTTCGGCAATAATACTAGTTGCTTCAAAATTATTCTATATGGCGTTAAGTGCGAGATGTGACCTTGTGGCTGTAATCGTTGAGAAGCGTAAGGAGGGTACAGTAGATAGTTCGAAGTAACGTTTTAGAGAATTGTGTTAGGACAGCAAACACGCTTTTTGCTCTCAGGATTAAATGACAGACGTTATACACGGCGTAATGCACTATTAGCTGGTTAAACAAAGAAGAAACAAGCAGCAGAATAAAGGTGCACAAATTGTTAATGCTATATAACTGTTTACAATTTAGAGAACTACATGTCAGTCCTGTTATTTGGAGCATAGATTATTTCTAGGTAGGTTGACTAACGCTGAAGATCACTGTAAGAAGTTACAAAATAGTTGACTTTGAGAAACGAAGATTAACAGGGGATTTATTAAAACTCTAGAAAGACTGTGTCAAGTAATTATGAAAAATATTTGAAACCTCCTTGAGAAGTATATTCTATAGTAAATGTTTGCTTTCGAATAGATTAAGAGATTTTATTTATTAAATACCAACACCTACTAATTTGGATATCCTGGCAGGAAAGGGACTTAATAGACAGGTAAAGTTAACTTGATATTGCATGAAGAAATCAAAATGTCAAATATAAAGGCATATTAAGTATTATTGCTACTTGATTCCTCCAGTCAAAACCATTACAAAGGTAGGCCCACTTTTTTCTCACTATGAGTGTGTTTAGCCTATAATGTACTCCTAAAAGAAGCATCCCATGTCCTTGCAATCTGCCTCTTTTAAGCAAGGTCGGATAACCGCTTGCTCCTCCACGGTCTACCATCGCTCTCCTGGGGCGTCAGCTGATCGAGCGGACACCCTGACTCATTATTATTATGGGAATTTGCTTTACCTTTAAAGCGATTTCTACCAGTCCTTTCTTCGTTTTTTATATAACCTCCTGTCGCTAGATTCATCCACTTCGTCACCAAAACCATCCACGTTATCTTCATTTGCTTTAACATTACATAATAGCCATTTCAATTTCTCTATCATATACCATCTCACCTACTTATCTTTTCAACACCACCCTCCAGCTCCCGGAAACATTTCGCTGCTTTTCCGTTTTTTCGACCATTTTTTTTACTTCACCCTATCTGTTTTCTTTCCACCTCACTAAATCATTGGAATTGCTACACCATGCCAAATAATCTTCATATTTACACCATTAATTAAAAAACAAGAAAGAGACAATTTTCTACAAAAAAAAATTAAATTAATTATATAAAACATAAATGCGAGGATAAATAAGATTCGGCGAAAACTATTATATTGAAAAGATAAAAAACTGTGGTAAGAGTCTAAAGAAAAAAATAATGCCGACAATAGCATAATATTTTCGGCTTACACGACTAAAACTAGAGCAGTTAAACGGCCAAACAAATTTCTTAAGACAGAACTATAGATCCAGCGATGAACGTAAAGTAACAAAAGGCCAAGGTCAAAACGCAAACTCGTATGTATTATTTTGTCGCAAGGATATTGGAAATTGAATTGAGTTTTAATAGGTTGATAAGGTATTTGTTCTGCCTTGACGACTTCTTCAAAGAAAATTTATTAGGAATGCAAAATGCTTCTGAAGAGTAAAGCTAGGTTTGTTTTTGAAGTATTAGGAGTTTGTTCCTTGGATTCAACTGCATGGACTTTCATCTCTATTTTCGCCCATTTTTTTCAGCTTTTTGGAGGCGTACAACAGTTTAGCTGACAAGCATTTGGTTAACTATTTTTCGATCTATCGAATTAGACGACATCTTATAAATAATGGGATGGTGAGTAAACAGGAAATTAATTGATCTAAGTGCATTTTGGTGATCGATTCGATGTTTTTCAGGTGTACAATAAGTCGAATATCTTTTTGTTATCAAATGTATTTCTTTAAAATCTAACAAAATTTGTTATCTCAGTCCAAATTTCGTTGCAGCGGGTTATCAGAATTTAGGCTTGCTAACTTAACATTCACTTACTACTGGTTCTATTGGTTGTACTTTTCAACTTTTGTCCTGGTGCACAATATCATCTAGTTTTACTAGGTTATCAAGTTTTAATGAATATGCCTGAATGTGACTAAAATAAGGGAGCTATGCCTCGCTTTAGAAAGATGGAAAATCTACATCTTCAAGTGTTAGCCCTCATATTAGCATTATTTTGTGAACCAGTTGCTAAATCTGCTAGTTATTTTGTATGAAGACAAGGAGACGCGTACTTGTAAAATCCTACATGACTTTGTAGATGCTTTCTGACGGTTTTATCACCTGTCCGAAACTCTTTCTACGTCTGTTTGATTTATAGGCAAGTGTTCATGATGGAACCACTATTCACATAGATATGTTCTTTGTTTTTGTTAGTCAACGAGTGCTGAACCTTCACAGCAATTCCATCTAGTCAAAAACTTAACATTATGTATTTTACGAGGCTTATGTATTGTTTTGAAATACAGTAAATATTTGTTGACGACAGTTTCATCATTATAGTCGATATTCAGTTGTAAAAACCAGTTAATATGAAAACTTAGGTAAAATAGACAATTACTTCAGCGATTGCTACTAACTGGATTTTTCTGTGCAAGATATGCGATTATGTTGTTTCTTAAGTGTAACAATAAACACCCAAATTGTACACACACTAGAAACCAAAAGTTTCTAACGAGAAAATCACAAATTCTGAAAAAGCTAATAATTTCTCAATAAAAAGTTAGAAAACTAAAGATATAATGGTTGGTTATATTTTAGAATTCTTATACCCTATTTCTCTTGGTTTGCAATTACAAATCGTATTTTAAGGCTCTACTTCAAAGCTTTCATGCTCCTAATATTATATTTTCAGATTACAGAGAAGGGTGAAATCATACCTGAATCCGAATATCGCGAAACTCAGATTCGTGAAAATTTAAAACGTGCATTTGTGGAAATGATCGTTCACGCTATTATTGAGAGATCACTAGAAGCCGAACGTTTACGTCAGGGGAAATTAAAGAGAGACCTAGAGGAATTATGTCGGTTGAATAGGATTAGACGTTTTAAAGTGAGTTAAGGGTTTTTTTTGTCTGCGAGAGTTGTGTGAAACAGATTTACGTTTGGTGGTGTACTGTCAATAGCAGGAAGTAATGTCTGATGTATACAGGGGGAAATTTCATGTTTAATTTAGTATTTTAAGCTGGTTACTTTGGATTCATTTGCTAACTGCAATCATCTCATCTGTGTGCATGTGTTGTTCATAGCTCACGTTGTGTCCTGTGTTTTTTGGCGTCACCTATCGTGAAGAGGTTGTGTGATTACAGAATATATTCAAATGAAACGTGATACACTTGTTTTAGCTTCTGAAGGTGGAATACTAAAAATATTATTTTTTGATTTATTGGTGTTTTAACTATATATTACTCAAAGTTCTTGTAATTGAGTTATTGCTTTTCTGTAAGCGTAGGCCTAGTGTTATGTAGTTATCAATCATTTTACTCACAGTTAACATAGTTTGGCAGGAATAGCCCGAAACATATGTTTTGTTTGTATCACTTCTGTAGATGTAGTTAATTTTATTTAAGAATTTGTGGACATTTCTTACGACTGTTTTTGCATTCTTGTTTAGAATATGGCTATGTAACCACAATTTCTTATATCCCTCAAATATTATTAGTTGTTGCCTTATATAATGGTTGACACTAAAATTTGTTTCTCATCTACTATTTAATTTCCTGTGATCAGCTTAACATTAATATTTTGTAGCACCGTTTCTATACTTTTACATAAAGAGTAGTGGCGTTGAGTTTGATATTGCCACATTCTTTCATTCCTAAACAGAATGTTTACTATTATCTATTTATACAAAACTTCTGGTTATTCCAATTTGTTATCACCAATTTATTCGTGTATAACGTATAACCTGACGCACGTGCATCAGTCCAAGTTGCCACATTCCGTTAACCCTACAAGAAGAATGTGAAACAATTATGGGTGGTAGTATCTTCACTTATAGTATTACGAAGTTGGACATAAAGAATATATTTTTGGGAGTTGGAATTAATTCATAAAACGAAAGACAAGATAATTTCTGAACTTGGAATATAAGTCAAAACAAGTGTTAATAAACCTTATCTACTCTGATCGGTTCTGAGGTGTGTCAACCAGAGTATCTAACCGACTTTTACGATATTCGTTTAGACTCTAACCAGTATGATGGATTGATCTAGGCTAGACAACTATTGGTAAAATGATGAAACTGAACAGCCAACCGTTTTTATGATGTAATAGAACATAAATAAGGTCATAGAGATATCTGTGTAACAAGCAACTGGCCAACATATCAATATATTAATTATCTTGCTGTTATGACGCGAGAAAATCGGGTGATTGGGTTGGATGGCCGAGTGCCAATTGCTAGTGCCTAGTAGGTTATAGCGCGTCTGCCCTCTGCCCACTTAGTCCCAATCCGAAATAAGAAGAATGCGAGCCAATAGATCAGCCAGACAGAATCATATTATATTTCAAGCATTCTTTTATATATACATAAATTCAGACCACCCAATAAACCAATTAGAAAATTAACATGAATACAAAACGAGGGAAATAGTGGTAGTGAATAGAAACAACTTGTACACAACTAATTAACTATAGTCCATAATAAGAGACAATATAATAACAGTAATTATGCTAACCGGGAGGATAGGGCAAGCGGAGCGTAACAATAATAGAAACAAAATGTTTACATTACAGATAGTTCGAATAAATGAAATAGTGTTCGAAACCACAGTTCTGAAAGTTTGTTACACTTCTTTGTGGTCCGACCTAACACTTGCTGATGTAGCTCCAGCTAGACTATCGAGCGAAAAACTTAAACTGTCACTAAGATCTTAATAATATAATTTTATGTTTAGGGAGATATTAATAAATTTAAATGGCTACAGTGTTACATGAAATGTAACTTGCGTAGGCTTATTTATCTAGTTTTGAGCCATACTGTATAAAGCTAGTGTCACTGTTATGTTCAACAAACTAATGTAGTTGAAATTAGGTTTGAACCTGTAGTTTATTTGTTAAAAACCTATTACTTTAACCATTAACTTATTACTTTCGTGTTTAAGTAGTAATTCATTGGTGCTCGAATTCTGTATTGTAACTAGCAGACATTGCATCTTCTAACAGACGAAATACTTATTTTGCACCAAAGTTTGTAAATATTAGATAAAAATAGAGTCATTCAAATTTCTGTATTTTAGTCTTGAACAGTCGTTTACATTTTTCGAGTTTATTGTATCTGTATGCTCTAATTAATGTATAACTTTCTTAGTAAAAATACACGAAACAAGTACAAAGTATATCACTTCAGCCAGTCATGAGCATCATAGTGCTGCTGCATGTGTGTATCAGTTTGCTCTGTCACACCACACCAGTAGAATAAGATGGAACTATTGGGATAAGTACCACAGTAAGAGAAGTAGCAGTGGTATGAGTGGTAGTAAACACTTATAAACATGCACATTATGATTCGAGACAAAAGAATGGGTTGGAGGAACTAAAGGTTTCAAACAATTTTTAAGCTCAGAATTTGAAGAAAGACAAAACAATAGTGCATCTGTTATACTTTGACTGAGCTCAAGATATGTTGTACAACGTTTTTGACCACTGGTCACGGTAATCATTTATGGATCCCAGTTTAAAGAAATAAGGCAATGCGGCTAGAATGACTCTGTAATTGTGAAATGTGGTCTTATTCATTTTGCGTTTTACCCGAATTTTATTTACTACAGGAAGAACGTCAACGGCGTTTAGATGAAGTCTTGTTATCTAAGTTGGTAATGAATAGTCCGAGATCAGCAGAGAAATTTGAGCTTTTAAAGACACACTACTTAGAGGATATTAATACGGTAAGTATGATTATTTTACAAAAGTAATTTAATTAATTTTTTTATGTGCGAACGTTTTAATATGATATACTTAACTTATGTTTAGTTGTGTAAACACATTTTCCATTAGTTATAAAACTACAAGATTTGTAAGAGTAAAAGACAAATAGAAACATTTTAAGATATGACTTTATTGCGTAGTTAAGGTAGTTTTTTGGATGTATGTCATTCAGTAAGTTATGACTAATTTTTGGGGTACTGATTTCGAATGACTTTGCTATTAAATAATTAGAAACAGTCGGATTTTCGATTTCACACCGCATCAATTGAATGTTAAGTGGGAAACTTTTTATGAAATGAATACGGTAGGCCGGATTATTATAGATAGATTCTATTCTAGCTGAATGTTTCATGGTAGGTGAGAAATACTAGTATGTTGTTATAAAGGGATTGTGCATTTGGGAGGTGTCAAAGACTACATGTTTATATCTAGGTCAATAAACATATATATGTGTATACGTGACTTATGTATATATGCATTCGTCTTTGATATAACGATTCACAAAATGGTGTAGTTTATATCATAGACTACCTGAAGCTAGGCAACCAATGGAGACAAGAAAGTACTGGATGAATGTTTTTTCCTAGTACAAGATTCATCAACGCATATGAACTTACACAACCTCACAGGAGATGGAAGCATGGCTTTCGGGCCTTTTACTGAGCACTTAATCTTCAAACCACTAGATCGGCATCCAGTGGTTTAGATTTTTAATTTAAGTCTATTTATTATACTGTGCAACCATCATTTAATGATATTGGTAGGTAACTGCTTTATATCCGACATCGCTGAAAATGAACGACTTTCTGCAGTTAATTAAATGATTACTGTTTGTTGTTTCTACTCCATTTCAGGAATATCAACAGAATCAACTTAACGCAAGCAGGCGAAAACCAGTAAAGAAGTATTTTCGTCAGAAGAAACACTTTGGTCATCAGACCGACGCAACAATGGTACTGTTTTCAGAACCTCATCGACGAAAATCTCTTTGCAAAAAATCATCCAGTTGTTCAATGAAAAACCGACAAGCTGGACAATTAATGCCTTCATCTAAACATATAAAACATAAATCTAGTGAAGGAGATATTCAAAGAAATCATCAGACAGAAATTATAGATGATTTTGATAGAACCAAGGGAAATAAACAAGAGTTGGGGAATCCCTGTAAAATTAACGGTAAAGATGTTAAGGAAACAAGAAAAACCTTTAGTAAATGTAGAAGGCTTCCACCGAGTGAAGTAAACTACGTACGTATTTATATTTTACATGTACTCATAATGAACGGATAACGGATTCCACATGCTAACCATATTCATGTTAATCAGTTAAATTATCTATCATGCCTAAACCTTAAGAGGGATTGTTGATATTACACAGTCATTTAATAAGAGATAAATAAGCAGTAATCTGTTGACAAAATTAAAATTACCTACATCACTTAGTCAATGCTTTTAAAGTCTTGACTGGTTAGAAGATTGTTGTCTTCCATGTTACATATATTTTCATTGTGATACTGAGATAAACTTTTTTCAATAATTTGATATATGAATGTTCATTTCAGTTACTTCATTAGTATACTGTAGGTAGTGTAGATTTTATTCTACCTCCAATAATTTATTCGGAGAATCCTTCTACTGAGCGTGGAAAAAGTTCACTGTGACGATGAGTCCCTTGGCTGGTTGTAAGATAACGCTTAGCATATGGTTGGATCAGTAAGCACAGTAGAGGGGATAATATGGGATCGGTTACTGCCGAGTGGTTAGATTGTGATATACATCGGTCGGTCGGTATCTAAATAGATCAGTGTTAATATCTCTGGCTGTTACACTGACGCACGTTCGAATCTCAATTATATCACTACTCCAGATATTGCTTACTGCTGTCACCTAGCGTATAAAATAGTTCCGTACCAACCACCTAACATACTACGTGCATATATTTTTCGTTTAGCAGCACAATTTAGAAAGTTTCAGTTAACTTGGATTGAAGTGACGTTATTCATTGTTAGTGATTTATTCAAGAAATTGTGCTAAGTTCCCTTAGAATACCAGGTTGAAATACCAGATTGAAATATTTTTACTACTTACTTGTACATAATTTCAGATAAATCGATTTTAAGATACTTCTTGAATCTTTATGTTAGTTATCACATTTTAATGTTTGATAACATATATCCCAATATAATTAACACCACAACTTTTTAAGAAACCCAGGTGAAATATTTTCTATAGTGTACATTGATAGATCAATAAATAGTGATCAATATCACGTTTGCTTTGTTCTTAATACTTATCAAATTCTCTCAGTCATTTTAAAATATGATCAATAGTCTAAGTCTAGGTGTACGGTGATTGATTTTAAGTGGTTAGAGCTAACAAGAAACTTTTCTGAACCCAGATTTTATGCTAGCTAACACTGGTCAACGGAGTACATATTTGAAATTAATGGGAATAGCAATATAAAAACATATATCCCCTTACAATAAATAGTTGAATTAAAAACTCTGAGCCTAGATTTCATCCTAGTTGACGCTCGTTGTCACTAAAAGAATGGATATATATGACAGTAGTTACTACTAACTGAACAATCGATATAGATATTTCAGTCATATCAAAGGTTATTCGGAGCCTGAATAGATCAGTAATAGCATCTAAAACTGTGAAGTTGTATGACACGGACTCCAATCTCATATGGAACATCGACCCTCATGATTTCAGGTAAATATTTCTGATGAGTGTCAGCTGGCAGAGAACATTTGTAAGGTAGGGTTTTCTGCCGGCAACCCGCAACTTCCTAAGACTTACTATTATGAATTCGAATATCATTCTGTCTAGCTTGAGTTGAATTCTTTTGTTGGAGAAAGCATTTTGAATCGTCATTTTCGATCGTTTAAATTTCAAACTATAGTCCGAAAACTATGAGGAACAGCTAATATTTTATAGTTCTACCCCTACACTATTTTTTAGTCAGTAGATTTCCTTTTGAAGATCTCTTGAAGTTTCCCAGATAGAACTTGTTATCAGTAAATGTACGTAAATAATGAATAACTCAAGTACAAACTCAGTCATTTATTTAGGGACTCTAATAGTTCAGTTCTATTCCGATGATGCTATTCTCGAGAAACGACAAAATCCTCACGTTTAGAATACGACTGAAAGAACTTAATTTCAACAAAAATAATTGACAACCAATTACTAATGAATAACGCGAAATCTAGAACATTTTTGTAGGTTTATTTCTGTTGATACATTTTGTTTTAACTCAAAGAGAATTAAGAAGTTAACGAGATTGTGATCAAATCAGTAATTGTCGAAAAAAAACAAGATTTTTCATGAGATTCAGACCCAAACCAACTAGATAAACGATTTTCTGATACTCGATATTTTTATTCCTCGTGCATACCATTAAGTGAGGCGCCATGAAAATCACATTTATGTTAGCTAACTCTCAGGGTCATCTTAAATGCATGAATACTCGTATATTTCCCCCATGAATTATTGTCACTTCAAAGGGTGAGTTAGCAATTGACTTTATTTTGCCTTCTCAGTAGTTGGTGGCTGCGTCAAGAGTCATTGAGAGGTTGGTATAGGTTTTGTTATAAAGTGTTACTTTGTGTTTTGATTTGAGTAACTAACGGTTATATCACTGGTCACAAAAAATCAAACACATAGTGGATATAGTTCATAGACAAATAAAATGAAAGATGGGAAAATTGTGAAAGTAGAAGATGCAAATAAATGATCACCTATCAGTCTTTTTTGAAACTACTGTACCATCCACTATGATGTATAGAAGAGTCCATACAATTGTGGCTACTTAAGTCAATAAATGTCTATAGCGTTTTTCAGAGAAAGAATAAATGTAAAGTTTAATGAAAGTTTATAATTTACGACACTGATTCTATCTAAACAGCCATTGAACTTCAGGAAGCACTGGATAGATGTTTCGTCTTAATATGAAACTCTTCTATGAGCGTCCACAACTCCATCACAGATGAAAAACAGAGTCTTTAAGCCACTGAATAGTTAGCATTCAATGCTTTAGATTTCCAACTTCAATCGTTTCACGATATTGCTCGCTACCACCAAAGTGTCCCATACTATGACAAAACAATTGTTCAGTACTTTTTATTTTTTAATGGTTGTCTAAACACAATCAATTAGTAATATAAACTTCAGAATCTGATAAATTCTACAAATTCCACATAAGAATAAATATTATTAATGATGATGAATCAAAGTAAGTAGCATGTCACAAGAAGTGACTATCCTACCAACTTCTTAAATCATTATATTTATATCTAACCGTAAATTTTGCAATAATCTGTACTTGTGTATTACGAGTACTTTATTAATGTTTCAAAACGACCTTAAAAGTTGTTGATTAATTAAGACTGAAGAGTTTACGAAAAAATCTGAGGTATTTTTTTTCATTTTGAATGATTTTTTCTATAGAGAAATTATTTTTTTTTTTGATCGATAAAACAAGTTTCTTCTTTGAGTTCATCAGTCAAATGCTGTTAATGAAGGAGTAAGAACCAAAATTGAGTAGGTCAATCCATATCGATTAGTTGAAACGTTTTAACTTTACGATTAGTTTATTCGATGAGAGATAGGTAGTCAATGACGATTTGTCAAAAATCTGATTCTTAATCAGGTGGTTGGAAGTAAAAGGCCGATGAATCCTGTTAGACTTAAGTTTCTTACAAAAGTAGACTATTTTATAGACTTATGGTATTCAGATGACAGTCTTATTCAGTGAAGATACTAATAATATCTAAAGTCGCCTGCTGTGATTCATGATTATAGGTGACAATATTATATACTGTTTAGGAAGTGTGAAGTAGATATTCATTTTTCTGAGGTGAATAATCATAATCCTTTGAAGTTAAGTCATCATAAACGCTATGAATAAAGTAATCAATGACTACATACTTCTCAATAACAGTTAAGTGTATACATACAAGCTTTATTTCACTGAGAATGCCATTGAAACCAAATAGTTTCATTTTATCCCTTTATTCATCTATTTTAGATAATATACGTCAATTTTTAATATATGGATTATAATTAACAAAGGTTGATGTGTTTTTTCTAGAATTGAGGCCATAATAATTGTGGTATTAATTGTTGTATTAGTAGTACATTGGAATGAAACCAACTGTTACCATGGTAATAAAGTGATATCTATTTGTAAATTCAGGCAACTTAAGCTACAATCTTTGTCAAGTGGAAACCAAAACAAGCGTTTCATCTTACATGGGAATAGCTAGATGGATGTAGCTGCATCCGAATTCTTTTGGTTACACCTGATTCGAACTCAAACTATTTATATAGAAAGTCACCTTATTCTCCACTGTGCTACTGAATCTAGACAACTACACTTGTACATTGAATATATATATATATATATATATATATATATATATATATATATATATATATATATATATATATATATATTATTAGAATTTGTTCGTATGTTCTCGTGTCTTGAATTCTACTTCCTAGTCACAGTTCAACTTTAATCATATTTATGAAGCAACTGTATATAGGTAAGATTCTGTTAGAAAACACACATAGTAAGAGAGAATTTTTAATTTCAGTTTTTAACAACATTAATGTGAAGATACAAACACATTACATTTATAATCCTTGTCGTTAGAGTGTATTATTATTTCATATAGTCTTCCATATTTTTCGTTAAGGGCCATTTGATTTTGAAACCGCATTTTAGACAATTAACATTGTGCATGTATAAATAAGAAGTATTTCACAATAGGAGTAATTAAACCTTTAAGAGGTTAGTAGTTTAAAGAAGGGTAACCTAGTAGTTTAAAGAAGGGTAACCTAGGGAATCTCCTTTCGACTACTAATCTAAGCCATGTTAATAGGTGCAGATTACCTGGTTCAGGTTCGCTCGATAATCGCAACCAATGACTGAAGACACTGAGTGTCATGTCTTAAAATCAGTCATGGTGTCACTAGCATATTCGCCTAGCTATTAAGCTTTATTATGCTTTCATAGACACGTCTATCTTGTATTCTATTATTGTGTTACTCTTGTGAACATGATTCCATCGTGTTAATGTGGCATATCAACTTGAACCTTTGCTCATATATACCAGATTCTGCGTTGTTAAAGATTGACTAATTAGTGTGATCTCATTAATATGAGTGTGAATATATTCATCTGGAAGAGTTTTTTTCTGAATTTATTTTATAGTCTTGAAACACTTTCTGGAAATTTTATCATCGCCTACAATATCTTTATTTATGTATTCATTGAAGAGTTAATAAGGGCGAGTTACAAGACAACGACCATTAACCTCTTTTATCAATATACTGAAATTATGCTTGAAAATTCATTATTTATTTTAACATTACTACTGTACAAGTTTGGTTGTTATTTAGTGCAGTGTAAAATGAAACACTGATTTATCATATACAATCTGCCTATAGAAAGTATTTATTCGTAACACTGATATACTGTTATATTGATAAATAAGAATGTAGTTTTCTAATAAATTGGAACCTCTTTATCATTATACAAGGTATTTCTATGAAGCCTTTTATTATAAAACATTCAAATCATTCATTGTTGGATTTCGCTCAAAACTTTTGAGTCCATTTTCTTGATTTTCTTTGTTTCATTTATACACTACGTGTATATTCATTTTCTTCTGTTAGCTCAATTATTGTTTTCTATTCTACTTCCTTGATCGAATAATAATCATTACTTATATGAACCACATTAATGATGTCAATCATGATCAAATTAATAGATTTGTAAACTGAAGTTATTGACCAAATTTTCTCAAGAGAACACTAGCTGAAAATGTCTTTTCCAACACAATTCATTGACCGAAACATGCAACTTCTTAGACGATCTAAAATATACAAAACTATTGTACAGCTATAAAATGAAATCACCTAAAAGCTATTCTTTCACTGAATAAGATTCTTGTTTTTTAATGACTCTTTAGGTGTTTTTCATATATATGTGAAGTCGTTTGTAGCTGTTTAAATATTCAGAATTCCCTGTCATTTGTTTCTGTCGTTTGGTAAATGAGTACTGTATATTACAGTATAATTTTTATTAGGATTTCATTTCAAACTTTTGAAATCATGTACAACAGTGTATAATAAACATATCATTGTAGTATAACAGGACATGATAGATGAGAGTCACTAATATGATGAAAATTTCAAGATTGGAACAAAATCTTTGGTGAAAATCCTACTGTAGCATGTATCAATAACCCAATGATTGAAAAGAAAAATTATTCAATCGTTAAATATTACACACACGCATCGTAGACATTAACAACGTTGAAGACAGCTCCAACTGAGTTCAAACAACATTAAAACTGTCATCTACAAAATATACTTTATGTGGAAAGAATAATAAATACTTATACATAACAAAACATTGAATACACAAGTGTTTGTTATTGGAGAAGAAAAAACTATTTTTCTAGGTCACTCAGAGATCAATGAAAAACTATGATCTAACTGATGGCGTTATCTATCAAATTATTAACATAGTTCCAAAAACGCCATCACTATCACTATAGAAATAAATTAATAATCATTTGCCTCATTTTGTGATAAATGGAACTACCATTGAATATTGATATCAATTAAAGTAAAATCTTGAATCATTTGTCATAGAATAAATAACTACTTTGGCACTACTTTAAAATCGTTTGACATTGCATAACCTCATATTTGTGTATATTGAAATGAACTTAAATGTGCTGCATGTAAGCAAAATATGAGGTGACCGAGAAAGTGAATACTGACTGACTGAGTCTAAGGTAAATAATAGGAATTGTACCATAACTACGACCTGACTACGTGGTCATTAGTTGGCTGACACAGTGACCAAAGCCTACCCAAAGGTAAAGAGTTAGAGGGCAATGCTAAGTCGTTTAATAAGTAAGAATGAATTCTTTAAGATGTCACATAGTGAACCGTTGCGTTATAAGAAATACAAAATACATTAGAGACTGAACTAAATGAGTGTGTGCAGAGTTTGTGATAATAGATCCATAGTGAAACTACAGTATCTTGGGAAGAAAAACGTATATTACAATTGGCAATGAGTCTATGAAAATCTCACAATTTATGTAATCAATACACCATGTTTACTAAATGTCTAACAGACTGAACATCGGAGTAAACGGTCGTGATACGATGGAGAATAGACTCTGTAGGTTGGGATTCCCGATTTTTGTCCCATTATAACAGTAATGTAGTTCATACTTTTATGTCATATTCACATCTCTATTTTAGACTTCATGTATTGTCAAATTTATGTATCTTGGTATATCACGCGCAGAAGAATCAAGTATACAGCATGCGATTGATCAACAGCGAAGTGGCAAGGGACAAATGAATTCAATGAATGATAATGATAATAATTATAATCAATCACTAGCACGTTTAATTACAGTTATTCAACAACCAAATGGTGGCAATACACTTACAGTTTTTAAAGGTCTACTTCGACCCGGTGGTAAGTAAACACAGTAGGATAAATTTATCATGATAAATACGGAAAAGGTGGTAGGGTAAGTAGTACTTAGACGGATTCATTTTTAAGATGATTAGGAAAGGGTGAGTAATTTCGTAGAAATAAAGGTATAAAATACTCTTGAATCCTAGGATTTAAAAAAAATCAGGGTGAATATATTTGAATTATTATTTTAACATACTCTGAATAATGTCACTTAGTGTCTTCAACCAATGATTACGACAATTGTAGGGAACCCTAATCAAATAGTCTGCATTTCGCAACATGGGACAGACCAATAGTCAATGACTTCATGGATTAATGTCATATTTTGTATTAACAGTGAAAAGAACATTTTCAGCTGCTCAAATTTGAAGATAACTTTTTAATTCGTATTCAGATAATCTGTTTATGACAAGGAATCCAGTTTATTTGGATGTTTATATATTTAAAGTCCGATGTCGAAGTCTAACTAAAGGTTTCCACATAACCTAATGACTTCTGCTAGACAATTATTGAAACCAGGACATTCAAAACTATCGGCTAGTTTAGTATGTTACAATGTCACGAATTGACCATTGTTGTGTGAAATATTAAATACCGACTCGATGGATTGGACGTTACGGACTAGTCACTAATTTAAAATATGGATGAAACAACTATTCGGTGCTTCCTAGTTTCATTGGTAGTCTAACCAAAGTCAATCAGTGATATGAAACTACAAACTAAACATCTTTCACAACAGATTATATTTTAAAGTACATTGATTATTTATTTAATATTTTTTTCGGATAACATCAATTTGTTACATTTATTTACAGTACTGTTGGTAAAAAGTGATTGAAGTTCCATTCGAATTCTAACAATTAGCTGCTAATTTCTATCCTTTATAAATTTCATTTCTTGTAGAAACATCCATTCACTGAAGGTAAACTATTGATAACTAAGGCATATTTGAAAGTTGTTCTAGTTTGAGATTTCCCATTGATTCAGACCAGTGGAAATTGAATCATCTCGTGATTAGTGTGATAACTGGAACATAATTGCTGGTACTTCCGCCAGACAAGTCTTAAAACATAATGGATTCAAATGCTAACTACCTTCAGTAGAAAATTGAAATTTCCTGTAGTTATTTTGTTAGTGTTTTTCTAACTATATATGATGTCTTTCTAAATAATGTATCATAATATACCTAAATTATTCTGTTTCTCACACTTTATTGTATTTTAATTTCTCCAGATATATTCCAGATTATTTCGAAACGCGCATATGGTTTTCCGTTTTCATTAACTATTTACGTTGATGGGACACAGGATACGCGTATCAGTGCATGCTGCGAATATCGGCATAGACAAGGAGTTCGTGTTGATGGCAAACATGGTCATTTTGTATATTTATCTGTTGAAGGCTCATTTCCATGTTGCAGGTAAGTCTGACATTTTGTACAACTTAATTTAGGAGGTAATGTCAAACAATTAGAAAATGTGTCTGTTAGCTACTGCAAATATTGTCATTAGATGTGTTAATATGAACACTCACAGTTGTCAGTTGTAAGTAATCAGCTAAAAACACTTCGACGTATAGCATTCATGTTATATGACAGTCATCAGCATTCTATAGAGGACTGATGCTGCATATATGGTTTTGGATTACAACATCTAGTTTTACAATCTGATACATTACCACTGAGCTATTCAGGCTGTGAATGACCTACTGTATTATTGAGTTATTTACGTTGATTTATTTTTCAAGTTTGTCTTGTTCTTAGTGATAGTCGAGTATTTTTGCTCAACAGTTTTTATCGGAAGTGCTAAATTCCTTACATGTTTAGGGAATTTCGAATTCGGTGATACTTTTGTGTCTAAATTATGATCGCAGTGGCTGGATGATAAAATCATTTGATAACATCCTAGACTGTGAAAATGCGTAACCCGTATTGGAGATCGTCGCGGAGCATCATTTACCTCAAGATTATAGGTTCGAAGGTCATCTACCACGAAGCCTCCATCCATCAGAGTTTTCTGCGAAATACCTAGCATCGCAGACACATCTATATACATTGCACATAAACAACCTCTATGATAGAACAATTTTAGCAACCAACCTTGTAGATAAAAAGTGATTTTTTTTATTTTATCAACAAAAAACGTTTACTTTTAGATGTCAAGAAGTTACGAAGTTGAAAAAAGAACAATCTAAGGTGAAAAAGAAACAAAAATTCTTATACGATGAAAAGGGTAGGAAAATACGACGTAATAGTTTGAAAGGTAATCGTACAAGATTTGTTTATATTCTATTACATAGCTTGCTCTTGAACTCATAACACAGACTTTCTAATTACTTCCTAGTCCTCAAAGGTTTTTCACACTTGGCTCTCAAATGTAGGACTAGTCATCATTGTTGCAGTCTACCGGTCTGCAATATGTTGGTATGTGTAGATTAACTGGTTAAGGTCATTGCGATTATCATGACCAATAGCTAAAGAAGTTATTCTGCCTGCTTCGTAATCGGCCTTAATGACCCAGGTGTCTCCAATCTTTATCTTCTGTAGTTTCTGAGTTTCAAAATTATTTTGTTCCTTTTGCGCCAGTTTTTTTTCTGGAATCTTATTTTCTATGTGTAATTCTAACTACTAATAAAAATACTACTGCGACGTTGGTGTTCATCTTGGTAAATTCATTTAACTATACTGATTTAATGTGATAGCTTAGACTGATGCATATTTGTGTTCCAGATTCTAGGCTGCTTATAAGTGGGCAAGTGGATGCATTCTCTCAACTTCATATTGAATCGGGTTCAAGTCAGTTATGCACATCGTCAAAAATAGTATCTGTATATGTATCAATGCAAATTGCCATTTTATATTAACACGATGAAATTAGGTTAAAATGATTAACCAATCCAGTTTTAGTCATTTAGATTTTAGGTCAAATTAGAAACCAAATATATAGATTACAAGTTTCAAATAGGATAAATCGCGTATCTTTGATGCCATTGCAAGGTGATCAATATTAAGCCTATCTTTGTAAAAACTGATAAGATGATCTGCTTAAGTGTAATAGCAGCGACATTAAAATATTTTATGTAAATGACTTGAAACGTCAGTATTTTGACTTGCATTTGATTATCTGGGTCTGTTGGGATTATTGAGTGTATATTCCTATGACTTGCATACATTGTGATTTCGTTCTGGTAATTATTAGTAATTTCATTAGCTTCAATCTCATTAGGATCCTTGTTTCTGTCAATCCATCTGTATTAATTTGCTAAATAAACCGGAGATAAAACAGTCAAAACCAATTAGCTGGTAATGCTATTTGACGCTTGATTTAAAGTGTAGGCCACAAAAGTTAGTATTTTATCCTATTCTTCTAACCGGGGTTTTTGTGATATTTCTAACTACCTACTTCTATTTAAAAATCAGTAGTATATATAATAATTTTTACAAGTTTCCTAATTATTATTAAAGTTTATGAAGATGACTTCGAATTGGATGATAAAAAGATTGATGAAGATGAAGCCGTTAATACTGATAATGCTGAAGAAGGAGAAGGAGAAGAAGGTAAAAAACTTAACGCATTGGATATAAATAACGTAGATATCATTACTGTAGAGAATGACGAGATATCTACCCGCACCAAAGATTCAGGTGATTATTAATTGTTACTTAAATTTTCATTACTGAATAGTAAGTTAGTATATTTTCAAGGTAGAAAGGAGTAAATTATAGTACAAATTCTTCCAGACTGAGTTAAAGGCACGCGAACTCCTGCACAACTAACTTATATTTAGTTTTCATATGTCACGCTTGGTCAATCATTAAAACTAAGCAACAGTGCATAGCCTTTCTGTCAGCATATATGAGCGACCTCATCGTTGACCGAACCTATAACCTTTGGGATTCATGGCAAGCGCTTAGATCTCTTACTATTGAGTTGGTATCTATTGGTTTACACTTTTAATTTCAGTCAGTTCAGGGTATTGCTCATCATCCACTACCGTTGATGACATTTATCAAATTTCCAACATATCTGAGTTCTTTTATTTACATCTTAATGAAATTCTGGAAATCACTTATGAAATTTAGTCATTAGAAAGCGCTTGGAGTTAAAAATATAAAATGTTGAATGCTAGCTAGGTGTATAATTTGAGTACTTTCTTCAAAGCCTAAAGGTCCTGATGATATCACTTACGTGCAGTCAAGAAGAATTATTGAATCTTCGTATTCTCCTCATTGTAACTACTTGTTTGAACTATTAACTGTATTATATTCTTTCCCGATCATGAACTACCATTAATTAATTATGTACCTCATACTCTAGTTTTCTGTCATTCATGTCTTCGTTTTATAATTATGTTATTCTAATGGATCTGTTGTGTAATCTAAGCTTGCATATGTATATATATATATATATATATATATATATATATATATATATATATATATATATATATATATATTAGATGTTTGAGATGAAAACGTGTATCACACTCTAATATTTGGTAGTCACTAAGTAAATAGTGAAATGACTGAACATGTTACGGATAACGTTTTATGATACACTGACATACGCCCTTTTGTCGTGTAGTTCTTTTGAATAACAAATATTATTGTAGCTATGATAAATTATAACTATCAATGTAGTTGAAAATGTGCAGTTTGCTCTACTCAGCACTCATCAGCTAGATGTATTTACTTCGTAGATGCAATCTGTAACTATAACAATGAAAATACTCAAACCCAGACCTACGTATTAAACAACTGTGAATTAAAAATTAAAAATTATTTAATTCGTTAGTCACTATAAATAGCAACTTTTGCTACTATTATGTGTAAATTTACTGAATTCTATAAATGTTTTTAAAAATTCGTTGAATTTTTCTACTTTATTTGACAGACTCAACCAGTTCTTTCTCAACCATTTCAAGACTTGTAAGTTCATTTTGTGTTTCATTACTTTAATTTAGAACAATTGTCGGAGACAAGCTGACGCCAACTCGAAACGAACTTGTATCGAAGTTGATTTCAAAAGTTGAAGTGAATGTTTTCCAGTAATGTTGAATTGTGACTGTGATATCTAGGATTCCCGTATAGTTCTAACTGGATCTAGTCAGTTAAATGTGCCTTCATTCAACTGTTGTTGATGTTCAAGCTGAGACTCGAAACCAATACATTTTATTTTAAATTCGGAAGTGTTTTTCATTAAGATACTAAGTATAGACAGATACTCACTTGTGAACCCGGTATGCATATAAGGGTTTAAGACCTTCCATTCGAGTCTCACTGAGAATATTCATATTAGTGTGTGGGTGCATCCAGCCTAATAGTCTCAAACAGACAACATGTGCGTTTTTAATCTCAAGTTTACTAAAATTTATAATTAAAGTTACTATTGTGCTTAACTGCCCAATATATACATTCGCAAATGAAAGACTGAATAAATGTTATCCTTTTAATCAGCAAAGGCGAAAATAAACAAATTCCTTCCTATGTTATTGAAATTTTCATAATCTACAAGTCTCATATTTCAACCTACTGGCTAATAATTCATTCTTCTTTATTCTAAAAATTTTAGAATCGCGAAGTAGATTACCAGTTGTCTTCGATTGCACCCCAAGACGTGAAATTTTCTAAAGGTATACTCACTATCACAACATTTAAGTTTATTACGAATTTGTTTCTACAATCTTTTTTGTTAACTTGTCTTTTTTAAGTCCCTGAAGTTCTAATAAATAGCTATTGCCACTGGTAGTAAATAAAGGTCTCACAATATTACTGACTGACAACAGTTAAAAATGTGTGCCACTGGATATCAACCCACTGATCGAGAGTAAAAGCGGTTATCACGAAAATTGAGTGTCTAGAATTTGATTTCTGGTGAGATTGAGAGTGTCTTCTACTGAAGCATCTTCTATTAGCATAAAACACATGCTCATTGTGCTTAGGTTTTCAATAATATTCTAATTGATATCGATCTATGACGAATACCATCCTACATTCTTTCAAATTAGGGTGCAGAAATTAATCATCCTTATATTTTACTGAACTATGAAATATCAGAAAACAGAATCTTGATCACTCCTTTAATATATGTTTTCAAGAAACCTAAAATGACAATAAAAACAGTATGATGACTAAGACAACAACAGAATAAATTGTCTAATAATGTTATTACAATAACTTAACAGCTTGACTTAAAATCTTCAATAGGATAGTTCCTATCTCTCAACTGATCAATCACTTAAAGTGATTATTTCTCACTCATCCCATTTCTATTAGTAATGCATTGCGCTTAGCAAGTATATGTGTCCATTTGTTCGTTTTGTAGAACAAATAATAGTATCCGATTATTTTGACCAAAATAAATAAACCAGACTTCGAACCAGGGACCTATAAAATTAAATAATATATTTGTAATATCTAAATAAATACAAATTGGAATTTCTGAAGTTTCACAACTTAGTGTAAGCTGCTTCTTCACGGAATAAATAGCCGGATTAAATTAACTTCAGGAAAAAAAAATCAAAATCAAGATATTTAATACAAGTCTGAACATGCTGAAATCTTGTCGTTATGAATCAAGGTGTTTACAGTGAAACATGTTTGCATGTTTGTTAACTATCAGTGAGTATGAAAAATGTGAATATATATTGATTAAGGTTGTTAGTTTGAATCCCTATAGCTTCTGCTATATTTGATAAGTGAATTCAGACCACATCAAGAAACTGTAATAATATGCATCGTGTCACTTTGAATGATGGTATACTATATGTAGCTTTTTCCACAGTATCAGCTGAATTGTCATATGCACATTAGAAGGTCTATTTCATGTAACTATTTCTTCGTCCAAGTAAACACTACCAGTCGGTTAAAAATGCTAACCAAAGTTTAGCTGTGGAGTTTACTTAAACGAAGAATAATTTACTTGAGATTGCTTTTCCTATATGCGTTTACTCATTTAACTGCTGTTGTAGAGAAGTTTGCGTAAAGAGTACCATCAAGCAACTTAGTCGACTAATTGATGAGCATCTTCTATCTTGGTTTAGTCAAGGTCAAATAAAGTGTAAATTCAGGGTTTTATCTCACTTGGTAGACAATGGTTATTCTAGACAAGATCAGATCATTCAAAATGATACACTATATACCATCATGTTTTCCTAATGGGACCTGAATTCGTTTATTACACATAGCAGGAGCTATAAGGATTCGAACCAATAACCCTAATCTTTCTATTCATAAGAAAATAGGGATACCAGTTCTTATTGTTCTCTTGTTACTTCTTATTTTTTTATTTCATTTCGTATATCCATAAGTTATTTTTATCATCTAAATTAGCAGAGAATGGTAAAGATGATAGTGAGATCAATTTTATGGAATATTTCAAAGCTGCTTTACGTTCTCTCGTACTAAATGATACTAATATTAATGGTTGTTTACGATGTATCATATGGTTAAATATAACGCTTAAACAAAATGTTATAATGAAAAATGATAATGATGATGAAATGGGATTACCAAGCAAGAATCCAGCATTCTGTGAAGCAATTATTAGACAACAAGGTAAAGAATTAATACGTCTCGCATTACCAAAACCAAATACATATAATAAGTGAGTTTTCCTTGTTGTCTCTAGTAATTATGATACTAATTTCTCGTCATGGGTTGACTTTGGTTTGTCGACCAATTAAAAAACAGAGAGCACTAGAAAACCTTTCCATCTCAGGATGGGAGTATTCACTGATATTGCACTTCCATCAATCCATCAACAATTAAACCTAAGACTTTTTGGTTCAATATCCAGCGCCTAGCCTTCAGATCACTGATTTGGTATCAAAAAACTTACATTTCTAAGTGTATAGTACTTCACTGGATTATTTACCAAGTATTTGAAGAAATAAGCCTAGACATCTGAAATTAGTTGTTTTCTGTCACACACACTTTCCAGAAATGCAAGACCTATTTCTAACTGTCATGAGGCTGCTACATGAATTATAATGCCATAACTTTATACTTACCTTGCCAAAATACTTAAGTATTATTTACTAATAAGTAGAAAGCCTTGCACTTGATTCCTGATATTATCACATGCGAAA
This sequence comes from Schistosoma japonicum, assembly GCA_025215515.1. Classification (NCBI taxonomy): domain Eukaryota; kingdom Metazoa; phylum Platyhelminthes; class Trematoda; order Strigeidida; family Schistosomatidae; genus Schistosoma; species Schistosoma japonicum. The sequence continues at coordinate 6,673,080 of CM046067.1, read as the reverse complement.
TCAGCTCTCGGACGTCTTAAACCCTCTAAGCCGCAAACCACAAGGCAGAAAAATCAGGAAAAAATGTTTACCTTTATGTAAACATCAAATGTAGTACAAAGTACTTAGGTGTTTATAGTTTCCTGTGGCAATGAAATCACATTTACAATTCTTTTAATCCTCAATCAGTAGTTTTTAGCTTTATTATGCAATCGAAATACTCCACTTCAATATTCTGTAAGGTCCTACCAAATAGTGATTGTATTAAATGTCAACGGCTCCTTCAGGGTTTCAGAAAACCCCGTCCAGGTTTATAGGAGGGGAGTTACACCAACATTAAACAACTAGGTTAGTCTGTCTTTTGATCTATTACGTAGTTACTATACATTGTCCATGAATGTGTTACTATATCGATTAATCAAAGTAACACGACATCTCATTCATAATGTTTTGGTGTTAAGTAGTTTGAAATAGTTTACAGTAACCTGTACTGAACTGAATTCAGTACTATTTGACATTCATCAACAAAGTATATATCTGCAGTCGTTGCAAAACGACAAAATATCCCCTCATGTATAGTTGAATTATTGATAATCATCATTTTTGTTACCGTTATTGTAGACTAAAATTACGTTGGCCTCTGAATGATTTGAAGATTACAGATCAAATTAAATATGTTGATTTTTGTAATTTATCCAACATTTTATCTGTACCATTATCTGATGTCGAGAAACTAGAAGTAAGAGAAATTTTTTTATAAATCTTTCATGTGATGGGCAATAATCATTGGCATAATAATTATGATGTCTTTAACTTGACTATTTACTGACTATTATGGTTTGCTAGCCAATCGAAACACAAACTTTCTAGACATTATTTAACCCCAGCTGGATGATGAGAACACTTGAAGTTAATCGGTTAGACAATTCGTAATAGTTTATTTCAAATAATTCTCTAAGATTATGTAGGAATGGATTCTTTTTAACTTATTGTTTGTATTTGTCACAGATTAATTTTGGTTAGGTACCATTGACAACCAGGGAAAATGAACGTACGTATAGGTATCATTAGTGGCAATATGCCTCCATAACCTCATCGGGGATAGAACCCAGGACCTTTTGGTTTGTCGTCGAAAGCTTAACCACAGGCACCACTGGGTTAGAGTCGAACTTTATGATTTCCACTTTATTCAACTGAACCACTCCCTAAACCACTTCAACTTAATTATAATAATAAGCTCACCAATGACCTACTTCAGCTTGTAAGGTTCGGACAAGCTGGGAATAAAACAATTATCTTCAATGACATTAAATGATTGTCTTTCTTAAACAAAAATTGAATGAAATGTAAATTCTACCATTAAATGTCATCTCAGTAGTTTATCAGTTAAGTACTCGGCAAAAGACCTGAAAGTCCTGGGTTCGTTCCTTAACTGGGTCATAGATACTACCACACTGGAGTTTCATAATAAGATGAAATAGCTGTTGAGCATGCTTCCTGTTTTTCATCTGCTATCTAGTCACAATCTGCAAATTGTCTTTATTAATAATTAGTTTTATCCTTGAATGTATTGCAATTGTGCCTTGTAGTAAAATCTCAGCTGAATAAAACACGAAATAGCCATAGTTCCTTTATTTATAGTATGGAATTTCTAATCACTTCAATCCATTCATTTTCAATGTAATTAGACCAGAATCCAGCTTGTTGATGAACCTTTGAGGTATTTTATTTAGTATGAAGTTTTGATCATTAATGAGGCAATTATTACCGATTATATTTAGTATGGAATGGATTAATATGGCATAAATTTTCCGAAGTTAGTAATGGGCATCATTGATTTCTGATTCATTGAATCGCTGGTAGTAAAATCATTTGAAGTTAGACAGATTACAGGATTATTCTGTATGAATTCGTAGCTGCTCATTATTATGTCAAAAGCAGAATGAAATCAATTGTAGTTGGAAGAAGGCTAGAACTGGTCAAACCAAAATATACGGTTAGTTCATGAATTTCATTGACTATCGGATCACACTATGTTTATAGATACAAACTACTTGTATTAGTTCTACCAGATAACGGCGATCAACGGTTAGAGATATTTGTTGAAATGTCTTTGAATCGGTTTCAATGGCGCAGTTATATTCGTTTTTTGTTTTCGTCTAGACCTTGAATTTTCCTATCTTTATATACACTTTATTTTCGTTCTATCTTCCAAATTCATATTCTTAAGTGTTTAATCTTTCCCGCTATCATTGAGACTTCAATTAATTCAATTTTTTTTATACATCTTGTTATTTTCACCACGATATACTGATGTGTAGTATTGGGACTTGAGCTAATGAACTTTCCTCGCACCTTTTACTTTGTAGCTCTGTTTAGAAATACCAGAAGAAGATATCATGTATAAATTTGTGGAACACTCAACATTAACAGATAATCCTTTAATTACATTTAAAAGTAAGCTGTGTTAGCAATCACTTCTAAAAGTTGACTTCCTTGGTTAAATATTAACAAATCAACTACTCCTTTGTAAGTATCACAGGTGAATATGAACTCAGGAATACAGGTGCCAGCATCTACCTGATCAGTTCCAAAAAAGGTGAAACGTATGTGATTGATTTCGTTTGGCATTCACAATCCAACTTCAATAATAGTTGGGGTTACACTTTATTTGTAAATTTTATTTTTGGTTTACATTTTTGTACTCGATATAATTGGATAGAAAACTTAAAGTAACTTATAGCGCTAGTTAGGGTTTTATTATTGTCCTGATGATATTTTCATCAGTTCTTGTTATTATATGCCTCAATACGATTGCTTTGTAATAAGTATTAAAAATATATAAATTAAAGTCAGCATGGGAATCCAGTTGGCATTTTCCACCCTATTTTGGACTTGTCAACTGAATGTGGGTACCTGTAACCCAGTTTTGGTTTTCACATTGGATCTTGAACCCAGTATCTATTACTTCAAACAACAACACATTATCAAATATGTTACTGATTATTGATGGTCGATAACTTGAAAGACAATTGATACGGATTCAACAAGTTTCATAAGTGTTTGCATCGTTTAAAATATCCTTGAAAGTATTAAGAGTTTAGGTATTTCAATCGGTTTCTTATCTCACATTTTTCGAATACCGTGTACACAGATGATGTTCTGATCGACGAAAAAATGATATAGATGACTGCGTTCATGTACAATGTTGCAATGTAATCGATCGTAAGAATTCCATATGATATTGATTATCTTCTCAGGTACATCATAATGTCAAAAAAGGCTGCATTATGTTCCCCTTTTTGCACTGTGTAATACCTTTTTTGTAATCAAGGAAGTTGATGTAAAGTGATAAGTTCCATTCAGTCGATTATTCAACAATGACCTATAGTGTTGATATTTGGTCAGTACACGATCAATCCTTACTGAATCCCGCCTGTTGATCTCAAAGTTGGGCGCCGACTGAATCTTTCATTCAATTCAACAATACTCTGTTGCTGCCTTTTTCCTGGTACTGAAAGTAGAGAAATGCCTCTGCAGTTCGGATATTGGTGATCCTATTGGTATCCTTTTCGTTTGTTTGTCTATTTTAGTATTGAATCGAAACAATGCCGTTACGCACACATTGATGAGTTTTAGCAGACTTTAATTTTAGAGCTTTGTATATTCTGGTAGATAACAATCGTTAGTGATGAAAAGGAATATAGTGTCTTTTGCCAGCTTTGATTCAATTGAGGTAATGTCGAGGGATACCATCAACTTGTCTTTGTTGATTTTAACCTACTTAATCTTATCTATGAATTGTGTGGAAGACTTGATACAATGATCACATGAACCCACTGGATGTTTCAATATCTAGGAAATTTCCCTTGATGGATTATAAGTTGGTGTTACTGGAAGTTAGACAATTGATTGTAGTGGAACGTTTGGTTCAACAAAAGACAAATTCAACTAATCGCCTAGGAACAAAAGACATTGAAGGAACTAAAAAAATGTAGGGGAAATACTGTTATACTTCTAGCTGACAAAGGACGTACTACAGTATTTATAGATAAAGAAAGACAATATTAAGATAGGTAAGGATCGAGATACAAATGTGGGGATATATCGTTTATTAAACATAAATCTAGTTAAAATCTAGGTAGCCAAATCTCAAGAACTCATTAATTACGTTGTTATTTCTGCTAGTATTATCTTAATACATGATTCTGACTGAATGTCGTGGATATTCTTTAACAGTAAAGTTCTTCCTCTGATACTGTTGACGTTTCAGATCCATTCAAAGTGATTCTTGAAGATGAAAATTATGATGAAATGAATGATTATTCAATTTTACAATTTCTTTATGAATTAGGTAATGTCTGCACTGTTTTACTGAAAATATTACTAATATTGTGTTTTTAGAAAATGCTATATAACCAAAACTATCCTCCTGAGGCATAAATCTTCTTTACTATGCTATTAATAATTTCAATATTCTAATACAATCAGTATTCAATGTATAAATTATTTTCAAAATGAACTTGGAACCTCACTATACTGTTTGAGTCTACAATTTGTTGAAAGTTTGTATAATGTATTTGATCCATAGATGAGAACCGTATTCATGATTAACTTATGAGTAACCTCATTTTTCTTATTGTTATGGCCATGATTACCTCCTGGGCGTTGCAACTTTTTCATTGTACATTTCTCTGTTTGTATCCATGTTCACGATACTACTTAACTTTCTTGTGTAACACTTCTTATCAAGTTACTTGAACTTAGATTGCTTGTTGGATTAATTCCCTTCCGAATATGTTCCTATCTAATTTGTATTGATTTCTTAGTTTAAGTGTATCCGATCATCCATATATGTACGTAAATTAAAATTAAATTACGAGGATTTGTATACACATACAATATAAATTTAACTGAGCTTAACGCAACTACTATCTAGCATCAATAATTCCCATAATTAAACATTCTACGTAGATTTGTTTAACGTAGACACTTAACATCAACACTCCAAGGTTACACGTTGACTCAATAATATACAAGAAAAAATACGCCAGCGGTTATCTGTATAATTTTAAGTGTTTAATAATTGTATGTTGTATGTAGGGTCTTTAGTCACTTTCTTGTTCAGCCAGTGTGTGACTGCTGCATATTATAAGAGTAATTTTTATTAAATGATTTCATTTAAAGCCCATAGAGTTTTCCTTTAACTATCTGTCATACGTATGTTCAGTGTATTTCGGTTCAACACAAATATGCTTAACTTGAAGGCTTTAAATGAAATCTTTCCGTAAAAATTACGCTTTAATTTGCATCATTTGCATATTAGTTAATTAGTATATCCAGGAAACGACGCATTCAGTGCATATTGAATACATTGTAATTAAGCATAGACATGAATTCACATAGACTTGATACTGTTTTGTTTCAAAATACAATGCATTATGTACATTTCTTTTCAACTGTTACTTAGGTAACCAATCCAATAGTGACGTAGTAAACGTATCTTCACCTGAAACGTTTAATAATGCCGAAGGTGATTATGATAGTGTTAAATCAAGTGAGTTGATAACTTTATCTTTTTTCGATTTTGAAACTAATGACTTAATCACTTGACATTATAAAACTGACTGACGAACTCTTGTTCACTGTGATTATATACACTGAAATAGATTTAACTATATGTGGTCGACAGCTCGAGTTTAAACAATTCATAAAGTTAACTTTGACTAATATGTGCTTGTCTCCAACCAATCAACAGACATTTATTTTAAAGGATTAGTTTACTAAAGAAATAATAATAATACGAAACAACATCCAGATTTTACGGGAATAATGAGTTTATTGAGGAGTTCTATAGAAGTTTCTGTTTCAAATTTACAAAAATGTTGACAATGTATCAAATTTATCCGTATGACTATAATTAAAATCTGTTTTCTTGGTTTATTCAAGTTTACACTCAATCATAATGGAAATAATTAAGCATTTAATATGTTCAACATTATTATTTTAATACTGTAACAGCTAAATGCAATTCTTCCTAATCTACCGTAAGTTATCCACTACGTTATCGATATTTACTGAATTTTCTTCATTCACTATTGTGAATCATTTCTTTATTCCTTTAATAGTTAAGCTCTGGACAGTAGGTAATAATTTAGATTTGAGGAATTTATCTCATTTGTCTGAAGTAATCACCAACTTATTACCTTTAGCATGTCATCATAAGTGTGGTGAAACCCAACATCCTGAATGAAATATACATATATACAAGAAAGTTAGAATATAATGTGAACTTTTTGATGAAAATAACATTTTAATGTCCAGTATTGGTATGACAGCGAAAATTGCTATGATTGATGTATGTGACCAAGTAATGGATATAGCCTTGTGCTCACGAGGTTGAGATAACAAACTCCACTAATAGCCTAGCTAATCCCTGCACGTCTTCCTGATGTTCACTTAGTCCCAGACCAGAAATAAAAATAACACAAGCCGATAACAAACCAAACAAAATCATATTGTATTTCAAACATTCCTGTATATATACGTAAAACAAGACCACACAGTCATACAATAAGTAATTTAACATTAATACGAAATAAGGGAGATAGTGGTAGTAAATGGAGGTAATGTGTACACAACTAATTAACTGTAGTTCTTAAATAGAATATAATATGTTAAACGGAAGGATAAAACACGTGCGAATATAATGATGATAGAAATAAAATGTTTACAGTACACACAACTGAAATAATTAAAACAGTTTTCTAAGACATAATTTTGAAAGTTAATTATTCTTCTTTAGTCACCTAATATAACAAGCATTCGCCTGTTAAATGAATGGAAACATGACTGGCAATTTCGTTTACAGCTCACTGAACATTGTAAATATGCTTAACATCAATGAAGAAAACAAAATCTCTTGTTTTATTTTTAAAATAAACAATTGTATTCAAAAAATTAAGGGTTATTTCCTTGGTTATCATTGGTTGGAAATCATACTAGAATTTCACTACTAAAATATTTCTTAATTGATAACAGATTAAACTTTAGTAAATAAATGATAATACTAAACTGTAAGTGGAAGTTAGTTTTTGAAACTAATGAATGGTGTTATTCACATCTGTAATGAAAACTTCTGCACTGTATCCTTATCATATATAAGATTCTTTGTTAATTATAACAGTCCAACAAAAATGGCGTTATAAATAATTGTCGTCGATTGAGAAACTAAGATAATTAGGAAACATTGAACAGTTATTATATTGACTGTTCTACGTATCTCAGAAGATACCTTTGAATGTTAGGACCGTTGATTGAGTAGTTTTAAGGTTTGAGATAGAATATTATGCATAAATGTAAAATCGGTTAATGAAGCTATAAATCTTTATCGACTGCGGTGATTAATGGACACGATGTCTTTTGCTGTATTAAGTCTGAAGAAAATTGGAGGCGTCCAAACTAAAACATAATGTCATCCAATGGTGATGACGCTTGTACCAAGTTCTACGTTGTACCTGACTGACACATACAGTGACACTTTTCTCGTTCTGCGTTCGATTCCTGGTGAAACTGAAAATATGCACCACTACTAAGGAGCCCTATACCTAAACGAAACAAGCGTTTAGCGATTGTGGTCTAGTTTTCAATGACTGTCTCACTAAAACCATTTCGTGACACGAAATGTTAACTCCAATAGTCTCTAATCATCCTATAACAAAATGATTTATTTCTCTTTTTTAAAAATAGGTGAAGCATCTCTTCCAGCATCTACATCACTTACTGAAAGAAAGATTGAATCACCTAAAAAGAAAACTAGAATCTTTAAATCGGCGTCACCTTCATCGACAGCCTCCTCCCCGTCATCACCAGCATTGCGTTCATCTTCTTCAAGACCAAAGTCATCTAAATTTACCCGAACGAATACCTCCTCAGTTTCATCGAACAATTCAATTAGATCAAACAGTTTAACGCCAATAAATAAACTTGAAAATGAAATTGAAATGCCTGTTAAAATTACTACTACTGTGGATCATGGTGAAATTATAAGTGATTTTGAATCATCAGAAAACAATTTAGAAGAAACGGCGTCTTGTATTTCAATCGCTATCAATGATCAAGATTCTGGTAAGCTATTTCTTATCACTTACAATAACGTGCATGCATTTTACACTGATTGATCATTAAATAATTACCAGTATCATGTTTGTTTAGTATTGACTAAATCTTATTTATCTAGTACACGTATACCTTGATGAGAAGTGTTAACAGACACAAAGTATTTTTTAAAAAGGGTTTCCTCATAATTACTTTCAAGCTTTTTACACCACATACATACGCCAGAGTACTTTGTAGATATTTTTCACGATTGTCAAAAATGGTCTATAAGAATCCTACATCTATTGTTATAGTTCCATCTCTAAATTGAACTTACTGTTACGAGCATTCTAAGATTTATTTTAAAAATTTATAATAAGTGTGTTGGTATCCTTCTGAGTCATCTTGAGAGAGTCATAAAACCTGAGAGGGGGGAGTGTTGAGACCTACTTCGTATAATGCAATGGTAATCTTTTTAAAAAATCCGAAAAGTTAACGTGTTTTCTAATTAGCCTAGTGGTTCTGTTAGTTAGGACGTTCACTGTGACACCTAGGGATCGCTATGTAGATCCTTAATAAGGTAATGGACGCACACTACAGAGAGGCTTTAGACTAAAACGAATAAGCTGTCTAGTGCTCCCTAGTTCATAATGATACCCAACCGAGATTAATCTGTGATGAATACTAACAACAAGTTAAAGCTAGTCTTCCCAAAACCATTTCAGCTCAAAGATAACTAATATGTCTGTAGGTTAGATAAAACCTGATTAGATAATTTCTGTCTTGTTCGTCTATGAATACCAATAAATTTTTGCGCATAAAAGTACTTTCGGAAATAGTACTTCTATTTTTCGTTTGAGTTCTGACGAAGAATTCTGAAAGACTACGTAGCATTTACAACTTAGCGTTATACGTACTAATACAAGACTTCTCATGAGGCTATCAAATTCGTAGCAGGCTAACTATCTAATCCACTTTGTCATTTTTCAGGCTATATACAGCGTTCTAATACTGAATGTACGTATAGTATCTAATATTACACAACTATAATAGTCAATAAGTCCCATACTACAACTCTACATCTTTCCATTGATTTCTGGTTTTTACTGGTTGTCATTATAAAATTATTCCATATTGTCAGTCACGAAATTCTACAATCTTCACTAAATCCCTATATATCTTTTCTGTTTAAACGATTTATAGTGATTTTCTTAAGTGTGTGAGGTTAATCTTTGTCATAATAAAATAAAATCATTGAAAATCCCACTAGTACCGAACTTAAAAAAAGTACCACCATCACCAATGCTTCTATATTTTTCACTTCTTATTCTGCCATTTTAAGAAACGACGGACGTTTGTTTACCATAGAACCCATACATTAAATGTAGTTGGAGATGAATAGAAATGTGATCGAAACACGACTGATCTTAAACACTTGTAAATGAGTTTAAATGACAACTGATGATTGTTTATTTATTAATCTGATCAAATAAATATAGTACTAAATAAACAGATTACTATTGTTTTTATTAGAATTCCAGCCATCAATACCTGGTAGTCATTTGGAATCACAGTCAATACTCATCAAGTGCCATAAAGTTACAGATGACATCTCCCAGCATTCCTTGCATTCATCACCATCATCAGTATCACTTCCTACATCTTCTGATTCTTTTCCACCAGTTACTTCCTTTGAAGTATCACAACTACCATGTAATTTTTCTTATAATAATTCACGAAAATCAACAAATGATCCAATTGTCAGAGAAAATCATGAAGCAACGAATAATTCATCAATTGAATTATTGACAAAATTCACTTGAAAAAAATCACTAAATTTAAAGATAATGACTTAAATTGTTCTTATCATCAACAAACCATACAGTGGCATCATAGACTGATGATGATAATAATCTATAATTTCTATGAGTACTTTTTACGTATTATTCGGCATTATCTACTACAATGATAATCATAATGATTCTAGATTTCCTAATTTCTACTTTAAATTGAGTAAATGAATATTTTTTCTGAATATACTACTTAATTAATTACTCATTTCTTTTTATAGTACTAATCATAGTGTGGATTGTGTATATTACTTAGACCAATGGTGAGCACATTACAACTTGATCGATAAGATTCAATTAACATTTAAGCACTAGATAAGTGTGACAGTGGTCACTACTCAATGATTCACTATCGAAGCTACCTTCATGTAAAAAATGAGTTGTTCATTGAATATTACACAGGTACTAAATCAACCTCTTCTGTGGTAACTCTGTAAATGGTTATTTTCACAGGTTTAGTCAGCTTAATTTGCCCTTTTATAACTGTTAAGTGTTATTGTTTAGTTGACCTGTGACTACGTGATTACTTGAACTGTCGATATGCCAATGCAGATTAACAAATTGTCTTTGTTGTTATTATTTTTTATTGTAAATTAACTTGAATGATATACTTCCAAGAATTCTCTGACATTCTTTAAATTTCCTAAATCCAGAATTTATACGATTTTTTAGCCAAATTCATATTTATGGTTTTCAGCACACACTAGTAATGAATAGTGTCAGACCAGTGAATACAGCGTCGAATGAAGACAAATACAATATCATCTACAAAATATGTTGCACAGGCTACTATAAACATTTATAAAAATAATATGTGAGGTATATTTGTGATATTCCAGTGTGTGGAAATTAAAATTTCTAACGTTTCGCGACGTAGTGTAAGCCGCCTCTTCAGAGAATAAATAAATAATTGGACCGAATCAACACAAGTTTAAATAATACAAAGGAACGGATGAAAATATTCAGTGCAATCTAAGTACGAGTCAAGGTAATTATTGGGGTTTGCAAGTTAACATGATACCTCGGTACCAGCGAATGAACATATGACTCGCGACATAATAATAGGTAAAGCTAAGCTATTCCTCTGCACTCCAGGTCAGCTAACTAGGGGAAGAAGTTAAACTTTAGCAAAAAATGTTCAATTGCACAGGCAGCCCGGATAGATGAAAGGAAAGTATTCAACTCATGCATATATATACAAAAAAGAACGTTATTGTAAGTATCACAAATAGCGTAGTAAAACAAACAACGGACTAGTGAGATTTGATACCCCACTAGGTAAGAAACACAAACAGATGGCGAAATGGGCTCCTTTATGGCGCAAAAGTGAGAAATTTCAGATTTTCACAAACGGATTATAAAATTAGCAGGTTTACGAAATTCACTCTGGGGATCTAGCTTCACGAACAGTAATTTAGAGTGGGACATGTTTGTGTATGTCAGTGTACCGTGAATGAATAATAAAAAGTGTTGAATGAAGATGAATTGTGTGTGTTTTAACATGAATGAAAATTGATACATTTTAATTATGGTCGCTCGGATAAAAGTCTATGCTGAATAAATAGTAAGGCTTTCTTTTTTGTTAGGTGCGGTTAGATTTAAGAATATGTAGAGCGCTTCAGCTATTCATCTTTCTTTATGTTTGGCGAAACCTTTTTGAATAATTCGGATATTTTTAATATGGATTTTATGGTTATTATAAACAGCATACACTGCTGATTTCTGATTTGATTTCCAATTTTTTTAGTTCAACAGGATCATTAAGAGGTCGTTCAGTGTAGCTTTTGTGTTCTTTAGCAGAAGTTATATTTCTCGGAAAGATTTTCCGATATAGAAAGCATCACAATCAATGCAACCTAACCTGTAGTTGCAATTCTGCGATGTTAAAGGGATCTTGTCTTTTGTTTCAACTGCTAAATCGCAATTCTATTTACTTCTTATTGGACCTTTTACAAACAAACTAACGGAGTGGCATTGAGTTCTCACTGTGTCGCCTATTTTAGCTAATTTATTTATGGCTCACAATAAATCACATATTTTTACGAATACCATTTAATAAACAAATCGACTTTTACACTATTTGCCATTCTATACGAAAACAGTCAACCAATCGTATTGGCAGTGGTCATTGGAATAGGATAGAAGACAGGAATGTAAAGGAAAATGAAGCTCACCGTTCATGATAATTTATAGCTTGTGAAATAATAAGTAAACGGCTCACCTCTAGATAAGGTGTACGATCAGTTATTGCTAAGAATTTACTAATTAAGAAGACACCTACTAACGGACGTATGACCAGCAACATCAACAGGTGAGCTAAGCTATTTCCCATCCCCCCAGCCCAGCTAACTAGAGGAAGAAGTTCAACGTCAGCAAGAAGCGTTAATTCTACAGGTAGCCTGGCGGACGGATTTATAAACACTCAACTCATATACAAAATACTCGTATATTCATAGTGATTATTCATCAAATTGAAATTATCAACATTTTTAATAAAACAATTAACTGTTATAATTAAGAGGGTTGTTTTGGAGATAGTTGTCAAATGTGCTCGGGAGTATGATTCACACTAACTCACATAAATGTGATTACAGTTTACAGTCAAGCTTACAAAAAATCAATACAACTCCATTAAACAAACAATTGTATTTTTAGGGATTTGGAATCCCTAACAGTTATAAACATCGTACAGCCTGGATAATATATGCATCAGCCTGAGTTCTAATATCATATTAATTCGACAAGAGACAATTAACAAGATATATAGGAAGATAAAATGTGAGCGTACCTTTTCTAGTGTGATCGATTCTGAAGCATACCGCGACCTAATATCTCCAACCACTGATATATAAACTTCTAAAGGGTAGTCCGCAGTTACCAACACGGCTCAGACAAATAGTCAACGATCTTATGAACTGATACCACCTTTCTCTACCTACTTGGATATGGAAAATCATGTAAAATTCCTAGGATTAATTCCAACGAAGGCACAAACAAAAGTACGAATACGAACGAGGGAAAATCAAAAGCACTATCAAAGTGAATCCATAAAGCAGCTATTGTCAAGAAGGCTGATTAATTTTGATCTCCCCTACATCCTCATTATTGATATGTTGGTGAAACATTCAAAATGTCGTCACTTTCGGCTACTCATTTGCACACAATTCATGTCTTGAAATTAAATTGGATTATTTTATTAGTTTCCATGCTAATGAACGACATATTTAAGTTGGATTGTGACTGGCAAGTGGAATCCAGGACGCGCGTTTCGTCCTATTTGGGACTCGTCGGCTGGATGTACCTGCATCCCAATGTTGATGTTCACACTGGGATTCGAACTCAGTCCGCTTCGTGTCAAACGCCACCGCGTTCACCACTAGGCTACTGTGTCCAGACAGTCACAACAGAGGCTGACCAGTTTCAGTCCATTACAAATCAACGGAAAGATACAAGCCTATTCTGAACTAATGAACGACATATTTACAAATTTGTAAACTCATATCTTTACGGAGTTGAACATGCTACGTCAATCTTCATATTTACCAGCTATTATTGATGATTAGGTGCATTCCACTTTATTAGTATTTTGATGAGTATATGTAGATGGAATAATACAAAATTGTTTATTCCATCTGAATAAATATGTACGTGTTGGAAACTAAACTTTCAACAGTTTTAAACTGTAGATGAATATTTCGCTTTGTAGCTTGGTCAGTTGGCGGTATTAAACTTTGTACGAGTTATAGATGTCATAACTTGCATTTAATATTCTAATTGAATCGTCATTTTATGATGTGAATGAGTTGGAAACCAAAGTAGTTAAGGATTATTCTGAAGACACCTGGATAGAGAAACCTACTAAACGCTGAGACTACAGTGATCTGATTTTATAAGCAATGCTGTGGAACGTCAATAGTCTCGTTATTTAAGATCTTCCTAAAATTTACAATATAGTACCAACCGATGATAAACAACGTAGAATCAGGTACAAATATGTGTTAGCTCGAATTACCATATCACATTAAAATGACGAGACCAAACTGACTAGATAAATTTCAGATTATGGTTCAACAAGAACGTATGAAAGAATAATGGGAATTATGTTCTAGAAAAAGTTAATTAGTAAATGGACCTACACCACCTTAGCTGATTCTCGGCCATGTCACTCAATTTCTTAATCTACTGATCACAATTATCGCTTGGTCGACTGCAAACAAGTAGTCTACATCTAACAACAGGGCTTAAATCAAAAGTCAGTAACTTCATGGATTGATGCAAGGTTTTGGTCTGGTAACTGTTTGTTTTCATTTTCTATTTTACTTCTTCGCCATGTAACATCATGCATTAAGATGTGCTGTAGTGTGGCATGCGTCATATATGTGTCAGTCGATAAAGTATGTACTATCAGTGTTGTCCAGAAAAGCAAATAACGATTAAAATAAACTATTGATCTCAGTGAACATATCATGATCAGGAAGAAAAACGAATTTTTTTGTAGACTAGTTACTGTTACCATGGCACAAACTTTATTTGGAGTTGAACGTGTCATAACTAGTTACAATATACCATTTTTACATTGGCAAATGTGCACAAACATAATTAGATACAAATTAAAAGATGTTGAGTAGATATCTTCAAGATTAGTGGTACACTTTACTGACGAGCAGGAATTACAACTAATCCTAGATGAAATAGGTTATCTTGACGACCATATTCATCCACTTAGCTTAGTACACATGATGTTGAGTTCCATAGTTAATGGTCACACTTCAAATTCGAATTTGATCATCTCTAGATTGGACTAAACAAACTTGTCACTGGTCACTACCCAGTAATCAGTCAATTTACATTCTTATGTTGTATGAGTAGAATTATGTGTAGATTATTAAAAGAAATCTCTAATACTTACTTATGATACTTTACTTATGATTGAGGTCTCTAACAATTTGAAATGTGTATGCATAAACCTAGTTTAAGCAACCACACTTTTTTACGTATAAGATCTTTTTTAAATGATTCAATGACTGTCACTATCCTCAAACTTTTCGGGAGCTATGATAATAATGCTACAACATTGTGGAGGAGTGAAAACGTTGCAAAATTTTTTCTAGAATTAATAAGCACAGTGGATTATTGCAAATATCAACATCATTAACTTGAATGATTTAAAACTTGACTAAGTACGATAACAATGATAATCGAATACATATGTACATTTATATGATCCCTTGTTATATTACGAATTAACTAGGGTTTGAAAAGTTAGTTGACAGATTTTAAACCAGTTGTCTAAAGCAACGTGACTTCAATGAAACCAAGAGGTCACGAGCTTCATCCCTGGTGAAATTGTAAGCATAGATTGTTGGAAAGTGTTATACAAGGAAGAAACCTATCCAGTATTTTGTAACGTCATAAAGCTGTTATGACGAGGAGGCACGAACAGTTGGCTGATATGATCATGTGTGCACGAGGTTACAATAATAAGACTAATAAGTGCCTATCTGGTTCCTGCATGTTTGCCCGATGCCTACCAAGTTCCGAGCCAGAAATAGAAAGAACACAATCGATGAATCAACCAGACAAATCGTATCATATTTTAAGCATTACCTTTATATATACACTAAGCGGACCACGCAGCCGGCCAATTAGGGAATTTACATTAATTCAAAACAAGGGGAACAGTAGTAGTAAATTGAAGTAACGTATACACAATCAATTAACTATAGTTTATAAATAAGAAATGATATAGTAACCGTGAGTGTACAAAACGGGAGGATAGGTCACGAGGGACATAATAATGATGAGAATTAAAATGTTTACTTTATACCCAACTAAAGCAACTGAAAGTCATCTAAGATATAGTTCTGAAAGTTAGTTATTTTTATTTAGTCGCTCAACATAACACAACGCTCATTGATTTTCATTTATCACCTAGTTAAAGTTATTCTGTGATTTTTAAGTTAGGCTGTTTACATAAACCATTATTAAGTAAATTCACTTCATACAGTTATCGGTCTGTTCAAACTATTGAACCACCCACTTTTCCAACAACACAGATGTTTCTTTTAAACTCGTTTGAAATAAATAGTTATGCGTGTTAGCCGTATATGTGCTCTAAAGTAGCTTCGGATGTTTGTAAATTTCAAGCCATCAGCTTGACATATTATTTCACTGACAGCATACATCTTATTGCCATTAGCTCGAATAAGTTAAGCAAGTATTTTGCAATAACCAGATATAGATACTTTCAGTTTTAACTTGTTAATATTCTCTGACCACCAGATTCCTCGGTCCTCATTCAAGATTTGTACAACTTTCTTACGGAATAATCTACATATATTGTCAAAACTGCATGTCATTGAAGTATACTAACATACCTTACAGAGTTGTAAAGAGCTTAATAAAACTCATTGAGTATAAATCGGACATTTCACAAATTTACATAAGATGTAATCCGCCATTTTGATGATGTCATACAAACCACAACAATGTTCATCTATACTTTTTTTGGTAAATAAACCAACTAAGTAAAAATTATAATCAATATACATTAAAGTAACTTATTTTATAATTTCATAAATCATTCTAATTCAACTGTTAATGACTATTAATGAACTGTTAATTAGAAAAATGTACATATTTGTGTACATCTAATAGATAACATATTTGATTGTATGAATACTCTGCTATAAAATTAGTTCATATGTTCACATTTAATTTAATGAGTGTAGTTTACTTCCTTTTAAGTTTTATTCAGTATGATATCGATTGAATACATCACAGATTGATGTTGGCAGGGTACCATTGAAAACAAAGAAGCAATAGATCGCTGTTTCGTTCTAGTTTAGAACACCTCAGCAGTGTGCACCACAGATTTTGCACCCAGGGGCTTTACGTTGGCGAACACTTAATGTAATGGGTAAAAAGTTCTGATTTCAATCAATGTCGTTTGAATTCCAACCATGTCTTTTGAACCTACCATCGTGAATTAGACTAATAGTCAAAGAGACTTCATTGATTAGTTCCTTATTTTGGCTTGATTGATCATAGTTCACTTTCGACCTACTCAGACACAAACAAACATGGTGCATTTAGCTAAGATGTGCCTGGACATACGTATAACATTTTTCAATCACTTTAGTCTATTAATTTTAACTACCCCATTAAATGACTTGTATTAGCTGGTTCAACTTTGGTACGGGTTACGGGCGTATTAATGCATTCTGTAGTTATCGGAGTAAATTCTGATTTCTTTCTTTATAACTTTATTGATACATCTATGCATTACGTCATTTTACATACAAAAAACATACTTATCCATCTACCTAATTGTTGTTTACAATTCAGTGAAATTACGCTTATCTGCTTGATGGATTCTTTTCTTAAATGCAACCCAAATATTATTTTTTGGCAACAAGCTGTGTTTTATCTGTCAATTTTAATGAAATCTTCATAAAAATCATCATCCGTGCTGAGATACTGTCTCTACAGTACAAAGTGAAGTAGGGGATTTGTAAGGGATAACTTTATGAGCATTTACCTTCGAAATCGAATACACAAAACAGTCGAGCAACGTTAAGTCATGAAGTTTCATAGTAGTTTGTGACTAAAGTAGGTTTATATGCCAATTATTTGACAAGGATGTTGGAGCATATACAGATCACTGGTTTGACGATCAAAGTTTTGCTGTCATCGTATCCCCAATCGTTGTTTAATAACCTGATGGATATTTTTCGTCTTTTTTTGATTGTGAACGACACTTTCTCAACATGAAGGTGGTTCATAGAATTCCTTTATTAAATGCTATAAACGTGGGGGTGTATTAGATCATTTCAATGGGAAAAGAACTCTTTTCACCATTCAAAGGATTAAGGTATTCGGGAAGGCGTTATATATATATATATATCCCATTAGTGATGTAATAAATAATAAATACTCCTACGACATATATTTGTCTAGATACAGTTCGATGAAACTGTGTAACTCGATTTTTTTGTTGGATCATTAACGGTGTCATATTTCTCGTACATAGCTTCTAATTTATTTATGTACACACTAGTCAATGAGTAGAAGAATAACCGAATTACGAGACCTACTATGAAATGTATTTAGGCATATATACGCCACGATAGCACTTACTATCTAGTGAATCACTGACAATTTGGTCTTCCGAAGAGTTGTCATTGAACAAAATGAGAATATCACCAACAGTGATTTCATCTCACTTATCATAACACTGTGATTATGGCATCTGTACACTGACACCATAGACTTTTCTTAACGATCCAAATCTCAGTTAGTCTACTATTTTATTTTATATTATTCGCTAAATGAATTACCATTGATATGACCTTTGAATTTCTATCTGAGATCTAAAAGTTACTTTATGCATCTACATCGATCTAGCAATGTGCCCACATACTTTTACTAAATGTCTTATATTTAGTTATGTTTTTCTGAAATCAAAGTACAACAGTAGTGAGTGGTAAATTTACAAATAAATGATCATTTAATAACATAATGATCAATTGTACATTATGAAAAGTTAATAAATTTATGAGAGCTAGATTGAATGATAAGTAGTAATATTGAACAAGTGACGTTCAGAAGAATCAATTAATTATTTTCTTAATACCTTCAAACTTATATTGAATGATAAAGACATGATACAGTACAAGTAGAATAGTAAATAGTAAAAGAGAGTAACAAATGTGTACATTCAATCTTGTTGGGATTATATTAATGATCTTCTCCTGTTTGAGGTTAAACGGCATGTTGTATTGAAATTATGAAAAAAAAGATGTTCAAATTATAATTTAAATCTATTTTATTGTATTTCAGTTACTTAGTAACATATCCGTGCTATTACAGAATCCCGTGACATTTAATTTAACAAAAAAATTATGTGACTCAGTCATCAAGCCCACAGTAATAATAATGCAATAGTGATCTTCATTATACATTAGTAGTGTTAGAAGATTGTAGAGATTGTTGGATTTTTTCAATTTCATATCACATACTGATTGTAGTTAGAGAACCATGGAAAGCAAAGAAACACTGATTAGGTATTTCATTCTTATATTGAATTACTCCTCAGTGGTAGTGTATGTATTACTCACCTCTAGGCTATAAAGCGAGTGTTTGATCTTTATATTACTACATTAAGAGTTTATTATTTTACACTTCTAAATTAAGTCAATTCTTAAAATTCTGCTGCCATCATCTCATTCTTTATTTTTTTGTAAATAAAATGTCTTTTAATTCTGATTTTTGATAGATTGTATTCAAAGCAATTTATCGGTGAAAATGAGTGACTGATTCTTTTCGTCTATGTCTGAACCAGTTGACTTCATGGTTCAAACAATTGACATTTAACCATTACGATAATCGTTAGAACCCTTCGTATGTAATTTAATCTTATTAGTAATGTCATGTAACTAACCATTCGATAGTTAATTTATAGTTGGAAATAATTTGCACACTATTCTAATTAGTCAATATTTACGATGATTTTCAGACAATCATAATCATCGTAGAGTCCTGTGACAAATATCTGTTGGCTAAAGTTCTCACAATACATCAATATGATGAGGCAAAATTAACAAAATAAATGTAAACCGAATGGCAATAATATAATAGCAATCATTATTAGAATATCGTTTGGTAAAATGAAAGGAAAAAGTGTTATATATAATGTAACACTGGAACGGAATATCTACATAATGACGAAGAGTGAATACAATCGTGTCATTGTGATGGATTCTAAACTATATCACATAATCTTACTAATCACTGAACGTGGTTATTACAGTGAATTCAATCAGATAGTTTTTGTTATATCTTGAAAAATCAGATAATCACAATATATAGAAAATAGTGGTTTAATTAGTATTAATCAATGCACTCATACTTCTGCCACGTGACTACTAATCCCAAAACCGGAATGAAAAACACAAGACAACTAGGCCAACTACCATACAAACAGATTGTACTTCACTCATTCATTTATATACATGCAAAGTATGACCACGTAGCATACCAATAGGAAGAATGACATTTATACAAAACGGGAACAATAATGACTAGGGACTGGGGTACACATACATAATTAATTGATTATAGTTTCTGAATGACAAATGATATGATGACAGTTTCTGAGTCTAATGGGAGGTTAGAGCAATCGGAACAGGATAATAATAGAAATAAAATAATCAATAAGCACTTTTCTGAAAACAAATAAAACTGTCTTGTGAAAAACAGTTTGGAAAGTTAGTAGGATGAATTTGTATATTCCCAGTGATTTGTTATAGACTGAAGCTGGTCAGTCACTGTTGCTATATGTGCATCCTGAGCGGATTGCCTAGATATAGCGAATATTCACAAGTATCATTGAATTTGTATTGTGACTGGCAAGTAGAATCCAGGACGCGCGTTTCGTCTTATTTAGGACTCATTGGCTGGATGTACCTGCATCCAAATGTTAATGTTCACAGTGGGATTCGAACTCAGTCCTACTACCAATTCGCCCATTGCACAAACGTGACTGTCTGGACTCGGTAGTCTAGTGGTGTACGCGGTGGCGTATGACACGAAACAGAGTGAGTTCGAATCCCACTGTGAACATCAACATTCGGATGCAGGTACATTAAGCCAATGAGTCCCAAATATGATGAAACGCGCGTCCTGGATTCCACTTGCCAATCACAATACAAATTAAATGAGGTTTGGAAAGTTAGTCACTTAACTTCAATCATTCAATATAACAATTTTCAAGTATAATTATGGCTTAGATTAACAGTCAATGATTCTATACAGTAGTACTCTATTTTCATTTAGTTACTATTAACTTACTACTAAATTACTTCTATTCCAAGCAGTATTACATTTATTAAAAATTAAAAAAAAAATATCATGTTAATTAAAAGTGTTCTTTTATTTGAAGTATTTTTCATGAAGAAAAATATTCTATTCCCACCTATTGTGTATGTTTGTTTATTTACTTAAAATAAGAAAAGTTCATTTCAGGACATTTTGTTTTTTTTATTAGCTTATTATACAATGAAATTATATCTGTAAAATACTACTTAATTATAACCAATAATTGTAAAAAATAAAATATTGAGATGAAGTTATAGTATGGTTAGTAAATGAAATTTATGAAACTAGTTTCATCCTATTGGAGACTCGTCAGCTGAGTATCGATAGTAATATCAGAATTCACTTTCAGTTTTTTTCAATTTTTTGTGGCATTATGGGTTGTGAATAAGATTTTCTCCTTCAAAAAGTATTTATTTACTTTTTTTTTCAACGAAGTGAACACTTGCTTTACCTGTGCACAGATTAACATAAATTAACAGTGAGAAGACATGATAAGCTGTCACTTACATCAATTCATGTAAACAACTAGGGATATCATTGTGATTAGAAAATACATCAAAATTATGGTTAGAGGGAATTTCTAGAATGCCAGGAAATTCCCGAAAGAATGGAATTTAAATTAATTTATTTAATTAAAAGACTTATACAGAAAAGTCTAGACAACCATTCATGGACAGGACTCAATTGAACAAAACCAACGGGACAAATTCACACATGAAGATAGCAACTCGAACACATTATTACCAGGAGGTAATTACTAAGTCCTAGTAGAGCAAATGAAATCTGAACTTTTATTCTAAACTAAGTGTCGCAGATATTTTCCACAATGTAATCGAAAGCTCCGAATGCAAATCAACTAGTTAAGAGAACCAAACTTCATCAAAATCATTGATCTGAACTACAAATTTTCTCTGTCATAGCATCAAATTGTTGTTGTAGAGCTAGTTAGATTGCTCCAGGCTAAAACCTGTGTATATAAAGCAGGGTTTGAATATGAAGTCTATTGATGATATGGAAATATTGAATCAGTATAGTAGTTGGGATATTTATATACCCGATGATTTACTTTCCAAAGTATAGTTGCTAGTAACTGAAGAAAGAATCCGGAATCACAACCTATGGAGTCGATTCCCTGTCGTGTCCCTTCCCTTTACCACTAAGATGCATCCGTTAAACATTTAGTAATTGAGGTGTTTATATTGATTAAATTGTGAGATTTTCATAGACTAATTACCAACTGTAATATACGTTTTAATTTCTGAGATATTGTAATTTCACTATGGACCCATTATCACAAACTCTGTACACAACCCCTTAGTTTCGTTTTTCAAGTACTTTGTATTCTTTCTTATTCAATGGTCAATTATGTGATAGTGCAAGAGCCTTTGTTTTGCCTAATCAACAACCTAGCATTGACTGTTACTTTTTGGTGTTGTTCTTTAGCTCCCTACCTCTAGTAAAGCTTTAGGTTATTCTGGCACCGTGTAAACTAATCAGCGTTTACGTAGTCAGGTTATAGTTATAGTACGAGCCCAAATAGTTTGGTCAGACAATAGGTCAATATTCATCTGTTTCGGTTATCTCGTATCATGCCCACATCATCACATCCAAGGTTACTTCGATAGTCGGAGCATTGAATCACCTATCAACAGACTCGAGTAATACTGTAATAATCTTCTACCGTAAAGAAATGTCAAAAAATCTTAAGGATTCTTATTAAATTTGTTAGTGAAAGGACAAGCAGATTGTCTTAAGAAAGGAACAACAAAATTGTCTCTATAAATGCTGTATATGTGGGAATTACATTTGAATATCTGAATGTATAGGTGAATGAATACAAACGATGCTGAAAACATCTTTGTAAATCGTCAAAAGGCCAAAAGAAGCTTAGGAACTGATCAACTAATCTTCGTTTAATTGTTTAAAACCCCCCACGTTTATTATGATCGAAGATGTCTGATTGAAGAAATTTTCATTTTGACATAATTTCTTCAGTGTTATACAATGATGAATCTGAAGCTAATGATCATAGCATGGATAGCCAAGTTTTGAGCATATGCATTAATTAACTAAAGGGTTACTTTATCGAC
Organism: Schistosoma japonicum; assembly: GCA_025215515.1. NCBI lineage: Eukaryota > Metazoa > Platyhelminthes > Trematoda > Strigeidida > Schistosomatidae > Schistosoma > Schistosoma japonicum. Next base: position 6,650,186 of record CM046067.1, on the reverse strand, counting down.
ATCTGAGATTGCTTATAAAATAAATTGGTTAATCTGAATTTGATACCACGAATCGGTCTGAGTTAGGCAACCACTGAAAACAAGGAAGCCCTGGGTAGCCGTTTTGTCCTAGTATGAGATCTTCGGCAGTGCCGATCCACGATCCCACCAGCGTGTTGAACCAAGGCTTCGGAACGATTTTTAAGCTAGCGGACCACTAAGCCAGCTTTCTATGGTCGATAATTTAGTCAGTTCGTCATATATTTTCACGACCATATCCATTGCTATCAGTGGGTACCTATCTCACACTTAACATGGTTTAATCTGCCTCCTCTCGCTTGAACTCAAAGAGTTACTTCAGAAGTTTGGGTCGGAATAATATTCTCGTATTGTTTAACTTGTGTAAATTTATAAGAATATTCATAATAGTATAAATGTGTGAAATTGATACAGGCAGAATAAGGGGTGACAAAATTAAAATGAGATCAAGTGTCTAATCAAAGACTACTTAGTACATAAAGTAATATCGATTATGTAAACTGTAGTGAATGATAATCGAATTCGTTACATTTGTGCAAGCCTAATAATAATCAACTCAAATTAAATGTCTGATTCGAAAGTTACATCATATCTGAAGTGATACGAAGTACGAAATATAAGAGTGGGTTGGGTGATAATCAGTTGTACTAGACGTATCCAATGATTAGTAATATAATAATAATAATAATAATAATAATAATAATAATAATAATAATAATATAATACTGGATATTTATGAATGACAGAAACAAAGAAAAAAATTACTTGGATATGAAAGGACAATGCATGTCATTGAGAAAGTGTTCAGCGAAGAAAATTTCTTTTCTACGATATTATTTACCATTGCTGTACAACTGATAGATATATAAAATTGAAACAATCACGAGAAAGATCTTCAGACGTGCCAAAGAAGGTAATTTTTATAAACGTTAAATTCACATGAGATACTGCTTCAAAGAACTTGAAACAGACTCTCTAGATCTTTAAAGAAATCCTTCTACGTATTCAGACTCCGGATTACCCCCTCCAACGAACATACTGCTCAGGGATGTGGCAAAAGTTAGGTCACCTCTTTAGGCCATATTAGTATGTATTTGTAAGTTTACCTGCTTCTGTAGTACTAGATATCTTGACCGCACATAACTGATCCTATCGAAACGTATCTCTGAGCGTTGTCTTGTTTGACAACCTGAAGAGTTGCACAGATCTATCAATAACTCAATCCTAGAGTACCTGGTTAATTTTGGTCACGTTGCTTCACTAGAATCCTTCTTCACAGTCATCTGTTCAGTCAAATATAATAGATCAAAAGAAATGGAAAATTAATAAGCTGTGCATTGCACAGACTGTAGCAGTCTTATCTCTGTATACAAAGCATTCCGTTTAATCTCTTCTTGACAATGGACTTAGTTCACTTCTATTTCTCAAAAATCAGTTGTTTCCACTCCTTTTCTTGATTATTGTTAATCAGTGACTTCTATAACAATTAGTGTTCCTCAAAGTCTATCATGTATCACAAACAGTATGTTCATTACGCAACATCATCTTAAAAACTTGAAATTTCTAAATAACTCTACTTATTGCATATTCTCTTCATAATTGCTATTTCCAAGTTATTTTTGACGCGATACCACTTTGTTTTCACTACACATGTCCAACTAGTGATAATTTCAACTTGTTTACTTAATGCTACAACCTGTATCTCGATTTTCTTATAGATCATCATATTGTAAAAACTAATTGTAAATTATGATTGTACAGCTTTAGTGGATGACATCGTCGAAAAGAAAATTTTCTGCGCTGAACACTCCTTATTTATGCTCATCAACAAATGTAGCAGAATAAAATGAATTCACCTATATTTTGCGGTTCCTCTTCATCTGATGCTTTGAAACCTAAATAACAATAGAAATAATCATTATTTAAGTGACCACTGTATATACGTAATATCGTATAAACTAACGTCTACGTGTAACCATTAACTTTGTTACAATTTTCAACTAGTAGTTAGCTTCTCATCAATCTTCTGCTCTGAGCACGACTTCTGTGTACGACTGGATAGTGTTTTCATCAAAGTTTGCTTGCAACTAATTAGACAGAGACTAATGGAAGCTAAATATAACTCACTCAAAGCGTATTTTTCGGTAAATAGGATCTTTGAAGTTAGTTGTTTTCGTTTTGTTGAAAACTGTAGTCGAGGAAGTGAAACTTATTATCATCCTTCATACCCCATTGTAAACCTTATACTAGAATGCCCTTTATTAAAAAGGATTCATTAAATGAAACTCATGTTTATAAATGCTACAAGTGACAAAAGTAACATCAAAATATCTTGTATATAATTCTGTTTCATCTAATTTCAACTTCAGTTTTTATTTATTCTAAGTTGGCTATAAAGTTATCAACTAGGATAGGACCTAACGGACTCTACATAGCAACTTCATCAAGTCGACGAATGCTACTAAATCGAGACTCTATGTCCTTGGTACAAAGAAGTAAGAACTGTTTAAACTTATCTTTAGGTACAGAGAGAAGGTCGATATGTTAGTATATAATTTGAGTCGGTGTAAACGATGGTGATATAATCAATGAAATCAAAATTTTATCTGAGATCTTGGTATTTTCCAGCCCTTGAGAAAATTTAAACGTATATTTCAAACTGAGGAGAGCAAGTAATTAGGATGATTCTGTATCTTCTCGTCGATTTGTTATGGACTGAAATTGGTCAGTCTCCGTTGTTACATGTGCATCCTGAGCGCATTGCCTCGATATAGGTGATGAATCACATCATCCATTGCACAAGTGTGACTGTCTGGACTCATTAGCCTAATGTTGAACGCGGTGGCGTTTGGCACGTAACAAACGGAGTTCGAATCCCTGTATGAACATCAACATTCGGATGCAGGTACATCCTAGCTAACGAGCTCCAAACAGGAAGGGACGCGTATCCTGGATTCTGCTTGTCAGTCATAGTCCAACTTAAACTGTAGACAGTAGGCTTTGCGAGAACTAATTTCAGATGTCTCGCTAACTAACACATCCGTTTTTGGACAGGAGAGTTACCGATCGATAATACCAATCTGATGGGAATGTCAAGTTTGTGTTTTTGATAGATCATAGAGATAAAGTAGCTGGGATCGATGAAGTTTAAATTCATTGTATGTGACGTTGTCTATTAATTTTTTTATTCAAAATATCTCTTAATGTCTTCATGATTTGTCTTTCTGTCGTTTCAGTTATATCTTTTTACGTAGAATTAGTCAAGAACTTTGATGAATCATTTAGAGTCAATATGACTTTCCTGTTATAACTATTCGAAAGCTTTTATCAAGTTGGAAAATCACTAAGTATTTATTATGAAGAAAATTCTGCAAACTGCTTGATAATCTTAGGATAAAGTACTCGATTGAGGAGTTTGTGATGTGATGTACTGATCTGTAATATCGACAAGTCAATATTTGAATCAAGCTTGTGTTTCCTCATCTGTTGGTTTCATTTTAGATAAAGTATGGTGAGAGTTCTGGACCGGGCTTTAGGTATCAATTATGCTGTCATATTTTCGTGGAATAAGTTTACAGTGAAATAGAAAATGCTTCTATCTCCAGTTAACTCACTTTCAAATTTGACAAGTTGAACACATAGTTCACTAGATTTCCAGGGATTCTTTCAAATATTATTTTTATAAAGAGGATCTTTGGCAAAGTCATTTCTGCACACTTTTAATCAGGAGGTTCCTTAGGAAATTGATAAACTTGATTTTGTATACTAGATTTAGCTCTTCACAATTTCTTCATTATACGTTCATGCTAAAGTACTTAAATTTGATGAACAAAATAAGTGTAGGTTAACGATCGCATTACTGAGTAAATACTATGACATTTGAGATTAAATGATTAACGTATTTATAATAGTGCCATTGTTCGTCATTGTCTTGGGAATGAGAACTAGGCTGATATCTTGAAACTCTTTAAAACAATCAGTACTCAAACATTATTTAATTTATTACATTTCGTTGAAGCTATTACTATTACAAGGTTGAAACTAAACTTATGCATTTAAAAAGATACAGTAGTAAGTTAAGCATTTCCTTATGTAACATCTTAATTCATGCTTTCAGTGATTCATTAACTTTTTAAGCATTACTCAGAGTTATTCTATTAATTTATCCATTTTACAATTGTGATTACTTAACTTTGACCTTATTCTTGATTATCTAATAAACATGTCCGCATATGTCATCAATATTTTCTTCAAAAATTTTCATTTTAACTAACACAATTTCAATAAATATTCATAATTCTACCATAGTTACTGTATTCTTTCAAATTCTTCATTCTATAAAGTATGTACAGTGATCATTTAAATAATCAATATGACTATTGTTAATGTAGAAGTTGAAGGAAAACCATAAACTAAAGGTGAATTCATCTTATTCAGTGACTTGTTATTTCTTTTACTTCAAATCTATAAATGAGAGAAATTTCATGAAATAAATCTGTTCAGATGAACTGAGGTTATAGAAATATGAAGCGAGAGAGCCATATGTACATGAGTCCAATGTAATCATCCTATAATTCAAGTAAATATTGACTTTTGGGATCTTGAAGTGGAAAAAGAAGAGATTGGACGTAACTCTTTTGTATACAGAATTATAACTTTTAACCCTTTAGGTTGTCATCATTGACGCTAGAAGAATCTTCAGTCTAACTAATGCTGACAGATAAATAATTACTTGATACTTTATTGTAAATGATTGAGTCAAGTTAACTGAATGACCCATTTGAACTAAATAGGTTTTGATAAGCCCCCTTCTAAACCATGCTACGAGGTACTCGCCATCCAAGAGGAGTAATTTCCTAAAGGATATATTTATGTGATTCACTCCACACGAAAAGTCAAACTAAGTGACATAAGAGGGAGTAGAAAGCTTGGGTAATGTATACCTCATTTTCGGAGTTGTCATTTGATAAGTAGAAAACACTAATTGCAATTTACTTATGTTAAATGCTGTTCTGCATCAGCATTCCGCTGAATGCATCAACTCTAAGTGACAGGAGCATGAACAATGATTTTCTGTCTAGGATCCTTTTTCAATTTATTTTTCTAACTGTTCATTCATGAACCTTGAGGCGTAGCCACTTACTTTGAATTACCATCACAATACATCATATTCTTTGACGAGTTTAATTTACTCCAATATACTTTTCAGCTTTTCAGTAAGAAAACGACTGATATGACCCTTACCATTAAATAAGGGTTTCATCTACTCATTGAATAATGTTGCATATATATATATATATATATATATATATATATATATATATATATTCTGAACATATTTCACATCAATTAAGGGGGCTTTATGGATATGAATAATAAGTTTAGCTGCTTGTATTAGTCGCGGATTGATACTGGTCGGGTACAAATGGTAATTAAAGAGTACTGAAAGCTGTTTCGGTAGTAGTATGGGATTCTTCTGGAGCATGCACCCTCGATTCCCCTAGGGAACCAAACACAGGGCCTTCACATTTTTCACATTAACTGATTCATATTCTTGTTACGCAGAAAATTAACATCTTAACATCAGTGAATAAGAGTTTGGTACAAAACTGTTTTTATAATCATATATATTTATGTGGTTTCGATAATTTTGGGTTACTTGAGATAGATGGTTAAAGTGCGGAGCTTTCATTCGTAGGTCTGAACAACATTATCATCTGTTACTCGAAACAGAAGTGACTGTCGTGATTTTTCAACAATAATTATGTACGTCTGTTCTGATGACTCCGTCTATAGCTAGCCCCACATACTTGTTTTATTATATTCATGCAGCTTATAGTTCCTATTGGTATTTTTCAGCTAATCTTTATACATATCACAATTAGACCTCTTTAGCATGCATTGTTAGGATCTTTGTTTGTGTGTCTATTGACTGATGGATGATTTGAAAGTCAGACTTCTGAAAATTCGTTGATGTTCTTAACGTTACTTTGATCCAGAATTTCGGGAAAAATTGGACGCTCTCAACTTCACCTACTCCATATATGAACACAGACTAATGGTAAAAAGGCGCAACATGTCATCACTTATAACAATTTGTATAGATAGCTACTGATATCAGATTTGACTGAACAAATGTTAAAATTTTGGATGAAAGAAATTTAACGAATGTCAGAGAATTTCAAGAAGCTTGTCATCGAAATCAACCAACCAACAACCGATAGACACACAAATATAAACTCAATCTATAAATCCCTACTGAAAAGGTCATATAACAAAAGAAACAGTGATCAACTGAACGCAGCCAACAAGAACAAAAAATAGCACGCGGAAATAATAAAACCCATTAATGTGGCTTATTTCGTAAGCGATGTTTCATATATCTCATTTCTCTTGTTGCCTTTTAATCTTCGTAAAATGAAATGAAGTAATTGTGCAGATTCGTAAATGATTTCTATTCCCGAATTAGGGTTTTCAGAATGCAACCGATGATTTCTGAAATATTTTTTATATATGATAAGATGACCAGTTTCTTAGTTTCCGGAAATGAGTTTTTATGGTATACCAGTTCGTTAGACACCTTTCAGTAAAGTATATACGGTAGTCGTCCAAATGGAAAACAAACAAAAAGTGACTGCTCAATATCTTGTATAAACACAGTGTGTCTATTCGACAATATTGAAGTCGAACATTACTTCATAAGAATAAATGGATTGACATTTTAATTAGCCATCTTAAATTATGTATGAAAAACTAATTGATGTATCAGAATATCTCTTAAATCGATTGATTGATTACTGAACTATCAGTGAATAATCGATCATTGATTAAATGATCACTGAGTTATTGTTTCATTTGAATAATACAAGAAAAGCAAGATTGACAGAATAGAATGAATTCATCAGTTTATCTTGAGACTACTTATCAACTACAAGCTGCCTAAAATTACAAGGAATTATAAAGAATTAGATGTTTAACATACTTTATCTGTAACAGTGGGTAAAATGTCGGTATGAATTCATTATCTTCAAGGTTTAAAGTATACCACACTGATGAATAACAAGAAACATAAAATCTTAGTAAATTTCAAATCAATTCTGACGACTTCTTTTGAGAGCCTAACAATATAAAGAAAATATTTGGAATTTCATTTATGTAAATATTAAGGTAGTAAATTCTAATTTTCATTACAATAATGAGTCAGTTATTGGTTCCATCAAATGTTACAACTTCTATTTTTAGATTCGATTCTATTTTCAGTGATAACACTCACATATCTATGGTGTGTATTATTAATCTTCATTCAATTATCAATGAATAATAAGTAGATGAAATCGTGAATTCGAAGTGAATACTTACACAATTATGATATATTCATATAAATTTTTCTATTCATAAATATGAATAAACTAATAATGACTACGATAGTAAAGTTATATCAATTCTTTTCACTTTATGGTTCTTCATCAGTTGAAGGAATCGTACAAACTATCAAAATTAAAACTTTGTACATACTTTATGTAATTATACAAGAACAATCCACATTAATTAAAAAGGAGTAGAAGAAGAGTTATGTGCGATATTCATCTAACTGTATATAATGAATGTGCATATTCTAGAAGAAGTGAATAAAAAAGATTTCTAAAATAAGTTGTGCAATAACAACTACATATCGACGTCTTTTTCACCGTTGAATAGATTATGGAAGATCGTATTAAGTAAACCATTGTAGTGGTCTGAATGAACGAAGTCTAATGACACAGATATACACAGAAGAAAAGAATATATATATATATATATCTAGTAGTAAATAGAATATACCTCAATGAATTGAAAGTTTACATCGTAAGACCACTTGAAATAACCAGGATGCTATATATCTCAATGTATTCTTCGGCTGCACAACTTTTAAGAGACTAAAATGACATTCAGAGAGTCTAGAGTCCAGCCTGTGAAACGACAACAGTATCAACTTGAGTTTAAGCGATTTTATTAAGCTGTCACTACAAATATTTAATATTACACTAATTATCATGCTTACGAAACTCAGGTGAATAAGAGCACAGAGAGTAAATAGTTATATTTTCCTTGAGTAGCTGCGCGTACAATCGATTAAATTTCAGAAAGTGTGTGAGCATGTACATTATTATTATTGGTACATTTAAACAAACATTAATAAAAGATATAACACATGGATACTGATAAAGATTTAATGCCTACATAATATCAACAAACTTCTACAACTCACCCTCGCACTATAGTGATCTCTTAGTATCAATTTATAGGAAATATGCCTGAAGATACAAACAGGATCTTATCTTTCAGTTCTTTTAACATTTATTCAATTTTAACAGTCATGAAGAGCAATTTGTTTGGTATAATGAAATAACCTTGAGAGTTTAGTAAGTTTTCCTTAATAATGTCAGCTCCCTAGTGACTAACTTCTTGAGGTAATTCCTGGAGTTCTAGTGTGAAGACGTGACCAGTGGAGTTCATTCGTGTTGGGCGTGAGGCACTTACCCTTCGATGGCAGGGATAATCGTCGAAACGTATCGCGAATTGGCTGAATTAGAAATACTAACCGTTAGGAGCCGACTCAATGGTCTGATGATGAAGCGTCCACCGCGGATCCCGGGTTCGATCCCCAACGGGATCGTGGACAGCCCACCGCTGGAAAGTCCCATGCTGGGACAAAACAGCTCTCCAACCCTTCCAGGTGATCAATGGTTATCTGATTCAGATCAATTCATTATATCAAGAGTGACAGTTAGCTATCTTCACAACCCCCTAATTATTATTTCTATAATACATTCCTTAGTTTAGAATCAATATTATTAACTAATTCATCACATTAAAAGTTAAATTATATAAGGTATTGGCTTTTTCTTAAATACTGAATATCCCATTCTAACTTACTTTTCCCTTGCATGTTTTCTAATGAACGATTCTAATTAACAAACTTTTCTAGTTTAATAACACTTGCCATGCATTTGAGTTGAGGTGGCTTCCCTAAGGTTTGGTATCTAACTCTGTTATAGATTGCTCATAGTTGAGTATTACTAAAAACTAGGAAAATATTGAACGTCTGTTTCCTTCCATTATGTGACTCTTCAGAAATATAGACTTTTCATTCCTCCAGGTACTATAACCCAAGGCTTTTCATGTATGCTATTTACTGAATGTAATCATGTCACTTTGAATAAATACACTGATTACGCAAACCATTTTATTGGATCTAAATAAAACGAGCCAACATAAGTTATATCATAGAAAAATGGATTACTGAAAAATCAATGACCTATTCAATAATCGACTTCTTCAACTCAATAATAATCAGAGTAAACATCTAATGTGAATGAACTAATTTATCGACATACCTATTGGTGTGCATAAAATTATGTCAGCTATATTTGCTGTTTTTACATTTAATCAATATTAGAAGTATTGAACATAACGAATATATAGAGCAGGCGGAATCGGATAATTTTCTTAGAATAAACTCTATGGTCTAGAAGTCAGTTCACGGCTTTTCTGTGTAACCATTAGGTAGAGGAATTCACTAAGACTGCTTATAATCCCCAATGAAATTCATACGTAATATGCTAGAATGCATACTAAAAACTAAATTCCAACTAACATTCTCGAAGAAATAAACAGCCTGATGGTAACGTAATGTGACTCAAAGATTTAAGACAGTTAGTTGCGATACAGAAGTGTTAACAAGGGTGCAATTAATAATTTCAACAGATACCTTCGGTGACATAAAGTACTTCTAAGTTAGCCTTAACAAGTAATTTCCATAGATGAGTATAGGTGGTTTTGTGGAGAGTATATCTGATTTGTTGTTTGTATTCATCACAGATCGGTCTGAGTTACGCAATACTAGGAGACATAAAAATAATAGACGTCCTAGTACGGAAATACTACCATTGGACTTTGATCTAATAGTCTTGATAGTTATGCGTTCTCCATGAGAAGGGCTCTAGGTTCGACTCCATAGTGAAGAGGGGGGTCATGAGTGGCACGTTTCTAAGAAGTCCCATATTAAGACGAAACAGGCTTCCAGTGATATTCAACTGTGGATCAGTCTACAGGAAATAAATACAACAATTAATTTTTGTACCACAAAAATGCTATTGCATGATTATTTTAGCCATAAATCACAGCAGAGAAAAGACTAAAACTACTTTACACTAGTTAGATTCGTCCCTTAATTGTCTTGCTGTGTTTTCTGATATGGATATTATTACAGAATTTGATGGTCCATTAAAATTTAGAAAATGTAGCAAATTAAATTTTTTTATCTTCAACAGATGATCATTGAAATTTTATGGCTTCACTTTAGATAATGTTGAGTTAAGTAACAATCTGCTCTTATTTTTTTCAGTAGTGCACAGGAAATATCCCTAGTTATGTAAACGTTAGATTTCTGTTAAGTCACTAATGCTTCCTAGATGAATGAAGGGGAGGTTGTTATAGGATTTATAAAGCGGTTTCGTAAGAAACTCACTAGCCTACCTACGTATTATTATTAATAAACAATTAACATATACTGCCTATTGAAATATTACGTGTTTGTACAATACGCATGTACTGACGAGTCAAAGTAATATAATGTCCCATGCACTGTATACTGATGTTATGTAGTTTGAAGTTAGTCGCCAAGAAACCATCCTGGACCCAGATTTATTGATTAAGACAACTATTCAAATTAACCTCGGCAAGCCAATGACGATAATAATCCTTGCTAAAGAATGAAATACAACTTTATAGGTGATTGAGTGAAATAAAGACTTCGATTCAGTGAGGGAATATCCTAAACATCTGCTTAGATATTGTCTAACAGCCAAGATTTGAGAACACTTATGATCAATATGTAAAGAAATTCAAATCCTTTTTATATTTTAAATGGTCTCCTAATTATATACAGAATTAACAGCATCATACATAAACATAATTAAGAAAGTCGAACAAATACAGAACAAAAGTATTGATTATGTCAAAGTGGACTGGTAAGTTGATAAATAATTGGTCATATTCCAAGAGCTGTAAAATATATAGTAACACTTAGTTAATTGAGTAAAATCTCAGAACGAAAGAATATGAACATTTCTATCTCCTAGTTTAATCATTCTCTTCAGTTTAAATATTACAAGACTGAGGCCGTGCTACATGATTTTCACATTTAAGAAATCGATTTCTGAATCGTTAGTTATCAGAGTGATTGTAATGCGAAACTTTAATAAATGAATGTTACCAGAATACTAAAAATTATTAACGATCAGATGATATCACTAGTCTATGAATACAACATATAACAGAACTAAAAAGGCTTTGCTCTAGTTAACTGGTAACATTGAAATTAGCCATAGATACACACATACACTGATATTTTTATGTACTCTTATAAATGAGTGACTTGACGATAGAACTAACCAATATATTTTCCAAAGGAAATCAACTTGAGAGTTTTACTACAAGTACTGATTGTTACCAACAATAGAATTCATGGTTCATCGATTGGAAGTGTCTGCTTCACAACGTAAATTGCTCACCCCAATTAAAGTTGAACCCAGTACACTTTGCTGCAAAAGCACAGTATTATTCATCGAGCCGTTAAGTGCAGACAACGCCTAACTTGTTTAAAAGATAAGATGTCTGTAATAAGCATTTTGGTTACCTGGTTATTGATACCCCGTTAGTGGTTATTCGAGGCGAAAGGTGGTGGCTTTGAGTTATATTCCAAAAATCAATATAAGTATTTAAGTACATCCATCTGTGGAGTCTTAAATAAAACAAAACGCGCAGCCTAGATTTTATTACAAATCATGATCTATCTATTCTAAACGAAACTTGTGACAAAATGATCACGAGACAACCTACTTAGTAGCGATTGTATACTGAGACTGATCAAAATTCAATGCTGAGTATCGATAACGGGATCATTCTAATGCTTAATACTAATAATCTAAACAACTTCGTGAAAATATATGAAGACGAGAAAAAAATAGTAAAACTTCACAAAACCGACTTCGAACTAAGTTTTTAATAAACATAGAGTGGCTGTGAAGCGATTTCTCATAGCCTGGAGACCATTTGCTTCATGAAGTAGCAAACCAATTAAGAAGAATACTCAAAATACAGTCGACAATCCGGAGTCGATTTTAACTTTCAAACCAAACTACCTAACTGAAAGGATACAAATCCAGCACTGAATAGGAAATTAACATCTAGATATACCTCTCGAACATTTGACAGGAAGTTTTAACTTATGGAGATATTAAGTCAGGATTCGAGACAGTTATTAGTTAATTAAAATATTACAATAAATAAGGTGTATTATTTTAAATTCGGTTACAAAACCTACTTTGATTTAAATAACTGACTAGTATATAATTCGTTTCTTCAAAAAGATGTGGCTACAAAACAGAATCACTGAATGTACAAGTGAATTACAAAACTACCCAGTAGTTTTTAAACATTCTGTATATCATGTGCACGGAAATAATCGCTACAACCGATAATAAGATAACATTAAGTTAATCATCACAAAGTAGTCAAGAAGAAAGTAAAGCAGAAAATAGGAAGAAATAAAAACAAGACGGAAAAAAATATTCACGGTTTTCGGTAGAAGAGTGAGCCTTCTGTTTTTATAAGTATGTATAAATGTTTAAGATGCAAAACGTAACAGAAGAAAAAGTCACCACAGAGAATTATACATAGATTTAAAATTGTTTTAAAAAAAAGTACACACATCTTTGTTCCCACTTAGGATGTTCCTGGCATGAAATAGGAATAACAATCAAAACCGACTGTCATTTGGGTGGAAGGGGGGCGATATGAAAGGGATACAATTGAAAATACTTATTTTCTTAACAAAATCCACAGAAAATACGAAGGATATCTTGTAATTACTTTTTTTCAACTGATTTTTGAACAGCTGAAACGAAAAAAGAGACGCAATACATATATGTATATAGGAGTAATAAACAAATTACTATTATGCAGAGTGATTGAAATGACCCATGTAACAAATCCCTACAATAACCAAATAAAATGAGATGAAAATCAGTGTTGTTGAATATTCTGAACTAAATGGTTTAATTGCGGAGCTTTCATTGCCATTCCGACTATCATAAGCCCAGAGAATTGAATATGTGCTTGATGAGTTAGAGTAAGCCAGAATATGATCTAGTTATGACTGAGAAAGGTGTGTCTAAAGTGCCTTTGTATATAATCATTAGCCGATAAATTCGGTTACATGAAGGAATTTCTAATTACCACTTTTTAAATAGCAAAAGATAGGTAACTCCATGAGATAAAATTCAATACTAATTTTGACTGTGCTAAAATTTGGTCCATATTTTCCCCTCTCAAATAAAATAAAACAATTTATGACATTTTTATTGATCAGTAGCAGCATCATAAAAGTGCAACAATAAATGAATTGTTAACAGCTCCTACTTTAAAGTGACAAATTAGAAGTAATTATTTGAAACATAAATCGCCGAAAATGAAAATCATGATTGATCTAAATTGAACAAAAGCAACTAAAAACAAATATATTTTATTAACAGTATACAGAGGTTCATACTAGATATGACTCAATTGTTTATATACCCGGTTATCGTAACCGAATCAAAACTAAACGTTACAATAACTATTTCAAGGAACATAGATAATCATTTGCATCAAAATTTAAGAGTCCATTGTATTATCGACCAAGGATTTGATAGAAGGAAAAATATTCCAAACCAAATGTCAGCATCAAGTTACGATTTGAAGGAGAATATGAGACATTTCAAGTGTAATGAAGTGATTTAATTGTTATTAATAATATTCAAAGCTTTATTATAGGATCAGACATTCACAGACTACATGAAAGTGATAATGTGAAAGTATCAACAAACATTATTTAAAATGGTCGGTATGATTAATTGTGGAAATGCTAGTGAACCTAAAAGTAAAACTCACCAAGCATAGATTCTTTTGCCTAGCTCCAAGCCACACTGAATGAGAACCAATAGTACTACTCAGTATCCAAAACTAAAGTGAGGGTTTGAACAAGCGACTTAGGAACTAAAAGTTGAACGCCTAAACTAATGGGCCGTTGCCCTATAAAGTTCGTGCTTCAGGAGGTACATTTTATAGTGCTGTGGCAAGAACGATCATATTATTGGATTTATTAACTTTTACATTCTCAATTTCATGTACATAGTGACCTAGGTTGTCTAATAATAAATTAAAACCATTTTTAAACTGAACTAAACATACCGGATTCCATCATGTTTCCAGCAACAACAGCCGTACTATTTATCACTGAGTCAATTTCTGCTGAGTGTTCAAGAACAAATGGTCGGATCAACCGCCGATAGATAAGCAGAGACCCATTTTGTTGAATAGGAATCATACAGTAAATCAGGAAGACACACTGTAGAGTGTAAACAAAAAAGAAAGTTACATTGTTGGTTGCTATTAGCAACTAAGGTGACTTAAAGCACTTACAATGACCCTCCTGAAAAAAAAACACAAGGTAAAACGAGGTTAAAACGAAGGACTGAATACTTTGAAGTCAATCACACTAACTACTAAGCCCAGACTTATCAGGTAATTATGATAAACATACATCTTGATTTGATGGAGTCAGTTCAAACTGAAATGTACAGAAAACAGGTAAAGAAAATCAAGTGACATCAAACAACCTAGGAAAGTAACACTGATCCCAGGTTGGAACCCTAATTCTTCAACAAACGTCTGAGCAACCAAGTGACTACTTTAAAATTATATATACAGTTGTTGATTCAGACTATTTACTATGTGTCAAGTGTGCATACTGCTTACATTCAGATGAAGGTCAATTCAGCTACCGTAGACGCCACCTATAGATCATGCCTGAGTTATGAAAAATTAGTACTGTTAAAACGTGCATGGAAATAGAAAAAAATGAAATAAAAAAGCCAACAAGTCATATCTGAAGAGAGAAAGGTTATATGAGGAACCAATCAAGATCTTAAGATTCATCTTCCCATAAAGGTTGTAACCGTTGTTAGAACTTCAGACGGAAATCATAACATGTAACTAAAAATAACAGGATAAGTTAAGATAAATAATTTAACAGAAATATGAAGATTCTGGATAAGGGAAAAACTGTGATAAAGACGAAGAATCTGTAGTTAGTAATCATTTTGTATTACTTCTTGATGAACTTTAGACAGAAACCGAAATGACAAGAAAGTCCACAACATTTAGTCACAAAATTTCCACTAACAATTTATAGGACTATAATTTTCTAACTTTATTATAACATCAGACAAAGACTACTAAAGTTTACAAATGTTTTACTATATGCAAAACTGCTGTACATACATTATCGGACGTTTAACAAAGACTCGTGAACTACAAACACGAGAAAACCAGGCTGGCTTCAGACCTGGTCGTGGTTGCATCGACCACATATTCACCATTCGTCAGGTTTTAGAACACAGGCACGCCTACCGGCGTCCTACAATGGTGGTTTTCCTCGACTTAAAAGCAGCATTCGACTCAGTTGACCGTGAGGTTCTGTGGCAGTGTCTGTCATTAAAAGGTGTACCTCAGAAGTACATAAACCTTGTGAAGGCTCTTTACTCGAACACTACCAGTCGAGTCAGAGCTTATGGCGAACTGTCATCTGACTTTGCGACCTCAAGTGGTGTCCGTCAAGGCTGCCCACTATCTCCGTTTTTGTTTAATTTTATCATAGACGTGCTACTGGAAGTGACGCTCTCTTCGGCTGGATTTTCTGGGATTGATCTTCTTCCAGGAGGTCCACTCATCGACTTAGAATACGCAGACGACATAGTCCTGTTTGGTGAAGACACTGATAAGATGCAGAGTCTTCTGGTCGCATTGAGCAACAATGCCAGGATGTTTGGGATGCGTTTCTCCCCCTCTAAGTGTAAATTGTTACTTCAGGACTGGCCTGCATCAACCCCTGAACTAAGGATAGGGAGTGAAGAAGTTGAATGCGTTGATAACTTCACTTATCTCGGAAGTCTGATCAGCCCTAATGGGTTGGTGTCTGACGAAATTTCTGCACGAATTCGAAAGGCTCGTTTGGCTTTTGCCAACTTACGTTATCTATGGCGTAGGCGTGATATCCGTCTATCAACTAAAGGACGAGTATATTGCACAGCAGTTCGTCCTGTTCTACTTTACGGCTGTGAAACATAGCCATTAAGGGTAGAAGACACTCGTAGGTTACTAGCATTTGATCACAGATGTCTTAGAAATATATCTCGTACCTGCTGGGATCTCCGGGTAACTAATTATGAGGTTAGACGAAGGGTATTAGGGAATAATGGTAAATCTGTTGATGAGGTTACGAAACTTCATCGACTGAGATGGTTGGGGCATGTGTTACGTATGTCCGAACACCGGTTACCACGTCGCTCAATGATGATTAGTATTGGGGTGGGTTGGAAAAGAGTTAGGGGCGGCCAAACTAAAACGTGGCATCAGTCGTTGAGCCACATTGGTAGATGTCGACTACCCGGTTGGGGTCCGCGTGACTGCCGTACCCAGTGGTTGGAGACTCTTGGTGACATGGCTCAGAATCGATCACAATGGCATAGATGTATACATTCTTTGTCTTCACGTACACCTTGAGACTAAAATTACTCTACCTTTCTTTCTACAAACTAATTTTTTTCTTTTTTTTTCTCTCTCTACATATTATATCCTTATATGCAATCTTCCTTTTATATATTACTACCATTAAAGTAACTGATTCTATGAATTCGGTGATCATCTTGCTATGCTGTTGAGGTGTGGCAACTTGGACCGATGCACTTATGTTGCCTGGTCCTACGTTGTATCTGTCTGTCTGTACATACATTCACATTTCGAAGAATAAAAGGAAAGTTTGTTGAAAATTATTAAACTAATCGTGAGACATGTGGTTAAAATCTATTGTCAATAAGTGGTACTAACCTTTTAAAATGCTACTATATGTAGGGTAGCTTGAATTACACGCAGAGTGCAAGAGGTCGTTAATCACTTAATGACGTGGTTGCGTAGCTTACTATCTAACGAACAAATTCAGATACTCAATTCAATTCATGTACAACATAGAACCCGAGGCGTATGCGCATGGATCGAAATTTCCATATCACATTAGCATAACGAGGTCAAATTCACAAGATTAACAAAAAAATAGTACAACCCAACAGAAAGGAATAAAACAAACGAAAGTACGAAAGATTAATGGAACCTAGGATTTAGCAGAAGATATACCTATTTATCCAATCCTACCGGAGATTCAGGTGGCTTAGACAGAATGCTAAGGAATAATTCCAGCCGTGGTCTATTATCTTTTTTTTCGGAATGGGTCAGAACAAATCAGATGTAAAAGGGAGTTCAGGAAACAAGGACGAACAGAATCCTCAGTAGAATTTAGGGTTTTTTTAATAAATGAATTTATTAATTTTCGCTTAAGACCTTATAAGAAAATAACTAATACAAGCCTCCAGCATTCTACTCACCAAAACACGAACCTAGAACATCAACGACAAATCCATATACTCTTTATACACGGCCGAAACGTTTTACATATGAAGTTGATCTGTTGTTCTGCTACAAAAAGCAACAGCGACAATAAACCAAATTTTCGGCTTTTAATCAAACTAACAACCCATTCAGGTTTCTTTATTCTTTATTTGAAGGCTATTCATACTGATGGAAGACGAAATATCAACTGGAAAAATGTTCCTTAAAAACACCTATAAGCCATCGGTACATATGCAACTCTCATAAAATTAGAGGTTAAAAAGCAAAAAATCTTACTTTTATTATGGGATATAATGGTAAATAATAGATCATCATCGCTGTACAGGCCTCAAAAAGCTGAACAGATGCGAAAACAACCCAATAGGTTAGCCATTTCGTATCATCTTCCTTCTCATGAGTTTCGATAGCTTTGACTCTGGACATGGATATAATATATATCTACATTCTTACGATTGGTATGCAGGGTACAAGGCACCAACAAGTAGGGTAAGAATGTCCGTCCCATATCCAATCACTAAGTATAATGTCAAGAAGGCAATCCCTCCTTTTTAATAAGTAGATAACTGAACCATACCATATGCCAAATACAGTTTACTTATGCCTGAACGTGTTTCACACAGGCTTAAAAAATCAGTTACAACATTTTTCTTTTCTAAAGACTCAGCAAAACGACTCTGGTAACACTTCAACTTCTCCATCCCGCTTACACAGAGTTAATGTACAGGTGATGCAGTATAACTACATTGTATGTATGTCACTAAACGTTGAATGAGGTACTAAACTCTCCGAGATCAACATCATCCACGAAGGCAGTCGACATCCAAAGTAAACACGGCATTTGATGGAACGTACTTATAATCCACTTTCTGCGATCACCTGCCCCCCCCCTTCTGCATTTTCCTAAACACAATCTACCCGGTTAAATTGTCTCTTATGTAAAGAACATTGAAGGAACGGAAATATTTGATCAGAATGGCTAAAGAAAGCCAGGCCACGGAATCATTCGGTGGTCCAACTTTAGCTTATGTCCACCAAAGTTGGGCAGCTACACCATCGCAATCGAATCGACTGCAGTCGGACTATTAATTGACATCAGTCCAACATCTATACACTCTACATTAGACTCTGTAGATTCGATTTACAATCACGCATTCAATATCTATTATCCACTTTGACGAGCCATTTTAAATTAGTTTATTTCTTTGAGCTGAGGTCTTAATGTTGAAGTGTGGTATTTAGTGTTAGAGTTCTGACTATTCGAATGTACAGTAACTTTAGAATGTGGTGGTTGATTTATAAGCTAACGTGAGTTGACAGTAGGTTAATGTTTGTCCGAGACCTATGGATTATTAAGTACTAGTAGTTATCAAGTTGTTGGGCAGTCGGTTATTTGATTATGAAATAGTGTTTATAGGATTGTAATGAAGCAGCATTGGGAAAAAATTTCCAGCATTGTGGTAGACGCTAGAGTGACAATAAAGAGGATTAAATGAGGTTGGAAATATAAATAATAAATAGTAAAATGGATAAATGGGTTAGATGAATTGATGATTGTGATACAGGAAAACTTGCTGAGAAAATTCATTACATACGTAGTCAGTAAACTTCAAAAAATTGATGATTGTAAATTGATCTTGTGATTTTGATCCCACTTGTTTCAACAAATACTAAGGAAGAAAAAGTGCGATTGATCGGGATCATCAGATCATTATGCGAAAAAAACTTAAAAGGCGTGTCCTTCCCTAGAAATCCAGTGAAGATGGCTCCAATATATCAGCATTTTACATACGATTAAATATACTTTTAGTGATAAATAATCCCTCAATTAAAAAGCTGCATAGGCTTTCATGATTGTTACTGACCATGTTTGTTTTAGCGGACACGACGTTTTGAAAGTGCTTGGTCACGCATCACCACCAGACCACGACATTATACTATACAACATGAAAAGCGACTCATTCTCCAGTTAGCCAGCATAGACGTTGCTATCCGATTGACACACTACTTACGATCAAAGTATAACTTCTCCCACATTCCTTATCGCCTTTTTACTTATTCTTATTTGCACATGTGGGTTTAGTAGTTCGAAGTTGCTCTGGTTACTTAGTCATATACTGGGTACATTTTATACTCTTTTTGTCTGCCTGATAGTATATTCAACCTTTTTATTATGCAAAAGTTATTAGTTAAATAAACTCTGAATGAAATTTACCTAAAATTTGGTTTCATCTTATGCATTTTCATATTTAACTAAATTTCAGCATAAGTCCTCAGCACAGCTACAAAGAATATCAGGAGCTAACACTTCTAGTTGTTTTCTAATAAAGTAAAATAGAGGAAAAACTGTTTTGTTCGTATGACAGACCAACAAAATTCCTAGATCAACTTCTGCTGGTGTTAAATAAGTATGCGATCGCAGGAGACGCTACTTTCAAATACGCAGTAGTACCGTTTGGCATATCTAAAAGAAAAGTTTTAGGTCTATTTTAGACCAGTTCGTGATATCAGATTAACTTTCGAAATCATCACAATACTCAATTTCCAATCAACACTAGCTCACTCGTGACTAATGACTTGAGGTTACTCCTAGAAATGTAGTGAGAAGACGTTACCTATAGAGTTCAACCGTAATGCACGTGAGCCAATTACCCACCGATGGCGACGGACAGGGTTGTGCAATAATACTGCGAAGTGACTAAATTAGAAATATCGACCTTTAAGACTAAGTCCAGTAGCCTAGTGGTAAAGTATTTCCTGCCGAGCTAAGGGGTCTACTATATCTGGTGGAATCGTGGACGCACAATAGAGTAGTTCCCACACTAGGATGAAACGTCTGTCCATTACTTCCTGGATTTGAATGCTTGTCTTATTCGGACATATTTTTGATATCAAACTAAAATTAGGCCGCTTACATCGACTTCTATTATAACAAAAGATTCTGTTTGAAGCCTCCTTAGGACCCCGCTTGCATTCAAAAGAGATCTGTAGAACTTGTTTAGAAAGTCAGACTTCGGGAATTTCAGCAGTCACTGGTGAATGCAGAAACAACATAGAGCCTGGGATTGCTTCTTTTGATATCCCACAGAGTATCACTTTGTCATATGAACTCCGTTTTTAAGTTTGGAGTAGTACACTCTGCCAAAGAAATAGCTTCATAACCAGGATTCAGATGACGATAGATATGCAAGTAAAAGACCATGCTGCATCGTAACAAATGTACGCCCTATATAAAGAGGTTGAATCTCTCTTGACTCAAAAATCAGTTCAATTATTTCAGGCCAGCAAAGTTTGACTTGTACAAGTCCTTTCTTTCCTTAAGTCATATTACGCCTCGCAAAGCGTTTTTTATGATGAACATTTCTTTCTGACCACTCAAACAGCTTTTTTAGCAATGTTAGCAACTTAGAAAGACATCTTTTTAGTATGCATTAAACGTACAGTCTGACTTTTTTTCGTTTAGATATGTATTTTAACATAAACTAAAGGGTGATAATAACAAAATTATTCGTTACACTGAGCATAAGATAAGGGCTTCTAACTTTTGGTCTGGTAGTTGGCTCATTCGCTAGCTGAATCGTGTACGAAATCCCCAATGATTTCGCAGTTCATTCAAATCACACATTAAGGAATTGTAACTACGGTGGTTTCATTGTTAGTCCTTTCAGTGTTTCACAAATCGACACAGATAATTAGGACTGAAAGCAACCCTAATCCTTCCCAATATATTAATTGCATGGCAAACTCCGTAGTTACCGTGTTTTAAGCTTTTGTTTTACTTCAAAATGTCCATTAAAAAACTAGTTGTACTTATGATGTAATCTGAGTGGTACCAGTTTGTGCAATTCATTTTTGCCGCTGTAATTTCGTAAAAGTGATTTTAAGATAGTACCAGGGAGATTAGCATCATACAGCTGCCCATTTCAGAGTAGATGAAACGAAGTGCTGTATTACATCTGTCATCTAATAAACGATTATTCAAGAAATAACTGAAGCATGAATTTATCGAGTTTACTTTAGTTTTTGTATTCTCATGAAAATACAAAGTAAATAGCTTATTTTAACTGATTTCACAAGGTATATTACATACTTCCACAAGTACGCTAAGAAAGAGTGGTATATCATGTTTTACAAATATTAGACGTACCAATTTGTTTTTCACATACTCCTTTGATAACACTGCGTCGACATATTTACTAGAATCCGTCTGGTGCTATTTCAGCAATCACAGCATTAAACATTTGATTAGTGGAGATTAATTGTCCTCATACATGCGAACATGAGTGCAATATAAGACTATTCCAAGCGATTTCGCCGATCGCAAGTGTTGGGATTGACAAAGTGACGGCCGTAGGAGATCTTAATACCTTACCCCTAGACCTGGTTAATGATGGATTTTCACTAAAGGGACGTACTCAAAGAGTACGTGTATGAGTTGTGAATTTGGTTAAAGCTGTTAGTGATGCCCAGTTTATTTCAATGCATTTTGAGAAATCGGCAGGCGTTACCAAAGCTTCTTGGTGAAAAACATTGTTTTTTCGTAAATTTTCATTCCGTTCTAAAATACTACGATTCTCTTTTCAGATAAAAGCCATTGACGCACTGTTTACTTACATTTCAGAGTATCTTGAAGAGTCATTAATGTTTTTCGTTGTCAAAAAGACCCTACTACTATCTGTCTGTCTTTTTAATTATGTAAACTGTGTTCAAAGTAACTGCAAATAAGTTTTTTTAGCTTTAACCTCGTTATTGTCATTTGTGTTTAAGAAATTAGCTATCTGTCGTTGACTTAAGTGTGCACACTTAATATATCTACAGACTAATGAATTGGCAAGATATACTTGAGTTTGGTGTGCACTTGTATGACTACTCATTTAAGATCACTTGTTTAACACTCCAATGCGTATTTTGACTCAGAATTTCCACAAACTTACAGTCGATGAATGAAAACCTCAAGGAAATGGGAGTTCAGCTGGTCTCGGAAATGAGTTATCATAAATGTAACAGAACAAAATGCCACTGATCTTCAAGTGTTTATCTTTGTAGTGTTAATGTCAGCATATTTTATTTTTGTTTGATAGTAATAAATATTAAATTGACTATTTTCTGTGTATAAACATTGGACTGTTGTCAGAACATTAGACATTGTTTAACTGTTGCATTTGTATTTATATTTGAAATGTTGATTGGACTTGTAACAATTTTTAACTCTCGACTTCACGTTCGATAGTTGTTAATAATTATTCCTTCTACTTTTCGTTCTGATTTGTAATGTATATCAATTGTGTTCATGCTGTGTCAATGTTAGTCAGCGGAATAACGAAGCATAGAGTCATTGTAATATTGTACTCGAATCATAACCTTCTTTAACCAGTGACATTCTATAACTCTTGTCTGTCATGACCGCTTTAATCCTAAGATTGTTTTGAACTTTCCTACAAGACGCCTAGAATTATAAATCGGTAAATTTTACAACTGATATATGGAGATTATGTATACGGCATCCACCGATGCGAAACGACTTTTGTATAACTTCTTACCTTCATAAAAAATACTATAGATTCCCGCTATGTTTAAACATACATATCCTATGCAAATGAATGATGAGTTCGAAAGTACAGTACGTGTAATAAATACGTTGGCGCATACACTGCATGAAAATCGAGCACGCTACGAATAAATAACATATATTTTGTGGGTGTAGCAATGTTATTACAGTAGTAGCAACTGATATGAGCGCCCAATTTATAAGAATAAATATGCCCAGCAGTTACTACTAAGATGGGTTAAGTGATAAATTCAAGGTTGAGTTCGAAACAAAACTTATAAATTCAAATAGCATAGAGAGAATACAAGGCATGTGTAAATTGATTTGTCGTGTAAGTTCATATAAATTATAAAAAATTGGAAGACGTACTAACAAAATTTAAAATTTTAGACATGATTTATGCTACTACAGTTGGAAAGATGCCAAAGATACTACAGACGTTGAACAATTTACTGTAGCTAGCTTAGTGATATTTATATATTGAAGCGAAAATAATTAGAACTAAATACAGTCAAATCGCTATGGGATGTGATATGTTTCACCTGAAAACAACACACTTTTCGTAGTAGTAGGTTGTCGCATAAAGTTATTAGAAATATGTATATCAAGTGGAAAACGGTTTTAATATTAGTTTAATTAAAAATACATACATGGTAAATACTAGTATGCTGAGTGTAGTAAATCAACTGGCAAAGACAATGAAACTCGCCTGGGTTATTTTCGGAATTCGCCTTTATTGCAAGGGCTCATTGTGTTATTTACGGCAAATATTGTCTACTAATAGTGGAGTAACCTACAAAAATGAATAGTTCCGCAAGCTAAGCTTGCTCACAACACTCACCTGAATTAAAGATTCTCCGTTCTTTAGTGACTTAGCTCCGCTGATAGGTTTACGGCTTATAGTACTCAACAGACTGTTTAAGAATATATTGCTTAAGTGAAATTTATTTAAAAAATTAACTATATCTTTCATACATCAAAATATAAGGTCTGAGAAGAAATGGGTAGAATAGTACTTAGAACTACTAATATTTTGACAACGTTTTGTCGACGTGGGGCAAAGAGAAAAATACTGTCTTTAATTTTAATTTTTTTTTACAAACTTGAGATTTTAGAAGTTAAGTGATTACATTTTGGGATGAAACTAAAACTGTGGACACTCCTGACTGGATAATCGGTCGTGCCCATCTAATGCTTTTAGTCACTTTTGCAGCAATTAAGTTTTCACTTCTTGATTCCGTGATTGTTTGGTCGGGTAAGCGATCTAACAACACGTATGGTGGTTTATTATCTAGATAAGGAAGTTTTAGTCTATCGATACTTACTGAGTCAATATTTTCCTGATTCTGAATCACAACATATTTACGTTTCCTTGAAATAACCTTAAATTAACCTTCGAAAGGAGGGCTAAGTGGTGCTTTTATTTTGCTACATCTTATCCAGACGGATGAGCAATACCTTAGATCCTTAGGTAGAAACGCTACTGGTGATTGTTCACGTGTATAATTGCCGTCAGTTTAGACATTTGGTCCCGTAGTTGGTCTACATAAGTTCCTAAATCGAGATTTTTACTGTCACTGTGAGGGTTAATAAACTCGCCTGGTAGTCTCAGAGTGGTCCCAAAGATGAGTTCTGCTGCTGAACATTGTGAGTCAGTTTTGACAGCCGCTCGTATTCCTAACATAACTAATGGTATAAATTTTGCTCTGACTGGGGTTCGAATAAGACGTAAGAGCGGCCTTAAGTTGACAATGGAACCGTTCTACCATCCTATTCGCTTGAGGGTGATATGCAATGCAGCGTATTCTGTTGGAACCTAGTAGTTTAGCTAAGGTGCTGAATAGTTTAGATTCAAACTGAGCTCCTCTGTCCGTCGTTATTGTTATCGGTGTACCGAAAATGATCACCCAGTTGTGTTTGAAGACTTTGGCCACTTTTTTGTCAGTAATGTCTGTGACTGGTACAGCTATAGGAAACCTTGCGTACTTATCTATACATGTAAATAGACACGTAAAACTATTTAAACGTGATAAAAAGCCTGCTAAGTCGATATGGGCATGTGCAAAGCATTTATCCGGTTGTGGAAAATATCGTATGGATGAACCTGTGTGTTGGTTAACTTGTGACTATTTACATGCCGAACAATCTCTAACCGACTTAGTTACATCATTCAGGAGGTTTGGTCATATGTATCTGACATTGATTAGTTTAAACGAAAATTTCACGCCAGGATAAAACAAAGAATGAAAATTACTGAATATTATTCATCACATATTTTTAGGAACGAAAGGTCGAGACACTGCCTTCGTTGGGTCACAGTAAATCAGAACATCTTCCACAGGTGATGGCAGCTGTTTCAGTTTGAGAGTAAAGCTTTTAGCTGGTAGTAGGTTTTGTAATTCTTGATTATTTTCCTGAATGTCTCTCAAATTCTCGAAAGTTACTGTTGACTGTTGTGTTATATTCATTTCTAATCGAGATAGTGCGTCTGCCGCCTGGTTGTCTTGACCTTTTATACGTAACGTATATCACTAGTGAACTGTGATATGTAGTCGAGGTGTCGGACTTCTCAAAGTGAGTATTTATCGGCTTTCGCTTTTAATTCATTGGTTAATAGTTTATAATCCGCACAAACTATGAATTCCCTACCTTCGAGAATGTGTCGAAAATGCTTGATGGTTAGGTGGATTGCGAGGAGTTCCCGACCGAAAGTAGAATATCTCATCTCTGTTGGAGCAAGTTATTTAGAAGAATGCAATCGGTTTCCAGGAGTTTTTAACGAGTTGGTTAAGAGTTCCACCCACGGCTTTGTCCGAAGCATCGACGATCAAAGCAAGTGAGTAGTGAAAAATTCGGATAAGTTGGTGCAATGTTTTAACAAGTTTATCCTTAATTGATGAATAGCTTCGACAGCCTTAGAGATCAGTCTGAATGACTTCTGTTTCCCTTTAAATGAGTCTGTCAATGGTTGCATTAGTTGTGCACAACAGAGCGTGAATTCGCGAGAAGAGTTTATTGAACCGAGAAAACTTTGAAGTTGTGTTTGAGCTTGGTATAGGGTATAGTTTAATAGTGTCTACCTCTTGTTTGATGGGTGTAATTCCTTCCGGGTTTATAGTATGCCCAAGGAATTCTAGTGTTTCTACACCGAAAACACACTTTGATGATTGTTCATGCCATTTTGATTTAATTGTCCCAACATTGCTAACACATGTTGTTCATGTGATTTCAATTCCGGGCTGGCAATCAGTAAATCATCTATGTACCCCTGTGCAAATGGCATATCTCGAAGAAGATTATCCATAAACCTTTGGAATGTTTGTGCCACGTTTCGTAGGTCGAATGGCATCCGTACAAACTCGAATAATCCAAAAGGTGTTGTGATAGCTGTCTTTGGAATATCTTCCTCAGCTACTGGAATATTGTGATATGCCCTGACTAAGTCGATTTTAGTATATACCTTCATATCCTGTAAACCATTCGTAAAGTCTTGTATATGTGGTATCGGGTACCTGTCTGGTACCGTTTGACGGTTAAGGGCTCTGTAATTCCCGCACGGTCTCCAATCGCCTTTATTTTTCTTTGGAACCATATGCAAAGGTGATGCCCACTGGCTATCAGATGGACGTATTATGCTCAGCTGTAGCATGTAATCGAATTCCGCTCTAGCTATTTTAGGCTTATCAGGTGTTAATCTCCTGGGCTTAGCGAAAACAGGTGCACCTTCCGTTTCAATTATGTGACATACTTTTAACTTACTTTTGGAAGTTTGAGGGTTTGATTTTGTTAGGTTTGGAAATTCCTTGTGTATATCCTGGAACTTTTCCGTTATTACTAGCGGAGTTTGTATTAAATTTAGAGATGTGATGTGACTTTCTGTACCATAAGTATATTTCAAAGTTTCCCTCAATGCCACACGTCGTTTCTTAGTGTCAACCAGAAATTCATATCTCACTAAGAAATCCATTCCTAATATTACCAGATCTAAATTGGCTACAGTGAAAACCCAAGGGAATCGTCTTCTAAACCCCAAATCTAGCATCAAAGTTTTCTGCCCAAACATCAAGATTTTACTCTTATTAGCAGCTTGAAGTATAGCTGAAGGAGTTTCTCGACCCAGCGGCGCCATTTTCCACCAAAAGGTTCAAGCCTGAATTTCTATCTCTAACGTAAAATAAGCGACTGTTTAGGCACCCCTCCTTAGTTGTCACAACCTAAGGAGGGGTTATTCGTTTTCATGGTTCTTCGAGGTTTATTTGGGCCAGGGGCATGTTTGGCTGCATTTGGTCGATTGAGCATCAAATTTCCAGTGATACCAACAGAAGTGTCCCGATTGTCTAGACTATTGTGACCTGTTTCGTAATTTGGATCTTGGTCGTTGTGGTGACCTGCTCCTTTCTATATAACTCATTTGCATTTAGCTGATAGCCTCTATGAGACTTTTAACACTCGCAATCAGTTGTGCTATGACTGGATTATTAGCTGATTTCTCTTTTGAGTATGATGTATCATACGTGATGCGGTTGGGGGACCTCATTCCATGATTCTATCTGCAATTCGTGCTGAGATAAAGAGGTGTTAGGATCTTGTGCATTTAAACAGCGTTGAACGTAGCATGTAAGAGTTTGTATTCATCCTTGTTTAAGGACTGCTTCACCCACTGTGTTGTCACCTCCTAAAGATTGAAGATGACGCAGATACTGTGACGGTGACCTATTCCCTAATAATTTTTTCACGAAAAAGCCTTTGAATTCTTTGTCCATCTGACAATTATTGACGATTCATTATCTCTCATCTTAGGATGGTGTATGGTTGTGGTGATGGTGGACTTCAAATCAATTTGCAGACTTCTTTGGCTACTGAAGGAAGTAGGACTGATTCTAGGTCATGATAGCGAACTCCTTCAGATTTAATGTTGTGTCCCGTGAAATAATACTCTGGCTGAGCAAACCACAATTCAGGGTCACTACGATCAAATTCTATGAGTCGGATTTTCGTAGTCATAACGGTGTCTATGTCTACCAATGACATATCATCTAGGCTTTTGGTTGGGATTGAATCTGACATGTTATATTGATAATATAATAATTCCATAAAAAAGGAAAAATAATCGGTCTATTAGTGGTGTCTAACAATAAAAATGAAATTATATATATATATATATATATATATACGTAATCTTAATTACTGAAAAACAGAAGGCTTATTTCACGCACGATAGAAATTAAATAGTGTTCAATAGAAGGCTCACCAGTTTAGTGCCTAGGTACGTTCTGTTCTACTTAACAGAAGAAACCAGATTTTGAAGTTATAGGTCTTTATTTCACTATCGTGGGAAGGAGACAGTTAAGCTGGATCCTAGTCATTCAAACATACAATGCTTCTCAACATTCAATACAAGATAATAGGAAATATAATCCCTATGAAGAATAAGGAAGTAAATGAATACTAAATGTTTATTGTTTTAGTGTATGCGTAAGTCTTGGAGTCAACTTTTAACTAGTCAACTCAAGTTGCTACAGTGTTAGAAGTTCATCAGATCGGATTCCGTTTTAACTTATCCTAAATAAGAATTGAAGCCTATTCTTGTATTAATCACTGTTCAGACTTGTAAAAAATACATCCCACCTGAAAATTAATTCCTTGATGAAAACGATTAACCTTGTGAACCACTTTTAAATATGGGTTATAGTGTACATGGAGTATTTCGTTGATCTATTAACGGGAGTTCACATGAACATTACTTAACCTGTATGAGGACTGTCGAGCAATCATCTAGATCTCAAGATTGCTATGCCGTCAACGAAACAAATACTTATATAAATAAATCGGAAAATTTAGTTAACTAAATACAAGAATAACTTAATTTTTTTGGTGCAATTAAAACAATTTCCAGAGATGAGGGGTGTAAGTTACAGTGAAACTAGGCTTAAAGTTCTTTAGTAAACGACTAAAATTCAAGGAAAAGTCGTTGGTTATGGTTTACAGAGTAGCGACTGGTCCGTTCTAACTAAGGCTTGTAAGGTCGTTTCGCAGTCACTTAAGTTTGGCCGTATATTTCGTATCTACCATTTAACTAATCAACGTGAACATTCCACTTGATTGTTAATATTCTTCCTTGGGGTATTACATTTCAATGTAGATGGCCTAGAAAGTTCACGACCTCCACAAGACCTGACTTGAAAGCTACAAACGATTCTCTTAAGTCTACATGTTACTATTGTTAAACCTTGGAAATTAAGGAATGCTTGTAAGAAATTGTAATGCACTAGTCTGTAAGTCGATATTATAGGTCTTCTACCATGTATTCTGTATTGCAACAAATATATTGTGTTCCAAAGATCAATATTATTAGCATAAAATTTTCTTCTAGATGTTTGACCTCTCTCATTAGACTTCAGCTTGTGTGCTAAGTATACACGACATAGCGATAAAGCATCCTTGGGTGAATTGACTTTATTAACAGTCACTGATTACAGACTCACTTGGAACAGAAAACTAACGTGCTGCAAGAATTAAACTTTTCAACATGACTCTGTAATGTTAAGTTTGGGGATACTGTGATACTAGCAAATGAGTCTCCAATATATTTCGTACTTAATGAAGACTCACGGGAGTCCACACATCTTATAAATACTACAAATAAGAGAATTTTCCTGCTAAGCTTTCTCATATATAAATGATTGCTCTTTACATTGGTGGCAGTTATTTGAGACCCCAGGTTACAGCAGCCAATGTAACATTTTGTACATTGTACCTAACACTGCTGTATGTGTGTTCAATGTGGGACTGACTCAAACTGAAGGTTACCTTCTACTGGCGCATGTCTTGATGAAGTACTCAGTAACGGAGTCAAAATCATTATGTACGATTCACTAACTCATTCTCTTTTCTTTCTATTGCAGGGCGATCAAATGTAAACGCTCTGGAAGCCGAGGAACAAGCCCTGCGCGCTATTAACTTAGATGATGACTCACAAGACTGTAAAAACTAGCTAACCCTTTTCTGTAAAAATACCCCGCGTATTTTAATTTTGAAATACAAGAGTTCCGTGACCACCGCTTCGTGTTCTCTCTTGGTGTGGAGTGTTGAGCTAACTCTGTGTGCTGTGATTTTAGATCTCCCCGCTCTTCTGAACCGCTGAATACACGTGTTACAACTCGTGTCCTGTGTCCGAATATAATTCTCATAAAGTCTTCGTTACCGACTTCTGATAGATACTCTTACCTGATTAATTATGTATGTGCATTAGTAAATTAGATATACAGTAAATTATAGATAATTTAGGATTATATTATTACTAAATAGTAAACAGTATACTATCGTAGTATACTATTACGATAATGTATATATTATCGTGATCCAGTATTAACAAGCATTAATGATTTATATTCTGAACAGTCAGTCGAAAACCTAGCCTAAGATAATTCATATATTACCTACCTGTATGCATAAAGTTAATACTAGTCAGCCAAGACTTTAATTAGTGTCAAAATCTAGCGACAACGCACAACACAAGTCAGTCAAGAAACATTGTAGATTTATAAAGCAGGCTAAAAAAGATAGTTCTGCAGCTACAACTGTAGAACGTTAAAAGAAGCTGTTGATGAAAACACTGGGTAATATCTTTAAAAGATAATGGACTCTAGGAAATACAACACGGTTAATAGTAGTCTGAATAGTAAGAGAAATTTTAGTAATTAATGTTTACGTTGATGAGTACCTAATAAGTTTAGTAGAGATATGTCGTAAAAAAACAGTTGATTTGATAAATAAGCAATGACAACACAGATTAACACAATATTATTAGACAATGAATTGACTAAAACTTGGAAAACATTGGGATTCTTGTTAAGAGGGATCAAATAAAAACCGAGATCTGCACAATTTATTGCGAAAATGGTGGATGTGGTAGGTCTTGCCAACTTTGCTTAAATTTGGTTGGTTGCTACGACCTATTTCACAAACCCGAAAATACGGTTTTATTAACTGGCAGCTAGAGAAAACAAAACTTACTAGTGTGGTCGTTGCTATCAGGTTAAGTACCACGTTAGCTGGAGGATTCGCAGCTAGTCCGTTTGTAGCGCTGTAAGGTAGTTGTAACTTACTCCACTGAGTCTGTTTTCACAGTTTCATCCTAGAGTGACTATGACTGAAGTAGTAAGCAGGTTCAGTAATCCAAGTAGACTCCGAAGAGGAGCCGTCACACCATGTCCAGTGAAACGTGGAAAGGAGGTTAAGTAGCAGAGGCCCCGTTCTCTACATTGTCCCTCATGGAGTGTGGGTTTATGTTCGTTTCTGTTGTCAGTTACTTATTTAGAGAAGCTAAAATAGAAAGATGGAAAAATGAACAGGAAAGCAAACAGAATGTATGGGTGATTAAATAATAAAAAATTAAAATAAGTTCACTATAATGTACTAAGTCATCTTGGCCAATAAACTAGATCGTTGTTCCACAAACAAACGTGTGCCTCAGTATTAAGTATTTCAAACATGTTAGAAAGTACAGTATTTGCGGCTTTTCTTGATTACAAGCTGTCAACGAAAGCACTTATGACGATGGGTAACCTTCGAGAGAATTTTGACACCAGATTTGTTCATCACATGATGGACGCTCGGTATACAAAAGATAAGAAAAGTGGTTATGCAGATGCCTTCTTCAGAGTATTGACGGTCGCTTATATCGACTGGGAAAATTACCACAATTAAAAAGAGGTGATAACAAGTTATCTAGATTTATATGTTTGCACATAGTCTTCTAAGCTTACGAAGAAATTAAATTGATAATTTTAAGCTAATTTGAGACATTTTGACGGACGGATATGAACCTCACAATATTGACCCCCTCGAGTGTCCAGTCTGCAATAAATTTGACAAGGAAGCGCTTCATGTAACTCATCCTAAATCATGATGTACGCGGCTGGGCACAATTGTGTAACAGTCAATATTAACGACATACTAGCTTTTCATTATGATGACTGCAGTGTATTAACAATCGGTCTATTAACTTCCTCCAACGGATTCAGCTATATCTTCCCGTGTATTCATCTATTGACCTGTTGGCCAGTAACAGTATCATTGAAGACTATTTCTAAAAAAATATAATAATTGTAGCACATAATGGAAATCGCGTCCCCATTTTTTCCTTCTCAGCAATCGTCACTGCTGATAGGGAAGCCAAATCTGAAAGTTTACTTCTTCAGCAGCTTGCTAGGCTCCTCGGGATAAAGCGAACACGCATAACCGCTTACCACCCAGTATTCAGTATAACGGTAGAATGCATAAACATAAATGTCAGCCACTATAGATAAGGATGACTGGATTATTAAGCTCCCTCTTGTTATTTTAAGAATAAGGTTCACATCGAAGCAAGATATTTCATGAGAGTTGGTTTGTAGAACTGTATTATAATTAGAGAGAGGACTTCTGATTGCCAATATTGTTAGAAACACTATCATGCGTCTATAACAACTCTAATATTGCGTATCCCTACTTCGTAATTTTGGTTTTCTGGTACAATGTGAGGGAGACAAAGGACAGTGTGCTTGTAAAAAAACTTATTACTGTATACTGCTGATTGATGTCTAGCATTTGTAAAATTCGTACAGATTGGTTTCTTGAGTTGCTTAAGTAGTGTTCATCTCATCGTGATTCACTTACGTCTTTTTATTTGGTTTGGCCAATTATTATTCTCTAGAGTTCTCGTTGGAAATGCCCAAATCCATGCTGAAGTTAGACCCAGATCGTACCGTATTTCTAATGTGTGATGTACAGCAAACCTTGTTAAATAATGTTATCGATTCGAATAATGTTCTTTTGCGTATATCTCATCTCGTAAGTTATTTTGTAGTCATAAATAAACATAATGTTGGTTTAGTTACATTTAGGCAAAGCGCTTGGGATTCCATTAATGGTTACTGAACAGGTTTGAAAATATTTACTGCTCATATTATTAATTTTACTTTATTTCTTACTCACTACTAGTATTCCAAAAGGTTAGGCAAGACCGTGGATTCTCTTGATATATCACACGCTCTGTGCGTGATTGATAAGACTTCATTTTCTATGTATTATGGATTAATTGCTGATAAACTAGCAGAGTTCCGTGATTACTTCATCGTTTTATTTGGTATTGAAGTAAGTAATTTATTCAGTTTTTACGAATTATTACTAGTAGTGTAAATGCATACTTTCATGAGTATTATTAGGGTTTAGGAATTTCGATAGTCAATAATTCGAATCCTTTTCAACCTACTTCGGTCTAGGTAAACACGAACAATCCAACTCACAGTTGCGCACGCATCAGCTATCATAGTTAGATGGATTCAAACAGTTGAACTCAAGTACTCTTCCTCACGTTTGCCTAATCATCATCCATCTCGACGTGCAGAGTTGGCTAGTAGAAGCAGGCCCGATAACAACTACGGACATTCGAAATATGATGTGACATCAGTCTTTAAAGTCATTGACTGTTAGTTTGAGTTATGTTCATAGGTTCAGAATATCTGGTTGATGTTCATGCAACAAGACCAACAAGTAGAAATCAGGTAACACTGGACCATTCCATATAAGTAAGGGGCTTCTTATTGATAATGCACTTTCACGAAGCCGAATAATAGGGGCCTTGAGAGTAGCGTTTAACCTTCATACCACTGGGTTGGAGTCTATTTGTGTTTGTATACATGTCACTGTACAAAATTTGTTTTTTATTTCTATTAGGCACATATATGTATCCTTCAAACTGCTCTAGATCTTTTGAGTAGCAATTATAACGTTCTCTTAGTAACTGATGCATGCAGTTCACGGAGTGCTGTTGATATGAGGGTAGCTCTACAGGTGAGACATTGCGTTGGATTATGTTATGATGCAATTTCTCGTTAATATAGAATTCCATTGGCATGGGAAGATTTAATATTACTACATTAGTATGTGTATTCAGTACCGGTGTTTTAAAAAGCATGGTTTTAATAATTTGGATTTATAGAAAAGAGTAACGGAAATAATTGATTTATAGTTAGTTATACTGTGTACATAACCTATTCTGATGATCTCATAGATCTGTATTGGTGGATGCACATGTTCCATAATGTCTTGTTATGCTAAGTAGGTTGTATGGACAGCGGTAATATCAAAATCAAGTTACTTATGATTTCTAAGCATGATCGTACTAAAGTGTAGATGTATTATATTGTTTCTTGTCAATAGCCTTCAGTGATTCTGCTTTTCCTTAACACAAAGAAGGATTAGCAAAGTTAATTCTAAAAATGATACTATTACTATTATAATGTGACGCTAATACTCATAAAACTGCTAACAAAATATTATATTATGTTCATATCATTCATGCAAATGCAAATTTTATCACATCAACAATGACTTCGCATTCTAGAAGAGTATATTTAAACGTTGACTGCAAAAATAGGCTTTCCAGTTCACGAACATTCCAGAATGAGTTGATTTATATATGATCTGGCTTTCCCCAACCTCTACCGTACCAGTGAATTTTAGAAACCTACATTCTCAGAGCTGTGTAATCACGTTTATATGTCCTGTTTCAGCAGCGACTAATCGAGCATTTCAAAATGTCAGAATAAACTTAAAAATAAGTTTTCATTCGTATTCAATGATTAGGTCGAAGCTTACTAGACAATATCATCGACAATAGGTAGAGAATTGATTCGCTGTACCAAGACAAGTTTTTGTGAATTAACTTGAATTCGAGGTCATAAAGAAAGATTTAATCCATTCGCTTCAGAAGCTCAACAATTTATTAGAGCATTTTTATATAACTTGGAAATTAACGGGAAAAATGAAATAGTAATTTAGATAATTAAGTTTAGTAGTTAGGCACACACTAGAGATTGTTAGGTAAAGTTTCCTTCATACAAACTTATGGTTCCTCTTTATACAATAACAGTGGTTTTAGCAACACGTAGGAGACGGATGCATGCTACTTTCAGTAGGTATCTGTCCACTTTGTATTGATTAGA
This sequence comes from Schistosoma japonicum, assembly GCA_025215515.1. Taxonomy (NCBI): domain Eukaryota; kingdom Metazoa; phylum Platyhelminthes; class Trematoda; order Strigeidida; family Schistosomatidae; genus Schistosoma; species Schistosoma japonicum. Next base: position 6,615,086 of record CM046067.1, on the reverse strand, counting down.
TAATTGGTAATAATGATGTACTCTACGATTACGCTCCTGATGTAACCAATGTGTCGTTTCTTTAAATAGATCAGATAGTGTTCCTAGACTTTTTCTAGACAAAATTCTCATCGAACAACCAATGTATCATGTTCCACTTGAACTGTTAAAATGATCGAGAGGGAGAGAGTCAATGAAGTCATTCCTCATTGTATTTTTCACTGAACTGTATCTTGTTCTCTTATATATTATCATTATTATCTCATTCACTTTTTTTTGGATAACATTTCTTATCGTGAAAATAATATCTCTCTGTTTATATGGTATATACTTCTTGTGATGTCCAGTTGTATCAAAATTTGTGTTTAATTAAGTAGGATTACTTCTTTCTTTCGGTCTTTGTGTTTCAGCGTCTAACTTCTGCTGGTGTAATCTTGTCCACAACAGAATCTTTATTATTTGAACTTATCAAAACTGCAGATTCACAGCACTTCAATTTACTTAAAAATATTGTAAGAACACATTTACCAGACCATCCTGCATTAGTTAATTATTGAATTTGTTCGTTTGCGTGAATAAAAGTTGGCTCTTTTTTCACATAACTACGTCTTTTTTTCTCCTTCATGTGTTTTTGTTGAAGTTATCTAACACGTGTAGCACCATATACATGTTGTGCTAATGTGGTGTACCAACTTGGACCTATGCTCATATATACCAGGTTCTATGGTTGTTCGTGACTGACTGGCCATGCACATGTTGGATTGTGTATTACTTCCTAAAAGCTTGACCAGAATCAGTCATGGGCTAAGACAGGTTAAATGTCTCCGTGTCTGTCACTAAAGTGCTTTGCATAGTTTTTATCTAACTAAGAAATGCTATGTTAAAATGATAAGAATCAATTAAAGATTGACAACTATTGAAAGTAACTTATAATCAATGGATGTCCGAAGCAATTAAAAAATACGGAACAACACAACCTAAAAGTAGCAAGTATCTGATTGAATAAGTCTGGTCTTCATGCATCATGCATTCAAAGGAGATGGGACTATGAAAGAATTAATGAGAAAACCAGAATGACACTGAAGAGGATCTATCCTGAAGCTCAACTAGTTTCATTGTACTTGTCATATCTTGAAAAGTCGAGCAATCACAATATTTAGAAAAGTAGCGACCTCGATAGCATTAATCGCTGCACACACACGTCTTCCCAGTGAGTACTAGTCATCTAAAGCTGGAATGAACACAAGACAACTAGGCCAACCACCAGTCAGATTGTATTTCACCCGTTCATTTATGTACATAAAAATCCTGACCACACATCGCACCAACAAAGGATAATATTTATACAAAACGGAAAAAATTATGATTAGGGACTGGGGGAGTTGGTACAGGTACATAATTAATTGATCATATTTCTTGATTGGTAAATGATATAACAATTTCTGAGTCTAATCGGAGGTTAGGTGAATCCTATACTGGGACGAAACAGCTATCTAGTGCTCCACGGTCTTCACTGGTACCCTGCCAACATCAATCTGTGACGAGTTCAATCAACCAAACTTATCCCTTATTCAACTGTATTCTCAGTGCTCAATCATTTTTACTGTCCCTGATACCGTATTACTACTTTGGTATTCCTTTTCCCATAGTGTGATTACTTTGACCGACTGATGTAGGCCTAAAAATTTCTGTATTCAACAAATCCCTGTAACTTTTATGTCACCTTGATAATTGTGATATTGTCTCAATCGTTATTTTACTCCAGGATATCAAAAGAGAGGAAGATATTAGGAAAAGACGCTGGAGGTGGATAGAACACACATTGAGGAAATCATCAAATCGCATGACAAGACAAGCACCAACTTGGAATCCTGAAGATCAACTGAAAAGAGAAAGACCAAAGGAATCGGATGCAGATATGAAAAGAATAAATTTCACTTGAGAAGAACTGGAAATGAAAGCCCAAGACATAGTTGCATCATGTTGGTCGGCGGTTTATGCTCCACGTGGGGTAACAGGGACTGATTGATTATCAAAATAGATACCTTTTTCTCCTATCGATCTGTCAACTTGAGCACTACTTAGCTCCACTCAGCGATGTACATTACTGTAGACTTATTTTAATGTTCAATCCTGTTAAGTTAATAGTTACGAATACGTGTCAATTCGACACGAAAATGTCCAAAATCAGTCTAATTCTATTCATACTACTTATAAGTAGATAAATCATTGAAATTATTATGGTTGGTTTTAACTATCGATAGGTACACATTTCTATGAATTGTGTTAAATTGCAGTATCATAGATATTTGTACGATATCAGTCATTTTCACGTGGGTACACACGAAATCTACATATGCAGATCACGTATACACGTACATGTGTGGCGTTGAGCATCAAGTAATCGGCTAGCCATTAGTGAAAATATGTTGTCGTAGAGTCAGGATTAACTGGTTAAGATAAGTTACTTCGGTATGACTGTAACGCTATCAATCCCCGCCATGATGAGAAGCCTGGAATGAGAAACAAATTCGAAAACATAAATTTAAGGAACAGAAACAGTTGCGATCGATAAATGGAAAATCAAGAATGGTACCTAACTCAAAATCTACAGAAAGATGAAGGATGAATATAACTGCAACTGTGCTATTTTTGGGAGTCGATGCAATGAGTCAGATAGATCAACCTTATATGAAAAATATTTCGGGCATCACAAGAATTCTGGAACATTTTAAGCATTAATTTAGCCCATAAACCAACGTAGTTGCTTCATTCCATTTTCTGAAAATTATAAGGTAATAACAACTAAGGCAGAAGTATTTGAGAAGTAGTGTTCGTAAATTAGTGTGCTTCGAATTTACTAAATGTAAAGTACTAACTGCAACACTAATAGAAGCTTGCAGCCGTAATCACTCTTTTTAGTGACATGGTAGAAGCCGAGTTCCTGTTTCCGAGTATTTATCCAAGTACTGGTATGTTAGAACCAATAAACGTGAATTTAACAATATCAGATAATGTCGATATGCGCCATTATTGGGGCCGTCGCTATGAATCTAGCCGTAAAATGTCAGGTCTACATATCAGTGAGAGTGTGGCATTCATATAAACTAGCAATCAGTTCACATTAACACAGACTCAATACATCAACCTATACGGGAGATGTTAACAGGAACACACAAAAATGAAGAAAACTAGTGCATAAACAAGACCATCAAAGCGAACTAATTTAACCCTTATCCCCACATCACAATTATCATTTTGAAATTTTATTGTTGTCATCAATTCTTCTCCAGTTAAGAAACAAGGAATTAATATTTGAGCAGAAAAAGTGACAACGTTCCTTTAATTGAAATAACAATGAGGAGTTACATAAAAAGTAAAGACAGTTACTAGGAATTATTAAGTTTTACAAGTTAATATGTAATGATAACAAAAGTTATAGACAAGGAAACACCAGATAAAACGAGTATATGCAAAAAAGGACATGGAGCAACACCTACACGTACATTTCATTTTGTCCAAACAACAACATCAGCCAAACAGTTTGAACTAATATAAAACTATATAGACACAGAGACCTGCCTATACAAAACAGATAGACCAACAAATATACTGAATAGTGAAGTTAAGAGAGAAGATAATAAAGCGAGTATATAACGAAGAGGTATGCAAAGAGTAAACTGCATACATGAAGAAAAAAAACTGAGTTTCTCTTTATGGTATGATTAAACTGTGTGTGTGAACCAGTCATTTTCATTAGTCAATGTAATAATAATAGTAGACAAATAGAAAATATAACATCACAGCCATAAAAACGGTTGTATCGACAGGTTTTTTTCCTGTTTGCTTTTACTTGTCAGGTTAAGCACAAAGAAGAAAAGTATTACTGTTTGTTAATATGAGAAAAACAGGGGGAACTTAAAAAAACATGAATAAATAAGGTGATAAGTATTTTCTTTAACAGAAAAACTGGATAATATCACTGGAATTCAAAGATAGATATGTAAGTACTTGTCTGCTGAACTATCATTTTCTTTTATAAAAGGAAACTACATAAACTGTTCGTCAAGTTGACCGATTAATTTATTTTAAAAATAAACCTTTGTTACATTTATTTCAGTGCAGTTTATTTATTTATGGATTTTCATCAATCATGGCATTGCACCGAATCCTCCAGATCGTTCAAATACTCCAGCATTCGTCATCTCTAATTTTGCTTTCTGGAGACTTGCACCAGATGTTCTATAATGTCTATGAACCTATTTGAAAGAAAATACCAATGTGTTACCATTAAATGTAGTAGAAATATTGTTCGTCAGTCATAAACAATATAGATTCTAGTACATATGTACGATTAGCATATTAGCATGCTAGGATGAAGTTAATGAATATAAATAATAGCGAAGGCGTCGAAATTATGTAGTAACAACGAGGATGAGATAGGTTAAACACTAAAGCTATAGTCCAGTAAGAAACACTAAATGAGAAGTATATATGAAGGAATAATGGAATTAACGTCAACGACCACTAATCACAGTTATTAAACAGACTTCAACCGGGCACCAACCAATATGGCACAGATCAATCAACAGTTAGTGACTTCATGAACTGATACAACATTTTGATTAAATCGTCTTCTTTCAACCTACTCCTACACCAATCAATATCGCGCGTCGAGGTAGACGGTGGTTGAATATAATGTATATTTAAACCACCGTAGTTGATAGAGGTCCTACACTCAGTAGTTTTGTAATATGCAGACAATGCTCCGAAGACATCTATGACCCAAATCCCATAACCTACTCATGTTTTTTATCATTACAGCCTCGATTCACAGTCATAGAGTAATATATGATGGATTAACGCGAATCACGCTCGTCCTTCAGTTGGCGAGAACCGAGAGCTTTCGAAATCTATACTGACATCTCGACAGACACCATCTCATAGGAGCTGATGAACTCTTAAGTTATGTGAAGTGGTCATCTTTAAAATTTTCTGGAGATTGGTATTTATAAATGTAACTAATCAAACAAGATTTATATTTTTATATTCATCTAATTGTAAACTTCCATTTGATCTATTTACTACTGTATTGTTTTTCGCTACCAAGTTGTTGATAATTAGGTTACTCAGTTACTACACTGACCGCAAACAGTTGTTCCTTGGCAATAGCAGTCACACTGCCAGGTTATCAAGACCACCCATAGTCCAGCTTTGTTTTCAGGTATCTCAAGAAGAAAATTCCTTCCACGGTGTGATAACTCTCCTCAAAGACCGAATGACACTTAGGAAGATCTTTTTACAAGGAAATCACTTTTCATAATATTATTTTTATTTCTACTTCCAGCAAATATTTCGGCCACTTCTTTCATACATACCACCAAATTTTCTGAGACAGGGTTCTAACTTCATGCTGAGGCAGACTGTATCAAATCAGTCAACAAGTTCCGCTAACTAAAACCTTGGAATCTCTTGCCGTCGACGCATACTATGTCTCAAAAACAAGCACACGGGATCCTAGCGAGGTTATTCACTCGGCTTCACCCAGTCAGTAAGGAAAACATCGCGATTTACTCTTTAAATATTTGGAGAATCGACAGTAAATCATCGTGATCTTTTCCATGTAGGTATAACACTAAGTGTGGAAGCAGAATAAGCACTTACTGAGTGTATTACTATCGATAGTTGTTTATGTGTTGTCCGTCTAAATGGTGCAGTAAGGACTTCGAAAGATAAGGACACACAACAATGGATCCTTGTCATTCCTGAATATACACCCCCTCCTCAATGATTTCTTCTCGGAAAGATTAAATCAGTTTAAAAACCTCCTTTGGAAAGCTAGACGCTCAGACATGAATCACAGGATTTCGATCAGTCTGTCGAAGAATGTACATCTCAAGGGGATTCGTTCAATACAGGTAGTTATCAAAACACCTACAATGTATGAATTATGACTATCAGTGGAACCCAGTAAATAAATTAAGACTCATTCTGAATGTCAACAATGCAGCAATACAAGTCCATACCAAGTGGACAGTAAGTCAAAAAGTAGGAGAAACCACAGATGTTCGATGCTTTGTGGGTAACAGGATAATCTTGACCTTTAATCATAGATAAGTGGTCTTGAAAACTTACACTGAAATCAACTGTTATCTTAAATATATTATTTCCAGAAAAAATAAATACATAAAATCATACATGTAAATCATCATATTTACCTTAAATAACAACAAACAACAAAATCCTGCAAGAATACTAAATAATGTTGCAATCAGTAACATTAGAACCCCAACACCATCACTATGATGCAAAGTTTTGATACCGTTAATCCAACCACTGTAAAAGATAAAATTAGAGTACATATTATTGGTTATGGATATGAATATGAAAACAAAATGATTGTATGTATGTGTGTAAAACGTAGGACCTGGTACAAGTGTGAATTGGCACAAGCTGACACACCTCACTAGCACAGCAAAATTATTATGACACAAACTCCTACGTTATACACGGGAGAACTAACTGCAACTCTAACTCGCTGAATTATCTACGCGAACAGACACTCGTAACCGTGACCTACAACTCGACAACTGATTACTCGCCCAAAGCCAAATCAAGAAGACACGACCAAGCAATAATAATAATAATTATTGTTATTATTATTAAATCAAAAAAGGAATGGACATATAGAATGTAGTCCAGGTAGAAAAAATTAAATTGCAAAAAGGAAGGTACATAATAATTGTAAGCTTACAATTTGAGGAAAGACGAAGAGTAAATGAACCTGCTCCACTGTAACCGATTTTGAGCCATGTCACCCAGAGTCTCTACCGATTGATTACGACAGTCGTGCACAACCCAATCAAGTAGTTTGCATCTACCAACATGACTCAGACCAGCAGTTAATCACAATATTTCCAATGTGGATGGAGCCCAGGATCTTAAGGCTTCGCAAGGAACCCTTAACACTGGTCACCGAACACTGCTTAAGAAAACAATCCCAGAACAAAACAAATGCCCAATACTTCCTAGCGATAAATAGCCTCCAATAAAAGCACGCATAAATACATGTGAACGTTAACAAAATTAATTTATACATTAGCAAGATGTTATGGCGTAGAAAAAATTGTGGTTGCAATATCAACGCCAATGGATGCCTAGTCAGTCATTGTATGTCTGCCGTATGCCCACTCGGTCCCAAGCCGAAAATAACAGAACACAAGATTGACGAATCAGCCAGACGGAATCGTATTGTGTTTCAAACATTCCTTTATATATACACAAAACCAGGCCACACAGCGAACCAATTAGGAATTTGACATCAATACGAAATAAAGGAGATAGTGGCAGTGAGTAATAAGGGTAACTTGTACATAACCAATTAGCTGTAGTTCAATAATAAGAGACAATATACTAACAGTAAATATACTGAACGGGAGGATAGAGTGAGAGGAAAGTAACAATGATAGAAATAAAATGTTAACATTACACACAACTTCTAAAACACGGTTCTGAAACCTCGTTACTCTTCTTCAGTCGTGCGACATAACACAAGCCATCAGTAAGCCAATTAATTCATGTGATAAAATGATCCACACTAATGTATTAACTGGTAAAATATCAAGGATCAAATTAAGCGCTACTTTCTTCAAATATTCTAGTACTCAACCTGATAGAAACCCTTCCTTCAATCCTTCCTATATAACACAAGTACATGTTAATTCGTAAATACGAATTCCCATGTCAACAAACAAGTAACATCAATATTACTACGTTTTACATAGGTAATCGCCTACCGGAAATTTTAAACCTGACCTTTGTATATAGAAAGATAGCGAGATAGCCTTTTATTGACGTAGTGAGTATAACAATCGTGTCTTACACAATCACCCAGATGTTCACAAAGGAAAATGATTTTCATTCGAATTCCGTCGAATAACTATGTAATCATTTGTTTTGATCCTCTTGCAATTATGCAATACTTTTACTATTTAGCTTTTCAATGATTATGTCATCCCCTCCACTTTCTAATTTAAATTCGCAGTATATAAGTACTCGTTAAACGCAACTACGATTATTAGCAAATCTTGTATCTCTATTCTAATTATCATGACGTCAATTTTCATTCAGACAAGTCATCTCAACCTCAACAAATAAAATTTGTCAAATATTCCATATAGTTCGTGATTTTAGGCTGTTTGTAATAGATAAGAAGCCTCGAAAGGAAATGAATTCATTCTATTCTGCAAATCTTGTTCGACTTGCTTTACTCATATATATAAAAGGGCCTGGTTGAGTGAAAAGGCAGGAAGTATTGCAGTACGGAGCTAACACATCTAAAGCTATTCATAGAAATGTCGTGTGTGACAGACTTCAATCAGATTGTCTCGCGGAAATTGCGGTCAAGTCTCAAGATCACTAAAACAAATATTAGTTGAGTATTGTCGTCAGATACCTCAAGAAGAACTCTTACAGAGTGTGGGCAACTGGGACGTAATAATTGCCCTCGCACCTCTAAAAGTATTCGGAATGATGTTGTACATTAAAGATTTACTAAAAAGGTTGGTTTATTTATGAAAAACAAGATTCCGAAATCTTCCTGTAGGCATGTCATTGTCCTGTCATTCAAGAAAAATCAGCAACTTCAAGACATTCAGGCACGCCTTACTGACGACTACTAGAAAGCACGAAAACTTGTCAGATGAAAGTGTCTCCTAGAATGGATTATTAGCTACATACTAATGACTGTATATGTATAAATAACAAAGAGAATTTTTTTATTACCTCTTACACTCGATACCGATCTACACAGTCCATATATTGTGAAAGCGTCCACAAACCATCAATGTGTATAACGTTATAGGTGACATATAAAAGTGCATCCTTCGAAAACGAACAACCCTTATATAATGAGATTAAATAATAAAGTAGATCAGCAAGAGTCTTGCACAAATTCTGGGTCTAATCTTATTGAATAGATCCAATTAGTTGATTGTCTTGACCTGGAAGAACAACGCGCACGATCTATGAGCTAATAATAGCAAGGATACTATTGGTATGTAGAAGTTTGTGTGTACTGTTGAATTTTTCATGCTTTCGTGTCAAGCGATGGCTACGATAGTCAGACAGCCACTGGAAACCAATAAGTGTATTGAACAGCCATTCTGTTCTAGCATGTGACTTCTCAAATTAGACAAGCGTAAATTATCTCCGTTGGACAAAGACCCTCGAGTTTCACGCCAATCTCTTAACCTTCAGATCACTGAGTTGGCACCCAATAGTTTATAGCATTTCTCAACTTTCGTAAATTTGTGGCACAAGAAAGTATCTAAAGATCCAAGATCTGGATAAAATAGGGTGCAGGTGTCTAAGTCAGGACTATTGCTGCAGAATAGGTGTATAAGATCATTATAGATTATGTAAACGCCGATATAAGCTTACCACGATCCAAGATAATCGATTCCAAGGCACTGTATTAAAATAATGATAGTTTGTCCAGAAAAAAATAGAAAAAATATCAAATAATTCGCTGAACTGTCTGACCTAATAAAGTAAACAAAGTAGAGAATTGAGAGAATTATAACTCCATAAATTATGCAGATACCTTCATTTGTAATCAAAAGATCATAAGAAGTATGGGGGTATAAAAATAATTTAATTCGATTATAGACAAGTGTTAATGAGTTCAGATTCAAGTAATTGGCTTCCAGCCACCTACTAAGTGTGATATTACTCTAAAATAAAATTATATTCATCAAGATTTAAACATGCGGTCTACTGATTACAAGTTTAACTTCTTAGCTAATGAGCAAACATTACCAAGAAGGTTCAAAAATACGTGACCGATTGGCTAAAAATTAAGGTTTTAAACCTTGTTGCTATAAATTTACTAGTAATATAAAATGAAATGCAGACAGTTTTCCTCTTAATTATCAAATCTTAAGTGATGTAACTCATTTATAAACTAGGTTTAATATATTTAGCCTTGAGTTACATATATGTGAATACGATGAAGTGATACTACCGAAATGTCCAGACTAAAATAGATAAAGGAGATTCAGACCTACAGTTTATTTAGGTAAAAACGAATACTATAACAAAATAACAAACTTATTACCATCATCCCTTCAGAGCGGTGAAGGATTCGAAAGTGAAATAAAACGTTTATTTTTGGCTGATTTTAAAATCACTTACAAACCACTAGCCACCTAAAAAGATTCTAACTGGCAGCGATGAAGTTAGTGGTTAGTGTTTTACTTTAAGTCGCTAAGTTTGATGTGTCCGTCAAAGTGAATTATGGTAGTACTAGCAACACTCATACAGTGTGGTGGTTCAATATTAAATAAACGAATCTTCACCTCACAAATGAGTTTTACCGCTAATGTCGAGTCTGTATGAAGTAATCCACAGTTAAATATAATGTATCCATTGATAACCTAATGAACCTCATATATTTATTAATACATTTTCAAGTTAATAAAGTACTAAAAGGTATGCGAAATCTGACGATCAACTGATACAGATTGAGTCAATTAGCCAAAAGTAGACCAGACTCCATGTTTTATAATACATTATTCAAAATATTGTACATATTACTCTTGAGTTCTTTTCCTGTTTTGATCCAACATAGATTCACCTAACGTCTTCAGCCCAGAGATCAAGCGTCACAGGTAAAGAGTAGAATCACTTCACTGATGAGTTTTAAAACCGACATTTTACAGCCACATTCATACTATGATGATGCCGAATATAACCAAGACAGATATAAACCGATCTGGATTTCATTTTGGGTAAACTGATTTCATTTATCACACTATTACAGATACTCACACTAATCAGATATATGAAATTTTTGACTACTAACCAATCATCACAGTGAGGGCAGGCACATGATTCTGATGGTCTTGGATAAGCACTTAGCATTTAGTGCGTGCTAAGTACATCCCATGTTTACAGGCACGATTAGGTGAAATTCAGATAGCTCTTGTAATATCACGCAGTAGAGACAATGTTATCCATGTGCTCAAGATCAGAAGGTTTTTCCATAGATCTACATTACTACGGACTTTTGAGCTTTAAGTAGACGGTTAAATTGATAATAAATATAAAGCATAAACCATTAAATTTCTTAACATATAAACTCACCTTAATGCTTTATACAATGGTCGATGCCATCCAAAAAAGCTAACCGGTGGCATAGCAAGCATTAATAAAATTGATGCACCGAACAATGGTCCTTCAGCTGCTCCTGTACCAACAATAAAATATCCTAATGCTCCACCCATATTGAACATTAATAAAACAGCATAACCTAACCATATACCATAACCCATTTTAGCCATCCAACGACAATCGAACGGAATATCATTTTCAAAATCCTGTCTTACACACGGTTTACATGGACAGAAAGCAGGAAATGGTGGCCAATTGTGTGGACCTGAAAAAAATGTACGTAAGAAAACGAAGGCAGCAAAAAATGATTATGCTAAAAACAATCATTATGTGTGTTATGTTGGGCAATTAAAAAAGAGTAACAAACTTTCAAAACTGTATTTTGAAGGACTATTTCAATTATTTTGATTATGAGGAATGTAAACATTTCATTTCTACCATTGTAACGTTCCTCTTACTCTGTCCTTCCGTTTAGTGTATTTACTCTTAAGATATTGTTTCTTACTATGAACTACAGTTAATCGGTTGTGTACAAGTTGTCCCTATTCACTACCACTATTTTCTTTGTTCTGTATTAATGTTTGCTGTGAGGTCAGATTTTATGTATATTTAAAGGGATGTGTGAAATATGATATGATTCTGTCTGGTTGGTCTATCGGCATGTGTTCTTCTACCTCCGGCTTGGGGCTCAGTGGGCATAGGGCAGACGCGCAGTTATCGACTAGGAACATGATTATTTGTTGCTTAGAGTGAGCCACTTCTTTAGAGAATAAATAACAGTGAACACTAAAGGAGTCACAATCACTTAATAGTAAAGACAATGATAATGAATGGATGAGAGTATAGTTCAGGAAGAAAAACTGAAAAGATAGTATGTATAAGTTAGAACCGAAACTAAGGGTCAAGACAGAGAGTGAATGGATACTAGCCTGTTCGTTGACAGACGAGTATTCTGACTATTCCGCACACGGTACAAGTTGATGAAGAACCAGTGGCTTTATTTTAAATCTATGCTGAAATGTTGTCAAACACCAACTAATTATGGCTAGTGAGACCTCCAAGATGTGCGAAGTCATCAACATATCCAACAACCCGACTACCTACGACTAACCAAGGCAATGATGTAAATCAATCTTAGTGATTTCGAGTGCTACTAAGAGTGAGGAAATCGATTACTTCCCGGTTGCCTACAGTGTAGAAGGGTTCTTTCTCTGAACGTATCTTGGAAAGAAAGTTGGGACAAAGATAGGCTTGATGATATGAGCGTGGCTGCAATGCATGAGGCATAATTGCTTAGAACATGAACTCTTTGTAAGTCTAGATGCATCAGCTCCGTATTTATAAAAGCCTTACACTTTACGAAAATCCGTGGAATAAGAATGGTATTTTTTTGTTATGAGAAAGTAGCATCACTGCAATGCTGCTTGTCTGAGATTAACGCTTTACTGCTGTCCTATTATTGTACAGTGAGCAGTAGGAGTTCACCTTCGGACCTTGAGTTTGTTTTTAGTTTTATCGCTAATCAACAGACTTGCATGACATGATGGAAACCCAAAGGAACAAGTGTTCCAAGTAATATGGCTCGATTACTTCTTAGTAATTGAAAAACCTGACCACCACGTCAATGTATCAGCTACAGTGTTGGAAACCAGTCTCGAAACAATGTCTGGGTTGATAGTAATAGTCTCATCTTTTTCAGGAATAATCTCATTAACACTAGTGATTTTATTTAAAAGCTCTCTGAGTGCATTCATCCAATCAAAATGTGAGCGCATGGAGCATGAAGTGTTTGTAATATATCTATAAATAGAGATTGCTTTTTCATTGTTTGTTATTAATCAACAAAAGAATACTAAATACACTTTTAAACACATAACTCATTAATCATAGAACAAAAACTAAATATTAGGTGTAAACATAAACATTAATTGTAGAGCTATTTACTACTAATTGATTGACTGAGGGAAATAACGTCAATTACAAGCACATGATTAAAACATTTCTTTAAGTAACGTAAAATTGAACAATGGATACATGTAAGTACAAATATGCGCATAAAACATAACGGTAGATTTCTTCTGAAATAAAAATAAACAAAACATACAACGGAGAAATGGCTTAGGTGAGTCACGATGTCTGAAGTAATTAATAGACTCATGTTGTATACAATACATAGTCACCTTTCTTTTCATTCAATGGGTGGATTAATGCTGCATATTAGAGTGCAATTTTTAATAAAGCTTCCGTTCCCAGCTCTGCTTTTGGCAAACATGATTTATAGTTCCGGGTGCTGATAACTTTTACCACCTGGAATGAAACTTTCAATGAAAACCACACTCTTGAACATGGAATACACCCACTAGATGAACATAAATCTCGGGAATGAGGCACTTAGTAAATATTGAAGATGCTACGGATAACTGTAGCCAAAAACACCAAGTCGTAGCTTTGTTTACTAATTGATATTACTCAGGTACTATGTAAAACTGAATAATTGCGAAACCGTAAATAAGAAAACAATATTTTAAAAAGTGAGAAGTGATTATAGGCTTATATAATGAATAATATGTTTTATGCAATAAGTTGAGCGATGGTTCAGTGGTTGAGACCTTAGACGTTTTAACTTTAATCTGCCTATTGTAATTTACGTTCTCATTAACCTCTAAAATTAGAGCACCACTCAAAGATAAGTACACGAGAGTGCACATTGACGAGTTATTATATTTTAGGAAATAATGATGAACATGCCAAGCTACACCATTTAAAGCTGTAAAACAACTCCAGTTAGTCTATCTAGAGTAAAAGTTCCACATGCTTATGTGATTTATTCTGACTGACTAATTTACTGGTTTACCAATTACAGATACATGTACTGAGTTTTGAGTCACAGTTTAATCATAGGAAGGTAAGCGAAAACTACTCGGATGCATGGATGTATCAAACAAGACCTAAGTATTGCAAATATTAGGTACATTCATTCCTTATCTTTATATGTATGTTGAGTACCAGTATTCATTTATTTCGTCTCATTGTGCTACATTCTGAATATATAGTCTATCTCTTTTTCATTACTAATACAATACTTCGATATCTTTGTCACTGTAATTGGTTAGTATGATAAGGTAACTTGCGATAATGCAAAAGTGTACCAGCCTCTAATGTACGATTTAATAAATAGACCTGAAGCAATTGAAATTCGACGTTTCCAGTAAATAAATTACGGCTCAAAGAATCGAAAAAATAAATAGGCAATTCGTTTCCTTGAAGGATGAACAACAAATAATATTGGTCCCCCAAGTCTTAGGTGAGGTTGAGAAGGACTATAGTGCAATCTTAAGCGAAGGAGAAAGCAGTAGGACCTGATGGATTTACCCCTGAGATATTTAAGGATGATGGTCCAGTTTTAGCAGAGAGATTAACTGAGATCTTGGCTAGAATTTGGGAACTGGACGTTATCCCATCTCACTGGTCTCGAACACTAATCGTCCCAATCTATAAGAAAGGACAGAAATCCTCTTGTGACAATTACCGAGGAATCAGTTTAACGAATATAGTGTCTAAAATATTGGCTTCAATAATACTTCGACGCCTAACTAAAGCTCGTGAAGAGCGAACTCGAGAAAATCAAGGTGGTTTCAGACCTGGACGTGGTTGTATAGACCAAACATTCACGCCTCGTTGGTTTTTGGAATTTAGACACACTTTCAGACGCCCAACAATAGCTATGTTTCTTGACCTTAAGGCGGCGTTTGATTCTATCGATCGTAAGATTATGCGGCAATGTCTATCATTGAAAGGCGTACCAAAGAAGTACATTAACCTTATACAAGCTCTCTACTCGAACACCATGTGTCAAGTCAGAGCTTATGGCGAATTGTCGTCGGAATTGATCACCTCTAGTGGCGTTCGTCAAGGTTGTCCGCTCTCCCCATTTTTATTTAACTTTATCATTGATATACTTTTAGAGTTATAATTGACATCGTCTGATTTCTCTGGGGTTGACCTCCTTCCAGGAGATAAACTTACTGACTTAGAATATGCAGATGATCTAGTTCTATTGGGTGAAGATGCTGACGAAATGCAGAGTTTTTTGACGACGTTAATCATGAATGTAAGCAGGTTTGGGATGCGATTCTCCCCATTCAAATGCAATATGCTGTTTTAGAACTGGCTTAATTCGGCACCGCAGTTAGTGATAGGGAGTGAAGCAGTTGAATGTGTTAACAGCTTTACTTATCTTGGGAGCCTCATTAGTCCTGACGGTCTGGTGTCTACTGAAATCTCAGCCCGTATACATAAGGTCCGATTGGCTTTTACCAACCTGCATCACTTGTGGCGTAGGCGAGACATCAGTTTACTGACGAAAGGATACGTTTACTGCACAGCAGTTCGATCCGTTTAACTTTATGGGTGTGAAACATGGCTATTAAGGATAGAGGATATTCGTAGGCTTCTAGTATTTGATCATAGATGTCTTCGAAGCATTGCTCGTATTTGCTAAAACCCCTGAATAAGCAATGCGTGAATTAAGAATAAAGTACTAGGTAAATACGGTAAGTCTATTGATGAAGTAGTAAATCTTCATTAGCTGAGGTGGTTAGGACATGTGTTACATATGCATGATCACCACCTACCTCGACGAGCAATGCTGTCTGGTGTGAGAGTAGGCTGGAAGAAAGAAAGAGGCGGCCAAACGAAAACATGGTACCAATCCATGAAGTCATCGACAATTGGGCTGAGTCATGTCAATAGATGCAGACTACCTGGTTGAGGCCCACGTGATAATCGTAACAAATCGTTAGAGACTTTAGGTGATATGGCTCAAAATCGTTCACAATGGTGCAGGTGCATCCACTCATTGTCTTCCTTCAAATTCTAAATTTTTGAGCTTAGTATAATTTTCTCTCTACTGAATCACGATTTTTTTGGTTTCAAATCTTATCTCTGATCTCTATACCTTTCCATTAGTACTTACTCTTGTTACTGCCTCCGCTACTCGGGGATTCGGTACAAGCAATTTTATTTCTATCTGCTAATTGGGGTATGGCAACTTGAACTGATGTACGCATGTACCAAGTTCTATGTTGTAACTGACTGAAAGTTAGTTGAATGTTGTTGAGAAACAGTACACATATAAAATCATATAATCAACAAATCATCAAGAAGTGACTTAAACCACAGCGAAAATGAAGGATGTATTTAGAGCATTTTCAGTCATGATAGGCAGTCATAATCTACGTACAGCCTGATACGATTATTGAATAGCTAAACTTGTCATAGCAGCACCGTGAGATGAAACAAACCAATAACGAAAAAAATCACAGTAGAAACGAATACATAAATAAAAAAATACTAAACATTATATGATTTGGCTATTTTCGTATTTAGTTTTGATATTGCTAAGCGCACTTGACCAATCTGTTTCTATATGTTCATCTGGAGCGAATTGCTTCGGATAGAGCACATGTTTTACAAGCATGATTAGAGTTGAATTATAGCTGGAAATCGGAATCTAAGAGGTGAGTTTCGTGCTATTTTAAATTCTTAAACTAAGTGTACCTACAAATAGATTATTTTTATGCTGCGATTAGGGTTTAGAAAATTAACACTAGACGTTACCGTGTAATCCAGATCTTACTTTATTCGTAACTGAAAATTATGGTTCGAGAAAATGAAATGTACAGAAAGTAAGTGAAGAAATTTTGTAACTCAGTATCTAGGAGAAAATAATAAATGAATTTATCTATGACAAATTTAAGCAATATCACTGAACGCCTCCAACCACTAATTACGATAATCGCGCAAACTTCAACTAGGTAGCCTGAATCAATCAACAGTCAGTGGACTTTATGGAATGATCTCGCCTAATTTGATTAACGTATAAAAAGGTATTTACTTCATTTAAACACAAAAGTTCTGGCACAAATGAGAATTATTTGATATGATAATTTGTATACAATTCTAATCTCTTCTTTATATGCTTTTAACTAAATCAACGTCATCACATTACCCTATAAGTTGTGATATGATTTCTTACTTACGAACTCTTTTACTGATTGGCATGAAATAGGTTCAGTTTTTTATAGTTGCCTACGCTTCGTATATATATATATATATATATATATATATATATATATATATATACCAAACACAGTAAAAGCATAAGATGAAAACAACTGGTGTATGTCATTTTGATGCATGATTTAATCGTAAATCACTACTTATTATACTGATAATGATAGTACTCTTTGTTTGCTTACGTAAAAATTATTCCCTTTATGCACAAAACGATTATAAATCATAAACACTTTGTACACACAAAGTCCTACACATAATTAAATACCTTACACAGTCTAATTAAGTAGTACCTTTTGAATTTTACAACTTTGTAGTGCTTAACATTTAGCACTGTGTTTTATAATTAAACTTTCTCGTATTATTACTATATTACTGTTTCGCACCTCTAGGCTTCACATGGTATTTATATACACGAGTATCTTTCTGTGTATATATGCGTAATATGTATTAATTTTTTTTACCACTCAAATTATTTACATGCTTCGTGTAACACCAATTAACTGTATATACTTGTATACAATTACAAAAATAGGTATTATATTGAATTACAATTTGCAAAATTACTCTCTCCTACTAAACTAAATTTGCTTAATCGCCAGCAGGTTGACTCAAAAACTGGGTTGGTTTAATACCTAAACTAAAGATGGGGAGTGAGATAGTTGAGTGCATCGACCATTTTACCTAATTTAGAATTGTAATCAACCTTGGAGGGATGGTGTCTGATGGAACGACAATGGGGATTCAAAAAGCTCACTCGGGATCTGATAACTTACGTCATCTAGAAGAAGATGTTTAATTAGTTAGTAGTCGATCTTGGCTGACTGAGGTGGTCAGGTTATGTACTATACTTGCCTTACCAGCCACCTATCTCGAGCGCGATGATGACTGGAGTAGGCAGCAGAATGTAATAAAAATATGAGCAGACCAGTTCATAGAGTCGTTAACTGTCGGTTTGAATCATGGTGGTAGGTGCAGACTACTTGGTTGAGGTCTATATGATTGTTGCTACTTGGAGACTCTGGGTGACATGGCTTAGAATCAGTGACAGTGGTGCACTTGAATTCACTTAGATCGTGAGCTTTAGAATTGTTTTCCAATTTTTAAAGAACTCTCTGTTCTTAAAACATTTTTATGACCATCAATTTTACTACTACTGCATTCATCTTGCTGCACTGATGGGACGCAGCGACTCAGACAGATGCATATAATATATCAAGTTCTACATTTTTCATTATACCATCAAATACAAACCACCTACTCACTTCACCATCACCACTCACTTTCTTCTTGTCTAGCGTCTAGTAAAATAGGTTCAAATACTTTAGAATCCATACTAACAAGAAAAATTCAAAATATTTTACAATATTATACGACCAAATTTTCAGGAATCAATTAGTGGTAGCTCAATGGTTGACTTTAAGCCACTAAGTTGTGGATTGCAATCCATCACTACCAAGTACTTTCATTTGAGTGAGTAGTATATCTAGTCCTTACACTTAATATGCCAAGTACAAGAATCTGTACCTGGTAAGTGAAATAAACAAAAAAAAACTAAAAGCTTACGTTTATTAGTCACTGTTGTAAAAATAACTTCGTGACAAATATGCTAACAACATTATGATAGATTTAGTGCTAAATACTCCTGAATGTATTTAACACAGTGGTGAATTAAGTGACTACTAATATTATCATTATTATTATTTGATTGATAGATAACGCATTTTCAAGCGCTCTATTACTTAAAGTTTAACAATAATACAAACAAACAAAAAGTGAGATGACGTTCATTTAGTTTCCTGATCTATACAGTTAAGCTAAATGAATAATAGCTTTATTCAGTACTACACGCTTGGAATAGTAAAGAATTTTTAGCATAAAATATTCCACAAGTTCCTCCTATTCTTTATCTAGAGATAAAGAAAATATAGTAAATTTGATGATGAGGTTGTGAATCTTTATTGAATCAGGTGGTTAGGATGTGTGTGACAACGTATACCCAACCATCGCCTAAGAAGTCCTAGGCGTGGTTTACTAAAGTTAGACGATGGAAGCAAATATCCAGTGTCTAAATGCGGACTGATGAACACAGGGGGTTCACTTAGGGGAGTGGAAAAACGCTGATTCCAAACTAATGGTGTACATAGACTCCAGGATCCTAAGGGAATAAAAGGTGCACGAACCTACCTTAATCATCACCTACTGTGTGACTGCATTAACTGACGACGTTTTGCTGCTTTGTGGATTAGTCTTAACGTGAAAGGCTCGATGAATGACCCCCTAAGAAAACCAGTTGCATCAGTCTTGGCACCTGGATAGCATGCTAGCAAATACAAAATAACGTTTATTATTAATGGTGGAAGTCAAGAGTTTGTGCCAGCAAAAGCTCCATAATTAAAACATCAAGCTCGGAGAATGCAATCGAACCAAGAGATCTCCCTATCATGCGTTATCTTTGACGGTGGGACTGGGTGGAAGAAGCAAGTCGATCGATTTATAGCGCGGCAACATGGAATGAAAGCTATATAGGTTTAGTCTCCGTCAGTTCATTGACTCCAAGGTTAAGGTCCTACAAATGACGCTACTCAGTCATCTGAGACTATATCAGATATAATCCAAAATAGAAGTTGGTGACAATCTCGCTGCAGTTTCCTACTAAAAATTTCATTAAAATGTAATGACCTCTCTCCATAGAATAAAGTTCTTTTATTCATATTTTTATTCGAACTGTATTTCCAACTTTGCAATTTTCTCTGCTTTATTAAATTTTCGCTTTCTGAATGATCACCTTTCTGCCTTCATTTCTCCAAAACGCAATGCTTCTAATTGTGTGGCTCAAGCGCTTTTGGTGCCCATTTGTGCCCAATTTTAAAATAATAAATAATAAACAAACAATACTGTAAGTAGATGACACAATGTTGACTAGTGTAGACAGTTTGTGAAGATCGTAGAATGTTAACCGACTCTATTAGTTAGAAAATCATCAAAAATTATGAAATACCGGATAGCTGTTTCGTCCTAATGCGAAACTTATTAGTGATATGTTTATTTGACCTTACAAGTGCTAGAAGTGCCTTTGGACCCCATGGCAAGTTCATAACCTCCAAACCACTCAGTTAACATACAACCAGTTACTGTTCAATATCTAGAGGTGTCGTATGTGCACCTGTTGCTTAAGAGTTCTAGGCTGGGATAAAACAGCTTTCAGTGCATCCCGAATTTCAGTGAGTGTCTAGCGACAATAATTAGTCCATAATGTAAATTACAGCAATGTCAAATACTTGTGACTTTAGAATGTGGATATCTGGCTAGAATACACATTATGATGTAGGTTTTTAACTGACACAATAGTGACAATGATATATTGCACTATTTCTGACTGATATAACTTAATAACAAAGAGAAACAAGTACAGTTAGTCGGTCATACACGACGTGGAACACGACATATAAATGAATATGGATTGACCCAAGTTACTACACCGTACCAGCACAGCGAGATGAGATTATGAAAATGAATATCAAAGTAGTGAAAGTAAATGTAGTATCAATGAAAATAAAAACAAGCTAAATAGTACAAAGGATCCAATAGTGAAATTGTGGAAAATAAAGTACAAAGTAGTTTGAAACTCAGGATCTATGGTGTAGGCAATGGAAGTATCCATCTTTGCCACGAATTAAGTACAAGTCGGTCAATTGATGTAAGCAGATTTCACTAATCGAACTAAAGCCGTTCATCCTATTTTAAACTAATCTTGTCTTCTAAAAAAGGAAAGTGCCATAATTCTTTTTTTATGTATCCAGTTAGTAAAATGAACAAATCTCCTTTAAATAAGAAAATTTCGATGAACTATGTTAAGAAGAAAGTTTGATAAGTCCCAAATCACAGTATAATTTTAGTATTACTGTACGTAATTAGTACGATAACTTGCATTAGCTCATTTTCCAATCTTCATATACTAAATTGATTCAACAACTTACAACATATATTTATATATATCCTAGAAATAATGTAATCTATAGTGACTAAATCACATGTAATAATAATAATAATAATAATAATAATAATAATAATAATACGAAATAGCTTTTTTTCACAGCAATTATTGAATCATTCAAGATGAAGGATTTTTATGATGAAAACATGCATCATATGATTATGGACTCACATAAACAGACACCTATGTGTTACAATATTACAGTTATAAAAACGTATATATGTAACTAGTTACTTTTAGTAAAGCGACATTTTAGAGACTGTGTAGATTATGTAGTGTAGTGATTATGTGGATGAAAAGAAGTACATACTTGAGAAATGGCATAAAGTGAAGGAAATTCTTGATTCTTGGCAATTATTAGTTAAAAGAAATAGCTAAATTGTAATGACACGTCTTATAAATACCAAGAATAAAATGCAAGGCTTTTATATGCTAACATAAAAGAATAAAGATGAGTCTGACTGACTTTACATATAGTAAGTACAAATATGTGTATTCAGCTTGAAATTTTAGCTTCATTGTGTGAATCCCAGCAATCTGCTACTCAGTTGCTTGGACTGAAGCAGGTTGAGCAAATATCGAACATGAAACCCACTAAATGAGAAAGTCAAGTGCTCTAGCCACTAGTCAATTGTTCTATAAATGAAATGTATGCGAGTGGATTGAACTTCACAATACTTTTTAGAATTAAGCTTTAGAGCTTTAGATGGATTAGCCACAAGTTGTTGCCATTCATCGTCTACTCACATTTAATTAGTTATAACTGTTAGGGATAATCGATGTGGATTAGGGGACAAATACGCATTAGCAAAGGTATCAAACTATATCAACACGATGAGATGGAATTAACAACATGAATTGTATGGTAGAATCATAATAACGTAGTAACAATGATAAAGAGATAGACTAAACAACAGGAATACAGTCATATAAGATGGGATGAGGTATGTTTGAAGGACTACTAGAGCCCATAGTCTAGCGGAAGTTAGGGAATGAATGAATCTGTAAGACAGTTATCGATTCAAAACTATGTTACTCAAACTAATTTAACCAAGATATATATATATATATATATATATATATATATATATATATTCGCTATTAATCAAGCCCGCTTGCTAATTACTTTAATGAGTTATTGTATCTACGTTCACCTTGTGTCATTATATAATGTTATACATTAATTAAAATCGGGTGCATTAAATATGATTGATATTGTTTTAAGTTTTCATATTGTAGTCGCATGTTTATGCAAACTAAGTATATGTTACACCTGTCCCTTAAATTCTTATGAAGTGACAAAACTAAGAACTGATATTAGTTTATGAAATTGTTCATCCAGGTAATATGGATAGATGCCAACCATCCAGGTGAAGTCCGACCGATAACCATAAGGACTGATTAGAGACGTTAAGTGACACGGTTCAAAAGTAATCACAATAGTGCAGATGCATGCATTCTATATCATCCTCTAGGCACTGCGTTAATGATGACTAACTAACTGACTGATAGCGTTAATATAACTGATAGACAGTATCAACTTTAGCATGTATACATTAAAAAGAATTAGGATCCGTGAACGAATAATATATTGTTAAATAGAGTTCAACTAACAGATGATTTATAAGTTGACTAATATGCGACTCTCCTAAAGACAAATATACATAATAAAGCTTACTTGGAGCTGAGTGAATTGCATTCATACGAGCCTGTTGTTCTTTTTCACGACGATCTAGTTCAGCAGCACGAGCTTCCAACTCAGCTTGTCTACGCTCTAGTGCCAAAACACTCTCATTCCCGATGCCAGATGAAGCTTTAGCAAAGGGAGGATAAACTTCCATAGATGGTAATGGTGGTGGAGGAATATCAAAAACATTACTTTTACTCTGATTATCTTGCGACGATTCGTTAGACGCAGAAGTTAAGGTTTCATATCCTTTGAGAAATATGAAGAAAATGAAACAAAACTGTAATAGGGTCGATAGTCATTCATATACTAACTGGATGCTTAATCCATTTTGGGTATCACTGGTTGTTGATAGGTCACAGAAAATCATAAGTGGTTTATTTTGAGAAAAATAGTCAAAAAAAATTAAAACAACAAAGATGACCCAAATAAAAATATTAATATTTAAAACTCTGACTAATTAAATTGATTAATGTTGCTAATATTTTTAATAGCATTATACTCAGCACTATAAGTAAATAGAGAAGTCGACTTTCAGTTATTAGGGTGGCGGTTCGAAAACCGCATACACTGCTTCAGTATAGGCACCTGGAACTTATATAACAAGGCCTTAAAACTCAATCTGGTTGGCACAAGTGTGTCCATTCTTATAGCTTTGATTAATTACTAAGTGTATCACTATTTGATGCTTTTAAACCTTCGATTTCATTCAATCCGCGTTGTCAATTAGTAGCATTACTCGCTTTTACACAGGCGGCCAAGGTCCGACCCCTAGAGTTGGAGAGCTTAATCCAACCGTTGCTTTTATTTCGACGTAATGGTTTGAACTTACCTCTCGTTATGAACCAGTCGGGGTAAATTGGCTATAACGATCGTTTCTTAGAGTCCCAACATCGCAGGAAGGTCTGTTGAAAAGTGACACGACCAAAAGCAATAAACCTAAGGCCAGAAAGGGAAGTCGTATGGCCAATCCCACAAAAGTGTGACGGAAGCAAGATATTTTCCTCAGACAAAAAATGACAGCAACACCACCCCCCACTCACAAAGGAGGGTGGGGTTAGAAAGGGTTTGTCCTAAAAATATACGCCTCACCCTATTCAGTGAATTTCCGTCTAAGGTTGCAAGGCATTTCCGAGTGCGGAGCTAAAACATCAAAAATCTCTTGTGACCGGTCTCTTGGGCAGTGAGGTCACACTCTTGGGTACTCAATACCACCCTTAATCCAGCTCCTTTTCCAGGCACCTCGAGAACTTTCCCACAGTGTGGGTAGTAGGGAAGTGACGACCGCCCTCACACCTCTAATAGCATTCGATGTCATCCTATTCACGCTCAAATACCTTCATCATTCAGCTACTTTAATCAACAAGAACTAATGGTTGGAATATAGTGTTGATTATTACGGAATAATAATTGTATAAGCTAATCATCAGTTCGAATTTCATACATCCAAAACAAAATGCTAGTGTAGAGAATAAATAGGAATAGCATCTTTAAAAGTCAGTTTATAAACTTGCAAATTTCTAATTTAATCATTTTGAAAAACAGCCTAAAATATGAATATAAGACTTCCCTCCAGAAGCAGATAAACCTTACAAGAGTTGCATTTTAGAACAGTTGGCTTCGCAATAGAGCAGTTTACTGTAGTCTAATCACACTTACTCGGAGCAGGGTCAGTAAAAGGATTGTAATCTTCTAACGAGTCTTGGTTGACTTTACTCTGAAATAAAAAAAAAAACATTAACCAGTGGATACCCACGTATATATTTACAAAATATGCGCAAATCTTGAAAGAAGTATTTATATAAACGTTTTTATTATAGGCTTGATGTCGGCTATTTAAACAAAATGACTTAAGACTATGATAATTTGAAAGAAACAATGTCGTGGGTTGGTTTGATAGAACCTACCGTTTTCCAATTCACTCGTACGCAATCAAAATGCGGATTGGGGCGAGTTTTAAAATATCTATGTTAATGTAACTAATAAACATCAAGGATTTGTGTGGTGAAATAAAGGTAACAAACAAAAATATTGGTATCAGAAATACCGTACAGCAGAAGTACAATGAAGTAACAAACAGTTATACTGAGTAGTATGGTCAATATTCAGTCAAACTGGGGTCTTAATAATCAGATTTGCGTGAAATAAGTCAATTTTATGAAAAGCGTATTTCTTTTAATATGATGAACATTTAGTTTAGTTGCAAATGATTGGAAACTTCCGAAGTGCCATACGAATACGATTACGAATAAGCACTCCTTAATTATGCTTATAAATGGTGGTCACGAAATTAGGATTTAAATTATTTTGCTTGAATGATGGTCAGTTTGTGTCAGCCGCTGATAGCCATGGATATATTTTACTTATGACAAGTGGACTGAGTCATGTTGGTAGATGTAGGCTGCGTGGTTGGGGTCCGCGGGACGAAAGTCACCAATGGTTAGAGACCTTGAACGACATGGCTCAGAATCGTTTGCAATGGTGCAGGTCCATCCACTCTTTGTGTTCTCTCAAAATCTAACCTTCTGGATTCTCTATCTTTCTCCTTTCAAATTTATCTCACTGAATTATACTTTTCAAATCATATCTTCGCTCCCTAATCTTCTGCATTACTGCTAATACTTCTACTATTGCTGTCACTCTTGGATCTGAACTGACAGTTGCGTCTCTGTGCTGATGTGGTATGGCAACCTGAACTGATGTACGTACGTACGAAGTTCTGCGTTGTATCTGTCAGTCTGTCTATTTTGCTTATTGTACGTTAGCATAATGGAATATATGCTACAGTGTAATTAAACATCGGAACTTCTCTTACTCGCGTTTTTCGAATTTCGTTCGTTTAATCTTGGCCCCCTGGAATGAACTGTCCCGTATTAAATAATCTTTTCCTAACCGTAGCTGCTACCTTGACGTGGTGGTCGGGCTTGCCTATCATGATGACCCAACTAAGTTATATTGGCTGGAACGCATGTTCCTCTAGGTCCTACCATGCCAAGCAGGTCTGATGGACAACAATAAGACTAAAGGCAGCAACCTAAGATCTGAGGGCGAAGTCGTACTGCTGGCTGTAGCGTGTGACAGCAGTAAGGTATTTCTATCGGATAACCAGCATCTGCAGCGATGCTGCCTTCTTAACAGAAGGAAGGGATTAGAAAAGGTCGTTTATTTCTCGCAAACCCACCCTCAACTCTTGATTACTCTCTTGTCCCAGCGACTAACCGTTGTTGCATAACTTTATCACCTCACGACTCTAATGCTAATGGTTCGAGTTCACAAAATGTTATTCCTGGTCTTATGAAACCTAGCGCTAAAATACATAACGGAGTTTTTAATGTTTGAACCCTATGCCAAATAGGACAACAAGCTTCCTTAACTTTAACTCTAGAATCCCGTTCCATCGATGTCTGCTACGTCTATGAAACGCGTATACAGGATCCAGGTACACAGATTCTCTCGACCTCACCTTGTCGAAATAAAGAACGGGCCTGATTCACTGTTTGTTTCCCGAAGACCCCACCGCTGCTACCCGAGGTCTTGCTGGTGTAGGTAAAGATCTGAGTTCAAAAGCCGAACAGGCTCTCCTTGATCGGATTCCAATAGACAGTCACTTGTGCGCTGTTCGTCTACATGGAACAGTAAGAACTCGAAAAGACAGAAACACGCACCGTCGCATCATTACCAACTTTAAGCAAAAGGAAAGACATCAGTTGACATGGCGACCTCTACAATCAAATCAACACTAGACTCAATTAGATCACATTGCTATCAGTCACAGTTGAAGAGGCTCGATAGAAGACTGCTGCACGGTTTGGAGCCCATGTTTAGACTCAGATCATGCCTTAGTACGAGCGCGCATTAGTCTGCGTCTCACTGGATGTAAAAGATCCACGACAAGGATTCCCCTCAGAGTTTAACCTAATGATGAAAAATTCAAGAATACATCTCAAGAACAACTAGAAAACCAATTAGTCAACTGCGTAAACTGTACTCACCACGAGTTAGCTTGGAATGATATCGAAAAAGCTGTTGAAACAACAGTAATATCTACTAGTAAACTAAACCAAAAGGTTAAGAAAACTCAGTGGATTTCAACTGCATCTACTGAACTGATAGATGCTCGGCAACACATCCCGTCTAGTTCTGAACACGATGAAGAGCGAAGGCAACTTAAACACAAACTGGTTAAAAGCTTACGCAATGATCGTGAGCAGTTGTGGGTGGCGAAAGCTAGAGATGGAAAAGGCAGCGGCAATAGGTAACAGTAGGTATCTGTTCAGACTTATCAAGGAAATGGGTATCAGAAATTCTACTGTAAGTGAAACTATCTCCGATAAAGATGGTTCAACTATTCACTGTCAATCCAGAAGATTAGACCGATGGGCAGAACACTTTAGGGAACAGTTCAACTGGCCCTCGACATCATCTCAGTTACCCACCATCCACAAGCAATCTGAATGGCAAGTTAATATTGGTCCTCCAAGTCTTGGTGAGGTTGAAAAGACTATAGGCAATCTGAAGCGAGGAAAAGCAGTAGGACCTGATGGATTTACCCCTGAGATATTTAAGGATGATGGTCCGGTTTTAGCAGAGAGATTAACTGAGATCTTGGCTAGAATTTGGGAACTGGACGTTATCCCATCTCACTGGTCTCGAACACTAATCGTCCCAATCTATAAGAAAGGACAGAAATCCTCTTGTGACAATTACCGAGGAATCAGTTTAACGAATATAGTGTCTAAAATATTGGCTTCAATAATACTTCGACGCCTAACTAAAGCTCGTGAAGAGCGAACTCGAGAAAATCAAGGTGGTTTCAGACCTGGACGTGGTTGTATA
This sequence comes from Schistosoma japonicum, assembly GCA_025215515.1. Classification (NCBI taxonomy): domain Eukaryota; kingdom Metazoa; phylum Platyhelminthes; class Trematoda; order Strigeidida; family Schistosomatidae; genus Schistosoma; species Schistosoma japonicum. The sequence continues at coordinate 6,587,340 of CM046067.1, read as the reverse complement.
GACCAAACATTCACGCCTTCGTTGGTTTTTGGAATTTAGACACACTTTCAGACGCCCAACAATAGCTATGTTTCTTGACCTTAAGGCGGCGTTTGATTCTATCGATCGTAAGATTATGCGGCAATGTCTATCATTGAAAGGCGTACCAAAGAAGTACATTAACCTTATACAAGCTCTCTACTCGAACACCATGTGTCAAGTCAGAGCTTATGGCGAATTGTCGTCGGAATTGACCACCTCTAGTGGCGTTCGTCAAGGTTGTCCGCTCTCCCCATTTTTATTTAACTTTATCATTGATATACTTTTAGAGTTATAATTGACATCGTCTGATTTCTCTGGGGTTGACCTCCTTCCAGGAGATAAACTTACTGACTTAGAATATGCAGATGATCTAGTTCTATTGGGTGAAGATGCTGACAAAATGCAGAGTTTTTTGACGACGTTAATCATGAATGTAAGCATGTTTGGGATGCGATTCTCCCCATTCAAATGCAATATGCTGTTTTAGAACTGGCTTAATTCGGCACCGCAGTTAGTGATAGGGAGTGAAGCAGTTGAATGTGTTAACAGCTTTACTTATCTTGGGAGCCTCATTAGTCCTGACGGTCTGGTGTCTACTGAAATCTCAGCCCGTATACATAAGGTCCGATTGGCTTTTACCAACCTGCATCACTTGTGGCGTAGGCGAGACATCAGTTTACTGACGAAAGGATACGTTTACTGCACAGCAGTTCGATCCGTTTAACTTTATGGGTGTGAAACATGGCTATTAAGGATAGAGGATATTCGTAGGCTTCTAGTATTTGATCATAGATGTCTTCGAAGCATTGCTCGTATTTGCTAAAACCCCTGAATAAGCAATGCGTGAATTAAGAATAAAGTACTAGGTAAATACGGTAAGTCTATTGATGAAGTAGTAAATCTTCATTAGCTGAGGTGGTTAGGACATGTGTTACATATGCCTGATCACCACCTACCTCGACGAGCAATGCTGTCTGGTGTGAGAGTAGGCTGGAAGAAAGAAAGAGGCGGCCAAACGAAAACATGGTACCAATCCACGAAGTCATCGACAATTGGGCTGAGTCATGTCAATAGATGCAGACTACCTGGTTGAGGCCCACGTGATAATCGTAACAAATCGTTAGAGACTTTAGGTGATATGGCTCAAAATCGTTCATAATGGTGCAGGTGCATCCACTCATTGTCTTCCTTCAAATTCTAAATTTTTGACCTTAGTATAATTTTCTCTCTACTGAATCACGATTTTTTTGGTTTCAAATCTTATCTCTGATCTCTATACCTTTCCATTAGTACTTACTCTGTTACTGCCTCCGCTACTCGGGGATTTGGTACGACAATTTTATTTCTATCTGCTAATTGGGGTATGGCAACTTGAACTGATGTACGAATGTAACAAGTTCTACGTTGTAACTGACTGAACTAATCTTTCAGCCTTTATATCATGCGAGGAACCTAGTCGAGTAGTCAAGTGTTAGCTGGAGACAATTGCTGAGTTATAGGATGTATTTTATCTAATAAGTTAGATAGATATCAAGCTTTATTTAAGCAATGAGGTCATTAGAAACTATTACAAAATGTTCAATTAACCCAAAATTTTCAATTCCAATAAGCTACTACCAGGATTTTCACGAAAAAGTAGGTCGAATATAAATAAAATGCCAAATACATAGAGATCTGATAAAATGTACAACAGTAGCTTACTTTCAATTGGCAAAATGATAAAGACTTAAAAACGTCTTTTTGATATCATAACTACTAACGAGTTAACCAGGCTAACATTTCTGGTTTTTTTAGTGCTGGGTAGGGGATGTAGCCTATGGTTATTTTTACATCTATGTTGATCAGGATTCTCAGTATTCCTAACTGTTCTGAAAATATGCTGTAATATTTAAGAGCAGATGGCATATTGCGTTGAGTTTAAACTATTTCACGTTTTAAATCATTTAAAGAACGTAAACAGATTAGACATTAGTGTAATATCTTGAATTTATTGTCAAAGAGAAGACGTACATTAAGCATAACAGTGAATCATATACTTAATGGATGGCTTTCAAGGTACGCACAACCTGAACTGTACCAACTTAATGAGTGGTAAATTGGTGAATCGAAGTCTAGGCTAGTATCATTTTGGTGCTACTTAATATTTCGAAATTCTAAAGTAACCTAGTTTACATAAAGAAGGCGAAATCCTAAGAAACCCACGAGTAAATAGAAACCCACCATCTAGATGCACAATCGATTAAGCCGCGAGTTAGAGCGCTCGGAATATTTGAAACCAATATCCAATATCTTTGATTTATTCGTGATCGTATCATAGGCTTCGCAGTTTCCGTTTCTAGCCTCCGGCTTCTCCCGATAGTTGGCTGTCTACACTTCTGCTCTTGCCCTGGCAGTTTCAGCTGGATTATTTGTATTTATTAAGTTTTTTTCTTTTCGTTTGTTTGTCTTCTTCCTCATCTTAAATCTTTTCTTTATTTCCTTCTTTTTTCATTATTTCGCAAAAACCGTTGTAATGTACTAATCTCCATCTCTTAACTTCTTACGAGGTAGTTTGGTTCGTGAGTAGGGCTTTATAGAATATGGTGGAATGGATAAGGTTCGATAGTGCTGATGTTCTTGGTCAGAATCGAATGTCATGTCCTCAGCCCCTGTTCCAGGAGGCTTTAGATATACCGTAGTGGTACACATAGTCGTCTAGCTTTGTTTTGTAACGTGCTAAAGTGAAAGTCCGAGTTAATGCTTCAGACAGTACTTTCCAGGTGGAGCAAACTCTTGAAAACAAGAATACACAGTATTCTGTATCAGTGTTCACTTATGGGAGATAGTTTGTAAGTTTCTTTTAGATATATTAGCACACAGAGAAGTTAGTATGCTTTTATTTGGGTATCTAAGTGTGCTCAGTATGTTGCATTCGTTAATTAAATCTCCCATCAACAGTCTGTAGTTCAGGGTAAACAACCCTGAATGAAGCAACAAATCGATGTATTGCTTGTTCCTGAGTCTGATTACGTATTTGATTGCTTGTTTCTTTACTTTCTTTGAAAGGTTAGCTCTCATCTTATGAACAGATGGAACGACAGTGTAATAATTTTTCGAGTGAAGTCTTATGTTTATCTTCAATGTTGCGAGGAACATGTCTTGTGTCAGGATGTCCTACTGCCTACGGACTCAGTGCAACGTGGCGTATGCTTTTGTAACACTACTTGATGGTTTTCCATAGTTTCCAACCTGTCAGGTGAAAGTTAGGTCTAGGTCTCGTTCCTTTATGGTACTAGTTATTTGATGTTTCCCTGGGTGATAGTCCCGTTGAATTCCGTCTGGAGTATATTACATGGCATTTTTTGTATGTATAAAGTCAGGCCGTTGTTACCTGTCACTTTATTTATTCTAGCTAGGTCCTGTTGTAAAAGTTGTGTGTCCCCGTCATCTCGTATGGCTCTTCACAGCCTTACGTTGTTCGCGCATATGAGAACGGACGAGTGAATATTTAGTGAGAAGTCAATAATTAAACCTTGGAACAGCAGTAGGCCGAGGACTGAGCCCTGTGATACTTTAGACTTCAAGTCTGAGCACATTCTGTTAATCCTAGTACTAAACTTTTGCCACAGTAGGTAGCTCTGTAGATAGGAGAGTATTTTAATTTTGATCATATACAACTTATTTACAATAAGCGATGTGAAGAAACTGTTTTGGGTTTCATTAAATTAATATGAACGTATAATTGTTAAAGATGGTTTACATGGCGAAACAGTAATCGAAATAAAACGCCAATGTAAAGTGGTATATATTGTATGATAATAAGAAAGAAATTATAAATAAAATTATAAAAAGTTCAATACGTAGTTATAGCCTGTAGCTCTTCTATGGTTGCTGCCAGTCCCAAACCCGGGTAAAGGAGGAGGGCTGGACATAGGGCTGGCATCCCTATCCCATAAAACACAAGCTTGCTAAAAAGACGCTAGCCAGATTAAACAAACTAAACCATTTAAACTCTGCCCTGGAAGTGGAAGGAATGTGTTATGACGCTTCATGATGAAAGTCAAGATTCTTCAAAAGTCATGAGGCCGATGTCCCCCCTTCTAACGACCGGAGCGAAAATTTTTATACGCACGTGGAATGTTCGGACAATGTAGGAGACCGGGATGATCAATCAGATAGCAGCAGAAATGAAGAGATACAATTTAACTGTGCTCGGGATCAGCGAAACGCATTGGACTCAAACTGGACAGAAAACATTAGCTACGGGAGAGGTGCTACTATACTCCGGGCACGAAGAGGAAAATGCCCCACACACCCAGGGAGTCGATCTGATGCTGTCCAAGAAAGCGCGCAATTCACTTGTAGGACGGAAACCACATGGACTCAGGATCATCAAAGCATCTTTCAAGATAATGAAGAAGGGGATTACAATGAACATCATCCAATGTTATGCACCCACCTACTACGGCAACGACGAGGACAAAGATCAGTTTTATGATATGCTGCAGTCAATTATAGCGAAGTGTCCAAGAAAGGATCTGACAATCCTGAAGGGGGACCTAAACGCCAAAGTCGGAATGGACAACACCGGATACGAAACATCATGGGACGACAGGGACTGGGGGAAAGAAATGAGAATGGTGAAAAATTTACAAATCTATGCGCTTTCAATAAAATGTTAATAGGTGGTACAATATTCCCACAAACGCATACACATGGTTACATGCGTCTCACCGGATCATACTACAGAGAATTAAATTGATCATATATGCACCAATAAAAAATTCAGAAGATCAATTGTAGATATGAAAAACAGGAGAGAAGCTGATATAGCTTCAGATCACCATCTAGTGGTTGCTTTAATGAAACTGAAGCTAAAGAAGCAATGGATAACTGGAGTAACAGCATTACAACGGTTCAATACAGCCTCTCTTTGGGATACTGACAAACTCATGGAATTTAAAATAACCCTCAACAACAGGTTCCAAGCCTTACAAGATCTGCTGAATGAGGAAGAAACCACTGTAGAGGACAACTGGAAAGGAATCAAAAAGGCACTAACTTCAACTTGTCAAGAGGCTCTGGGCTACAAGAACCATCATCATAAGGATTGGATTTCCACAGAAACCCTGAGCGAAATTCAACAAAGGGGGAACAAGAAGGCAGAAATCAACAACAGCCGAACCAAAGCAGAGAAAATCAAGGCACAAACTGAATTCACAGAAGCAAATAAGCAAGTAAAGAAGAGCGTTCGAGCCGACAAACGGAAGTATATCGAAGGTCTTGCAACGACAGCGGAGAAAGCTGCAAGAGAAGGAAATATGAAACAGCTATACAACACAACGAAGAAACTGGCAGGTAAATATAGTAAATCAGAGCGACTGGTCAAGAACAAAGAAGGCAAGCTAATCACCGAGATTCAAGAACAAAGAGACAGATGGATAAAACACTTTGAGGAACTCTTGAATAGACCAGCCCCATCGAACATACCAGACATCGAAGCAGCATCTACGGACCTCCCGATAAATGTCAATTCACCAACGATGGAAGAAATGAAGGTAGCTATCAGATAGATCAAAAGTGGGAAAGCAGCAGGACCTGACAATATACCAGCCGAAGCACTCAAGTCAGACATAGACATAACGGCAAGGATGCTTCACATTTTATTCAAGAGGATCGGGAAGGAAGAACAAGTGCCGGCTGACTGGAAAAAAAGAGACCTTATCAAGATACCAAAGAAAATATTTTTGAGCAAATGTGAGTTCTGCTGTATGAGGCTGAAAAGAGAATAACTATTGCAAACATCCTCAGGAGGGTACAAGTATTTATAAACAACTGTCTACACAAGATACTGAATGTCCGTTGACCGGAAACCATCAGAAACAGCCTACTATGGAAAAGAACAAACCAACTTCCATCTGAAGGGGAAATCAGGAAACGACATTGGAAATGGATAGGACATAGATCATCTAATTGCTTGGGACCGAGTGGGCATTGGGCAGACGCGCATGTATTGACTAAGCACGCACTAGATTAGCGTTCGACCATTCAGTCAATTTCTTGCGACATGACATGTATCAGGGAGATGGTTAAGAGGTATATTGAGAAAACTGTACCGTTGACGTTTGTTATGGAATTCAGGGTATTAGTGCTTTCATTTGATCAGGTTGTGTCCTTTTCTCTTGACTTCAATGTACACAATATGTTCATTTTGAGTTAATTTGTCTCAGAGGTAAAACCTCCTAATAACAGTGGGTATTTCGATCATTAACGTTAAGTGCACAAAGTTGCTGATTCTACTGTTAGAACGGAATCAGCGTGTGATAGAAAAGAATCGACTAGAGAAGTGAATATACTGCCGGAGACACTATCAACTTTCGTTATATCCAGTCGATACGAACAGGATTCAAACAATGTTCGCAAATGCTCACCTTGGAAATTAATGAAAGTTGTTATTAACAATGAGACGACTAGAGATAAATGTGTATCGCGCGTTGAAGAATTTAAGTTTTGTCATAGTAGTGCCTTGATTACTACAGATGTAACACGCCCTAACTATCAAATTAATGTTAATACATCCACTTATATTATATATGAAGTTGAGAAGATTGATAAGGGTCACATGGATTATGTCAACAGTCGTTACTAACTGAGCTTAGATGAAATACTTAGTGGCGTATGTAATGGTAATAGAAATATATTGGCTTAAGTGTGGATAGTAATTTTTGTTATGCTTAGTATTATGAAACCTCACAAACATTTTACCTTAATTCACATAAATGCAGAAAGGTTGTAGATCGGTTCTTTAAGCGGTTGGTGATAGAGCTGATGTTGCTGATATAACTAAAACTAAGAATAAGTGTAGAATATAGTTTCTACGAATGTGTTGTTGTGCGATATAATAATCAAGATATACATGACTTTTCCACCTAATGGAAGTCATTATACATACAGACAGAGCGTAGTGACATAGATCAGAATATTTTTGTGCTTCATCTTATGCATGTTAAGATGCATGACGAATGGTTTTCAGGCTTGGTGTTGTAAGTTCTGAAAGTTGTCAACATAACAAAATGTTTGGTATATTTAAGTTGTAAAGTGTTGTTATCGCAATCAAGCCATTTTATGTATATGTGTGATCTGTCTGTTCTTACTGACTTAGTTAAATTTGTTTTGTTGGTGTGTTTTGACCGATTTTGCTTTCATAAGCGGGGTTTAGTTTTTCCAAGGGGATAACAGCTATATATCAGGGTGGAATGCTGCAACTTCATTGCCAATGCCATGCATGCCAGCGTGGCACCAGAAAAACCAATTGGCATGCTATAATACGCCGGGGACAAGTAAGGCGATTATTATTATAGTTAGAAAATAGTCACTGACCTTTTGTAAGCATGTTACGGTGCTCGGGCGTGTTTATGTTTTTGTTTTATTTTAAGTTGTAGGTTCATTCCTCATCAGCCCAGGCTACACGATTCGATGAGTTTATCTGATCTAACAGCAAAAGAGATTTACGCCTTTTTTTGAAGAGAAATGTCAGGGAAGCTGGTGCAATTATAGTATTGAAAATTGCTTGGTTGAATTGTCGTCTGTCGTTGGACTTCCATTATTTCCGCATAGAATCGGTCATGACGCTCGTAAAACAAAGTGGTGGCCAACATGCGTTCAGATGTACAAAATGTTGATTGTTAAGTTATTGTTTCAGGTTTGTCAATATCTTACCAAAACCAGAAAACTTGTGAAGCTGTTATAAACGTTGTATTATCAAGTATTCTGGATTTTTGAATAATATTGCTGTTGATTTGGCTTCTCGGTTGAGAATAACCAGTGTTCTGAAGGCTTACAATTACTACCGAACAGGTCTATTCGAATAGCTTACTTAACAAATATTATTCTTTACACCTAGGGAAACGTCGTTCACTAAAGTGTCACAAGGCGCATTTCTTAAACTCTGAAATTTTTTAAATTTTATTGTTGATCTTGTAAAAAACATAGGCTCGCCAATACTCGTCTACTTCAATGACGTCAAAATATAGAGACCTATGAGATTAGAAGACGTGCGGAAACTGCAGAATATACCTCAACCCTGAAAGATTAGACTAAAAACAATGGGCCTACATTTAATCTAGAAAGATGCCACACTCATTTCTTCAACATTTCCACAGACAGCTGTCAGACCTACAAACTCTGTAGGCACAGCATAACTAGCTACACTACCAAACGTGACATTAGACCACTCCATTACGAGTACCTAGACACTTGCGCAAACCTCTCCATAGCTGTAGCAAAGACCTCCACATTCTTGCATACAGTCTGAAGACAGTTGGGCAAACAAGCGATGGGACTCTTATCTACCATGTTCAAAATTTATCATTTTGAAGATTTCAACATCGTCTCACTTCCAATCCTTCTCACCACTTCATTATTGTTATTACTTTTATTTATGTCATTATTATTATTCTCCATATCTCTACTTCTTGTAATAGCTTCTCTATCTCATTCCTTTCGTATCACTTATTTTGCATCCTCTCAACTCTCTTACTGTTAAAATCATTCCTCTTGTCTGTCTATCTATACGTATTCTGACTTCCAAACTTACTGAAATTACGGTTACGGCAAGGAAAAAAAGACCAGTAAAAACTAAACTAAAAGACAGAAACAAAAAGTGCATAAAAAGAATGTCTAACCGCAGAAACGCACATATTACATAAAACGGAAGAGGGAGATAAAGACGTTTGTGTTTAGTCTTCTGCTTACTTCACCGGGGTCAGTGAAGACAGGTGGCCAGATAATTAGCAATTGACAACACCAAATATCTTGAACGGCAATGGGACCTTCAAGACGTAAACACTAAGAAACTGACAGGCTTATGACAGCTCATCAGAACGAAATTTGATATTTTGGATACTGAATGACCTGTTGCGACCCTGGTAGTCGCTTCGCATTTCTTATTTGTGTGCCAGTATATTTTGAGACTGATAACACATCATCTTAGGCTGCTGCGGTGAAACTAAACTTTGTGGACGAGCTTACACAGCTATCAATGACATTGAAACACCTTTTAACTTATGAAAACGCAGTGGTAGATCAAATCTTTGTTCATTATGAAAAGCGACAAAAGTTTTTGAAATATTACAGAGGATACAATGTTGTATATTATTTATTAGTTTCTGAAGGTTGGAGATGCGTTGATTGAGTTTGAATTCATAATATGAGAGATATGGAAACTCTCCTATATGGCTCCATATCATGTTGTTCATAGAAACTTTGTAAAGTCTAAAAAACTTCTTTAGGTGAAACTAGTATCCTTCAAGGTTTTGTGTATGAACATCAGTGCTTGGATCCAAAAAATATCTTTCCTGAAATACGACATAATCAAAATATCCAAGTCTACGAAGAGGCCGATAAGCTCTTCAGTCGTTAGTATAAACTGTAGATCCAAGTAGAATTTACAGCTGGATTACTGGTATCAAAGTCCGTGCATTTCCATCTGGGACATACTGGAAATGTCCCTTTCCTAGTGTTCTGTAGTAAATACCAAGACCTACCAGTATGATTAAAGTAATTAGTACTTACACATTCAGTTTTTACAGATCTTCCTCTATTATGTTTTCTTTCCCTAATAGCTGTTTCGGCTGTCAACAATTTTTTCCAGTGCTTCCTAGCGACAGATTTAAACGTAACAGCATTTCTGAGCATGTCTCTACAGTGCTGATGCCATTGCACTGCTGAAACCTCGCTTACGTTTAAAAGGGACGCTGCCAAATTAACAGGCAACTCCATAACCCACAATACGACTAACATGCAGCTTTGCTAAGTGTCAGTCTAGACTGGCTAAGGAAGCTGCCTGTTCTTATTGATTTCTTTCACCAGCAACCAATACAACGAAAGGTGACTCCATCTCGCGTATCTGTAGTTGGTTTTTGAGCCATATTTAGTCCACAATCACAAATAAACTCTCCACGAAGTATTTCGACACCTTCTAAATTAGTAATAATGATGTCCTCATAGAAAATTTTTCAATCAACCGACCCACTTTTAGCATTTTCAACTAGACAAAGCGTACGACCTTGAAGAATTACCTTGATTCTCATTGTCTCTCTCAAGTTCGCCGACAGAGTTTAGGTTCACCAAAAACTGAAAACTCACCTATTGCTAGCCATATTTCTTCACAAATATGAATATTGTTGAGACTTGTGAGAAGCAGTAGATACAACCAGCCTATCACATTGTGAATGCATAAACCGTCAAATTTTTATCCTCTTAAGGTCACAAGCTATTATTTTGCGGGATTCAAAGGTAAGTGACAAGTAACTTTTGCTGTAATTAAATACTGTTTTACAATTATTGTCAAAATTCTTGTTATTATCTGACGTGGTCCAGTCACCTTTAGTAGCTAAAAATACACGAGTCAATTATTTCTTTGTAGTACGTGACTTGGCAGCTGTTCGTACCCACGTACTCATCACGGTTAAAGTCTTCACACTGTGATGAACTCTCAGATAATGGGGTGAACACTCATTACTTTCATTTATGATTTCAATCAATTCATAATACATTGCACAATCTTATGCATTGTCATTAGTAGTTAACTACTACGTGCCCTATTCGGTAGAACTTTACCATTGAGTGCGCCTCATAATATAACTATAGCTGATTTGTTCACTAGCTAGCTTGATGTTGATCATGATTTTATTTTATGAAGTGTCAAAATCACTGTCTTGAATTAAAATTGGACAACTGTTTATCTTACTCTGGGACTCTAGTGGTACTCCTCAGCAGCGCCCACTCGTCATGGCAAAGCTGGATCACAAGATCGGACGCGGGTATTCACTGCCACTGGAGTGAAACAAGCAGTACTTCCTGGTTTCTAGAGATAGTCTAATCAAAAACAATTCATGATATTAAATTCAAGGATTTCTATAATATCCAACTGTATTATTTGCTATTAGCGACTCTTCAGTAACTTTGACTGGTTAGATTTTTTCATTTCCATATACATGTTAGGGTAGGGCCTGGAGATGACCTAATTGGAAACAATAATATTCGCCAACAAAATTGACGGATTCATGATCACTGATGGAGAGAGGCGTAAACTTTTTGTTAAATAAGAAAGGTATTCTACATTTTCTTAATATTAAATTTTCTTATAAAAAAGACCAATCACTAAATAAGACGAATGGAGCAAACGAAGTGATGTGTCAGAGAGGTAGTTAGTTACATTGAAATCATAATCTACACAATTAGTGACTGAAACCACTTCTGATCTGTTGACTTCACTTGCTAATGAACCCTCATTAGCTTATTTTCATATTCAAGAACATATTAGAAAATCAACTCCTGAGATGTTGAGATACCAGGTTGGAAAGCCTTTTACTAATTTCTTTTGATACATCATTCTCAGTCGAAAATTGGACATTTAGATTCACAATTACGTGGCTTTTGCTATGATCTTGATTATGCAATTGAGTAAGTTCCCGACCCTGAAATATTTACTTAATTTTTTAAGGCCATATGGAAGAAAAGCGATTCGCTTGAGATACTATGTTTTCAGTAGAATATTGAACTTGATACACGATGATCTATTTATTTATTTTGTCTCTGTATCTTGATGTTGTATTTTCATTACACGTATTAACGAAAATCTATCCATATATGTGTGCTTTGTATGCCTATCCACTTTTAGTCTTCTATTTTCTGTATCTGGGACTAGGACGGTGAACTGGTTGGGATTGCTTAGACGTCATATGGTAGTCATAGGTTAGTGGAGGAAATCACGTTATTTGGTGTAACAAGGTTATCGTGTGCTATAACCAACCCACTGTTGTTACATGATTATACCCTAATTCGAAAATCTGTTCTTTAGTGGTCATTTTTTTAATGAATTGTTATTTATCATCCAGAGAGAACGACGAACTATGAATTAACTACATTAATTAGTCACTAAGATGTGACTAGTGTCATGTTTGTTCAGCCCTTGTGGTGACCAAATCTTATAGATCAGGGTGTCATCACTAATCGAGGTGATTTGACATTGTTTGTACTGTTTTGATGTTATGTGGTTGGTGGGAGCCGTCATATCAGTTGAGATTATGAAAGTGAACGCTAAAGATGTATCATTTTCTTTATGACCACAGATATACCTCAGTAACAAGTGTCCATCAGCTTAAAACTCGGACTTGACAGGATCACCTTCCAACTACCGAACGTAGCAAGTTAGCGCGGATGTTGTATCAGTTCTAGTCAGACTCTTAAAAGAAGATAGACAACTAGAAGCTCTGAATTCTCTAAGCTACTCTCATTTTGACTCGTTTAATGCTTTAAGCATTCGTAATTTGCCTGAAATACCTCACACTGTTGAAGTCTACAATTCATTTGCCCCTCATCTACTGACGTAACCTTCTTGCACAGAATACTGAGCTTAATACTTACTCAGTCATACTAAGAGTGATACGAAGGTATTCTATACATATTGTTAAGTACCAACCACTTCTCTATTTACTCCCTTTCTTAGCATTGGATAATTAGCTGATGTCGTGAATATCTTAAAGTGATTGAAATCGAATGGATTTCTATTGTTTCTGTTGTGAAGTCACCTGCGACCAACAGATAAAGTTTGATGCAACTCGAGTCATCTAATGTGGTTTTAATTGCATTTATATGGAATGAGTAGAAATGTGAAATGGTTAGCATGTGTATAGTTTGCATTTAACTGTAAACAGAACTCTTAACAGTTATTACTATTAAGAGTTTATATTGTTCACTTGTCACTCTATTCATTTGTAGTTTAATTCTATCTTTCATTATTTTATTTTTATTCATTATACGTTCATGTAGTAATGTTAAAAGTATTACAAAGGCTACAACACATTTTGGTAAAATTAATGAACTCTTGAAATCAAGTTTATTCGCTAAACTTCAGTTGGATTATGCACGAATGAGCGCGTAAGTGTTTATAATTCTAAATATATTTTAGATTGGAAAATTTTTCATTTGTAATTTTGATTCCACATTTTTGGAAAAAATTCATCGGATACGATTACTTTCATCATTAGAAAGTAGTAACAACTGGGACTCTGCGTTTAATTGAGTACAAATGGTACTCTTGTTGACATGTAGCTAATAGTTATTAGTGAATGGGTTCAACTGAAGTAGCTAAGACATGTGCTAAGTATGCCTCTCCAACGCCTAATTACATATGCAATGTTTTTCCGACATAATAGATTTAATAAAAACTAGGGGAGGCCAAAGCAAGACTTAACATACGTTCATGAAATCTGCTTTAATTAAGTGTAAACTCTCAGATTGGGGTTTAAATGATTATCATGACCAATGGCTGGTGACGTGTTACATGATTCATATTCGGTAGTAATTGTTCAGATTCATTTAGTTTTTGTATTCTCTCCGATCCTGAGTTTCAACAACTATTTTATGCATCTTTTTCTGTGAATTATTATCTCCATCTGTTCGTTCGTTTACTATCACTAATATTACTACTTTGGTACACATTTTGCTGTGCGGATTCAGATCTATACGCCAAGTTCTAGACTGATATTTACTGAGTGATGAATCCTTAGTGATTAGGAGTTGGTTGACTGTCTACCAGTTGCTTCGCACAAGATTGCTTTCGCACCTATTAAAACTGGAACATAATGCAATTATTTCTCTTGCAGTGATTCTTGGAATTCTGTTATATGCATTCTAATTGAGTCTTTATAGGTGAGTCCCGAGATTATATGACCCATGTTGATTTTTACGGAAAATAACTTTCGCATAACTTTTTTATCCTATTTATTTGCAGTCCACCAATTGAAGTAGGCATCGATCTCGCCTTATGGGATCTAAATGATGAGGAGCTGTTAAGGTACTCTGTTTGTATTGCATACCACTACCAGCAAAACACGCAATAGTGCTTCAATTTAATCGCTTGTTTTTAGATTGTATGTATGGGTGCAGTGCATAATTTTAACACACCTTTGTTTGCAAATTCTTAAATCAGTTTTGTGTGGTTTAGTAAAGTGATTGTGTGCATTATTTCCTGTCAGAGATCTCTTTTTTGCTGAATATGTGCACTAATATGTCAGAATTTCATGTTATTTTTACTAACCCAATCAAATTAATGTTTGACAAATAAGACCTAGCACTTCCCTTTTTTAAATCTTTTTTAGTTTAACTCATAAAGAAACACGGGGACGAAAACCTAGTCATCAATACAATGAAGACGTAACTGCTACTGACCCTTCTTCCAGAAACAACAACAAATATGCAGAAACCTCTACAAACTCAGGAACACTAAGCCATATATCTAGCACGATGTCGACAGCAGCTGTGCAAGTACGCGATCATGCTGTAAATTTAACCAGGAGAGTTTTGTGGACACAGAGTGCCGATCTATCTTACACTGCTATCTCACCTAGTATGCCTGAATGCGAAATCCCTTATTCGTCGAGTTCACTTGACGACAAGCCTAAATTTTTGGAAGCTGGACACCAGTAAAAAAATAAGTTGTGTAATAATGAGCAGCCGACAGTGTGATAAAGTTTTACTTTTAAAAAATACAAACTACTATTGTTGCAGATTGTACACTAAATATATGCATACAATACTCCTAGATCTGTGGTCTTGTTTAAGTCTTATAATAACCATAAATATCCCCCTTGTGCAGTATCCCTGATTGTAGATGCTATTTTTCCATGCCAGGCAAATCATTAAGAAAACTGCAAGACTAAGCAGCAAACTAAAGGTTTAAAGGCAAGGTCAAACTATTGACTTTAGTCATATGTAACGGCAGTCAGATGTTTCATTTGAACAATCGGCACCCACAGCGATACCACCTTCCCATAACACCACGTCTCACGAATTTTCACCACCGAGGCTAAGCTCACCCCCCCCCCAAGCAGCCGTCGTTTGAGCGCTATGATCACATTACCAGGCCTATAAGACCACTTTGAATGAGATTTTCCGTTCAGGTCATCCAGAAAGAAATATCCTTCCATGGTGTGGATAATTATTTACCAACTCCTGTCATACCTTTAATAAGACTCAATTAATGTTCAGCGAGTTACTGCGCGCATAGTTTGCATCACGAAGAATTGACGGAAACATGAAGTGATTGGCGTTTTCTTGACAGTAGATACTTCTCGAGCATGCACTTAAGCTGATATTATTAAGTCTCTTAAGAAGAAAATTCGCAAAACAAACATATATATTATGACAAGAAATACATTAAGAATTTGGAACAAATACTATATACATATGAAAGAGCTGCGGTGCAATTAGATGAGCAAGTTAATTATTATAAACGACGAAGAGAAGCCTTCATAAGACGGACTCGAGTTCTTGGACTTCGAGACGGTGATCGCCGCGATTGAATAGGAGACAATCTGAACGAAACAAAACAACTCTTTTAAATTTTTGGTGGTCCTACACCAGGAGAATAATGATAAGATTTCGTAATGTTACGCTAGCTGGTTATATTAAAATTTGTGTATTTAGACGAGTATTTAAGTATATACAGTCAGTTAATAAACATTAGAAACACTTATTACGTCACTATAGAATTATTTGATACTCAACAGGAACGAAAAATAGGTACACAGGATTGACATCCGTCAGTGTAACAGTGGAATTCCTAACTGAACTGCATCGCTTAGTATAAACTAATCTCATCCGCTCATACACTTATTTTATTCTCGAGGAACACCTCCCTTCACAGCAGTATCTCTGTTGGTGTGGTGCATTTATTTGGTTGCTCAATTGCATCAATTCATATGCTTTGATAAATAAATAGCTTAACCAAATACTAGCTAAGAGGGTCATTACACTAGATACCTACTCATACACGAACATAAGTTTGCAGTAAAATTCAATATCTTTGTGACGAGCTAGTTTTAACCAATTTATTTCTCTCTGCTCGCGTCTTGATGTGTAGCTACAGCTTATATTACTGAAAGTTGACGGCCATATATTTAGATTCTAAGTGCGTGGCATTTAGACCAATTAGCAATTAACGAAATCACATATACCCAATCTACCAGCTTATACAGATGGGGTCAAAGTTGAAACAGTCAATAGAAACAGATGAAGACAATCACAAACGAGGCAGTTAGAATGTGCTGATTTGACACTTGTGGAACGTGTACATGCTGAAATATATCGACTAGCTTTCGAGTAAGTGAAGTGTGTACATTTGAAATCTGAATGTAAGTTAGTCATCAGGCAGATTTTGAAAGCAATTTTCGAGCCACGTTTGTCATCTAAAGGATCAAGATACTAACTCTGCTAAAGCGCTCTAAAATTGTGACTGAAAACCGGACTAAGGAGGACTTTAGAATAGGAATGTAGATTTGATTCTACCCAGGCTAGTCAGAATATTCATGAATAGATGTAACTCCGTTTTCTCTTATTTTAGTATTAGAAATCTCGTTTTGCTTGTTGTATTAAGTTAAGTATAGGAATCTCATGCGCAACAGTGCAGTTGTCGACTTCCACTATGCTGCATTTGGAATTGGAACTACGCTTAGTCTCAGCTCATTAGGATATAAATCATCAAGTGAACAAACAGATTAACGTTTTAATTGCTCGATGTGTTTTTATTATGAATGTGTAGTTTTATCCAAAGATATGCTAGATTCCCTTCGAGTTTATATACTACTACTTCTACTGATTTGGTGTTAATCTTGCTATGCTGTTGAGATGTGGCAATCTGGGCCGATGGACATGGACTGGTCTCTGTGTTGCTTATACATACATTCATACACAGAATCGGTGTTTCGAGGCTATCGAATTTTCTGTCTTTAATATTAGTAAAGATAAGATCAAACTGAAGCTAAACTTGAAGAATCATTTTGCATACTATCATATTCTTTCAGCGTATCTGCAGTATTCTAAATAAATATTTAAACTACGTAAGGTTTGCCTATTTTTGACTGCGTATGCAATGTTGATAAAATTATCATAGTCACAGATTTTCTTGATGACTGCTGTATACGATATTTACTATGCGTGTAGAAATGGGCGTTACAAGTAAACAGTAACTTGTCATAGTTTAGATAACGTTTCGTGTTTGAATCAAAAGGTACCGTAAACTACGGATTACTCAAAAGACTAACATTTTTCACCATCCGGCAGAGATGCACTCATTTTGACAGTTTATGGATCCCTTGGAATATTTCAACCGAAAAATAGAATTAACTACTTTTATACAATACAGTGTTATCGGCTTTTTCCTAATCATCGTTTAAAGAAATCTAAGACCATTTTTACTGACGATAAAATACAGGTTTATCCACGGTCCCGTAGTGTTACTACTTTTAATAGTATGTGCTTAGAAAAACATTGATGGCATTCTGTTTAAAGAGTATTTCCGAAATTACACAAATCAAATTAAGGGGATGCATTATCGTTATGATTATACTACTTTACGCTAACTGGACGAAACTGTCAATTAAAATCAAAATAGAGTGTGGTACAAATGCGCGTTAGCCAAAACTACTAATATCACCTGAAGCAACGGTGAATGTTAAGGCCTTTAAATACACAAAACCTAAACTTTCAGAAGTATTCGACAATAAGATAATTCCTGAATAAATCAAGTACATAATGCAGGAAACAATACCTTCTAACTGGTGAGACTGTATTTATTTGACACTTTTCACTAGGCGAGTGTTCTCGTTGACAGTTATAGCAAACCGAAACACCACAATCAAGAGCTTGACAATGCAAACGATTAGGCCACTCATTAGGTCGATAAAACGCAACTCCAGAGCATACAGGGCAAGAGTGCAGAAACTCCTTTTCACGATAATAAATAAAATGTGTAATTAACAAATTCATAATTAGAAGGCAGAAAATCAAGAATATAACATGAAAACAGTTGAAGATCGAGATATTCTTACTATTATTTTGAAAGGATCAAATCGATTTGAAATAATAATAACTTTAAAGATTTCGGTCGTACTAATTACTAAAAGTATCAATCAACTACGAATGTGGGTTAGATCAAGTTGTCATACTACACCATTACGACGAGATGAAGAAAAGAAGTGAAACGATATATAAGCAACATCGAGAATGAATAACCAATTGACAACATAACGAAAGAACACTAGAATCCACGATTTATAGGAAGACAGAGTCAATGCATCTGTGCCACTGCGACCGGTTTAACGCCAAATGATTAATTATTTCTAACCACTAAGCTAGTAGTATACAGTGGATGGAAATAAGAAATTAACGTTTTCAACAAACACTATACACAGCATTACCTTACTGTTCTAAGGGTAAAATTTTGTATATTATTAAAAGTATGTATAACACTGGTTAACTTGTAAAATAAGTTAATAAACTAGGGCAGGTATTCTTAAAATTATGGAAGTGTTCAGAGAAAGAATTTGAAAACGGTGAAGACGTAACTACACAATCTGTGGAACTAACTATCTAAAAATTATTCATGATATGCTTAATATGATGGTACATTGATTTAGGAACTGCGTCAAATTCATTTATTGGAATACGAACCGCATTTGTGTAGTTTCCATTCCCATGACGGACATGCAGCCGCGTGAATTTTCGAACCAAAAACCTGAAGTCAAAAAGGTATTATATCTATTGTTGGAATTGTATAGAAGTTTACGATCACTAGTATTGGATCATGGTTTCCAATCATTTAGTGTAAATTCGATGTTCTGCCCAACTTCATGACGGCTTTCTGACCGTAGCTGCTACCTTGACGTGGTGGTCGGGCTTGCCTATCATGATGACCCAACTGAGTTATATTGGCTGGAACGCATGTTCCTCTAGGTCCTACCATGCCAAGCAGGTCTGATGGACAGCAATAAGACTAAAAGCAGCAACCTAAGATCTGAGGGCGAAGTCGTACTGCATGCTGTAGCGTGTGACAGCAGTAAGGTATTTCTATCGGATAACCGGCATCAGCAGCGATGCTGCATTCTTAACGGAAGGAAGGAATCAGAAAAGGTCGACCATATAAATGTCACACCTCACCTTACTTCACAAATTTACGTCTCCAGATAAACGAAGCTAGCACTTCAAAAACTTCCAACAACAAGATCGTGCGTGATCGACCTCAAGCAGTTGTCCCTTGGGCTCTATGATCGAGCTCTTAGACCACTATGGTCAACACAAACTCAGTTTCCTTTATAGGTACTTCAAGAAGTAATATCCTTCCATGGTGTGGGCAGCCAGGAAGCGCAAATTGCTCCCATACCTCCAACAGCACACGAGACTATCTTGTTCGAGTTTGAATCCCACCATCAACTCCTAATAACTTTCTTATCACCATGCCTAATCCTTGTAGCATAATTTTATCACCTTGTGCCTCTATGTTGTAGCTGTCGCTACTGTTGTATCTGAACAGGGATAGCCGATATTATCGACCTCGATATCTGCAGCGCTATATCTTACAGCTAGCACCCAGCCTTGCCTTAATCTATTGCTCAGGCACAATAATCCGACTGATTTATCAAGAAGCCAACTAGTCACTCACACGCATGTATTACAACAGCAATAATCCAATAACATACAAGATATATATATATATATATTATATATAAGGTCTAGCCATTGACTCATATGTCTGTCACACTTTATTAACCAATCACATATCTTCTTCCAGATATGTCACTCTAATGCTAATGATTTGAGTTCACGAAATGTTATTCCTGGTCTCCTGAAAAATCTCACTAAACAATATATATCGGGGCTTTTAACGTTCGAACGTTATGTCGAATAGGACAACAGGCTTCCTTAGCTATGACTCTAGAACCCCGCTCCATCGATCTCTGTTGCATTTCTGAAACGCCTATACAGGATCCAAGAACAGTCATTCGCTTGATCTTACCTTGTAAAAATAAGGAACCGGCTCGGTTCACTTCGTGTTTCCAGAGACTCCACTGCTACCACTCGAGGCCTTGGTGGCGTAGGTATAGAACTAAGTTCAAATGCTGAACAGGCTCTCCTCGACTGAATTCCAATAGACAGTCACTTGTGCGCTGTCCGTCTAAATGGGACGGTTAGGACACACTGCTGTCTTTGCCTATGCTCCTACTAAATGCAGCTCAGGTGAAGTGAAAGATGAATTTTACAGAAAGCTTTCCGACCTCTTACGTAAAGCTAAGCACACTGATGTAATGATAGTTGCTCGTGATTTTAATGCCCAGGTAGGTAGACTAGATGAAACCGAAAGGCATCTGGGCGGATTCTACGGCATCGTGGCTCAACGAACAGATAAATGTAACCGTCTGTTACAACTACGTTCAGATAACAGCATATTTCTAGCAAGCACCAACTTTAAGCTTAAGGAAATACATCGGTTAACATGGCGGCCACCACAATCAAATCAACACTAGACTCAATTAGATCACATTGCTATCAGTCACAGTTGGAGAGGCTCGATAGAAGACTGCTGCACGGTTTGGAGCCCATGTTTAGACTCAGATCATGCCTTAGTACGAGCGCGCATTAGTCTGCGTCTCACTGGACGTAAAAGATCCACGACAAGGATTCCCCTCAGAGTTTAACCTAATGATGAAAAAGTCAAGAATACATCTCAAGAACAACTAGAAAACCAATTAGTCAACTGCGTAAACTGTACTCACCACGAGTTAGCTTGGAATGATATCGAAAAAGCTGTTGAAACAACAGTAATATCTACTAGTAAACTAAACCAAAAGGTTAAGAAAACTCAGTGGATTTCAACTGCATCTACTGAACTGATAGATGCTCGGCAACACATCCCGTCTAGTTCTGAACACGATGAAGAGCGAAGGCAACTTAAACACAAACTGGTTAAAAGCTTACGCAATGATCGTGAGCAGTTGTGGGTGGCGAAAGCTAGAGATGGAAAAGGCAGCGGCAATAGGTAACAGTAGGTATCTGTTCAGACTTATCAAGGAAATGGGTATCAGAAATCCTACTGTAAGTGAAACTATCTCCGATAAAGATATATAGTCTATATATATATATATATATATATATATATATATATATATATATATATATATATATATATATATATATATAGTCTATCTCTTTTTCATTACTAATACAATACTTCGATATCTTTGTCACTGTAATTGGTTAGTATGATAAGGTAACTTGCGATAATGCAAAAGTGTACCAGCCTCTAATGTACGATTTAATAAATAGACCTGAAGCATTTGAAATTCGACGTTTCCAGTAAATAAATTACGGCTCAAAGAATCGAAAAAATAAATAGGCAATTGGTTTCCTTGAAGGATAAACAACAAATAATATTGATCCCCCAAGTCTTAGTGAGGTTGAGAAGGCTAAAGTGGAATCTTAAGCGAAGGAGAACAGCAGGACCTGATGGATTTACCCCTGAGATATTTAAGGATGATGGTCCGGTTTTAGCAGAGAGATTAACTGAGATCTTGGCTAGAATTTGGGAACTGGACGTTATCCCATCTCACTGGTCTCGAACACTAATCGTCCCAATCTATAAGAAAGGACAGAAATCCTCTTGTGACAATTACCGAGGAATCAGTTTAACGAATATAGTGTCTAAAATATTGGCTTCAATAATACTTCGACGCCTAACTAAAGCTCGTGAAGAGCGAACTCGAGAAAATCAAGGTGGTTTCAGACCTGGACGTGGTTGTATAGACCAAACATTCACGCTTCGTTGGTTTTTGGAATTTAGACACACTTTCAGACGCCCAACAATAGCTATGTTTCTTGACCTTAAGGCGGCGTTTGATTCTATCGATCGTAAGATTATGCGGCAATGTCTATCATTGAAAGGCGTACCAAAGAAGTACATTAACCTTATACAAGCTCTCTACTCGAACACCATGTGTCAAGTCAGAGCTTATGGCGAATTGTCGTCGGAATTGATCACCTCTAGTGGCGTTCGTCAAGGTTGTCCGCTCTCCCCATTTTTATTTAACTTTATCATTGATATACTTTTAGAGTTATAATTGACATCGTCTGATTTCTCTGGGGTTGGCCTCCTTCCAGGAGATAAACTTACTGACTTAGAATATGCAGATGATCTAGTTCTATTGGGTGAAGATGCTGACAAAATGCAGAGTTTTTTGACGACGTTAATCATGAATGTAAGCATGTTTGGGATGCGATTCTCCCCATTCAAATGCAATATGCTGTTTTAGAACTGGCTTAATTCGGCACCGCAGTTAGTGATAGGGAGTGAAGCAGTTGAATGTGTTAACAGCTTTACTTATCTTGGGAGCCTCATTAGTCCTGACGGTCTGGTGTCTACTGAAATCTCAGCCCGTATACATAAGGTCCGATTGGCTTTTACCAACCTGCATCACTTGTGGCGTAGGCGAGACATCAGTTTACTGACGAAAGGATATGTTTACTGCACAGCAGTTCGATCCGTTTAACTTTATGGGTGTGAAACATGGCTATTAAGGATAGAGGATATTCGTAGGCTTCTAGTATTTGATCATAGATGTCTTCGAAGTATTGCTCGTATTTGCTAAAACCCCTGAATAAGCAATGCGTGAATTAAGAATAAAGTACTAGGTAAATACGGTAAGTCTATTGATGAAGTAGTAAATCTTCATTAGCTGAGGTGGTTAGGACATGTGTTACATATGCCTGATCACCACCTACCTCGACGAGCAATGCTGTCTGGTGTGAGAGTAGGCTGGAAGAAAGAAAGAGGCGGCCAAACGAAAACATGGTACCAATCCATGAAGTCATCGACAATTGGGCTGAGTCATGTCAATAGATGCAGACTACCTGGTTGAGGCCCACGTGATAATCGTAACAAATCGTTAGAGACTTTAGGTGATATGGCTCAAAATCGTTCATAATGGTGCAGGTGCATCCATTCATCGTCTTTCTTCAAATTCTAAATTTTTGAGCTTAGCATAATTTCTCTCTACTGAATCACGATGTTTTTGGTTTCAAATCTTATCTCTGATCTCTATACCTTTCCATTAGTACTTACTCTGTTACTGCCTCCGCTACTCGGGGATTTGGTACGACAATTTTATTTCTATCTGCTAATTGGGGCATGGCAACTTAGACTGATTTACGCATGTACCAAGTTCTACGTTGTAACTGACTGATTCATAATGGCTTTACTTTCGAACTTTCTAGGAAATATCGATATTGGATGAAATAACTTTCGTGGTTGCACCAGGGAAAGCCAATTAAGGAAAAACATTACATGAACATGATTACTTAAGATTATTCAGAATTTAGTAGTTTAATTGTTGTTTTCAATACCTAGTCATATCTAACAAGATGAAATTGGTGTCGTGCTACTGTAACAAGTTGGAAATCTTAGAACATAGACTAGTGAACTACCACTTGCTTCAATAATTGCAACCAATGTGACACTAACATCAATAAGTTGCAAACTTAAAACGTAAAAGATGACTAGTATTTCTCACTAATACTACTAAAACTATTTCGACTCCATTGTTCATTGTATTAGTTGTAT
Organism: Schistosoma japonicum; assembly: GCA_025215515.1. Taxonomy (NCBI): domain Eukaryota; kingdom Metazoa; phylum Platyhelminthes; class Trematoda; order Strigeidida; family Schistosomatidae; genus Schistosoma; species Schistosoma japonicum. The sequence continues at coordinate 6,563,885 of CM046067.1, read as the reverse complement.
CTTCCTGTGCTGATGTGATGTCGCAATTCGAGTTAATAGATATTTGTTCTAAGCCTTATATTATAACTAACATGAAAAGTGATAAGATGATAGCCAGGAATTACACACTAAAGTATTAGGTGACATTCATAAGTGGGGATGATTTTTACAGATTGTGTCTATAATCATTATATTTATGTTACCATACTGACACTGATAACGTGGTCCTTCTTACTCTCAACTTAATATGGGACCAGTATATAGCTTTGGATTTTTTGACCACTGCAGCACAGAGATCTAGCGATGTTTAAGGTGAACGCCGACAAATAATATTACCTTGAACGACTTCCTTGATAATTTAAGGATATTAGGAAGGGAAAATTACAAGAGGATTAATAAGTCCTATTCGGTACCTATCAGCTTGTTATTTGTGGAAGCACCATGTGCATACAGACATATAAATGACTGCTTGCATGTAATGGGATTAGAAATTAATTAACATTAGAGACATGTCTGACGGAAAGTTAGTCAGACACGTCACATAGTATAGACGAAATAAAGACACTTGACTACATGGGTTCAGAAATATCACAGACATTAACTCGATAATTTTGAACTTACCTTAAAACTCTTACTGTTTTATGTACATTTTCTTATCTATTACTAGTTCTATTTTTTTAAGTTTTCGACATTAATATAAAGTAACAACTTGAATTGGTCCACCGACTTGGGTGTTTTGTGCCAACCATAAAAAAAAATACATCAGTGCGTGCGATTTTTTGACAGCAGTCTCCGTAACCAGCACAAAGAGTTAAAAACTAATAGAAAAAGTGGAATCTTAAACCTTATTTCAAATCCAGTCACTGGATTAGTCTTCCAATAATTAGTAGTGTGATCAATCCTTGCAGTCTTACGTATGCCTATATTTGTGTAGAAAACTTGATTAGTCTTACTGATAGTATAAGTTGAAGTGGAAGTGTGTTTAACCTGTGATGTGATCCAGTTACTTATGTTTGACTGTCTCTCGCTTCTGTTGAGACCACTTAGTAAACAATGATAGCAAATTAGTCGATGAGTTTGTGAATCATTACCGACACGCATTATAAATGCCAAATCACAGCCTACTTAAATGCGCAACGCTGATCAATGTTAGAGAACGGAGGGAGAAATCTAGAACCGGCTAAACCATAACGTGAATGTAAATGAAGTCACGAGTGTTGGTAGATAGACTACCCAGTTAGGGTCCATGCGACTGTCGTAGTTAATGGTTGGAGAATCTGAGTGATATAGCTCAGAATCGGTCAGTGAAGCAGATGTATTGATTTTGTCTCACCTTAGATTGTGAGCGCCAAGATAATTTAAACATTTCTTTTAACAAACTAATTTTTTCTTCCAGTATTATATCTTATGTTTGCACTTCCCTTACTGCCGCTGATGTGACTGCTAGTTCTGCTGATTCGGTATGCATCCTGCTGTGATAACGACGTGTGGCAACCTGGAACGATGCATATATGTGCTTGATTGTACGCTGTACATGACAGATTGACTTAGTTGCTTATTATTCATGTGGCTTAGTCACTTGCTTAGCCTATATCTTACGGTTTAGAGTGTAAAATTGTTAAATTACGAAGTTGAGCCACTTTGCGACTGGGAGGTGTGTAATAAATGTGACTAGTTTGCATACTAAGCTAAAACTGCGAGAGTCATCTAAATAGTTGTCCTACTGGCGTAAAAGCTTTAAACTACAGTTCATCTGACTTGAAGAATCATGTTTCCTTGCAGTGGGTAGTTTCTCAAAGTAACTTTGGTTTTCAGCAAGTTAACTCTTGAATGTGGAATAATGCACTTGGTAGGTCAGTGAAATCAGATGGCAATAGCTTAAAACTGTAAACATGTATAACTCTTTGTGTAGTTGTAACCACAGGGACAAATTAGTCAGAGGTAGCGTAAATCAGAGTCAACGACAAACTACATAGTAAACTTATAAAAGCTACCTAAGCATTTACTATTCAACATGATTAACATGCCTAAATACGATGCAACATTACCTTAGTATGAAAGTCCATAATTCTCTCCTTAGTTGTACAGTTATTAAAGCAATTTATTGTTTTCAATGGCTTACGGTTGAATGACGATCTTTGCAAACCTTTGACCAATTTATTCTGAATATAAGTTTGTGAGTTACATGCAACGTACTGTAGTTCCTTTTTCATGCTTCTCACAATCAATGAACAACCGCGGAAAGCGCAGCCTCAATGAATACCAAGACCTGCATACACTTAGTATGATGATACGATCAGTAATATCCAGGTAACGAAGAATTTTCAGGAGTATATATTCCGACTTATCATACGACATCAATGCGGATAATATATCAACACGCCGCTTTCCCCGTAGACTGGACAAGAAATAAACAAAATAAAAAACTTACGACTTTCTTAGACAAGGCTGTTCATAAACCTCAAGACTTGTAGGAAAAACTTTTTCCACAGAGCATTCAGGACTAAAACAAGTCGAGGAACCTGTACCATAACCCGTGTCTTGTATAAGATCCGAAATTGTAGTCGATTCATATTTAACGTGACACGGTGTTGAGGTATACTTTAAAGCCGGAAAGTTGCTTTTCCCGTAAGACTTAGCATACATTTTGGGGGGAGAATATCGCGAGATTTCAAAAATCGACTTTCCAACAGAGCGCCGTAGCCGTGAGTCCGGCATGTCGCTACAGTAAAAGCCTCTATAACTAAATGATCCATAATTAAAGTGGAAATCACTAATTTTTCAGTTTCTTCTTGCTTACCTATATTTCATGAAAGTGATTCAGTGTAAAGTTTTTTATCTATTGTTAACGTCCTGAATATTCAATATGCCATGCTTACTATTACTATGATTTGCCATTATTATAAAAATATTGTTTCGATTTTTGACCAGTACCTGCTAGGCTTCTATAGTTTGTAGAGGCCCAGATTGTTTCTTGAGCATATCAACTTTTAAATTATGCATTTTTTTATTCATGTATGTTCAAGTTGTGATTGAACTCTCCTATTCTGGTCTGTTTGAATCTTGGGCGTTTGCCGGATTGTTTAGGTTTCGAAATGCATTCCTAACTAATTCTTCGTTACAAAATCTTTGTTTGAATGCATCCTCTCAATAGTATATGCATGTGAAGTCAAACGATATACTAGAATTTTATGTTCATAGGATTTATAACTAGATGGACCTTATACAACTTTGATCCAGCATCTGTAGTTCCCATGGCAGACCTCATGTGTGGTTTTCTAGTCATATCACGACGAAAATTTCGCAACTAATTATTGGACTATTATTCGGCATATATAATAAAAATAGCTTTATTCAATAATATGTTTAGTACAATAGGAATTTTCAGTATTCAATGTCTTGACAATTTACACTTTTACCATATGCACATCTGAACGATGATATATATATATACATAATGTTAGCAAAATAAGTATAATAAAGGCAATATGTGTTTATGCGTAAAAATTTAGAATACGGTAACATAAGGAACTAGGGTCTTTGCATCACATTATAATCTGTATTTTAAGAGCACAGATTTCTAATTAGATTGGATGTTACAAAGCCTTATCACATAAAACACGTGGTAAATATGGAATAATTGAAAGTTTATACTTTTCCTAACGTGCTTGAATTCTAATACTGCAGTATCGCGTTCTACCAGAAGATACACATGGTGAAGGATTTAACTGAAGATAGAATAGCATTAGATAGCTGTCTACAAGATTTTAAATGTTTGTCTACAACCGTGTTTATAATGACGTCGTAGTTCTCACCAAATAATTTACCAACAGCTTTCAGTACTCTATGGAACGCAACATAGTCTTTTCTCCAATGTTCGGGTAAAAGTGATGAGGAACAATATAAAATAATCGGTAATATACAAGAACTGAAAATTTTCGATAATAAGTGCTTAGAAAAGCCGAAACTACGTAATCGCTTCACTTAGTATGTTGAACAGAAAAGCTTCTTTGATATAAGGAAAACATTTGAAGACCAATTTTATTTACTTACGCCCGTCACCCCTTCCAGAGGAGTATAGGCCGCTCACCAGTATTCTCATTGAACTGTGCTGGGCAATCCTGTCCAACTGTTTCCAGTTGCTGTTCATCCTTTAAATATCTGCTTCTGATTCTCGAGCCAGTGTGTTTTTTGGTCTTCCTCTTTTCCGCTTTCCAAGAGGATTCCAAGTTAATGCTTGCCTCGTGAAGCAATCTAATGATTTTCGCAATGTATGTCCTATCCATCTTCAACGCCTTTTCCTAATTTCCTCTTCGGCTGAAAGTTGGTTTGTTCTCCTCCATAGTAGGCTGTTGGTGATAGTTTCCAGCCAATGGACATTCAGTATCTTATGTAGACTATTATTTATAAATACTTATACTCTTCTAGGGATGTGTGCAGTAGTTATCCTCTTTTCAGCCCCATACAGCAAAACTGTCTCGACATTCGAATTGAAGAGTCTGACTTTGAGGTTGGTTTACATTTGTTTTAAATCGCACATAGTCTTAAATTGTAAAAATCCTGGCTTTGTTTTGACAATCCTTGCCCGCATATCTGCATCGGATCCTCCTTGTTCATCGATGATGCTTCCCAGGTGCGTGAAAGTATCCACTTCTTCCAGAGTTTCACCATCAAGTTCAATTGGTTTAATGCTTTCTGTGTTGTATTTGAGAATCTTGCTCTTTCTCTTATGTATTTTTAGGCGTATTGATGCCGAGGTTTCTTCTAGGCTGGTTGTCTTTACTTGTATTTGTTGGAGTGTATGGGATAGATGAGCTAGATCATCCACGAAGTCCATATCATCAAGGTGAGTAGACCAATGTAGATCAGAATTTAAAATAAGACCAATATAAGTAACATTCGACGTAGGCTTAACTGAAGAGTTTCCAATTTTACAAATATCATGCAAATTTTTACAAGAGCATTTAGGTCTTTTTTATATCTTAGATTAAAAGTGACTACTTGACATTTAGAGGAAATAAATTAAAGATCATTCAAATTAGATCATCATTCAACATTCGCTAAGAAACAGTTCATTTCACAATAATGTGAGGAAGAAGAAACAGGTATACAAATAGTTAGATCATCTGCGTACTTAACAAAGGTATTTTTCATAAGAGTGGGCAGGTCATTCAAGAAAAATCATAAGAGAAGAGAAGAACGAAGAGCACTATGAAACATAACAACTTCTATCAGCAGATGAGTGAAGCACTTTTCTTTTGTACACAGTATATTGTTCTCTTCCGGAGAAATAGGAATACAGTCAGTTGTTTATCCAGCTTTCTATCAAGGCATTAAAAAAACAGGGGAAATATTAGAAGGAATGACGTAGTGACGTAATTAAGATACTACAATGGTTATGAGAGATTTACCACTGTCTTTTCCTAATGCCAAGATTTAATCTAAAGTGTTTTTTGTCATTGCATCAGCAAATTTAATCACTACAAAAGATGTCAATATATCAGCTATACTCCCTATGTCAGCCAAATGTCTCACAAGAGCACTACTTAAGCATCTTTATCCGTTTGCTTAACGATTTCCAAGAACATACTTCTAAAAACAAACGTGGGTTCGGTTCTAATAACGTGGCTAATTAAAAGATGCACGTAAATGTATGTATGCAGTTGGCGATAATGTAAAGGGTGTGCTTGTCGATCTGCAATAGAATTAAAGAGTATGTTTTTTGCACAAGATGACTAGTTTGGCAGCAGAATTTGTTATGTTAAGTGGAGATCTTGGTCCTTTATTAATTATCTTTGATGTGTCATCATCCTTGAATGGCAGTTGAATGAATATAAGTTTTATGTTTGCCGTAGTTTCCTTCGGCTTTTTATTTTTGTCGTATTTGTCAGTAAATTCCTATCGATATTCACTACTTTTCATATACATTCTAGCATCCTTTAGCCCTTTCTCTAATTTATTGTGAGTACGAATTATTTGTGAATTATGAAACAGTTTCTTGACTAAAGCTCACTTATTACCCATAAGACAATAATTTTCAAATTCAAATAAATTCCATTACATGTGTCCTTACGATTAACTGAATGCTGAGTGATGTTATGCTTTCTTCGTTTAATTGTCGTCACCTTTTTCTTGTTATTTTAGTAAATTTCGTATTTATATGAAACAGGTCAAAGAGTTCGAGTAGTTTGGTTCCAAGCTATTGATTTCGCTCACGATAAAAGTGTCGTTAACATACTTTGAACAATATGTTATCTCAGTTATCATTTATTTATGTTTAGTTCCCTCAAGATTTGCCAAAAATAGGGTCAAGTCGAATCCTCATTCCTACTCCATCAGTTTGTTGGTATATGGTGCTATCAAAATGAAACTGAACATCCTTTGAACATACAAGCAGTAAACGTCTAGAACATGATGCCAATAATGGTGAGAAGCCAGGGTGCTGACAGACTAAGTCCATGGTTTCAAGCAATGGTGTTTTTGTAAATAACGATGTTACATCAAATAAAACCGGTGATTGACAGTGGATGTTAATATGATTCCATTTTTCTGCTGATTAGAAGGAATCTTCTAATATGCACTTGACAAAATGATTCTGATTTCTTAACAAACCAGTACAAACTTTGTAAAATGGTGATTTGATCATTTATAAAATAAATCTTTGTACGGTCTCTTGTATATGTATTAATGGTAAACCATACATACGTGGCAAAAAAGATTCACTAGGTCCTGGCTAATTAAGTGAAGGACTAACAATCAAGTAATTTGCGAGTGCTTGTGATTTGTTTTTCTATTGAATTAGTTAGATCTTCGTCACATTTACCTATCCAAAATTGCAGGTAATTTTCTAGAATCAACTTCTTCCTTGTAATCTTATCGGCTCTGTTCATCAGTACAACTTTTGGACCTCTCTGCTCCCTGGTGTTCTTTGATCAAGACTTTTAATTCGAGTATGGGCGACACAAAACACCACTCAGCATTCTTACCCAACCCTTCTTTTCTTAACTCTTTGAATATAAATCTTTTAATTAATGAGGTAGACTTGGAACTAGACCTTGATGTTAGTAATATCAATCTTACTTTTGGGAATATACAACTCACATCTCAGTGATGCACCTTCAATTAACTTAAGATTGAGTTTTACACTAAATAAGTTATAAACAAACTTAACACGGTTTCCTAGAAAGCCTATAATAATTTGTTCTTTCATAAAAGTTTTAGATAGTGAATTATAAAAACTGAGTCACACTTTGATTTGATGGTCATGTCTAAAGTTTTCAAATTTAATACATAAACTTTGATACATACGAATTTAATTTCTACGATACTTAAGTCATTAATCACTTTGTAAAAGATGTTGACTTCCGTTCTCAACCTTACATTGAGTAGATGTATTGTGTCTTAAGTCTGAATAACCGATTCTATCAATTCTGATTTGTACAAAATATAATATCTGCTGTTACTCTTGTCTTGCATTAACCTGTTACACACACTACAATCCGATAAAATAATCAAGAATCAGACAGGTTATACATAATAGTGAGTGACTAATCACATATTCCTGATGAAAAGGTTAATACATTCAAGTCATGGTTATTCATCCACTCAGTTGTGACTCATTACCTTCGCGCCTACTCTCTTATTTGCCAATCATCACAAGTATAGGCCAGCTATGTTACTCTCCTCCTAAAAGTGTTGAGGAGATTTCATCAACTCGTTTACGTTAACAGTCTTGACCACTTTCACACATTGCTCAATGTTTTTCATGTATTGTCTGCTTGATCTTCAAATTTAGTTGTCCAGATATAAATAACTCATCATCACTACTCATGTAATGTTTGCATATGATATCTTCCGTCTCCTTGAAGCAATATCGGATCTTTATATAACTATGTCAAGACCTATATGACATTATTGATTTCATCCAACATCTAACAAATCCGAGTTTCCGGTTATCAACACTAAAATGAGATTTAAGGCATTTATAGGATGGAGGATATCGTTAAGCAAACAGAATATTAGATACTCCTTCCTCCGTCTCCTTAACGAAAAAATAGGCAATGGTTTTTACGTTAATCGAATAAATATCCCCTGTAAAGTCCAAGTCACTTGTTTGAAAATCACACCATATTTTCATGTATTAGGTAATTCTCTCTAACCTGAATTTGGTGTCACTTTGTTATTCTCCATTTCCGTAACAAATCTTATTCCTGTTTGTAAAATCTTTTATTATAACAGTTGTTAAATTAATTGTTTGATTAGCTGACTGGTAGCGGTAGCAAGTCATCAGAATACTGGGTCAGATCAGTGGCAATAATGCATGATCGCGGCTTATATTCTTCAAAATAGCCTAAACATCTAATAATACAATATTTACAACTGCAACACTGACTTCGGTAAGGCATAACCAATTCTAAAATAGTGAATTAACAAAAGTTTATTGCCATATGTCGGATAAAAGAGCTAGGTCATCTGAAAATTCAAGTCATCTAGCTGCATCCATGTTGTCCACTATATTCTAAACTTGCCTTGAGATGTTGCAGTTTTCATGATCTAGTCAACTACCAGCAGATAGAGAAAGGGTGACAGCGAACATCTCTGTCTGACACCGGTCTTTGCTTCAAATGAATCCGTGAGCTGACCTCTATGCACCATTTTAAAATATAGTTCGTCATTAGAATTCTGTATGATGTTGACTATCTTTCCTGGTACGACATAATGTCGAAGAAAGCTCCTTAATATTCCCCAATCCATGCCGCTGATTGCCTCCGCGTAATCGAGGAAGTTGAATAAAGTGGTGAATCTCATTCAATTGATTGTTCAACAATGAACCGTAGAGTTATGATTTGGTTAGTATATGGTCGATCCTTACAGAATCCAGCCTCTTGATCTCGAAGTTGGTCGTCGACTGGATCTTTCATTTGGTCCAATAACACTTTATTGAAGACTTTTCCTGGTACTGAAATTAGAGTGATACCTCTGTAGTTTCCGCAATTGTTAAGATCTCCTTTCTTTGGTATCTTGAAGAGGTACCTTTCTTTCCAGTCTGCTGGTAATTATTCTTCCTCTCAAAATTCCGGAAGAGAATTTGAAGTATCTTTTCAGTTACTCCTATATCTATCTTCAGTGCCTTAGTTGGTATGTTGTCTGGTCCTGCTGACTTGTCACTCTTGATTTGTCGAATGGCCATTTTGATTTCTTCGATTGTCGGTGGGTCGGTGTTTATTGAGAGATCCGTAAATGCTGTTCCGATGGCTGGTGGGTTCTGTTTGGATAGTATACTCAAGTGTTCTTCGAAGCGTTCTATCCATCTGTTTTGTTATTCTTATGCCACAGTGATTTGTTGACCATCCTTGTTCTTGTTTGGCCGTTCTGGTTTAATGAATTTCCCAGTTAGTTTCTTCGTTATCTTGAAAAGGTGCCTCATGTTCCATTCGCTTGCAGCTTTCTCCTTCGTTATTGCTATGTCCGCCACATATTTCCGTTTATCCGACCTAATGCTCCTCTTTATTTGCTTGTTGGCTTATGCGTTTACGACCTGTACCCTGGCTTTCACTGTTCTTGTCCGGCGATTATCAATTGCTATCTTCTTGCTCCTCCTTTTTTGCACCTTATCCAGTGTACCGACAGAAACCTATTCCATACACTTTGTTTCCTTTATTATTTTCAAGAGACTTAAAGCAAATATTAAAGCAGAATGAGATGAATTCATTTTATGTTGTTGGTTTCTCATCAGCTGTATACAACGTAAAATAATATTTTAGGAAATAAATATTTAAAACAAAGGTTTTTTGCGTTTAGGTACGTTCTGTTCTATTTAACAGAAGAAACAATAATCTTTGGTAATAGGTCTTTATTTCGTATAGTGGGCAGGAGACAGTGAAGCGGGATGCTAATCATTCAAACACAAAGTCTCTCAACATTCAATGTAAGATAATAGGAAATATAATCCCCATGAAGAATAAGGAAGTAAATGAATGCTTAAGCTTTATTGTTTTAGTGTATACATAATTTATGAAGTCAACTCTTAACTAGTCGACCTAAGTTGATACAGGTTAACATACTCATGAGAATATTGGACTTGGTTGAGATCAAAATTATACAAGCATGTTAAACATGCAAACATAACTAAAATGTTGGAGAAAATGCTGTAAACATATATCCGATACAAAAGTAAGTACCAGACGTCAAAATATAAATCAGAGTTCAAATGGTTACACAATAATAGGTGGTTAAAAATATTTGAGAACAATATTAATTACGCTCATTTATTAAACTTAAAATGACCTAATTGAATACATAACTTGAACTTAACCATCTCAAAACGGTTATATAGCAAAAAACGTTAATTCTGATCTAAGGAAAAAAATTTAATGTTGAATTAATAAGTCAGATTTGCAGAAAAAATAATAACGATCAAAATAATGACACGAAAGTCAGGTTACCAGGGCAAAAAAGGCTTTTTGGATACATAAGTTTGGTTTCAATCGTTTATTGGCTATCGCTTCAGTATGTTTTAGAAGATTTGAAGTTTATGTCTGGTAAGCGCTTTGAATGGTTCATTGGTATCAATCTGGTGTCCTGTATGCGGCTAATGAGAAGCCAGCAAAACAAAATGAACTCATCTTATTCTGAAAAAATATTTGTCATTACTCTCTTGAGAAACCCATTCCTTATGGAGGTGCTCCTTGCGGTGTAGATTTGTGCAAGGCACTAGTTCCTATGAGGCCGCGACGCTCTACCAGCTGAGCATCCTGTATCAGATTTGTCATCAGTTCGGACTTCTCAGATACAGGCTGAGGACTTTTGTTCGGATCAACTTTAATTATGACTAAACTCTGAGTATGGATATCAGCATCTTCAGGCGAATTCAATCCACAACCAAATATAAGACACGTAAGTTTATCTGTAGTAATCCAAGGTATCTGAAACCGTTTGTACTGGCGATTTACATGGCTTACTTTTCTCAAATAGTAATTTTGGTGCTTAGGGTTATTTGAAGACAATTGAATCTGATCACTTTTGAAAAATATAATTGCAATATTTTTTATGCTCAGATAATAGTAATAATAGATTTATTTTCAAGTAGCTTTCAGCAAATGATAGCATGCCAGTTTACAGGCATGATCAGAATGATATAGGTTTATATACGTACAAGGATTTCGACAGAGTCATTGATAGAGGATTCACACTACATGAAGTTATTAATTAAAATCAAGGCTAAAGACATCAAAGTTCCTAGCACTAGGGTGCCAGAGTTACGTGTTGTAGTATAGTGTATTTCTGACAATCAACTGCCCTCTTTCCGTCCCTGGCGTTACGACTCCAAGAGCTGGCTGCTAGTAAATAGAATGAACCATACAGCATATTCAGATACGGGATAAGGTTAACAATATTTCACACTTGGATAAGGGCTCCAACCGAGCACATATATGGGAGTATTCTCTCGTAGTGGTGGAATCTATGTGAGTTGATTTTGAACGGTGAGTTATTGATACATTGAGTATGTTGTTGACCAACGTCCTCATGAAAGCAGTAAATAAGCTCGGGGAGAAAATGATATAGTGGAATATACAAAATGGAAAATAATTAAGATAGCTAGTAGTTGTAAAACAACTTGTTTTAAACGAGAATCTTATTCTTTTCTGTTCTTTTTCCTACTACATCGTCCATGCTTGCAGTGCTGAAAGCTTTCGATCCCTAATCAGCCATTACTGATCAAGTCGAAGTTAGGTGGCAAATCGTGGAGTATTAGGTTTAGATTTTTGATATCTTGTTTCAAGTATCTAGTTTGCATACTCGTGTCACACATTAAGCGGGCCGAGTACATTAGCTCTTATGCTAAAGTATAAATAAATCGACAGTTCATTCAATGCCTCGGCGTCACCAAATTGTTGGTTTATCACTCGTATAAAGTAAACAATACTATCAGACGTGCGAATTTCTGCCGGTATACTATTTCAAATAGCAATGAATGTGTGAACGAAAAAAATAGATCGCATCCTAATCATAGAATGTTACACCCGGATTGTACCTGTGTGGTTTCTGAGGCTGTAATTAGATGCTTCGACGAATCTTAATATAGTGTTGGGGAAGGGAGTAACCTTAACGTTTTTGTGAAGTATTGCTGTATTCCTTCAATTTTCAGCCCACCCTTTATTCGGAGGCTGCTTAGAATGAGAGGACAGTATTCAAGTAGTGCGGTTACACAAGCTTCGAAAATTTGTTCCCAATCACCTTCAAAATGAAGGTTTGCCCTCCGATACCCAATGTTGATCCAAACACATTTCTTAGTGTTAAAGTGGAGTTAGCGTTCTTTACACCAGGCAGTGACTTTGTCTAACTCTTGCTGAACTATATCAACAGTGTTGTGTAGCTCATTTCTGTCGCGTGGGTAAACGGCTTCTAAATCCTCTGCGTATCAGACGGTTCAGCTAGAGTTAAAAAGCTACTTATACCGTTGATATATATCGTAAACAAAAGATGCCTGAGTACTCTCCCTTGTATAACCCCACTGGTTACTGACTTAAGAGATGATTGTACTGAGTTTACTTTGGTCATCGGATATCGACTAGTTAAGAATGATCTATGTCAGCTCAGCGAAAGGTTTTTGAATCCCTATAGAGTATAGTTTCTTATAGAGTATACTATGTTATACTTTGTCAAAGGGCTTAGATGCTTCAAAGTATAGGACTAAGACTATTTCGCGAAAGTCGCGGCAAGATGCCATGTGATTACAGAAGCCTAAGAGACAGGTTAAACATGATCTACTCTTTATAAAACCATGTTGTAATTAAGATATTTTGCTTTGTGCTAACATGTATTCTGAGATGCCATTTTTTATTATCCTCTCCATGATTTGTGAAAGAACGGGGGTAATATTTATCGGCCTATAATTACTGGCATATACTCTGTCACCGGCCTTGTATTTGCGGGTGATGTACCTAGTTTTCCAAATATTTGGGTATTTTTGTGTATCTAGCAACAAGGTGAACAATTTAAGGAGTCCTCGCCACGTTCTTTGAGAGAGATTGATAGGAGGCCGTCGGTTTCCGAACCTAGTGTATAACTAAGGATTCCGGTAGCTTCAGCTATGCATTTAGCCCTGAAAGGTATTTTGGACAATGTTTTATCTACAAGTACCATGTGCATATAGTTTTTAGGAAGTGTAGCCTCAAAGTTGCTAAACAAGTTATTGAAAACTTCGCATATTAATCTGAGGTCGTTGTATACCTTGCAGTCTTGGATCGAAAATAAGATGTCTGTTGGGATGCGTGTAAATTTATTCAGTAGTGCCGCCAGACCATTTGTTCTAGTACTGCTTCTAAGAACATTAAGCTCTTCCTTCCTTTTATGTCTATCAAGTGACATTCTAACAGATCCTAAGGTTTCCCGGATTGGGTGTAGACATGAAAAATCATAAGAAGAGAAATAACAATTCAAAAGTTTTCTGAGTTTAGCTCAGTGTTTACGTGGGAGAAGTGATGACTTACTCCTAGAAAGTATTAATATTGTTTTGGGGCTATGGTATCTAAGTATGATAGAATCGTCGTGTAAAAATAGTTAAAGTGTTGAAGCAAGTCAGTGGTAAAGAAGCTGTTTCAATCAGAGCATTTTATGGGTCTCACCTGAAGGTCCCAGTTTGTAGTCCTAAAGCATCAAGTGTCTGAGTCACTTCGGTACTGTTTATGTACTGTTTTCAGTGAGAAAACAGGCAAAGAATAAAAAAATATGATGTGGCAAAATATCAGATCTAGGATATTTTCACTGCCTGTAGGTAGTGTGACAAACTGCTCCCAACCATAAAAATCTATGGAAGTAATTATGTCGTCGTGTCGTTGTGGGCCACGTCTAGTCTTTCAAGTAATGTGTGTCAGATTAAAATCTCCTAAAATCACTTTATAATCAGAATTTAAGTTTGAGACCCATACAAATAGACTACAAAGTGCTGCGTCTAATTCTAGTCGTGAGCAGGTTGATCTGTAGACAGCCTACAAGTATCCTAAAATTAGTGCCACATAGCATGAGACAAAATGTGTCAGGGATTGTACTTAGTGTTAGTATGAAGGCTAATGGAACACCTAACACTATGAGGTGTGCACTGAATATTTCTCTATTGATATTTGTACAAAAAAGGTGGATTGCAGTTTTCAGATTAAGTAATTGGATTGTACAGTTTGTGACACTGGATTCTTTGGGCTTAAATATATATGTTTATCGCATTTTCGTTCTAGACTTCTTAAACATACGTGTAATTTGCGTTTGTTGTGCGTGTTAGAGTCTTGTTATTAACGACGGTGAAGTCACTGACAAGATATATAGTTATCGGATCTAACGAGGTTACGAATCCAGTAGTATGAAATAGTTGCACGACATTAGTTCTTGTACTTTTGTCACAATGGCGTGACTATTAATGCATATTATGCATTCTTTCCTCCCTTTGGTTATCTAGGCTAGTAAGATGCAAGGAATATCCATTAATGTTTATGTCAGCATCCAGTACTGAAGGAGAACACATGTTTCCGTTGCTAATATGGTTGATGGCCTAGTTATAAGAATTGTTGTTCTGAGGTCTGACACTTTGTTAAGTATCGAATGGACATTGATGAGCACGATCTTAAAAAGGTCCGTGTTTATGTAGGTTGAGGTGTCATTGTTAAAAGAGTTAAGATTATAATTAGGAATATAACTTAGACTAAATGTCAGAGGTTTATGGAATTTACTTAGCTGGGATGTTAGTGTAGGTATATTTGGCGTTTGTTACATGAGATTCGTGTTCTGAACGTCACTGCTATCTCTGTAGTAATCACTTAAGACGAATATGCTAACCGGATATGAGATGGCAGCAACGTTTTTCCTTAGCGGTAATGTGTCGCAATTGGGGGCATTCACGATTGGTACGAGTTTCTGGCTCAAGATGGGTGGTAAATGTGGTGGATGGGAGTGGAAAGTGATATGAGCTGTGAAATGAGGATACTCTAAAAAAGGATATAAGTGAGCACATGTAGCATTTGGTTCTCAATAGTTCAACAACATGCTATAAGTTCTAGGCATATAGTTATGGGCAGAAACGATTGCTCTGAAGAATTGTCTCAGTAGCAGATCTTCATGTATAGATGGCCATCCATATTGGTGGTACAGATAGTCTACATGGTTGTGGTGATTAATGTTACCATCTATTTAGAACTACGACAGTATAAGTGGTAATAGCTGACTTCTGTGTGCAGTATTGTCCTAAGACAATATTATTCGGTACTCCAGTGCAGTAGTGTGTCACTCCGTTTTTTAGAGTATTTATGTTGATTAACATGAGCATGGGAGCAGAGAAGTCGTCCATTGCCACACTGGGTATTAGCTTCTATTTTAGATGGCGGAGATTAGGTTTGACTAGCATTAAGGGGTTTGTCATTGCTTTTGTCTAACATATCAAGGTTCCGACTGTTTTCGGGCTTGTTGGTGCTGATAATTTGAGATTCGTTGACTGATGCTAGGGAGGAGAGCCTATTCCTAGTGGGAAGGTACTTATATCTATCGTTAGACCAATGTTTGCGTTCATTTCTCGTTTTGACAGTGCGGTAATGCTTTAGAGTATATGACTGTAAGCTTGTAAAGCAATAATCTAAATATTAAGCTGCTATCTCACTTTCTGCAATCATTTTGATATAAGTCCTCATGTCTCTTGAACCATGCTTCATAGGTTATTCCATTTCAGGATCAAAAGCGAACTCCGATATTGAATTCGCATTCAGATTTACATATTCATACTCTATTCGCTTCAAGTTACACAAGGATTATTATGTCTTTAGTTAAACACTGAACGTTTTAGCTTCGTAGTACCGTTCAACTGCTAAATATTAGTTATTCTGGCCACTAAATGGGATAGCTCTTGCGATTGGTTAATACATATAATGTATATAAGGCGGTAGTTAAACGCAGAATCAGCAGAATATCTGGTAAAATAAATAAAAATGCATGCGCAGAAGCTTTTAAGTGCTGAAACGACACAAAGGATCAATAAGCTTGTGCCATATCTGAATAAACTTGTTCGCTATTAGACTGATACGATCTAAGATCTTAATACACTAGTTTTGATGTTTAAATTCAAAATATGCAAATTGTGTGAGCGATGTTGACTAACTTTGTTACTTTTTAGAGAAAATAATGTCGTTTACGAAGCAGTCTGTGTAAAATAAGATTAATTTAAAATGCTTCTTCTGGAGAAGTCGCGAATTAAGTTCTGCGTAATTGGACAGGTACACATACACTGTTTTTGGTTCTATTACCAAAGAGTTAAAATACCGATGGAAAATATAATTATTTTCCTTCTTTCTGATCAAATGAAGCTAAAAATAAGTACAAGACTTATTGGTTAGGGTGGATGTGGCTGATGGAGTTATCTGACCGTGTAAACTTACTTGAGTGTTAACTCGTTTCAATAAAACCTACCTTAGAGTTTCACAGGATGTCAACCGTGTTTCTCATTAAAACGGTTTGCAGGTTAATTCTGCTTATCTATCGTGACTAAAACAGACTCTACTAGTGAAACTATTTGTCATCTTTTGAAGTTATGATTAAGGCTTCATCCGCTTATACAACTCAGAGACTGGAACTGGGAAGGGCATTATTGCCTAGTAAAAATCTTTTCAGCGTAAGACCCCACCTCTCCGACTTGCATATCTCCAGATTTGAGAGTATCAACGTCAAATCGCTGGTCGGGTGTAATCTCAGATGCTCACAGAGTCACAGAGCAGAGCTTTCTGAATAACTTCGAACTGTATGCTACCAGAACACCGTTGGGTAAATAGGTAAGGGGCTCACTTAGTTAATGTAGGCAAGTTTTCTTCGCTGCCGTAAAGTACACGAAAGGTGTTGAGTGAATGATAAAGAGTATGTATGAGAAGGGATTCTGAGACAATATTCAAGGTAACAATTCATGGTCAGTCGGGGATATAACCACAGTTAGGTTGATAGAACTGCCATGCAAATACAATGGCGGCCACTTCTTTATAGGTCTTCTTTAAAAGAGAGAAGAGGGATTTTAGACTATAATAGAGACCTGACGTTTAGAAGGTTGAATTTTTTAACAAGAGGTTTAATATTCATTCTGATCTATGGACAAGATATAAGGTAGTTATATTAAGGCATGCGGGGAAAGAATATACTGAGATACTAGGCAATCGGTATCTTCCACATCATCCAGTTATAAATCCGAAAAAACCGGCAAAGGTACGAGTTGTGTTTCAGTGTTCAGCATCTCACTGAACTATATACTTTTGTGTGGTTCTAACTGTATCCTCATTACCAGGTCTGCAGCTTAGGTTCCGTCATTTTCAGGTTGCAGTCGTAGCAGATATTGAAGAAATGTTTTTACAAGCTAAGGTTCCTGAAGAAGGTCAGGGCTGCTCGAAGTTCCTATGGTGAGAAGATGATTATAGAGATTGACTGTTCGTCCATTTGGTGCCATATCTCCATTCTGTGCTAATCATGCATCACATCAAGCTGTGTTAATATTCGGCAAAAATAAATCAATCATATAGGAAGCACTTGACAGGTACTTTTATGTTCATGATTGTCTAGCATCCTCTGAAGAAGCTGTTTATACAAAATCGTTCGTGGCGGAAATAAAAGAAACTCCATAAAAATCTGGATTCCAAATAACAAAGTTCGTTTCCAATATGAATGATATTGAACAGCAAGACCACTTCTTGACAATGGAAAATTTTCTAATGAATATACTACCTACAGAACGCACTCTGGGGCTGATGTGGGATATAAGTGAAGATACACTGAGCTTTACAACAGAGGGAGCTAGAAACTAGGCATCCTTAGGGGCTTGTTATCACGTCTTTCTTAGTTATTCGACCCCTACGGCTTGTTGTTCCGTGACGCGTTTGAAAGGGGATATGGTGCTGTGGTCTACATACGCTTTTGGTCAGGTGATCAGATAGTTGTAAGTATGTTACTGAGGGAGGAATGAGTTGCTTCTTTTAAATCTATCGCTACACCGCCTCTAGAATTAAATGCGGCTGCTTTAGTAGTTTGTTTTTGGTTATCAGGATACAGCTGAATTACCAGAATGAGATGACATTTTGAACTGGTTCTCCGACAGTTATATTTTATTTAAGGAATGAGTCGTCACGGTATTTATGTTTTATAGCGAACAGAACATAATAATTTGGGGAAGAAACGTATAAGGACCATTGAAGACATATACCATCAACATTGAACCCAACCAGCTTAGCAGCAAGAAGTATTATGGATGCGAAGGTGCTTACAGACAGGCAGCTTGAGGGTCCAAAGTTCTTGAGTGAGTCGGAAGAAAAGTGACCCAAAATTTAAGATGAGCATTTAGTCTACGTAAGCACATTAGAGATAAGGTCTAGTGTATTTCTGGTACTGTAGTTTACGACCATTGTTTGATTATTAATCTAGTTGTATTAATTATTAAGGGCTATAGCATAGTTATTGAGATTCGTCAAATATTTTGTAATAATTTATGGTCATCAGGACAGTAGTCTGGATATCAGACGATTAAAACTTTGCGATATACAAACAAACGAAAATATTATTATCAAAATTACCCAACGTCAGACATGGGGAAACGTATCCACAGAAGAAGGTAAAGATTTCATGGAGCCGCAGGTACGTATTAAGAACTTAACCCCTGTTGTAAAAGGGAAAATCCGAGTGGGATGACGCGTGGATCCTAATGATATGTCATTTGAAGAAGGACACTACGTAGTTTTGCCTAACAAACATCCGGTTTCGTAGCTGATAACCTGGCACTACCGTGTTGAAGGTCACTTAAGGACTACCCAAGTATTAGCGAGGGTAAAAGAAAAGAGGGGTACCAACCTAGTAGGTAGTCAAGCAAAAATTCGATAATATTAGAAGGATTTCGAAGGTAAAATTTACAAGGGATCGTTGCGTAAACGTAATGAGTGGAATTTTAACCCTTCTCGAACTAGTCATCATGATTGTTTGTTGGAAAGACTGGTAAGTATTATTAAACGATTATTGAATGCAATAATAAAGCAACAGTGTTTGTCAGATGAAACCTTGTTAACAATTTCAAGCTACGCAGAAAGGATGCTGAATAATAAATTACTACCGTCCACAAGAGATGATGTCAAGGACCTCGATGCTTTCACACCAAATAAACTGATTTTACTAAGGTCTAATGAAGGACTACAGATATATAGTTCAGAAGAACATATTACTTGGAAGTGAAAAATCGCCGAACAATTAGCAAATACATTTTGAAATAAATTTCTGAAGAAATTTGAAGTAACTTAACAGGTACGGGACAAGTGAAGAAAACCGCGAAGGAATTTTCAAGTAGGTGACGTGATTATTGTAGCTAACATGTCAATTTCTGACGCTTGGCCACTAGGCGTGATTGTCTTTTTAATGTGAGTGAAGGTGGTTTAGTAAGAATGGTCAACGTGAGAACGAGAAGGGATTTGCTAACTAGTGGTGTGAGAAGATTATGTCTACTTTAAAGTATAAATAAACATCAAGGTTGGGGGGGTATGAGAGTGACGACTTTCCAACTTAACGGAGGTTATTGTAAATGCAGATGAAGCTCAGTAACATAGTTCAGAATATTTTGGTGCTTTATTTGATGCATGCTGGTTTAAATGACGAATGAATTCCAGGCGTCTTGTCTTAAGTCCTGAAAGCTAATTGTCTGCACGAATCGAGTAGCACTTTATCATACGCCAGGAGAATTTGAGTGACAAATATTTTGACTAACGGGCGTTGTCGATCATGCATGTGTACTTGTGTGCTGTGTCTGTTTTATTTACCTTATAGGCCTCGTCCACATTAGCCCAGGCAACACGAACCAAGGAATCTACTTGGTCCAACAGAGAAAAAGGTCTACGCCTTTTTTATCAGGGAGTTTATACAGAGCTAGCACATTGATACCACTAAACATTGTTTGATCGAATTGTCGTCCGTTGTCGGACACCCATACTTCCCGCGTAGAATCAGTCGTGACAATCGTGGGATAAAGTTGTAGCCAACACATGTTCAGAAGTACAGAATACTGTTTAAACTTGTTTATATTTTATTAAAGCCAAAGACCTTTTCTGCTGTTATAAACCTTAATACTAAGTATTCTGGTTGACTGGATAATAAACGCTTACAATCATAAGTGTTGTTACTGTTGATTTGACTTGTGGGATAAGAATAACTAGTGTTCCGATGGCTTACAAACGTGACTAATCAGGCCTATCCGAATACCTTATTTGACAGTGGGCGAAGTAGTGCATCATATTTTTCAACATGATTTGAGTCCTCTGAAAACCCTTCCAGCCTTGCCTCTTCAGACTAAGCATATTGTCCAAGCCCTCTGACTAAAGAGAAACCTACAATGGCTGGAATTACATTTTAGAAATGTTAAAAAGATAAGATTTCTTGTTTGAATTGATCTGGACAGATTAACCGCCTACCATCATTAGTATTGAATTTAAACAGTCTTCAACTAACTCGAAATTCATTGATCATGCTATAAGGGAAGATAAATGTGGTAGGGCTGCATATTTCGCTTATTCTTTAGTAGAGCTATTTCAAGCTACTAGGAATTAACACTGAACAATTTTATGTCGTTCGCCTATTCTGTGAGTATCTCAATTTACAGAACAGCCCTCCTTTACTTTGAGTGATACCAAATTGCCAGAAGGCCCATAACCTAACAATTCTCACAGACTACGGCTGGATGCGATTAGCCGGAAGAAATCGCAGGATGTGTACTATGGTGGTCCATGAAGACTCAGAACTACCTAGCGGAGCTCCATGTGGTTAGCATATGCTCATCACTCAACAATAGGATTGATCGCTACGCCGTCTATGACCAGGTAAAGCTACTGAACTCGGTGTCTACGGATCACCTCCCTGTACATTTCTGGACAATGAAGTCACTCGGTTTGTTAACCATCGTGTTCCAAACTAGGGAGGTTTTGGCCCTTAATCTCTAACCGTGACTAAATATGATTCAAAAATCCGCATTCTGTCCCACAAAGGCGAACCTATACCAACACATCAAAAGATGACAAATAGTTTCACTAGTAGAGTCTGTTTTAGTCACGATAGATAAGCAGAATTAACCTGCAAACCGTTTTAATGAGAAACACGGTTGACATCCTGTGAAACTCTAAGGTAGGTTTTATTGAAACGAGTTAACACTCAAGTAAGTTTACACGGTCAGATAACTCCATCAGCCACATCCACCCTAACCAATAAGTCTTGTACTTATTTTTAGCTTCATTTGATCAGAAAGAAGGAAAATAATTATATTTTCCATCGGTATTTTAACTCTTTGGTAATAGAACCAAAAACAGTGTATGTGTACCTGTCCAATTACGCAGAACTTAATTCGCGACTTCTCCAGAAGAAGCATTTTAAATTAATCTTATTTTACACAGACTGCTTCGTAAACGACATTATTTTCTCTAAAAAGTAACAAAGTTAGTCAACATCGCTCACACAATTTGCATATTTTGAATTTAAACATCAAAACTAGTGTATTAAGATCTTAGATCGTATCAGTCTAATAGCGAACAAGTTTATTCAGATATGGCACAAGCTTATTGATCCTTTGTGTCGTTTCAGCACTTAAAAGCTTCTGCGCATGCATTTTTATTTATTTTACCAGATATTCTGCTGATTCTGCGTTTAACTACCGCCTTATATACATTATATGTATTAACCAATCGCAAGAGCTATCCCATTTAGTGGCCAGAATAACTAATATTTAGCAGTTGAACGGTACTACGAAGCTAAAACGTTCAGTGTTTAACTAAAGACATAATAATCCTTGTGTAACTTGAAGCGAATAGAGTATGAATATGTAAATCTGAATGCGAATTCAATATCGGAGTTCGCTTTTGATCCTGAAATGGAATAACCTATGAAGCATGGTTCAAGAGACATGAGGACTTATATCAAAATGATTGCAGAAAGTGAGATAGCAGCTTAATATTTAGATTATTGCTTTACAAGCTTACAGTCATATACTCTAAAGCATTACCGCACTGTCAAAACGAGAAATGAACGCAAACATTGGTCTAACGATAGATATAAGTACCTTCCCACTAGGAATAGGCTCTCCTCCCTAGCATCAGTCAACGAATCTCAAATTATCAGCACCAACAAGCCCGAAAACAGTCGGAACCTTGATATGTTAGACAAAAGCAATGACAAACCCCTTAATGCTAGTCAAACCTAATCTCCGCCATCTAAAATAGAAGCTAATACCCAGTGTGGCAATGGACGACTTCTCTGCTCCCATGCTCATGTTAATCAACATAAATACTCTAAAAAACGGAGTGACACACTACTGCACTGGAGTACCGAATAATATTGTCTTAGGACAATACTGCACACAGAAGTCAGCTATTACCACTTATACTGTCGTAGTTCTAAATAGATGGTAACATTAATCACCACAACCATGTAGACTATCTGTACCACCAATATGGATGGCCATCTATACATGAAGATCTGCTACTGAGACAATTCTTCAGAGCAATCGTTTCTGCCCATAACTATATGCCTAGAACTTATAGCATGTTGTTGAACTATTGAGAACCAAATGCTACATGTGCTCACTTATATCCTTTTTTAGAGTATCCTCATTTCACAGCTCATATCACTTTCCACTCCCATCCACCACATTTACCACCCATCTTGAGCCAGAAACTCGTACCAATCGTGAATGCCCCCAATTGCGACACATTACCGCTAAGGAAAAACGTTGCTGCCATCTCATATCCGGTTAGCATATTCGTCTTAAGTGATTACTACAGAGATAGCAGTGACGTTCAGAACACGAATCTCATGTAACAAACGCCAAATATACCTACACTAACATCCCAGCTAAGTAAATTCCATAAACCTCTGACATTTAGTCTAAGTTATATTCCTAATTATAATCTTAACTCTTTTAACAATGACACCTCAACCTACATAAACACGGACCTTTTTAAGATCGTGCTCATCAATGTCCATTCGATACTTAACAAAGTGTCAGACCTCAGAACAACAATTCTTATAACTAGGCCATCAACCATATTAGCAACGGAAACATGTGTTCTCCTTCAGTACTGGATGCTGACATAAACATTAATGGATATTCCTTGCATCTTACTAGCCTAGATAACCAAAGGGAGGAAAGAATGCATAATATGCATTAATAGTCACGCCATTGTGACAAAAGTACAAGAACTAATGTCGTGCAACTATTTCATACTACTGGATTCGTAACCTCGTTAGATCCGATAACTATATATCTTGTCAGTGACTTCACCGTCGTTAATAACAAGACTCTAACACGCACAACAAACGCAAATTACACGTATGTTTAAGAAGTCTAGAACGAAAATGCGATAAACATATATATTTAAGCCCAAAGAATCCAGTGTCACAAACTGTACAATCCAATTACTTAATCTGAAAACTGCAATCCACCTTTTTTGTACAAATATCAATAGAGAAATATTCAGTGCACACCTCATAGTGTTAGGTGTTCCATTAGCCTTCATACTAACACTAAGTACAATCCCTGACACATTTTGTCTCATGCTATGTGGCACTAATTTTAGGATACTTGTAGGCTGTCTACAGATCAACCTGCTCACGACTAGAATTAGACGCAGCACTTTGTAGTCTATTTGTATGGGTCTCAAACTTAAATTCTGATTATAAAGTGATTTTAGGAGATTTTAATCTGACACACATTACTTGAAAGACTAGACGTGGCCCACAACGACACGACGACATAATTACTTCCATAGATTTTTATGGTTGGGAGCAGTTTGTCACACTACCTACAGGCAGTGAAAATATCCTAGATCTGATATTTTGCCACATCATATTTTTTTATTCTTTGCCTGTTTTCTCACTGAAAACAGTACATAAACAGTACCGAAGTGACTCAGACACTTGATGCTTTAGGACTACAAACTGGGACCTTCAGGTGAGACCCATAAAATGCTCTGATTGAAACAGCTTCTTTACCACTGACTTGCTTCAACACTTTAACTATTTTTACACGACGATTCTATCATACTTAGATACCATAGCCCCAAAACAATATTAATACTTTCTAGGAGTAAGTCATCACTTCTCCCACGTAAACACTGAGCTAAACTCAGAAAACTTTTGAATTGTTATTTCTCTTCTTATGATTTTTCATGTCTACACCCAATCCGGGAAACCTTAGGATCTGTTAGAATGTCACTTGATAGACATAAAAGGAAGGAAGAGCTTAATGTTCTTAGAAGCAGTACTAGAACAAATGGTCTGGCGGCACTACTGAATAAATTTACACGCATCCCAACAGACATCTTATTTTCGATCCAAGACTGCAAGGTATACAACGACCTCAGATTAATATGCGAAGTTTGTGGGATACTTTATTACCATCGAATCGATGTGGTGTTATTCGTAAGTGAACTTTTTACTCTTATTTCTCTAATCCGTTTACTTTGTCAAAATACATAATATACGGACGAGCTTGAGCGTTTTTTTAATGTTTACGATGAAGAATCACTGTGTAGGGCTAGTTAATGTATATCTAGGAAACACTAACTTACCCATTTAGAAATCAGGTGTATTGTTTGTATTCGCTACAGTTGGTCTTGGATGGGTACCACTGAAGACTAAAGAGCACTGGACAGCCATTTCCTCTAGGTATGGGATTCCTCAATGGCAGTGCACGCCAGTGGTATAATTCCTACTTTGTGGGTGGTCAACGTTAGACAGGCCAAGTAGTGCTGATAGAAGGCGTTTGCAATGAGACTGAAAGGTCTATGGACCGTACTGCCACTGAGGAGTCTTATACTAAGAAGAAATAGCTGTCCAGTAACCCTTGATCTTCAATAGTATCCAACCGAGACCAGTTGTGACGAATATAAATAAAAAGTCACTACAAATTAAATGAACGTCATATTGAATTCATCCAATATTTTGCCGCGTGATCTTAATGCTTCAATATCTTCCGTCTTTCTTCACTTCATATTACATTAAGGTGTACTTGATCCAGAATTAGATGCACCATGCACATCAATCGCTTATTGTGGGTCACTTACAAGTATCAATAGTTGGCCGCGTAATACAGACATTTATTCACTTAATAATATGATATATTCATACACCTCCACTATTACTCCAACTACCACTAATTCCGGACGATTTTTCACCGGTAGTGGTGGAGATAGTGATAGAACTGTGGTTGTTGGCACTAAAAATGGTGATATATGTACTGTGGATATGAGAAATCCTAAAGTGTTGCATAAATTCTCTGCACATGATTCACCGATAAGAACGCTTTGTATCGATTCAGCGACAAATTGTCTAGTGACTGGTGGAGCCGATGGGATTGTTAAAGTAAGTGTGTAGTGAATTGTATGTATTTCTTAATAATTTTTTTTTATTTAGACCAAATTACTGAGAATTAGAAATGATTCGTTTAGTCTTTATCTCCTACTTTTATGGGTTATGAGGGTAGTTGGATGCAATACAGATACTGCCCACTCGAACCCGGAATATTCTCCCAATAAATTAACTCAACCCGAAAATCTATTGAGTGGGCAAAAAGAAGTTAAGAGTTTATTTTTCCTCCAAGTGATGGCTACATATGAAGAAAAAGTTGCAACATTTTATTTTTTTTAAGGTGTATTTTTTTGAACCAGCCATTCACAATAACTACTGACTCGACGGTACAAGCGGCTTGAAAACTCAGAATCTTTTGGTTCATGGGTGATTATACTGCTTGGTAGTCCACTATGTATGAATTAGTCTATGAATGCGAAATATAGCTATGAAAGTAAAAGTCATACATGGACTACAGGCACTCGATCATAGATTTCGAAGCATTTTTCGTTTGTCGTGGAACTACCGAGTAAACTGTCATGTGGTTAGGCACAGATGATAAGTCAGTTGATGAGCCTAAGTGTTATCTGACTTACTAAGGCTTACTGTGTTTATGTATTTATGTATTCTTATTATTATTAAACAGTAGTTTATATTGCGTAGAACAGTTGTTTCGTATGTA
This sequence comes from Schistosoma japonicum, assembly GCA_025215515.1. Taxonomy (NCBI): domain Eukaryota; kingdom Metazoa; phylum Platyhelminthes; class Trematoda; order Strigeidida; family Schistosomatidae; genus Schistosoma; species Schistosoma japonicum. The sequence continues at coordinate 6,537,847 of CM046067.1, read as the reverse complement.
CGAACTAAACACTCCATTTCACTCAAACTATTATCGATGTTTAACTTACCTCATTACCATAATTGTATTGCTTTTTGATTCTTATTCGTAGTTTAATAATTGACTAGTTTCATTAGACCTTTATTTGTTTACATCAATTTTCTTGCTCATGTTCATTTTATGTTACTTTGCACTCATTGACACAACTTCTTGGTGTTTATCATCTCTGTACGTTTCTGCAAATTTTATTATTTGCCTGTAGAAAGTTCTTCCCTTTACTAATATTTGAACGCGTTTTAAGCGCTTAGACACTTTGTGAATTGAAGTTTGTATCCATATACTTATTTATCATATTAAATAGAACCTCACCTTTTAATACAATTTCTTCGGCTTTTATACTAGACGTAAGCGTACCTTGATAGTATGGTTTTAATCTGTCAAACACTGTGAATCTTCATTGACTGAGACGTGTGATATATGTCCAGCCTCTGCCTACCTCAGCGTACAATCTGGACCGGAGAGTAGAAAATCTGAAGATAATCAAATCAAGCAGTGAAACCAGTCTATAAAGTCACTGACTGTTGGTCTGAGACATGTTAGTAAGTGCATACTACTTGGTTGAAGCCAGCGCATAATCATAATCAGTGATTAGAAAGGTTGGGTGGCATGTCTCTAGAAGATTTTGAGTTGCAATATCCATTCATGCATACTTCCTTTAAATTTGTCTTATAAAAATGATATTCTGAATTTTAATCATTATCATCTTTAATACGATTATTTCTTCTCGTTAGCTATTCATCCTTTTCATTTCATTCCATCCTACTAACTTAGTATAGGGAAATAGGCTGGGGCGTTTGTGTCTTACTGTACCTCAATCATCGCTCCCTGATATTTGAAGTGCACTTCAAAATGATACATTAAGTGATTCCTGTGTACATTCCATTTTAGATATGGCGGCTATCTGAACAAGAATTATTGACCAGTTTTTGTGGTGATCTACATCCAAGTCGTGGAGCAGCAGCTGTTGCTGCGGCTGCTTTATTTAGAGGAAATCAACCAGCAGCCATAATTGCTGCTACTAATCCAGGCATTTCAAACATACGTCTGTTGCCGACTGTCACAGGAGCAGCGCTCCTTCATGTTAACACCAACAATGACAGTAATCTTTTAAAAGATGATTCGTCGACAAATCTAGGCACATCTGCTCCTACACATTTCTTGCATGATCAGAAATGTTCAATGACTACTGCATCAACAGCCTGCCGATTTTTAAGTTGTGGCGCTGACGGTGGATTACGTATGCGTTCATTGGTTGTTCGACCAAAACCATTCATGGTTTGTTAATTAGGAGAAGCAAAGGAAGACTTCAAAAAAAACGAAAGCATAATACACATATTACTTGTTTTTCCTTTTTGTCCATCCTTTTAAATCATTCCAAATTACTTATGCTTATACTACTGTTAAAACTATTTGTTGTGTTTACCAATCACCATGTAACTTTGATATAATTTCCTTTTCGTGTGTGTAGTATTTCAACTTAAATTCAATAAACTGAATTATTTATTCACTAAATATCTATTATTTTATATACATGTGACTATGTTTAACTTCTAAAGTGTAAGGTCTCTTGATCCAAGTCTTATTATCAGTATCAACAATACTAGAATGTGCCAGTGATATTCTCAGCTTGGACAATTACTAGTAATGAATCACCGTTCGGAAATGAAAGTACGACTTTTGTAGGCGACCGGGTGACCTTTAGGAATAACTGAGTACTCCTAATGTTTTGTCAGTCTACAGCTACTCTATACAGCTTCCACCTCCCCCCAGCTGAAGGTCACTTAGCACTGAATCCTAATACATCTGCATCAAACAGTCCTTTAGATTTATACATGATTATTTCGACTACATAATTAAAAGAATAACATTGACGCAGAACTGGAGTATTAGTGACACAAAACTGACACGTAATGAGTCCCAATTTACTAGCCATAAATGATATAATCATCGTTTATAGTTTAAATAGGAGCCTAAGACAAGGGAATATGGAAATATGCAAAATAATCCGCTGAAAAATAGTTCTGGAAGTTCTGTCATGTTTCTTAAATCAACCCATATAACGCTAGGCATATTCAACTGACGAGCACCAAGTAAGACTAAACGTACATCACCAACTGAATCCCACCACTATCAACTGTTATATCTGACGTAGGAATGGGCGATATTATTGATTCTGATTATCCGCGACGCGATATCTTACAACTAACATCCAGCCTTGCCTCAATCTACTACTCAGGCTCAATGATCCTACTGATTTATCAAGAAGACGATCAATCACCGCACGCATGTATTACTATAGTATTATAAACCAATAATGTACAAGGTATTTATATAAGATCTAGCCTTTGTCTCTCATGTCTGTCACACGATTATGACCAATCACATGTCTTCAGGCATGTCAGCAACAATTCAACCTCTTCGTCATAGTTATTTTAAACTAAAAGAAAACTATGCAAAGTCCCACTGACTATTGAAGCAATCAAATGATTTAGTTGAAGGGGAGGTGTTGTAGCGATTGGTTTAATTGGTAAAATGTATTCATCTCATAATGATTTCAGTTGAATTACCATTAGAATCCATAGGGCACTTCGTTGGACATATCAGGAACAAATCAGCTGTGTCGTATAGAAGTTTCAATTAGAACAATACCATCGGAAGCCAGTCCATTGACCGGCCTCTAATGGGTTTAACTGTTAGGTGTTCACCACGACACTTAACGGTCTCGGGTTTGAATTCTCAAAAAATCATGTACTGTTAAGGAGTTCTATACTGGAGATATTAAAGCTTAAGATCTAGAGGAAGTTAAGGGATGAATCTACCATAGTGCTGACTAACCAATCAATGCATTTCAGTCTCACAGTTACAGCATGAATTGCTCGTTTGAGACATCAGACTGCAAAGCTGTCGCGGGCCCGTATTTCAAGAGAGCACTAGTCCATCACCCAAAGATTGCAAGTATGTCTTGCTAAGTTAAGGTCAGTAGTGCGAGATTGTTAGATGCAGTACTTCGCATCACAAACTAACTGAAGTGGTCAGACAACCAGGAAGCACTGTCCTAGTATGTGACTCCCTAGTAGCAGTGTGTACTCACGACCTAGCCAAAACTTGGACCCACGACTTCCAGTGTCCTCACGGTGAGCCCCTAACTTCTAGATTACTGAATCAGTAGTATCCAGTGGTCTATGTTTTCAACTTCAAGCAACTTACGACGTCAGCTACAACATAGGACTTGGTACATGCGTACATCAGTGGACGTGTGACATAACCTCACGATTAATAGAGTCAAACGCCGCCTTTAGGTTAAGAAATACAGCTATTGTTAGACGTCTAAGTGTGTGTCAATGTTCCATAACGTTGAGGTCTAAAACCACCTTGGTTTTCTCGAGTTTGCTCTTCATAAGCTTTAGTTAGGCGTCGAAGTATTATTGAAGCTAATACTTTAGACACTATGTTCGTTAGACTGATTCCTCGGTAATTGTCACAAGAGGACTTCTGTCCTTTCTTTTAGATTGGGACGATTAGTGTTCGAGACCAGTGAGATGGGATAACGTCCAGTTCCCAAATTCTAGCCAAGATCTCAGTTAATCTCTCTGCTAAAACCGGACCACCTTCCTGAAATATCTCAGGGGCCAATCCATCTGATCCTGCCGCTCTCCCTCGCTTTAAGTTTCCTATAGCCTTCACAACCACACTGAGACTTGGGGGACCAATGTTAATTTGCCATTCAGATTGCTTGTGGATGGTAGGTAACTGAGATGATGTCGAGGGCCAGTTGAACTGTTCCCTAAAGTGTTCTGCCCATCGGTCTAATCTTCTGGATTGACAGTGAATAGTTGAACCATCTTTATCGGAGATAGTTTCACTTACAGTAGGATTTCTGATACCCATTTCCTTGATAAGTCTGAACAGATACCTACTGTTACCTATTGCCGCTGCCTTTTCCATCTCTAGCTTTCGCCACCCACAACTGCTCACGATCATTGCGTAAGCTTTTAACCAGTTTGTGTTTAAGTTGCCTTCGCTCTTCATCGTGTTCAGAACTAGACGGGATGTGTTGCCGAGCATCTATCAGTTCAGTAGATGCAGTTGAAATCCACTGAGTTTTCTTAACCTTTTGGTTTAGTTTACTAGTAGATATTACTGTTGTTTCAACAGCTTTTTCGATATCATTCCAAGCTAACTCGTGGTGAGTACAGTTTACGCAGTTGACTAATTGGTTTTCTAGTTGTTCTTGAGATGTATTCTTGACTTTTTCATCATTAGGTTAAACTCTGAGGGGAATCCTTGTCGTGGACCTTTTACGTCCAGTGAGACGCAGACTAATGCGCGCTCGTACTAAGGCATGATCTGAGTCTAAACATGGGCTCCGAACCGAGCGGCAGTCTTCTATCGAGCCTCTTCAACTGTGACTGATAGCAATGTGATCTAATTGAGTCTAGTGTTGAGTTGATTGTAGAGGTCGCCATGTCAACTGATGTCTTTCCTTTTGCTTAAAGTTGGTGTTTGCGAGAAATAAACGACCTTTTCTAATCCCTTCCTTCTGTTAAGAAGGCAGCATCGCTGCAGATACCGGTTATCTGATAGAAATACCTTACTGCTGTTACACCTCGCTACAGCCAGAAGTACGACTTCGCCCTCAGATCTTAGGTTGCTGCCTTTAGTCTTATCGCTCTACAACAGACCCTCTTGGTAAAATAGAACCCAGAGGAACATGCGTTCCAGCCAATATAGCTCGGTCGGGTCATCATGATAGACAAGAACGACCACCACGCCAAAGTAGCAGATACGGTCGGAAACTTACGTTGTTGTGCGACCACTATTCAAAACCGACAGCTGGAACGTCAATTTGGAAGTACTCATGAAAATAATCACAAGGTAAGTAAAAGATGAAGGTCAACAGAGTGAGCTAACACTGGTAAGCAATATGATTATGTAAGAACAAAATATAAACACTCACAAGTGATGATAAAAATAACTAGAGCCGAGTATTAACTGAATAGTGGTCGATTTCCTGTCTGGTCCTTATAGTATTGATCGAATAGTAACACAATCACATCAGCGATCGGTTAGATTCACCACATCATCACGACTCAGTAAAAATACACTAATTCACACTATTCCAAATACATTATTGTAAGGTAAAGGTAGATTAACGCCTATATTTCAACAACTGATCACGTGATGTTGTACTTAAACAGATCATATGCTATTACAATCCCAGATAATACGCGGGAAATCTAAAAACTATGAATGAATCAGAGGTCAGACAATACTCGTAAAATGAGTGTAGGTGACCGGTACCAACTATTGTTAACTAAGCTCTGTGGCTATTCTCACAGATCGTCAAGATGAACCCTAACCCAGTTTCATTTCTAGACGCATCAAGAATCCCTCCACTATTTGGACAACTGAAAAATACCGACAGCTTTTATACTACATGTAGCCAAATTCTGTCTTTAAATAAATAATTGAAAAACAAGAAGCACTTCGACTAACTGTAATCAAGAACATGTATTGTATATGTGTACGTAATGTATGTATGTACAAAAATTATTGAATAAACCTATAAACAATCATATCTAGTAAAATCAGTTGTAATACATGAAAAAGTAGGTAGGAAAGTACGATTCTTCGTGAACGCACCAAGGAAGGATTAGCAAGCGACTAACTTCTGTACTTCGATAAAAATGAAACAAGGTTGGAAAAGGTATACGGGAAGTGAGACGTCATTGACTACTACAAGTGGTATCAACAACGGATAGCAGTTCCTATAGCCATAAACATGCCAAATGTACCCCCGCCTTGAAACATACCCTTGCCGACCGTTTGAATTAATTCACGTCCACGTAAACCATACCTATAAAGGATAGGGAACTCTTTAGGATAGAAGTCTATAGTAGTTAAAATTAGAATTTAGGATGCGTTCTTCGTCTCATCAATTCAGCAAATGACCACCTAAGGCTTAGTATGTTTATTAGATTGAATAGTAGTAAAACACACGACTGAGTGCGTATCAGTAGGTAACCCAAATTATTGAAGTCTACCGTAAAGGTGGTGAATAGGTGATCAATACATTTATACCTATATTCGAAACTAATCAAATTTCCCTAACTTCATTATTTACAAGCCCTAATTAGATATCAGACGATTATGTAAGTCAATATTTCACACAAAATTAGTCCGAAATGTTTATTTTGTGACTAACGTAAGAATTTGGTTTTTAATTAATGGGCGATCATATTTAGTACAGAATTACGTCAAGTTATTTCAGTGCTAAAGTCAGACCGCCATCTGTAAAGTCCACCAAAGCTAACTGTTTCACGTTAATTATAGATTTTTTTAATTTGTAGAGTTGGTGGTACTATCCTGATTTTCCATTCAAGCCTTGATGAGTAGCGGAGAACTGGGTTGACGAAAGCCAGTCGAACAGCTTCTTGAAATTCTGCGCTCATAGTTTTGATCATGCTGTATGAAAATAGATATCAGTCCAAGGTTCCGCTCAATCGATAGCCGACTTCCTAACCTTTATGTCTAAGCAGTTGTCTAATGTTCTATATGTAAACCATCAGTTAGATGTACTAGTACCCAGTTAGTGCGGTACCCATATTCTAAAAGATAATAGGGCTAATTACAGGAATTCTAAATTGCTGGGACAACGTAAGTTCTAGATTCTATTAAAAGCCAATTTAAAAAGTATAATCTATGAGTAAACTCAATTAACTATGTGACATTCTGTTTATTAATATATATTTATATATGTTGCCGTTAGCAGCCACACCATATTATTACTTATTCAATAAGAGTTAGGAAAACAGTTAAGTGTATGATAGAAACCGTTAAGCCAATTCCTATACTATACCTACCTTACATCGATGCACCTCGTGAAAAACAAAAGGCACTTCATCTTGGCGAGGCCTTAGAGGGAATCAGAACCTTCCCTGATGTACTAGAGCAGTGCACAAAAGGCAATATTCACGCTTGTCTATAATCTATTACAGCACTCCTCATGCTGTTAACAAATTTCGATTGCATGAAAATACATATTCTTTCCACAATATTCGATTGAGAAGATGGATAAAAGCCAAACTACTATAGATTAGTTATGTTTTTTCCAGTACTGTCAGTTCATTGAAAGGCTTCGTAGACGACCGTATGAGAACGTTTGTTGAAAATCACCGAATATTCCACGAGGCACGGTAATGCTTCAAAGAGTGTGGATCATGTACCATAAGCGCTCTTCCAGCATAGAATAGGTGAACATACTGATAAAACCAAAAGATAAGAATATTAGCTTAATTTTCAAATAGTATTTTATACATGCGATCGTGATATTTTCTAGGTATAATCAAACTGATATGGGTTTATCAACATACAAGGGTTTCAGGAAAAAAATCATTGTTATGAAACTCACAGGATATGAATTGAAAACAAAGCCGAGTGCAGCAAACTTTACGGAACTAGGATACCAGAAGTATGCATTGTTTCATAGCTTACTCCTGATAAACAGCTGCACGTTTTTCGTTTCGTGCCCAACTACGTGACAACTGTTTTTTTTACCGACTTACCACTTTGAGTCATAAATTCATTAATTTATATGTGACATAATTTTGCAAGCTCAGTGTCACATCAGGAGGATATTGTAAGGTAGGTAAACAGAACACACACAGAATAGTACTAAAGACAGGGAACCCCACTTCAATACCGAAATACCAGTACAAACTAGCCAGACAAGCTATTGGATATTGGAATGTGTAGAGGAAAACTTGACTTTTGTAGGTCGTCTTTCCACTTGATTGTACGAGTTATATCCTACCCAGTTTCGATGTTCATATATGTTTATATTCTTCCTACCAATTGTGTTGCAAGCCCTTTAACTTTAAAAAATATGCTCACTGAGCCGGTTTTTTATGAATAGTGTATCATTAATGAGACCCTAAGGAAGAGGTTCTGGTGCACAATCGAAATAAATATTTTGGTGTTGGGATATATGCTTGTTAACAGGTGATAAATGAATTCTGCGGAAAACAATGTTTTGTAGTTGTCGATAGGAGAGCATGATAGAAAAGCATAAAGCTGGATACGGAGAAGAGCGTGGTAGATTCTCTTTTTGATGTTCTATTAATGGCTTGAGAGTCAATTCGAACTGGGTGACGTTTTCAGTAAGTTGAAAGTAACACTTATTATTAGTCTGCTGCCTAGGAGAAGTGCCAGCAAAAACTGCAGTGGCATTATGTAGTATGACATCAGTCCAGTTTTGTAAGTATTGCTGGAACATGCTCATAAATGATGTTAAGAACTACTGTATTGGATGGTTGGTATTAGGCACATTGTTAAGATCGCCGAATATGCCATTAAATAAATGGAATGCAACCACGAGTGGTGTGTAAAAACAGAATGAGCAAGTTGATTTTGTATTTTAACTTCCGTAGACTTCCAGAATCGTCTTTCGCAGCACTTTTATCATGCTGATAAGTTATCATCTATTTGTCTAGATTCCAAAACATATTCCAACACCAACGACATTAACTAACTTATGCACGTCCACCTTACAAATTACCTATAAATCTGGTTCGTCCATCACTGTAGTTTAATCCTATCGATCCATCGTTACTTGATGTAAACACACGTTACATTATTCTGGGGAAGTTAATTAACAACATAGGATATTTTCCTGTCATCCTATTGTGCTTAATAGTAGCCTAATTTTAAATAAAGGTTGTTGAACCGACCTGATTAAGTTTACTGGTAATATTTTGATCGTAACTGTTTCATAAAAATAACACAATATGAAATCTTTTGTAGACAGTGCACTTCCGCAGCAATGCCGATATCTCCGAACGCATATGGAGGCCTGTCCCAACCATCATGTTTCGATAGAGTCAAATTCGGGTTCCTGATGGGATTCTGTGTTGGTGTGGCAAGTGGTGCAATTTTCGGTGGATTCAGTTGTTTAAGGTAATTTTCTCAAAAGTATGTCCACTACTACTGTTGTCCAAAATGTTTGTGTAGATCATGTTTTTTGAGTGCTTCGCTAATAATCATGCTAGTCATAAGTGTAACATTTTTCAAAATCATATGTGCTTGGAAACAGGAATAATACCACCACATACTCAAATGCAACTTATAAACATTAATAACAAGGCTGGCAAGATTTCCTTCCAGGTATTATTCTCAATTGAATGGAAATTAACTATGGAATTTTAAGCAGTTTACCACATAAATATTTTAGAGATATCTTGTCCGTTAATCATCACGCATCCTGATATTTTCCCAGTATCAGTTATTAATAGCTATAGTAAGTTACAAATACTAGCGATTTCTAACTTCACTTTTAGGATCCTTAAATGATAAGAGTTTAAAACTTCCTGTTGTTAGTATTCATGGCTGGCTAAATCAATTTTTGTCAACATGTATACTGACAAACAGAATGTCACATAGTTAATTGAGTTTACTCATAGATTATACTTTTTAAATTGGCTTTTAATAGAATCTAGAACTTACGTTGTCCCAGCAATTTAGAATTCCTGTAATTAGCCCTATTATCTTTTAGAATATGGGTACCGCACTAACTGGGTACTAGTACATCTAACTGATGGTTTACATATAGAACATTAGACAACTGCTTAGACATAAAGGTTAGGAAGTCGGCTATCGATTGAGCGGAACCTTGGACTGATATCTATTTTCATACAGCATGATCAAAACTATGAGCGCAGAATTTCAAGAAGCTGTTCGACTGGCTTTCGTCAACCCAGTTCTCCGCTACTCATCAAGGCTTGAATGGAAAATCAGGATAGTACCACCAACTCTACAAATTAAAAAAATCTATAATTAACGTGAAACAGTTAGCTTTGGTGGACTTTACAGATGGCGGTCTGACTTTAGCACTGAAATAACTTGACGTAATTCTGTACTAAATATGATCGCCCATTAATTAAAAACCAAATTCTTACGTTAGTCACAAAATAAACATTTCGGACTAATTTTGTGTGAAATATTGACTTACATAATCGTCTGATATCTAATTAGGGCTTGTAAATAATGAAGTTAGGGAAATTTGATTAGTTTCGAATATAGGTATAAATGTATTGATCACCTATTCACCACCTTTACGGTAGACTTCAATAATTTGGGTTACCTACTGATACGCACTCAGTCGTGTGTTTTACTACTATTCAATCTAATAAACATACTAAGCCTTAGGTGGTCATTTGCTGAATTGATGAGACGAAGAACGCATCCTAAATTCTAATTTTAACTACTATAGACTTCTATCCTAAAGAGTTCCCTATCCTTTATAGGTATGGTTTACGTGGACGTGAATTAATTCAAACGGTCGGCAAGGGTATGTTTCAAGGCGGGGGTACATTTGGCATGTTTATGGCTATAGGAACTGCTATCCGTTGTTGATACCACTTGTAGTAGTCAATGACGTCTCACTTCCCGTATACCTTTTCCAACCTTGTTTCATTTTTATCGAAGTACAGAAGTTAGTCGCTTGCTAATCCTTCCTTGGTGCGTTCACGAAGAATCGTACTTTCCTACCTACTTTTTCATGTATTACAACTGATTTTACTAGATATGATTGTTTATAGGTTTATTCAATAATTTTTGTACATACATACATTACGTACACATATACAATACATGTTCTTGATTACAGTTAGTCGAAGTGCTTCTTGTTTTTCAATTATTTATTTAAAGACAGAATTTGGCTACATGTAGTATAAAAGCTGTCGGTATTTTTCAGTTGTCCAAATAGTGGAGGGATTCTTGATGCGTCTAGAAATGAAACTGGGTTAGGGTTCATCTTGACGATCTGTGAGAATAGCCACAGAGCTTAGTTAACAATAGTTGGTACCGGTCACCTACACTCATTTTACGAGTATTGTCTGACCTCTGATTCATTCATAGTTTTTTAGATTTCCCGCGTATTATCTGGGATTGTAATAGCATATGATCTGTTTAAGTACAACATCACGTGATCAGTTGTTGAAATATAGGCGTTAATCTACCTTTACCTTACAATAATGTATTTGGAATAGTGTGAATTAGTGTATTTTTACTGAGTCGTGATGATGTGGTGAATCTAACCGATCGCTGATGTGATTGTGTTACTATTCGATCAATACTATAAGGACCAGACAGGAAATCGACCACTATTCAGTTAATACTCGGCTCTAGTTATTTTTATCATCACTTGTGAGTGTTTATATTTTGTTCTTACATAATCATATTGCTTACCAGTGTTAGCTCACTCTGTTGACCTTCATCTTTTACTTACCTTGTGATTATTTTCATGAGTACTTCCAAATTGACGTTCCAGCTGTCGGTTTTGAATAGTGGTCGCACAACAACGTAAGTTTCCGACCGTATCTGCTACTTTGGCGTGGTGGTCGTTCTTGTCTATCATGATGACCCGACCGAGCTATATTGGCTGGAACGCATGTTCCTCTGGGTTCTATTTTACCAAGAGGGTCTGTTGTAGAGCGATAAGACTAAAGGCAGCAACCTAAGATCTGAGGGCGAAGTCGTACTTCTGGCTGTAGCGAGGTGTAACAGCAGTAAGGTATTTCTATCAGATAACCGGTATCTGCAGCGATGCTGCCTTCTTAACAGAAGGAAGGGATTAGAAAAGGTCGTTTATTTCTCGCAAACACCAACTTTAAGCAAAAGGAAAGACATCAGTTGACATGGCGACCTCTACAATCAACTCAACACTAGACTCAATTAGATCACATTGCTATCAGTCACAGTTGAAGAGGCTCGATAGAAGACTGCCGCTCGGTTCGGAGCCCATGTTTAGACTCAGATCATGCCTTAGTACGAGCGCGCATTAGTCTGCGTCTCACTGGATGTAAAAGATCCACGACAAGGATTCCCCTCAGAGTTTAACCTAATGATGAAAAAGTCAAGAATACATCTCAAGAACAACTAGAAAACCAATTAGTCAACTGCGTAAACTGTACTCACCACGAGTTAGCTTGGAATGATATCGAAAAAGCTGTTGAAACAACAGTAATATCTACTAGTAAACTAAACCAAAAGGTTAAGAAAACTCAGTGGATTTCAACTGCATCTACTGAACTGATAGATGCTCGGCAACACATCCCGTCTAGTTCTGAACACGATGAAGAGCGAAGGCAACTTAAACACAAACTGGTTAAAAGCTTACGCAATGATCGTGAGCAGTTGTGGGTGGCGAAAGCTAGAGATGGAAAAGGCAGCGGCAATAGGTAACAGTAGGTATCTGTTCAGACTTATCAAGGAAATGGGTATCAGAAATCCTACTGTAAGTGAAACTATCTCCGATAAAGATGGTTCAACTATTCACTGTCAATCCAGAAGATTAGACCGATGGGCAGAACACTTTAGGGAACAGTTCAACTGGCCCTCGACATCATCTCAGTTACCTACCATCCACAAGCAATCTGAATGGCAAATTAACATTGGTCCCCCAAGTCTCAGTGTGGTTGTGAAGGCTATAGGAACTTAAAGCGAGGGAGAGCGGCAGGATCAGATGGATTGGCCCCTGAGATATTTCAGGAAGGTGGTCCGGTTTTAGCAGAGAGATTAACTGAGATCTTGGCTAGAATTTGGGAACTGGACGTTATCCCATCTCACTGGTCTCGAAACACTAATCGTCCCAATCTAAAAGAAAGGACAGAAGTCCTCTTGTGACAATTACCGAGGAATCAGTCTAACGAACATAGTGTCTAAAGTATTAGCTTCAATAATACTTCGACGCCTAACTAAAGCTTATGAAGAGCAAACTCGAGAAAACCAAGGTGGTTTTAGGACCTCAACGTTATGGAACATTGACACACACTAGACGTCTAACAATAGCTGTATTTCTTAACCTAAAGGCGGCGTTTGACTCTATTAATCGTGAGGTTATGTCACACGTCCACTGATGTACGCATGTACCAAGTCCTATGTTGTAGCTGACGTCGTAAGTTGCTTGAAGTTGAAAACATAGACCACTGGATACTACTGATTCAGTAATCTAGAAGTTAGGGGCTCACCGTGAGGACACGGAAGTCGTGGGTCCAAGTTTTGGCTAGGTCGTGAGTACACACTGCTACTAGGGAGTCACATACTAGGACAGTGCTTCCTGGTTGTCTGACCACTTCAGTTAGTTTGTGATGCGAAGTACATACTGCATCTAACAATCTCGCACTACTGACCTTAACTTAGCAAGACATACTTGCAATCTTTGGGGTGATGGACTAGTGCTCTCTTGAAATACGGGCCCGCGACAGCTTTGCAGTCTGATGTCTCAAACGAGCAATTCATGCTGTAACTGTGAGACTGAAATGCATTGATTGGTTAGTCAGCACTATGGTAGATTCATCCCTTAACTTCCTCTAGATCTTAAGCTTTAATATCTCCAGTATAAGAACTCCTTAACAGTACATGATTTTTTTGAGAATTCAACCCGAGACCGTTAAGTGTCGTGGTGAACACCTAACAGTTAAACCCATTAGAGGCCGGTCAATGGACTGGCTTCCGATGGTATTGTTCTAATTGAAACTTCTATACGACACAGCTGATTTGTTCCTGATATGTCCAACGAAGTGCCGTATGGATTCTAATGGTAATTCAACTGAAATCATTATGAGATGAATACATTTTACCAATTAAACCAATCGCTACAACACCTCCCCTTCAACTAAATCATTTGATTGCTTCAATAGTCAGTGGGACTTTGCATAGTTTTCTTTTAGTTTAAAATAACTATGACGAAGAGGTTGAATTGTTGCTGACATGCCTGAAGACATGTGATTGGTCAATATCGTGTGACAGACATGAGAGACAAAGGCTAGATCTTATATAAATACCTTTGTACATTATGTGCGTTTATATACTATAGTAATACATGCGTGCGGTGATTGATCGTCTTCTTGATAAATCAGTAGGATCATTGAGCCTGAGTAGTAGATTGAGGCAAGGCTGGATGTTAGTTGTAAGATATCGCGTCGCGGATAATCAGAATCAATAATATCGCCCATTCCTACGTCAGATATAACAGTTGATAGTGGTGGGATTCAGTTGGTGATATACGTTTAGTCTTACTTGGTGCTCGTCAGTTGAATATGCCTAGCGTTATATGGGTTGATTTAAGAAACATGACAGAACTTCCAGAACTATTTTTCAGCGGATTATTTTGCATATTTCCATATTCCCTTGTCTTAGGCTCCTATTTAAACTATAAACGATGGTTATATCATTTATGGCTAGTAAATTGGGACTCATTACGTGTCAGTTTTGTGTCACTAATACTCCAGTTCTGCGTCAATGTTATTCTTTGAATTATGTAGTCGAAATAATCATGTATAAATCTAAAGGACTGTTTGATGCAGATGTATTAGGATTCAGTGCTAAGTGACCTTCAGCTGGGGGGAGGTGGAAGCTGTATAGAGTAGCTGTAGACTGACAAAACATTAGGAGTACTCAGTTATTCCTAAAGGTCACCCGGTCGCCTACAAAAGTCGTACTTTCATTTCCGAACGGTGATTCTTACTAGTAATTGTCCAAGCTGAGAATATCACTGGCACATTCTAGTATTGTTGGATACTGATAATAAGACTTGGATCAAGAGACCTTACACTTTAGAAGTTAAACATAGTCACATGTATATAAAATAATAGATATTTAGTGAATAAATAATGTCAGTTTATTGAATTTAAGAGTTGAAATACTACACACACGAAAAGGAAATTATATCAGAGTTACATGGTGCTTGGTAACACAACAAATAGTTTTAACATAGTAGTAACATATAGTAATTTGGAATGATTTAAAAGGATGGACAAAATAGGAAAAACAAGTAATATGTGTATTATGCTTTCGTTTTTTTTGAAGTTTTCCTTTGCTTCTCCTAATTAACAACCATGAATGGTTTTGGTCGAACAACCAATGAACGCATACGTAATCCCACCGTCAGCGCCACAACTTAAAAATCGGCAGGCTGTTGATGCAGTAGTCATTGAACATTTCTGATCATGCAAGAAATGTGTAGGAGCAGATGTGCCTAGATTTGTCGACGAATCATCTTTTAAAAGATTACTGTCATTGTTGGTGTTAACATGAAGGAGCCGCTGCTCCTGTGACAGTCGGCAACAGACGTATGTTTGAAAGGCCTGGATTAGTAGCAGCAATTATGGCTGCTGGTTGATTTCTCTAAATAAAGCAGCCGCAGCAACAGCTGCTGCTCCACGACTTGGATGAAGATAACCACAAATTATTTAAATATCTAGGTTTAATTTGGGTAAGCCATTGTAAAGCACACTTACGCCTGAAATTATGATTTTCGCACTAAATATTACTATATTGGTATTTGTTCAAAAAATGTGGATTGCAGTGTTCAGATTAAGTAAGTGGATTGTACAGTTTGTGACACTGGATTCTTTGGGCTTAAATATATATGTTTATCGCATCTTCGTTCTAGACTTCTCAAACATACGTGTAATTTGCGTTTGTTGTGCGTGTTAGAGTCTTGTCATTAACGACGGTGAAGTCACTGACAAGATATATAGTTATCGGATCTAACGAGGTTACGAATCCAGTAGTATGAAATAGTTGCACGACATTAGTTCTTGTACTTTTGTCACAATGGCGTGACTTTAAATGCATATTATGCATTCTTTCCTCCCTTTGGTTATCTAGGCTAGTAAGATGCAAGGAATATCCATTAATGTTTATGTCAGCATCCAGTACTGAAGGAGAACACATGTTTCCGTTGCTAATATGGTTGATGGCCTAGTTATAAGAAATGTTGTTCTGAGGTCTGACACTTTGTTAAGTATCGAATGGACATTGATGAGCACGATCTTAAAAAGGTCCGTGTTTATGTAGGTTGAGGTGTCATTGTTAAAAGAGTTAAGATTATAATTAGGAATATAACTTAGACTAAATGTCAGAGGTTTATGGAATTTACTTAGCTGGGATGTTAGTGTAGGTATATTTGGCGTTTGTTACATGAGATTCGTGTTCTGAACGTCACTGCTATCTCTGTAGTAATCACTTAAGACGAATATGCTAACCGGATATGAGATGGCAGCAACGTTTTTCCTTAGCGGTAATGTGTCGCAATTGGGGGCATTCACGATTGGTACGAGTTTCTGGCTCAAGATGGGTGGTAAATGTAGTGGATGGGAGTGGAAAGTGATATGAGCTGTGAAATGAGGATACTCTAAAAAAGGATATAAGTGAGCACATGTAGCATTTGGTTCTCAATAGTTCAACAACATGCTATAAGTTCTAGGCATATAGTTATGGGCAGAAACGATTGCTCTGAAGAATTGTCTCAGTAGCAGATCTTCATGTATAGATGGCCGTCCATATTGGTGGTACAGATAGTCTACATGGTTGTGGTGATTAATGTTACCATCTATTTAGAACTACGACAGTATAAGTGGTAATAGCTGACTTCTGTGTGCAGTATTGTCCTAAGACAATATTATTCGGTACTCCAGTGCAGTAGTGTGTCACTCCGTTTTTTAGAGTATTTATGTTGATTAACATGAGCATGGGAGCAGAGAAGTCGTCCATTGCCACACTGGGTATTAGCTTCTATTTTAGATGGCGGAGATTAGGTTTGACTAGCATTAAGGGGTTTGTCATTGCTTTTGTCTAACATATCAAGGTTCCGACTGTTTTCGGGCTTGTTGGTGCTGATAATTTGAGATTCGTTGACTGATGCTAGGGAGGAGAGCCTATTCCTAGTGGGAAGGTACTTATATCTATCGTTAGACCAATGTTTGCGTTCATTTCTCGTTCTGACAGTGCGGTAATGCTTTAGAGTATATGACTGTAAGCTTGTAAAGCAATAATCTAAATATTAAGCTGCTATCTCACTTTCTGCAATCATTTTGATATAAGTCCTCATGTCTCTTGAACCATGCTTCATAGGTTATTCCATTTCAGGATCAAAAGTGAACTCCGATATTGAATTCGCATTCAGATTTACATATTCATACTCTATTCGCTTCAAGTTACACAAGGATTATTATGTCTTTAGTTAAACACTGAGCGTTTTAGCTTCGTAGTACCGTTCAACTGCTAAATATTAGTTATTCTGGCCACTAAATGGGATAGCTCTTGCGATTGGTTAATACATATAACGTATATAAGGCGGGTAGTTAAACGCAGAATCAGCAGAATATCTGGTAAAATAAATAAAAATGCATGCGCAGAAGCTTTTAAGTGCTGAAACGACACAAAGGATTAATAAGCTTGTGCCATATCTGAATAAACTTGTTCGCTATTAGACTGATACGATCTAAGATCTTAATACACTAGTTTTGATGTTTAAATTCAAAATATGCAAATTGTGTGAGCGATGTTGACTAACTTTGTTACTTTTTAGAGAAAATAATGTCGTTTACGAAGCAGTCTGTGTAAAATAAGATTAATTTAAAATGCTTCTTCTGGAGAAGTCGCGAATTAAGTTCTGCGTAACTGGACAGGTACACATACACTGTTTTTGGTTCTATTATCAAAGAGTTAAAATACCGATGGAAAATATAATTATTTTCCTTCTTTCTGATCAAATGAAGCTAAAAATAAGTACAAGACTTATTGGTTAGGGTGGATGTGGCTGATGGAGTTATCTGACCGTGTAAACTTACTTGAGTGTTAACTCGTTTCAATAAAACCTACCTTAGAGTTTCACAGGATGTCAACCGTGTTTCTCATTAAAACGGTTTGCAGGTTAATTCTGCTTATCTATCGTGACTAAAACAGACTCTACTAGTGAAACTATTTGTCATCTTTTGAAGTTATGATTAAGGCTTCATCCGCTTATACAACTCAGAGACTGGAACTGGGAAGGGCATTATTGCCTAGTAAAAATCTTTTCAGCGTAAGACCCCACCTCTTCGACTTGCATATCTCCAGATTTGAGAGTATCAACGTCAAATTGCTGGTCGGGTGTAATCTCAGATGCTCACAGAGTCACAGAGCAGAGCTTTCTGAATAACTTCGAACTGTATGCTACCAGAACACCGTTGGGGAAATAGGTAAGGGGCTCACTTAGTTAATGTAGGCAAGTTTTCTTCGCTGCCGTAAAGTACACGAAAGGTGTTGAGTGAATGATAAAGAGTATGTATGAGAAGGGATTCTGAGACAATATTCAAGGTAACAATTCATGGTCAGTCGGGGATATAACCACAGTTAGGTTGATAGAACTGCCGTGCAAATACAATGGCGGCCACTTCTTTATAGGTCTTCTTTAAAAGAGAGAAGAGGGATTTTAGACTATAATAGAGACCTGACGTTTAGAAGGTTGAATTTTTTAACGAGAGGTTTAATATTCATTCTGATCTATGGACAAGATATAAGGAAGTTATATTAAGGCATGCGGGGAAAGAATATACTGAGATACTAGGCAATCGGTATCTTCCACATCATCCAGTTATAAATCCGAAAAAGCCGGCAAAGGTAAGAGTTGTGTTTCACTGTTCAGCATCTCACTGAACTATATACTTTTGTGTGGTTCTAACTGTATCCTCATTACTAGGTCTGCAGCTTACGTTCCGTCATTTTCAGGTTGCAGTCGTAGCAGATATTGAAGAAATGTTTGTACAAGCTAAGGTTCCTGAAGAAGGTCAGGGCTGCTCGAAGTTCCTATGGTGAGGAGATTATTATAGAGATTGACTGCTCGTCCATTTGGTGCCATATCTCCATTCTGTGCTAATCATGCATCACATCAAGCTGTGTTAATATTCGGCAAAAATAAATCAATCATATAGGAAGCACTTGACAGGTACTTTTATGTTCATGATTGTCTAGCATCCTCTGAAGAAGCTGTTCATACAAAATCGTTCGTGGCGGAAATTAAAAGAAACTCCATAAAAATCTGGATTCCAAATAACAAAGTTCGTTTCCAATATGAATAATATTGAACAGCAAGACCACTTCTTGACAATGGAAAATTTTCTAATGAATATACTACCTACAGAACCCACTCTGGGGCTGATGTGGGATATAAGTGAAGATACACTGAGCTTTACAACAGAGGGAGCTAGAAACTAGGCATCCTTAGGGGCTTGTTATCACGTCTTTCTTAGTTATTCGACCCCTACGGCTTGTTGTTCCGTGACGCGTTTGAAAGGGGATATGGTGCTGTGGTCTACATACGCTTTCAGTCAGGTGATCAGATAGTTGTAAGTATGTTACTGAGGGAGGAATGAGTTGCTTCTTTTAAATCTATCGCTACACCGCCTCTAGAATTAAATGCGGCTGCTTTAGTAGTTTGTTTTTGGTTATCAGGATACAGCTGAATTACCAGAATGAGATGACATTTTGAACTGGTTCTCCGACAGTTATATTTTATTTAAGGAATGAGTCGTCACGGTATTTATGTTTTATAGCGAACAGAACATAATAATTTGGGAGGAAGAAACGTATAAGGACCATTGAAGACATATACCATCAACATTGAACCCAACCAGCTTAGCAGCAAGAAGTATTATGGATGCGAAGGTGCTTACAGATAGGCAGCTTGAGGGTCCAAAGTTCTTGAGTGAGTCGGAAGAAGAGTGACCAAAATTTAAGATGAGCATTTAGTCTACGTAAGCACATTAGAGATAAGGTCTAGTGTATTTCTGGTACTGTAGTTTACGACCATTGTTTGATTATTAATCTAGTTGTATTAATTATTAAGGGCTATAGCATAGTTATTGAGATTCGTCAAATATTTTGTAATAATTTATTGTCATCAGGACAGTAGTCTGGATATCAGACGATTAAAACTTTGCGATATACAAACAAACGAAAATATTATTATCAAAATTACCCAACGTCAGACATGGGGAAACGTATCGACAGAAGAAGGTAAAGATTTCATGGAGCCGCAGGTACGTATTAAGAACTTAACCCCTGTTGTAAAAGGGAAAGTCCGAGTGGGATGACGCGTGGATCCTAATGGTATGTCATTTGAAGGAGGACACTACGTAGTTTTGCCTAACAAACATCCGGTTTCGTGGCTGATAACCTGGCACTACCGTGTTGAAGGTCACTTAAGGACTACCCAAGTATTAGCGGGGGGGTAAAAGAAAAGAGGGGTACCAACCTAGTGGATAGTCAAGCAAAAATTCGATAATATTAGAGGATTTGAAGGTAAAATCTACAAGGAATCGTTGCGTAAACGTAATGAGTGGAATTTTAACCCTTCTCGAACTAGTCATCATGATTGTTGTTGGAAAGACTTGTAAGTATTATTATACGATTATTGAATGCAATAATAAAGCAACAGTGTTTGTCAGATGAAACCTTGTTAACAATTTCAAGCTACGCAGAAAGGTTCTGAATAATAAATTACTACCGTCCACAAGAGATGATGTCAAGGACCTCGATGCTTTCACACCAAAATAAACTGATTTTACTAAGGTCTAATGAAGGACTACAGATATATAGTTCAGAAGAACATATTACTTGGAAGTGGAAAATCGCCAAACAATTAGCAAATACATTTTGAAAAAATTTCTGAAGAAATTTGAAGTAACTTAACAGGTACGGGACAAGTGAAGAAAACCGCGAAGGAATTTTCAAGTAGGGACGTGATTATTGTAACTAACATGTCAATTTCTGACGCTTGGCACTAGGCGTGATTGTTTTTAATGTGAGTGAAGGTGGTTAGTAAGAATGGTCAACGTGAGAACGAGAAGGGATTTGCTAACTAGTGGTGTGAGAAGATTATGTCTACTTTAAAGTATAAATAAACATCAAGGTTGGGGGGTATGAAAGTGACGATTCCAACTTAACGGAGGTTTTGTAAATGCAGATGAAG